>OZ005659.1:143974833-145174833 GCA_963930645.1 Salticus scenicus
ATCATTTGAATCTTCTGAAGAATCACTGGACAACTCTTCATACGGTATTTTTCTGCAAACTGGGCAAGTACTTTGTAATTTAAACCAGTCCTTTACACATGCTTCATGATATGTATGCTTGCAAGGTAAAATTAACACTTCTTCATTTAGAGAAAAGGCTTCTGTACAAATAACGCAATTCTTATTAAATTCAATTGAATTTTCATCCAATTTTACAACAGTCAATTTTTCCACAACATTATTCGAAAGGGGATTTGTTATCGGAGGGTCGTCAGAGTCATCAGGTGCATTTTCAAAAACAGAAAGGTATATTCCATACAAAACTGGAGTTCTCGCGATAAATTGCATAAGGCGTTCAGTGATTTCATAAATCTCAACTTGACTTTCGAAATTTGTATTTCTACGATCTAAAAATGCATATGCTCTTGAAACCTCCTGGTCATGATCTGAATACGATGAAGCAGTTGCGCTTAAATATTCCATATCTCTAGTGCATGAGATTTTGACTCTTACTATAGAAGAAAACAGTTGATAATGGTAAATCGTTTATGAACGCGCTTATTTATATAGGCTCGAAGTCATGTCAAAAAAACGACCTTGAAAAAAAAAAAAAAAAAAAAAAATTTTTTTTTTTTTTTTTTTTTTTTTTCACAGTTGGTTGGTTGGTTGGTTTAACTAGATTTCTTCAACTACCGGCTCATTTTTAGACTTTTCTTCCACTGCCAAATGATTTTCAGTTAGGTAATCAACAGCTAGTGGAAATGAAATAAAATTTCTAGTAAATAATGATTTTCTTTGAAAAATAACCATTTCATTTATCATGCCACATATTTTGTATGAACTATCACCAAATGTAGTTCGACTATGTATTTCCATGCTAAAAATTCCCATAAAACTTGGCATTTCTGTCATTATGGATAGTAGTTTTAACGTACAAGTATTTTCAAGCTTAGCACCATCATATTTTTTAATATCTAATACGCACCAATTTTTTGGTTCAATGTTGATATTAAAATGTTGATGATATTTCCTACAGCAATAACATAGATCTGGATTGCACGTTCTATTAAAAAATCGTCCGCCAGTATGTAATTTTTTATCTTCGTCTTCGCGCATAGATAGGCCAATAACGTCTAAAGGTTCACAGCTTTTTGCAACGATTGAATAGTCATCCGTTCTATCCGATTTTTGAAGAATCCATTCACCTACAACTAATATACGGTAAATATTTTGACGATCGAGAATCCTTCTCACAAAAGCAACATTCTCAGCTCCACACGCATGCCCTTTACTGTATCTAACCTTTTTATTAATGTGGTTTTGATACACCATAGAATTTTCTAAAGTTGACTGCCAGTCGTAAGTAATTAAATTCAACGCTTTAGTTTCGCCAACTAAGCATTCCACTTCATTTTTAAGAATATCGTTATTTAATATACCATTCAACAAAATATCATATTCTGAGGCCTCCATTATCTTGATTTAATGATAAATATTTAATTTGAAAATTGTAAATATTACTCTTGTCTTACGATTTTTTTAGCTGGAACAAAATAACAATTTATCTTTGTTTATTTTTGCATCCAACTCTTTATCTTCAGCCCACGTAAATTTTCTTTCTGAAGACATTAATAGATGAGCGTGCAACTTTACGCTATTTATCATATATTCGACAGCCAACCAAGACAATTTTGGATTGACAAGTCTTATGAAAAAGTAATAAATTTCTACCATAGTAATTTCGTACATAATACTACTCCTGCATGCAAACTCGCTGGCTAGTGCCTCTATAGCTTTCGTGATACGATCTCTTTCTTCGGTTTCAGTAAACAATTCGATTCCTCGAAACTGAATCGCTAACGGCATTAGTAAACTCTGGCCACTCAAATAATAAATGTATCCATATTTTTCTTTCTCTTCCAATAATTTTGAGATATATTTTCGTGCCGCGTCGCGGAGTTTAGGATGCATGACCATTTCCAAAGAAACATAAAATTCTATCGGCCATTTACCAAGTCTCGGATTTAAAATTCTAATGGCTTGATCTAAGGATTCCTTTTGAACGAGTTCAGATAACAATTCGTCGACGGGTAAACGACAGCTCGCCAATCTTTCATACATGCTACTTTCTTCTCCATAAAAGAGATCGGGCTAAATTAGCAATCCAAAATATAAACAGAGCTGCCATAAAATAAATAATGTACCATAGCCATGGAAAAATAGTTTCGATACCGGACCAGAGAGTCGAGCCGAATTGAGATGCGTAATGGGATAAGGCGTCTGCCACCGTCGGTCTCTGGCACTGCATGGTCTCGCTAGGCAAACAATTTACGTACTGACAATCGCAGAGACGACAACAAGATTGTTCTTGGTCCGCGTCAAAATTTTCGCAAACATTAACCATTTTATCGGCTCCATCACAGAATGGAACATTGTCCAATTTATCTTTTTGATAACAACTCAATTGTTCGTATTTGCATGTGGAACCGTCCGCATGTCTCTTGAAGCAACCCGAATTGGATTCTATATAATTCCAAATGCTAGCTACGCCTACGCCGACAGCCGTCCCGGTAGCTGCAACCGCTAAACCTTTTTTACTGAAAATTACTTTAATAGCCTTTTCCAATTTTTTACTTTTCGTGACGAGCGCTTTCAAGCCTTGTTTGGTTCTGGCCACGACTTTAAACGGTTTGAAACGAGTCGGAACACGTTTGGGATGAAAATTGAACTTGCGCATGAGGAAGGACTTGATTCGATAAAATAAGGTGTATTATGTCAAAGCTAGAATCAACCGTATGTCTCTTTAACGCTTCAAAAAACGAATGCAAAGGTCGCAAGAGAGCTAATGTGCAGATGCTCATATGCTCAAATCATTTAAAAGAGTATTATGGCTTGGAAATGGCAATGCACTTGCAAGATCATCCAACTAACGTAGCGTACGCAGGAGGATTTTTACGGCCAGTCCAAAACAGGGGCTACTTTCCAGAAAATACGGTCATCGTACCCACCAAAGATTTTTTCGATAGATATTTTCGTCCTGAAGAATTCGATGATCACAGACAAGTAGATTCGGTGCGAAATTATCAAATGAATCCTGTCATTGTCGAAAACGTACGGAAATACAGTTTGATTGCTGGCAAAAGTAATGATGACAGATACATATACGAACTGTATAGAAATTTCATAGACGTTAAGATTGACTCGGCACCGCATCACGAAACGTATACTAAACGCTTAAACTCTCATATTCGCAGTAAAAGATCAATTTCTGAATCCTATATCCAAGATCAAACTATACATAATATTATGAAGGATTTTTACATTTACGATGAAAATGCTGAGGCGTCATGTTTAACTGATTTAGAAATATCTTTATCTATGAAATATTTCTTATATAATTTACATTTTGCTGAAGCTCAAATTTCGTATACAGAAGAGAAATTTCCAAATTTTCTATTTCCGAATTGTGAATTTTTAAAAGGTATCGGTTTAGTAGCAACCAAAAATGTTAGTTACCCCCTGTGGTTCGTAATAAAAGGTTATTTTGTCACAAGTCAAATTTATTTAAATTCTATTATATCTTTGATTAAGAAAGAAATTTCACCAAAAAATTATGGACAAAACGACGTGCCGTCACAATTTGCTTTATCGGATGCTATGAAAAGTGGAACTCTTTGTTAGAAGAAACACTAACGGATAGTGTGGGCACGTTAGCCATTCTATATATATATAGCTAAATAAGCCTTAAAAAAAAAAAAAAAAAAAAAAAAAAAATTTTTTTTTTTTTCAAAGTATATATGGTTTACGTAATTTATTAAACGTCATCATAAAGCCACTGGGATATATAACTTTCACCCTCATCTACTTTTCTTTTCTTAGAATCCGAGTCTAAATCATTAGAATTTCTCTTGTTGCCTACATCCACATCATTCAAATCAATGGTATCGTGACTAATTTCAGTATTTTCCAACTCAATAGTATTTTCTAAATCAAAAGGTTCATAAGATATCCCTTGTTCATTTAGTTTCGAATCATTTGTTAGCTTTTCCAAATCAAAAGGTTCATTTAGTTTTGAATCGTTTAAAACCCCTTCCAAATAATCGCCAAACTCATCATCCGTTTTTGTTGACGATTCTACCTCCTTAGTCTTCGTTGAAGGTTCAGCCTCCTTAGCCTTCATTGGAGGTTGATTATTGATTTCTGTTATGAATCCTATATTAGCTGTTTTAGAAGCCATTAATTTTCTTTCCTGAAATCCGATGAAATCTAAAATAGTTCCACTAATACGTAAAAATTTTTGATTATTTTGAGTATTATAGCGGTATCTCGTATTAATTTTTATTTTTAAGATGGCTACAAACGTGTCAGTAAACGTAGATTCGATCATACTATGAAAGCGATTCACGACTTCATTTCCAGTAAATACACTGGTGTCCAGTATGCATGGTTGAGATCTTAGATCTATGTTATAACCTTTTGCTTTGAATTCACTTGCACGTTTACCGCATTCATGGCAATTCAACACACCACTACATTCTTGAAAATAAAATTTAAAATCGTTAGAAATTTGAAGTGAAGGATCGAGATCAGATGTCATCGCACGCGCAATTAAACGTAATGGCTCTGAAGCCATAATACTTAAATGCAATTTGGGATTCAG
Organism: Salticus scenicus; assembly: GCA_963930645.1. Lineage (NCBI taxonomy): Eukaryota > Metazoa > Arthropoda > Arachnida > Araneae > Salticidae > Salticus > Salticus scenicus. The sequence continues at coordinate 143,979,494 of OZ005659.1, forward strand.
ACCGCCATAAGGTTTCATAAATTTACAGTATGCAACGACAGCAACTTTAAAATTTGGGCGCTTGGATTCTTCATGATCATAATTCAGCGTCACATAAGGTGGATTCCATAACCGTTTGCCGTCGGTGGCATAATCTTGAAAGGTCACGTTATTTTTCAAACGAGCTACCCAATCTTTAGATATAAGATTTAAACAGTCTTTATCCAAAATAGAGTCGATACCCGCAGACAATTGCGGTTTTTCCAAAACCTTTGACACGAGATCTAAATAGCTATCCATGCCCTTGTATTATAGTTAAATAAGTAATGTTAGAAAATGAGATTTGTCAGCTGCTTATATAGGCGCTATAAAGCTATCAAGGTCACATTAAAAAAAAAAAAAAAAAAAAAAAAAAAAATTTTTTTTTTTTTTTTTTTTTTTAATGTGTGTGTGTGTGTGTGTGTGTATGTTAAACTTATTTGGATTTTTTATTTGTCTTCTTTTCGTCTTCATATTCAATAGGTGACCCATTCCATCCAAACTTAAAAATATCTTCTATTTGTTTGGCCGAATTGCCTTTAAATCTATCCGATCGCTTTCGAACGACTCGCCCATCGGTTATAGCAATTTCATACACGCATCCGTCTTCTAAATTTTTCTCGTAAGATTTAATTCGACCTTTTGGTAAAAGAAAATAGCCTGTATAATATACCAAATCCACAGAATGCTTAGTTTTGTATTTATAAACTATATCCTTTCGCACGTCGTGTATAATTATCCCATCGACTTTAAAAGAGGGTTTGCCTAACGCATTCTTATCGGAAACATATTTTTGGACAAAATAGCCTTCGACCAATTTCATACGTGGTAAATATTCTGTCAAAATTTCTCGTCGGCACCAGCTAGTAGTATCATGTCCCATATATCGATAGACATCCAACAAACATATGGCTCCATTTTCTAATTTTTCTGCAGCAAATACCAATCCGTCACCTAGACTGATATCGCTACGTACCACGCATTCGTGCCCTTCCCATTTTTCTTTGATTCTGTCTCGATAGCTGAAAACGAGCCCGAAAATTCCATCCAGTTTATGAGCATATAAATAGGAATTACCTTCCAAAATTGTTGAAACGCAAGTAACTGGTTTTCGAAAAATATTTTCGTTGGATTCGTATGGCGGAATTGAATAACGATTCATGGTATGGTAAATGTTTTTATATTTATCAAGAGAAGGAGTTAAATTATTAAAATACAATAAAGGTTTTTCAAACGTACCATATTCCCATTCGAACACCAAACAATGTTCCAGTCCGTTTTGAAACGAATAGAGTTGGGCTCCAGAATCGATTTTGACAAAATCTCGAGTTTGGACTGTAATAGGGTCTTGAAAATTTCCAAGTTGATGCAAGAAATTTTTACACGTTGACGTATTCCAGAGTCTGTAAGGCGTTTCGATAGAACAAACCCATCTAAACCAGACACCGTCATGATAAACTGTTTGAGTAGATTCTACGCGTTTCGTATCCCAATTATCGTCTTTGAAACGAAAATGAGGCTTTATATAATAAACTATTTTCTTTTCGGTCGAAATGCCCAATTCTTGAAAAAATTCTTTGAATGAAGACAAACTATGAACTACGAGTCTGAATTCGTATTCATACATTATAGTATCGGTTATAAAGTTGCTGTAGCTGAACGCTGGCTCGAACTATCCAAGAAAATCTAAAATGCACCACTAACAGTAAGACGCCTAGACAAGCTAATAACATCAGCGGCAGTTTTCTAACGTTACCTCGCATAACTATATATAGGATTGGTATTAAGATTACGGGACCAACCATAGACAAAATGACTGTATAGGCAATTCCCTTTTCGAGAGATCCAAATGAACCTAGACTCTGGTCATCCACTTGTAGAATGCTTTCAATTTGATCCATGTCATAAGCTTTATTTATACAGAATCAACCAATCAACCAACCTTGAAAAAAAAAAAAAAAAAAAAAAAAAAAAAAAAAAAAATTTTTTTTTTTTTTTTTTTTTTTTTTCAAAGTTGGCAATTTTTTTTTTTTTTTTTTTAACTTGGTTTGGATGATGTAATATTTAAGCAGTTTTTATTCCTTCCCAACCATCGTGATCTTCTACCCATGATTTCAATGTCTCTTTTACTATTCGTACAAAAGCTTCATATGTTGCATTCACCCATGCTTTCGGTTTATTTTGACGAATACACATGATAGCAAATTCTCCAATAAAACAGAAAAATGCTATAATTCGACTCCAAGTTATGCCTTCACCAAAAAGCTCGTTTGCTACGGTTACCAAAGCAGAATCTACAGCATTTCCGTCATATATATCCATTTCTGCACAAAGCCTTTCCATTTCTGTCTTATAAACCAACATAAATTCATCTAAGCTATTTGTTATAGAGTTCAGCACTTCTTTTTCTTTTTCATTTACAGACTCAATAGCGTTAAATGTATGGTATTTTTTCAATAGATGTGAAAACGTATTATCGAGAATAAAATCCATGCGGATGACATCTTTTGCCGAGGGGAAATATGTATCTAATACATATTTAATAAAGTCTGGTTTCGATAATAAAACTGGAGCCATTTTATACTTGCTGTTGTCAAAGTTTAGACGAAGGCAGAAGAGAGAATGGCTATTCGATCAAATGCCAGAGCTTATATAGTCAATCTGGAGGCAGGATATTGCATAACTCAGTTTCTACGAAAACAGGATGAGATAAGGCTTTTTATAGAATTATTGTCGCTGGATATTGCATAACTCAGTTTCTACGAAAACAGGATGAGAGAAGGCTTATTATAGATGTCGCTGAACACGGAAACAGGATGCGGTAAAGATTTTTATAGACGCTGAAACAAATAAGCATGGCTGGACAATGATAGTGTAGATACTATAACATGATATATATAGGTTAGCTAGAGTCAATCAACCAAACAACCAACCTTAAAAAAAAAAAATTTTTTTTTTTTCTTTTTTTTTTTTTTTTTTTTTTTTAGGGTAGGTTGGTTGAGATTTTTTTTTGAAATATTTTTAATCAAACTAGTTACAAGCAATCATGTCTGGTTATAAATGGATTAAGCTCACATTTACGCCAGACGTTTTATGGGATGACCGTCTATTCGAACTCGTAATATACTTTGACGGCACATACTATTTTTTTGCCAATGCCGTATTATGGATTTTGGGATATGATGAACCCCACATTTCTCTATCTCAACTAATACCTTTAAACGAACAACATAAGATACCATTAGGAAGTGGGATATTTTTAAACGAAACAACGACTCGCAAGCTTATAAAAGATCGATTGAAAACCAAAATGCCATTCAAAAAATTTAGAAGATGTCGTAAATTTAGTGCTTGGTTTGATTATTATATTAAGTCCTGCAAAGACTCTAATAATCTTGCGAAAACATGCCCGTTTTAAATATCAAAATAAAATGTGTCATTCCATTTTTTAAATTGTAATGTTGCCAACATTTGTTTAGTTTGCGAAAAATACATTTTTAAAATATCACGATCGCGTTCCGTCATCATAATTTTAAAGGGTCTATGTCTAATTAATTCTTTTCCAGTCAGCAGCCTGAGATAAGCCTCGTTCGCAGAATCAGATTCACTAACATTCAGAACCACAGGTCCATCTGGCACAACTATTTGTTCATGAAAAATGGGAGGTTTGAACTCAGTATCAGATATGAGATCGGGTGTCGCAGCAATTTGATTTTTATAAGAAGACAGGTGATAACAATAATATGTTTTATAGGTGGCGACAACGTCTAAATTTAAATGGCTAGTCAATACAACCAAATGCTTGGTCAACGATGGCTTCTTGATAGTAGATCCAAAAAGGGGTTCCACAATAAATAGAAAATCAGATGGTTGATTTGTAGTTTCGACACGATAAGGTGTATCTATAGGCCAGTTGCAATAGACTTGCAAGTCTTCCTGATGACCGAAACACAGGTCCAAATAATAATTTAAGAGGTATGGCTGGCGTCCCAAATTACCAAAAACGATACACGTATCGTGTTTTCGCCAAGACGTAATCATACGTTTAACACGTTCAAGTTCAGTTTTTGGTGTGGTAAATACGGATTTTTCTAAGATACTGCGTTTTGTAGAAACACGTACCCTATGGGCATTTTCTCTTTTCGCATTCTCTATCGAATCTTCTTTTTCATAATAACGTACCGTGACATTGCCGCTTAAACATACAGTCTTTTTTTCATGGACCGACATGCTTGAAAGGAATATATAATAACACTTTTCTCTAACAGCCAAAGGCTTTTATATAACTAAATTATAACCTTAAAAAAAAAAAAAAAAAAAAAAAAAAAAAAAAAAAAAAAATTTTTTTTTTTTTTTTTTTTTAAATTTATATTATTAATTTATTTAGTTTAAGGAGCTTCTTCGTCAGCAACATCCATTCTAGGTTCTTCCGGTTCTGACTTACGTTTTTCTACAGATTCTTCAACCGCCTCCATTTCCGATGCGGGTCGCTTCTCACCTCTGAATCTCAAACTTTTTACGAAGCTCATGATATTATCTCTACCCATACTAGTCATGTACATTTCTGAGAGACTCTCTTCCAATTCCTCGTCCAGACTCTCTTCGAATTCGATCTCTGGTAGATTCACGTCGGCTGTATCGCTATAACATTTTCTTAAAATTTCATAGACGTGCTTAGGTTTAAATTTAGCATCTCCCAACATTTTATACATTTCCCTCACGGCCTGGACATGCAGACGCTTAAATTCAGTCTCTTCGTCGAACACGAATTTTCTCTCGCCCTTATCGGCAAATCGAAGATTGCCCATGTAATGTTTCATTTCGAAATTGGGTTTGTTAGTAATATTTCCAGCAAGACCATCGATAGCCAACAATCGATCGGTATCGTATCCTTTAGCGGCGAGGGCCTTGGTCAAGCTTTTGAGCTTTTCGTTCTTGACAAATATCTGAGACAATGCACCCCCCATATCATCGTCGCTGTGTTCTAACATCTCTTGGACAATTTTAGGATGAACGGGTGTATGCGTTTTGAAGAGTCTGAAGATGAAATCCCAATCGAGGCCAAACGTCCTGAATACCTCTCCCACAATATAAAGCTTCATGGTCTTAATGGTGACTGAATCTTGAGACCCATAGTAATCGACCGCTGTTTTTAAGAGCTTAGCGATCTGACTTTGAAGTGTTTCCCAGCAGCTAGTTTCCATCTTGATTAATATCTAAGACTATGCCAAACAGATCTTGAATTTCCTGTTCGTAACTGGAATCGCTCATCAAGAACAACTGAAACGTATCCAAGGTCCAAAATAAGAACGGTCCCGAATCAAATTTTTGTATTTTACCGACAAATTTTTGTATTTTTGCATGAAGCTGTTTGGCTTTCTTACAAGACCCTTTCGGCGGGTTTCCGTTGCTACGTTTCATGATTTGCATGAGATAGCTGCTACCTACCATAAATCCTAAGCAATCTCCGTGATCTTGAAAACAAACGGCAGGAAATATTTGGTTGAAGGCCATTTCGGACACGCTGTCATTTTTACTACAGAATTGACTCTTTAAATACATTTGAACTTGATGGAAAGGCCTTAAGTATTCCGAATAATATTCTATCGCATCCCCTAATCTTATGGCTTTCAGAGTCTGAGCGTACGCGGCATGTTTTCTATGATCGATATTCTGTTGGATAACTCTATTCATTTTAGCGACGAACGGACAATCGGGATAGGCTTTCCAAAAGAACTGACCTCGGCAGACTCTAGCCATGAAATCCAACACCCAGTTACCCACCACGCTCATATCGGCCGAACAGATATAGCTACTGACCATGACATGTATGATATCAAACGGAATCGAATATTTGCCGAACGATTGGCGGATCGCGGAAGACAGTTGTAAATGAACCAGCAGTTCGTGGGCCAGATTGGGATACTCCTCGCTCAAATGCACGGGTTCCCATTGACTCAGGCATTTTTTCACGTACGGCACCAAGTCGTTGAAATACGTCTCGAAGGGATTGATTATTTCTTTGCAAGAGAGAAGATCGTGCATGCCTTTTATCAATACGTCCAATATCGCACGCGCCTGGCTAGATTCTTCGTTTGAGTGCTCGTTGACTATATTTAAGAAATCGATCAGAAACGTGTCCATATCTGGGAAATGATTTATTTCCGAACGAGTCATAAAAGGTCCATTTAAAGCTTTTAGAAGACGCAAGCCTTTTTTGACGCGATTCAGAGATTGTCCTACCACACATACTGGAAACATGCCTTCCAAATCTACCAGCGTAAAATTCATGGGTACATTTTCGTCGCCCGTCCATTCGAAAAAGGCTTCGGCCAGCTGACTCGATCGAAAATGGTCTGTGGAAGGTTTGGTAATCAATTCGTATACGTTAAAACTATTTTGGCACTGATTACAAAATAACGTGGGTCCGGGTTGCAAATGTACGTTTTCAGGATGGCATATATCATTACTAATAAGATTCAAAAAGGTCATCTTTGAATTCTTGATTATGACCATTCATTTTTACAAAAGTATTTTTTCTGGAACCGCATATTCTACAGACGCCTTTCAAAATAGGCCTGCCAGTTTTCGTCATACTCATCTCTATATCAGACGTTTCAGTCTTTTCTTTGCATTTGCCGCAATGTACAAATACCGTAGTGTCCATGCTACTTGTTTTTATCTGAGACGCAAAGCCAAGACATGGAATTTAGACAAGAAATTGTCAGATTACGTCACGAAGAACATTTGTCTGAGCGCGAGATCGCCAAAAGATTGAATCTTGTACCTTCAACGGTCCATTACTGGCTCGCTAAAGAATACGCTCCACCTTCCAGGTTCAAGAGAGGAAGGCCTCGCGCAACAGACAAATTGACCGATCTGTATATCGAAAACGCTGTCACTACGAATCCTTTCGTGTCTGCGGTTGATATAAGAGACGAAATAGCACCCCATGTCAGCGTGGACACGATTCGGAAACGCTTGAAAGAAAAAGGTATGCGATGTCGCATTCCAGCACGAAAACCTTTTCTGAAGCCCGTACACATACAAAAAAGATTTCAATTTTCCATAGCCCATATAGGATGGGGTGTCAGCGAATGGAATAGGGTCATATTCTCGGATGAAAAAATATTTCGAGCTTCCAGCAGAGGAGCTTTGAAAGTCTATAGGCCCGCGTTGAGCGATCGGTTTGACGAGAGATATATTGTAAACGATACCAATGCCAACGGCCGATTCACCATATGCGTATGGATGGCATTCGGAAAAAATTTTAAAATTATACATAGGATAGATCAAAAAACCTTAAACGCCGAATATTATACCAACGCCATCCTACCGTTGGTCGAGGACACGCTCGCAGAAAACAATTTGATTTTCATGCAAGATCTGTCTCCCATTCACACGAGCAGGTTGGCCAAACACTGGTTTGAAGCTCATAATATCGAAGTCATGGAAGATTGGCCTCCGAAAGGCCCAGACATGAATCCGGTTGAAAACGTATGGGCACAGCTAGAAAAACTAACGAGTCGAGACATGACGAACAAGTATCAGTTATGGGAGAACGTATATGCTGCCTTCAACCAGTTGACCGACTCCTATTTCGACGAGCTGCTAGAATCTATGCCGCGAAGAATGGCTGCTGTTTTACAAAAACGTGGAAAATGGACAAAGTATTAAATCATTCGCACAATTTAATAGTATGCGTATCCATATAATATTCGAATATGGGTTCTCCGTCGTCCTGTCTTACATATTTCCAATAACATGGTTTAATTCTGGCATTATGCAAACACATTTCTTTGATATGGGGCCATTTTTCAACTTGGATGTGATGCAAGTCGTTCTCTGAATCGTAGTTTATTGATACGATGTCTGGAATAACTGTACGAAGAATTTCAACGGCTTCCTCACCCTTCAGAACAAATGTATCGGACGTGTAAAAATTTTCAATTTGAGCCCTTTCTTCGGGCGTGATAATTTCGTTGGATACGGCTACGTCTAAGGAGCGTTGAGTAAACCTTCCGTAATGCATGCTTGATTAGACCGATTACATTTTTATAGTCGCAGCACCCTATATATATATGATAAAAATAATATGACCTTGAGGAAAAAAAAAAAAAAAAAAAAAAAAAATTTTTTTTTTTTTTTTTTTTCAAGGGTTGGTTGATTGACTAAGATAGGTATACTGTAATTCTCTTTGTAATAGGTGATCGACAAATGGGACAAATTGTAATATGGTTTGAACAACTTTCGCAACAAACGAAATGACTACAAGCTTCAAAGATAATTTTTCTCTCTTTGCTAAAACATATACTGCACAGCAGGCGATAATTTTCTAAATTCTCAAGGTTATCCTCATTGGTAATGCTAGTCTTCGTTTTGATAGGATCTACATTAGTAGGTTTTTCGAATTCGATAGGAGCTGCATTAGTAGATCTTTCGGATTCGATAGGAACTGCATTGGTAGACACTACATTAGTAGATCTTTCGGATTCGATAGGAACTGCATTGGTAGACACTACATTAGTAGATCTTTCGGATTCGATAGGAACTGCATTGGTAGACACTGCATTGGTAGGTCTTCTGAATGTAGGTCTTTCGAAACCACATTTAAATAGCCGATGCCTTTCAAGTGGATTATTATTGGGATGTAGTCGAACAGTGCACCAAAAACATCTAAGTGTATCATCTGTACGGTTAAAAAATAAACCGCTATCAACAAATTCTTCGATTTGAGTTTTATCATAAGGCCAGCCTTTAAACGAACGAAATCGAGAATATCGGTCTGAGAATAATGGAATACGAGGTTTAGTCCACATTGCTAGCTCAGAGCACAAGTGACTGCAAGCCAAGATAATTTACAACTCTTATATAGAATCAGTCAAGTCACGTGAACAAAGACAACACCCACTCAAAAAAAAAAAAAAAAAAAAAAAAAAATTTTTTTTTTTTTTTTTTTTTTTTTTTTTTAACAGTTGGTTGGTTGGTTTCTAAAATTATATTTCACAGTTATATTTCTCAGTTGGTTGCTAAAATTATATTTCTTTATCCAATCAAATTCATTGTAGATGGCGCTGTAGTCTATACATATATAGTATATATATAGTATATCTATTTGGGTGGGTGGGAGTGGACTTTATTTCTTCTACTGTACGGTCATGCCGCTCCTGATGTCTAAACCCTTTAAAACAGGATGGGTTATTTATACAATATTAGCTTTGAAAACAGGATGAGAGGCAAGAACCTTAGTACATTTTACTATTTTTTCATATAACTTTAAATCTTTTACCTTAGTTATAAATAAGATGTATCTCAGTACATACAATTTTCTTTTACGTATCAAAAATCCTCAGACAAAATTTAAAATGCTAAAATATTTAACGAATATGGATGCCATCGATCCCTCTATAGGATTAGCTTATGTACGAGGCTCATTTAAAATTGTTCGCATTTACTAAAGCATGTTAATAGCATTTTGGATACTTTTGGTTTTGTACGTTGGACTCACGCTCGTCTACGCGGCCACAAACACGAAAACGTCTGAAATTTCTCCATGGCCACTACTGACTCTAGATCTTAAAGAAAAACTGATAGATACTGCATGCCAATCGAATTCGGATTGCCCGTCAACTCATATTTGTATGCTCAATCAGTGCATCCCAAAACTTTTACGGGTTTCCCATTGCGACCCGAAAACTGGCGAATGGATATCATACACTTATCAAGGCGCTACGTTTGCCGTCTGCGTTTGTAAAAAACCACATCTTATAAATCAAAAATATTTTGGTGGAAACTGTGATGTAAACGTAGGATGTGGCATCCATGGCAAATATCTTCCTGATACAAATACCTGCGCTTGTGATCCGGGATACAAGGTCGTCAACTTAACTTGCCAAAAGCTACCCGCGATCGATTACATTAATCTGAATCCTTGTCAACCGGGCGAAATCAAAGTCAGTTCTATCAAGCCCAGCGATGGATTTCATCCCGATTACGTGAAACGCCTGTCCTCTTTAAAATGTGTCAAGAGACCGTGCACATTCGACGCCTTGAGTGAAAGACCTCTCAAACAAGCTAAATATGTAGACGGATGGGGTTGCGTTTGCGATCCGCGTTACGGTCTATTTGGGGTCGTGCTAGAAGACGGTCATTTAAACAATACAGATACAAAATATTTGAAAACTCCTGGATTCGATGCTTGCGCGAGTATTTTTCCAGAGGATCCTCAAGATCCTATAGATGTCAAGCTCATCACGTATTTTTATCTTGGAACGCGCGAACCCGTTTCGTTTATTCTTTATGAAGGTTTAAAAGATCATGAGCTCGCAAATCCTTTCAAAGAATCGGAAAGCATCCTTCTCGGTCAAAAGCTATGGCGATATGACTACGCCCAGCATTTTTTCGATACCCAGCCCCAATTTCGAGCGAGAACGCGTAAGATTTCTTCCTTTTATTTGTTTGATATCGAAACGGTTTACGAATGGTTATACGTGAATGACTTTTCGCCAGCTCCATGCGAAGAAGTTCCCAATTTTTGGCATAATAGGTTAAATCGTCGCGTAGACATATACAGTCTGCTGTACACGAGTCCCGTCTGCCGAATCGCCCAGAACGACCCGAAAGCAGATCCTATGTTTTGGGGCAAGGTCGTGGTCAATCCTCAGCATCTAACGTTCAAAGAACATGATCATCTGCACCGTTTTAATGCCTTCGTTTTAAAATATGATTCGAACGTGGGTGTCAATCGCTGGACTCTAGATCTAGATTACGAATACAAGCCAAATACTTACATGGCTATCGAAACCAACGTTCCAAATTACGAGGTGGACATGCAGAAAAAACCTTCCTTTCCAGAATTGATGTATGAGGGCCAGAACTAATCAAGGATGAAACGTTCAATCGAAGAAGAAGATGAAAAATCTAGCGATGAACAGAATCCAGCTAAGCATAAAATGGAAGACGAAGAATCTAAGGAGACGTCTATTTTGCAAGATTTACAGACAAATTTGCAGAAGACTAATAATTTAAACGATCATATGGAAAAGCGTTTGTTTGAAACTCAAAAACAATATTTTACAGTTTATATGGAAAAATTAATGAACGAAATACCAATGGGTAAAGACTTGGTCAGCATCATAACGGAGAGGAGTGGATCGAACGAATTTGAATATATGTTTACGGAAGCTAAAAGCGTTATACAATCTCAAATGCGCCTCAAACAGATTAAAGCTTTTCATGCCGTATACGATATGGTTTCTGGATTAGTTTGTCGCTACGTCCACGAAAAAATGGTCACTCCTACACCATCAAAAGTATTGGCACCTAACCAGTTACAAATTGCTTACGAAAAATATCAAAATTGCTCAAAAATGGAAGAAGATAAATCGGTTGTAGAATTACAGTGTCTGTTATACTGTATTCAAGAAATGCTGGAAAATGAAGAGACTGTCAAGATACCGAACCCACTGTATGGTCGATTCACGCAGCAAATGAAGGCTGTGAGCGAATATGTAATTACTCTGTTAGTATCCATGGCTAAGCCAAATAATATGGCTATAGAATTGAGCAGCGGTTTAAATAGTCCTGAAGTAGCCAAGTAAAAAAAAAAAAAAAAAAAAAAAAATATATATATATATATATTTTTTTTTTTCAAGATGTAATTTTTAACTATGGACATTTCTCGTACAATTTTCGTTCCTCTTCTTCATTTAACTGAAATGTAAACCAATCATATTTGTCTAAGACAGATTTTACTTTAATGTCAGGTTTACAAAACGGATCCCCTTCCTGAGACAGATCTATTGCGATATAATTTAGCAAATTTCTATATTTCAAAATTTTTATGAACACTTCATATGCCGAATTGAAATACTTTTCGCATTCGCATGGAAATTTATTAAAACATTCTCCAAGAAATTGTCCGGTAAAAATCAAACACTCCATTACACAAGGCTGATAATAATACTGACGTCGATAGTTATTATTTGTTAAAAATTTAAGGTGAAAAAGGTTATTGACTCTAGGAGATATCGAATTTGACTGGTTAATATAATATAATTTGGTCTTCAGCACGAAAAAAATGTCTTCGACCTTATCAACCGTAATACCAGTATGCTCGGGTGGAATCTGAAAATATTCTTCAAGCATTCTCAAAATTGAAAGAGCGAATTTATGTACTCTCGGACTAAATTTTAAATGGTCCATGTAATTCGCGTTGTCAACCAACATCTTACCTGCAGTATCCAAATCGTTTGCCAAATGAACACAATCTCGAAGTAGATAACGAAAAACGATTTCAAGTGGATATTTTCGTAGCTCTTCTTCATTTAACTCAAATGAAAACCAATCATATAGGTAATTATATTTGTCTAAGACAGATTTTACTTTAATGCCAGGTTTGCCAAACGAATCCGCCTCATAATACACATCTAGTTCGATACAATTTAGCAAATTACTATATTGTAAAATTTTAATCAACTCGTTGCATGCCAAATTGAAATACTTTTCACACTTGTATGGTATTTCTTTAAAACATTCTCCAAGAAATTGTCCGGTAAAAATTAAACATTCCATTACCCAAAGCTGATAATAATCGCGACCTCGCCAGCCATGATTTGTTAATATTTTACCGCGAAACAGATTACTGACTCTAGGAGATATCGAATTTGACTCGATAATATCATTTAATTTTTTCTTCAGCTCGACAATAATGTCTTCGACCCTTTCAATTGTAATACCAGTATGCTGGGGCTGAAACTGAAAATATTCTTTAAGCATTCTCAAAATTGAAAGAGCGAATTTATGTACTCTCCGACTAAATATTATATCGTCTTTACATTTCAAGCTGTCAATGAACACCATATCTGCAGTATCCGAATCGTTTGCCAAATGAACGCAATCTCGAAGTAGATAACAGAAAGCGACTCTAATGTCAGATCTCATTGCCCAAGTGGTATAGGTATACATTTGAATAGTAGACAGGAGGAGAATGATTATCTGAGTACGGTAGCAGCTATATATAATAAAGGCAAGCCACGCCACGCCCACCCTTAAAAAAAAAAAAAAAAAAAAAAAAAAAATTTTTTTTTTTTTTTTTTTTTTTTTTTGAAGGTGGTTGGTGGGGGGTTATTTATTTTTTTAACTCACTTAATTCTATTGATCTCACTCTTAATCCAATCTGCAAATGCTATACATTCTTGCATACTGCAATGAGGTTTTCTAGACCCGTCTTTAAATTTACTATGATATCCGCAATCTTTTACTTTGGGTGGGGGTAGGTTGTCAAATTTTGGGCATTTAAAGTCTTCGAGGTCAATTGACGATATTCCCAAGTTATCTAATAGATATTTCTCATACTCACCCCCTTTATAAGCTACTAGGTATTTATCTTCAGTCTTGTACGTCTTATATAAATTTGTCATGAGTTTACCAAGCGTGTGTAAATTCTTGACGTGTTCTCGGGGTTGCCTTCTGAAGGATAGGCCATGTACATGTCTGGAGCAGTATCTGATACCATCCCAATCTTCTTCTGAAAGGACGCCCTCGAGATGATTGAGACTATATCTCACGCAGTCACAATGGTTTGTTTCTAGAATGGCGTAACCAAACTCTCTTGGATAAAAAACTTTATTTACATGAAATCCGTCTAAGTCTATTACCAAACAGATGTTTGAAAGAGACATTTTCGTAACGGTTAGGTTTAGGTATTATAACCAAGACCAGTCAAAAGTCAGAGTATATAATAAACTGAGGCGAGAGGAGTATTTATACTTTGGCAGGCGGATGTAGAAAATACCATAAAAATATTAACACCCCCCCCCACAAAAGAAAAAAAAAAAAAAAAATATATATATATATATATTTTTTTTTTTTTTTTTTTTTTTACGGTTGGTTGGTTGGTAGAAATTTAAGTTGAGACTTTACAATTATGCAGTCCATACTTTTTTCACACAAGTTTTCATGTTACCCGTTAATCGAGTTCCAAATTGATGATAACGATTACCATTGGCTATATAATCTACAATTATCCAATTGATGTGTGGATTGACCAACAAAGCGTAGAAATACAGTAAATATAAACACGTGGCATGAAAATTCATCGTGCCATTCTTAAAAAATTTCTCAGCCATCTTTCGAATTTTATTCATAACGCAGTCTCTCTTAGACATTAACGGAAATTGTTCGTAATCAAAAAGCGGCGCGTTATACCAATGGTTTTTATTGTCTGCAACGAAATACAAATATCCGTAAAGACTGACATCTTTCAATATAGTATTAATATGTTCCATGGCTTCTCTTTCAAAGACCTGAACGATTCTCGGCGTCACGTCGTAAAACAAACTCCACAATCCGCTCTGTTCACGCGTCTTACCAATCTCGCTTAAATTTTTAGATGTAACCTGATCGATCAAACAATCTATCGGCAAATTGGCTACCCTCAAAAGGTTCAAGTCGTAATAGTCACTAAATTTTTTCTTTTGAAGTTTACAAGACATTGATCTTAGTTCTCAGTTATCCAAATTCACTCGTCTCAAATTCTTAATGACTACCCCTTCGTAATAAACTACCATCGAATCGTCTTCTTTTAATTTTTTATTGGGTAGCTCTTCATCTTCATCTTGAGCGGTAGCGTAACTAAAGGCCCCGGGTTTCAAATTAATATCTTCGCAACGTAAATGACCAAATTCTTTTTGGAAATAGAACAGCAGATCGCACTCGTGAAAAGATGTATTTTTGGTAATTTTCAGATATTGTCTTATCGCAGATTTGACCTCGTTCGTAGTGGTCATGGTACCGGGCATCAATTGAACGTCCATATACATCTTGAACTGAACGTAAATGTCTGCATGAATTAAATAATCTCGCGTAAATTCTTGTATGTATTCGGGTTCTTTTCGGTAGTGTAACAGGCCATCTTTAGCCATACATTTTTGCAAATGGTAATACAGCATGAAAAAACAGCCTTTGAAAGACTGCTCCACGACATAGACATCTTTCTTGTACGTATCGCCGGCTACCTGTTTCGATGTCGAATCGGGCGCGTCGCTGGTAAATTCAGCATCGAATGGTATAGCTACCACTCGATCTTTGAAAGCCTCCGTGGCCTTGCATTCAGGATAGTTATTCGTAGAGGCGAACAGTTTGGCCATCGGTATCCCACCCGAATTCGGCTCGTACATATTTCTGAAAGCCACGAACGAATTGCCAGTAATTTGTTTAATACGATTTTCGTCAATTTTTCTACCCAATTCTTCAGTAGCGACCATCCTACAAGAAAAAAGCGTAGACGCCAATTCTGGAGTAGCATTATTAACAGAATGGCTTGGAGATAGGTTTTCAGACTGTATAGAATGATAATATGCAGTCAAAACGCGTCCCATCAATTCGAAAAGCTTACTTTTTCCGTTACGCGTCAAGCCTTTCCACACAAAAAATTTTCTTTCGTAATTTGTCGCAATATAGACGCTAGCCAAAATATCCAACATATACATCATAATGTCGTATTCGAAACAAACGCATTTACAGAGATTTATATAGAAATGCAGCATGGATTTGGACAGATCGTCTTCGCATTCTGGTACCAACTGACAGAGCGTGTCATACAGGTTATCGGTCACGTCCTCAAATAAATTTGTTAAATAGACCATGAAAAATTTCTTATCTGTCAGTTTTTCATACAAGGCTACATGTTTCGAAGAATTGTTACACAAAATCATCATTTCGTTACGCGGAATCCCTAAATTTATCTTTTTTTCCGAAAGAAAAAACTCTGGCACGACCCCGCCAATATGACCCGTCAATAAATCTAAAACGCCGTCCTGCAGCCTCAGAAACCACTTGTGAGAATCCATCAGGATGTATTTGCGTTCCATGCTGGTATCGCTCAAAATAGCTGAATTGACACCGCTAACGGTAAATTTATTTATGTATTCGTCGTCGGGACCACCACGACCACCAGAACTACGGTATTCTTTGATAAATGATTTGATTTTGGTAAACAAATTGGTAACGTGGTGATTAACATCTGATTGTTCAATCTCTTGCCAAGTATCTTCGAGCGCGTTCCATATGTAACGTCCAGCTTTCTTTATGGCATTTTTCAGCCTGAGAACGTGAATGGGTAAATGCCTATCTTGTATGCTTCTAATCATTTGTATCATCTGATCGTCATTCGTAACGGATAAGACGGCCCGCCTATTGTTTCGCACGATCAATGTAAGCTTATCCCGATACATGTCGGGTCGATCCCCATACAAATTGTTGGCACAAAAATGTAAGGTGTTGATAGTAATGTCCGTTATTTCATACTGTATATTTTCGGGATCGATCGTTTGAATTTTATCTAGCAATTTATGAAAGTCTTGATCCAGCACCGGGTACAATTGTCGAGACATCGATCTAGAATCCGTCCTGTAATGTTTACATAAAGAATAAAATACGGGTAAGAAATAATATCCGTTATTGAATTGCATGATAGTTTTTAAGGGGTTGACCTCTTCCGAAAGCGAGGCGTTTTCGAATCGCAGCATATCGTTTAATTCTTGGAACGCTTCAGGTACATTGCAAATCGCGATGGGTTTGTCGCGACTCAGCCGTTCGAACCACATTTTTAAAGCATGATTGTTAGTCTCGAATTCCTTAATGGATTTCGAAATAATTTCCAAATAATAGTAGGCTCTTAGTACATTACTGTCACTAAACAAAAGTTTTTTAGATTTGCTGATAAAACCTTTCTCGTTTGATTTTTTAGTGACAAAAGAGGCCACGTCTCTGCACTCTGGCGAGCTATTGGGTAATTTTCCAATATGGGTAGCATATTGTAAGGTGTGTCTCTGCAATTGAAAATCGTTTACGATAGGCATCATGTAATTTAAAATTTTATTACGAATTTTGTCCGCAGGCATATTTAAAATTTCTCTGAAAACAGATTTTTCATTATGTTTTCGTACGGTAAAACTGGACCTCAGTGTTATTATATCGTTTTCGATCGGCTGCCAAACGTTTAAGTGTAACGTGTTGCGTTCATCTACGTACACCAGCCTGGCAGGCATATAGGGACAATGGCTTGGTTTAGAAGATCCGACTAACATAATATTTTGTGGAATATCTAATATATAAGTTTCATCGTTCAGCGTTATCTGTTTGAATTTATACTGAAGATGTTCGCAAAATAGTATGTAATCGTCGTGTCCTATCTGAAATTCTGGCAAATGTATATGAATACCCAAGCTGGCTTTTCTCATAGCAATAATGTAAGTAAAATTTTTCACGTTAGATAAAAAAACGCTTTTCAGAACGCATTCTATCGTACTGAAAAATCTTTTCGGCGCAGTCTTGATAGAACCCTTGTAATCGAAATCTAAAGTTATAGAATGCATTAGAGTAGAGGGCAAATCCATAGTGTAAGAAGGTGGATTGGATAAACCAATCCACTGTAGACAAAAATTGGAATAATCATCAGGTAATAAATAATAAATACCTCCTTTAAGATTATAAATTAAATAGGCCTTCAGCGGTGCTTCAGTCTTTCTGTTGACGCAATGTAAATAGGACGATTGAAAAGACATGACTTTATTTCTAAAGGAGAATCAGCAAAATGATAGTTTGAATACGATAGCCGTTATTTATATAGAATAAATTGAAGCCACACCCACTTGAAAAAAAAAAAAATATATTTTTTTTTTTTTTTTTTTTTTTTTCGTGGGTGTAGTCATGTGGTCGGAGCATTGTCTAAACACTGACAGTGAAAATATTAAATAAGTACACGAGGTAAATTTGCTCGAAACATATTGCAGTAATCCTTCAAGATACCATACATATACTGTAATACGAACTAGCATCGGCATTTTATGGTACTTGACTTTGTGGGCGTGGCATATTATTAAAAAAAAAAAAAAAAAAAAAAATTTTTTTTTTTTTTTTTTTTTTTAAATAAATTTTATATAATGTTTTTTAATGTCGCTTTGATATTTTATAAGTCTGTCGCTTCCGCTGCCTTTCGAGCTTCTTCTGCCTTTCGAGCTTCTTCTGCCTTTCGAGCCTCTTCTGCCTGTCGGGCCTCATCCGCTGCCTTTTCCTTTGCCTTTCGATCATCTTCCTTCTTTTTAAGATACTTTTTTACAATATCACTACCCAACGTTAATATGCGAACGTTCATCCATCTACGTAACAAGTCGTGTGTCTTAAAATTAAGTTTGTTCTTCTGATAATATGGATGTAAAATTTTATTCTGTTCTAAATCATATAAGGGATATTTATCGTCTTGTCCTTCTTTAAAATAAACAAAACCATCACATCTCTGTTGAGTATGTATGTATTCTCTCATTAGAACAAAAGTCAACGCTTTTATATCTGATTCTGAAGCCAATTCTTCTATTCCGCGCAATTTATACTCGGCAATCTTCATATTTTGTCTAGTTCCCTCCAACATAGGATCGAATATATTTAATGGTAAATTTCCCTGATCGTTTGCATTTGCTGTAACATTTGAATAAAACGATTCAGTAGTAGTAGTAGTAGTAGCCACTGTCTGGCTAGTGTTTGTTTTTTTTGTAATTAGACTTTAGAAATGCATACATCGGTTGTGACCTGTATATTTTCTGTTGGAGTTTTATTTCACTCCCCACTTTAGCCATCGTCTTTATTTCACATATAGTCTACCGACATAAACTGAATAGGGGTCAAATCTTTCACTGAACTGATGGCGTCAACAATTTCTTCAGAAACTCTCAACAACTGGCGATCCTTGCCGTCGGGTTTACGATACGGAGGCACATGTATCCTGACATCGTACGACGAATCCATGTTTTCGGTAACCTTGTCGTCGACCCCTATTAAAAATACAGGATCTTTGTACATTTGTCTGATATGCTGAGATGCTTTATAATAACCATACAGTTCTTTTGATAGCTTACACTCGCTTCGTGCAAAATTTATCTGTGTGTATTTTTTAACCGAAGGCAGAAATCCTTCCACGACGCGCCGTACATAATCATCTTCGCCCAGACTCCATAAAATGATATCTATGTCCATAGCTCGTAACATCTTCAAAAAGAAATCGAGTTTGGGACGCGGTTGAAAAACATTTTCTTGATACACGCCTAGTGTTTCATCCATATCTAAAACGACTACAATCATTGCTTGGCTTGAAAAAAAGACATGCCTCGTAAATCGAAACGGTCTATTACTAGCACATCTGACGAATCCAAAAGTATCATTCGCCACATTCAGAAGAAGAACCCGTTATATTCACCTACGACCTGCGTTTTTCATTTCAACAAGCCTTGTCTTACTTTACTCAACAATTTCAATTCTGAAAAATATCACTGCCTATTTACCAACCATTCTAAATTATGGCGATCCTATACCTGTACAAAATCGTGCGACATACCAGAACATTTTTTTGACATAATGGAATTGAACAAGATATTGGGTGACGAATACGTATTGCCATTCGCTGGCCATTTCAGAGAGTATTCGGGCTACACTATTGGCATGTTTCGTCAACCGGACGAAATGTATCCGCCAGCTATAATCGAACGCCCTCAATTCATAGAAACGGTTTTTACCATGATAGTATTTTTCATAGCGACGTGCCATCGTTTAGGAGGCCACATGCCCGATACCAATCATTTCTCGGTCTTGTATACGCGAAATCATCCCGTATTATGCGACATCGGAAAATATAACGTAGAAAATAGAGAACGGCTCCTGGACCGCGAAGACCATTTCAACAAGAAAAAATTTAAGAAATTCTTACAACGTAAAACGAATAGGCAAGTCATACGATATTTGAAGATTTACTTTCCGCATTTTTTTCAGAAAAAGAAAAAGGGTAAGAATTGCATTCTGAACGAAGAAGAATTTACATTTTCAGATCAGACACATGAATTGGTCTGCAAAAGCGAAAAGACTAGTTTATTGGACGTTGTAAAAAATTTCAGACATCTAATTCCGAATTTAAGAATTCGGGCTGGCTTAATAAGAGACTGGATCATGCTGGTAGAAAATGAAGATTGTTATTTCGAAGACGATTACATAAACGTGTTTTAAATATATTACTCAAATTTGCGAATGCCCTTATTAAGATTTGCCCATGGACTGTTCAGCATTTCTGTACTCTTACTATCATCTGGATTCAGAGAACGGCCATCCAAAAATTGAGGTTGATCATCATTCGTTCGAAGATATTTCACCATGTCTGAATTGGGTGGACCTAGCCATCGATAGTTGAAGGTTGGACGTCTGAGCATGCCATAAGGGCCTGGATATGGTAAAGACAAACTCTTGTAAGAATTGGGCGGTTTAAGTACAACGTTATCAATATGGACATTGTCAAAAGATAGTGACATCGAGTTAACAGAATCGATATCTTCTGAAAAGGATTCGATCAAAGAGCTAGCCATTGGTACTGTTTTAAATTAATGATGTCTCAGACAGGCCTATATATACCCTTGGATTTATTTATTTATGATTGAAGGGTACACTAAAAAAAAAAAAAAAATTTTTTTTTTTTTTTTTTTTTTTGGTTGATTGGTTGATTGATGAAGTTGGTTTCTAAAGTTATATTTCACAGTTGGTTTCTAAAGTTATATTCCTCAATTGGCCGCTAAAATTATATTTCTCAGTTGGCTGCTAAAGTTATATTTCTTTATCCATTCATTGTAGATGGCGCTGCAGTCTATATATATAGTATATATATAGTATATCTATTAGGGTGGGTGGGAGTGGAATTTATTTCTTCTACTGTAAGGTCATGCATAAAATCGCTCCTGACCCATTTCCTTTAAAATAGGATGGGATAACGATATTGACTTTGAAAACAAGATATTTATATACTTTTGTCTGACAAATGACAAGATATTGCAGGTTTTCATGAAATTAGAATAGATCATGGGCTTTTATAGAAAAATCTAACTATCTAGTATCCATCAATGTGCATCTTGCTCATTACGAGGTATAGTAACTAGACGACCGTAGCAGTCAAATGTCGAGACACAATGAGGGTGTAGTCATGTTAGCCATAGTATATATAGACAAGCTTTAAAGGTGGGCGTGGCACCTAAAAAAAAAAAAAAAAAAAAAAAAAAAAAAAAAAAAAATTTTTTTTTTTTTTTTTTTTTACGTGACCTTGAAACAAAAAATAAATAAATCTTTAACACTTATATTACTAAGCATTTGCATACGATACGTCGAAACGATATCTTTTATTCTCACTCGCATCTCTTTGGTACGGAATGTATCTACGTCGGGAATCATAATTTCTACAGACGCGTCTGATTCCAGCACACACTGGCAAAGGAAGATTCACATCTGTCTCGTCGCATTCATCGTTGGAAGGGGTGATGGAAATAATTGAAGCGTTCGAATCTGAGCTGTCTGAATAATCACCCAATTTAGAAACGTGTTTATATCTGGACCTGTTGCGCTCTCTAGGCAAAAAACGCCTGGCATATTTAGCATCAGCCACTTTTCCTTGAAACTCGGACATTCTCAAAATATTATTCCAATAACCTTCGTCGACTTGTATATTTTCTTTATATTCTTGAAACGCGTTGTTGTTGGCAAAATATCGCCTGAGATTTTTTACAGGAACCAAAAAATTATCTCCTATGGCCAAACGGGTTATTTCGGCGTACGTAATTTCATCGGGTTGATATTCGTAACCTCGATTTATTCTATTCAAAGTCTGAAAGGCATACAAAACGGGCACCTTGGCTGGCCTAGGCATCTTTAATTAACCAAGTTATGGATTACGCGACCTTAGTCTTACAACTTTTAAACGAAAAAAAATATCCTATACTGGAAGAGTATGTAGTCATGGACATATACTACAAAATGATTCCGATCGACCATCCATCTACTACGGTCATACCGTACGACAGGCGATTCCATAATCCAGAAGATGTTTATATTCGAGATGCCAAACCTTTCCAAATACATTATATGGTCTGTGTCGGCGACAATACGTTTTACACACATTACGTGGACAAACTTCAGTCTTTTCCAACGAAATGCATCACTATTAGGCTGAATCGATCTTATTTGGACGAATCCATTTTACTTCAGAAAAATGAGACTTTTGAAGAAGAAATTTACAAATTCATAACCTTATTAAATTTCGACGTACCGAAAATAGCTCGCGTACTGAATTTAGGATTTTTCGAGAGCACGCGTTTCATGCCTCAGAGAATCAAACTGTGGGTGTTTAAGCATAGCGTACGAAACATTAACTACCAACCGTTGAGCGAAACCGATCAAGCCTGCTTCGGTCCTAATGAAGGAGCCGTACCCATTCGCGTAATCGCGGGTCGATTATCCGAATGCCAATCTAGATCGACTCTCTTATCGCTAAACGATCTCAGCGACCAATTTAATTTCACGCAATATTATTCCACCCGCTGGAAGACACTCGTACCGCTGGCTTTCAATCCGTTAGAGAACCCGATCGTAATTTAAGCGTAAGCCACTTTCAAATGATAGCGCTTGTTGTCGCTAGCATCTCTAACGTAAGGAATATATCGACGTTGGGCATCGTAATTTCGACAAACGCGTCTTATTCCAGCACAGACTGGCAAAGGTAGATTCACGTCCGTATCATCGCATTCGTCGTTGGATGGGGTAATAGATATGGCAGAGGCGTCTGAAAGTTCATCATCTGAAAGCTCAGCGTTTGAATAAGTTCCCAATCTGGATACGTGTCTATTTTTTCGCTTTCTAGGCCTCCGAGTCATGAATCGCTTGGCGTATTTCCTGACGGCATCATTTTCAGTCGATTGTACGACTGCGTTCCAAGCATTGTCATCTACAAGCAAACCTTCTTTGAACATTTTATAAGTTACGGCATTGGCGAAAAAACGTCTAAGTTTGGCCACCCTGACCAAACTATTCTCACCATCGCACAACGCCTGCACGTCATGCATATCTACTGCATCAGGGTTTCTATATCCCCGATTCGTTTCGTTCAAAACAATGAAGGCAAACTGTGTAGGTATCTTAGTAGGATTCGGCATCTTTATTTACGATACATGACTTGGCCGTAAAAATGAAACTTGTAAAAGGGTGAATCTCTCACATTAATGTGCGTATCGTAATAACAATGTTCATATTTATCGTACGCGTCCCAATGAGCTAGCGCATGGAGAGTATAGATAAACAGCAAATGCCAACATGTCATCGTTTTGAAATATTCTGCTGGGTTGTAATTTTCAACTTGCATCATCGATGCCAAGTTGACCGTTCCGCGAGACTCGTTGTACAACATCTGGTTGGATTTGGTATAGTCTAGACAATAGCGTTTCTGAATAATTTGAAATTCGTACAGATTGAAAATAATGTAGACGGGCACCGTTTCGTCTGTGGTATTTTCATCCATATACAATTTGATGATTTCTTTAGGCCCGTTGGGTAAATTACAATAATAAAAAACGGGTTCGTAACGATCCAATCTGGGAATGCGTTGGTCGAATATCCAATTCAGAATCGGTACCCAACGCTCGAAAATGATATGAAATTGTTTGAGATCCACGACCGTGAACTCTTCTATAATTCTATAGCAGGCGGCCCATGCATCTCGCCATTTGTTGACTCGACTCAGAGATCTGGGAATGTGTAACGTCTCTTGTCGATTTTCAGACATCTTGACTTAACAAAAAAAGCATGCACAAGACCTGGGTCGTTTTCTTTCTGATGTGGCTGGCCTATGTTTGGGTTTGGAAAAGCTCAAAACTACAAGTCGATAATAGGCAGGTTCGAACCGAGGCTCCCACGTTTCGCCAAAATTGTACTACTAAACAGATACCGTGCATAGACGATTGTTCGTTTCTTTGCGTAGATAGGGATGCCCAGTGCATAGATGGCGTTTGCCAATCTCGAGAAGAAACGGTTCCGTGCAAAGAAGAGACTGGAGGCGTATTGATGCTGATCAAAGACCCCGTACCGCGATGGACATGCATCTGTACAAATTCTACGTTTTATAGAGGCCCGGATTGCAGCGAACTCAACACAGATGTGTGCGAGCATGGAGTATTTTTATACGTGAATAGATACAATTTTTTATGTATGTGCCTAGCACCTTACGAATTGGTGACTATCGATCACAAGCCGTTTTGCGTAGAGAAGGCTAAAGCGCGATTTATAAAAGAAACTCTCTAAAATTTTATCTATGTTGACGCCATTTTTCATCAGACTGAAATTTTCTGTATGCAACACCCAATGTAATATATTCGCTATGGCTGTTGGTCGGTATCAAGACAGTGGGAATAATATTTTTCAAATAGTCGTAAGTACGCTTATCCACGGCCCCGACTACATCCCAATCGCTAAATTTTAAGTTCTTATGAAAAACTGAACGAATAGTGGCATCCATCTCAGAAATATCTACATAAGTGCCAAATTTTACGTTATCGGGTACATGAAAACCGTTTACGGTGTTGTTATAGGCTATATCACGATGCAAGAATGAAATCTTGTTTGGATTGGCAGCTAAGGTTATCGTTTCGAAGGGTGGATGTACAGACGTAAAGGCTACGATCCATGGCTTCCAATTGGAATTTTGTAAAATAAACGTAACATGGGCAGTATGACTATAGTTGTCCATGATATGATAAAACTGCAAGTTGGAGTGAGGCTTTTATAGGTGCTGGTCAAGACAAAACTCACATAAAAAAAAAAAAAAAAAAAAATTTTTTTTTTTTTTTTTTTTTTTTTTTGGTATGACCTTGAAGCTCGTTGCCACAAAAAGCAAGTCGGAGCAAAATAGGAGAATGTAGGAGCATGAATCGTAGCTACCCTATAGAAATGGATAGATTTTTTTTTTTTTTTTTTTTTTTTTTTTTTTTTTTTTTTACTTATATTTATATTATAATATGTTTATAATATATTTATAATATATTTATATTATAATATATTTATAATATATTTATATTATATTATATTTATATTATATTATATTTATAATATATTTATAATAATATTTATAATAATATTTATATTATAATATATTTATAATATATTTATAATATATTTATAATATATATATATATATATATATATATATATATATATATATATATATACTTGTATACTCAGAAATTACTGTAAAACATCTTTTAATTTAAGTGATTATAATTTTGTAGTCTGGATTTTCTATGTCAGTTATAGTGTCGCTGTCTCAGACAGTTTCACTATATCAGCATAAGACTACGCTCTTTATTGTCTTGCCAAGTTTTTAGCCTGGACTTTGAATGTCAGTTATAGTGTCTCAGACAGTTTCACTATATCAGCATAAGACTACGCTCTTTATTGTCTTGCCAAGTTTCTAGCCTGGACTTTGAATGTCAGTTATAGTGTCTCAGACAGTTTCACTATATCGGCATAAGACTATGCTCTTTATTGTCTTGCCAAGTTTCTAGCCTGGACTTTGAATGTCAGATATAGTGTCGCTGTCTCAGACAGTTTCAAGATATCGGCATAAGACTACGCTCTTTATTGTCTTGCTAAACCAAATGTAAGTTTTTAGTCTGGACTTTGTATGTCAGCTATAGTGTTGTTGTCTCAGCCAGTTTCAAGATATCGGTATGAGGTTACATTCTTTAATTGTCTCGCTAAACCAAATGTAAGCCCATTACTATAAGCTAGCTACGATTCATAATCCTATTTTACTCCGACATTCTTAAAATAAAAAACGAAATATATATGCTAAATATTTTACTTAAAAAACAAAATATAGCCTCTCTATAGATGCTCGAAGGTTTTTGTACAAATTTAGACCATGCAAATATTGCTTATATTATATTTCTACATACTTTTTTGCTCTCTACATTCTGCCGCGCTTGCTCGTGGCTTTTTGTTACACATATGCCCTTTGTTTGTTCAATGCTCGAGGCTTTTTGTTTTGCTCAACTTTGCCCAACTATTTGTTAGTTTAAAGCTCGAGGCTTTAAACTATTTGTTAGTTTAAAGCTCGAGACTTTTGTTACATATATCCGCCCTTATTTGTTCAACGCTCTATACATTAAGATATGCTTTAAAAATTATGCAGTCAGTGCTCGATTCATTAATTCATGCTTTAACCATTATGCAGTCGCTGCTCGAAGCCTCTTTTGGTCATATACATTTTACTGGAATTCAACACCCTAGTTTTGACCACGCAAATTTAAAACCTGTTCCAGTACTAATACGGTATCGTATACGATAACATAAATATTTATGTCTTTTTCAAAAATCATTTTTTCTAATTTGAAAGACAAAACACCTCATATTTTCTAATCGAGTGCCATGTAACCTCTGAGACCAACTCTGGCATTATAAAAAATGAGGTATTTAGTCGCAAAAATTAGAAAAAATGACCTTAGGGCTCAGAGTATCAAATCTATAAAATAGCGACCCTTGTTGTTAAAAAATTAATAGCAAAATACATTTCGTACAAAACTGTCTATTTAAAACGACAAACTGTAACTCGTATCTACAAATTTAAAATTATCGCGTCAATCCTCCATCTGTATGGTAGGTTCTGTCTTATATTCTAAAAGATATTTGTAGCATTTCGCGTCTTCAATGACCACGTTGACCGATTTAGGTATCGCCACAGTAGCCTCAATATGCACTCTATCACCATGTTCAAAAAATTTTTCTTCAAACGCAGACGCCGTACCGCTGCCTCTTATAGCATTAACTTCCATATTTCCCAATTTCATACCGCCTCTTCTACTGCGACCTTTGACGGGTTGGTTGGTCACTCTATCCAACACACATTTTACGGGAGCGTATAAGTGTTCGCTAGCCCAATACGCGACCGAAAAATAAAACGTCTTACCATAGAAGGCCTTCGCGTCTCGTATCAAAACACCTTTCGAATTACGTACGGATTGGCTGTCTCTGCCACCGCCCAAATACATGGCTTCTAAAATCTGTCCGGGCGTCATCCTGAACATGCAGTAAGGGTTCACTATCAAATCGGGTACGATTCCATCATCCAAAATAGGCATCTCTTCCAAGACTCGCACGACCCCTTTCTGACCGTGCAAACTACAGAGTTTGTCTCCTGTATCGCAGACATGCTGTTGTTCTACGCTAATAGTCAGTTTGTCTCCGCTTATGAAATGCTGAGCGACCCTGAACGGCGTTTTGTTGAAACGAATGCGGTATTCACTATCAGAAATTTTATTCAGTATTATATGTAAAGAATAAGGTTCGACTTGTAAAACATCGCCACTAACAAGCGTCCCCAATAAACCAGATTCTGGATCTTCGTCGCCGCGAACGGGATAAAATTTAACCCAAGATTTGGCATCCAAATTCAATCTGAGCGTGTAAAACCTACAGCCATCGAACGCATCGTAGCCTTTACGTTTCGCTATGCAGTCTTCTTGCGTGCAGCCTTTGAAACTCATGTAAGTGACTACGGGCTGAGGCATGGCTATCTCAAAATGTTCAGAAACGCCATCCTTCTTGGCCGGTATGAGAACTTTATGGTCAGGAGTCAGTTTTTTATAATAAGTGGATACCGTATCCATAAAATATAGAGCGTATTCCGAAGTCGTAGCCAAAACAGAATTTTTCATCGCGTTGAAGGCCAAAATATTTTTCGGAAAGGCTGTATGGTTACAAAATCGGTTCAGATCCACCAAGTAGCTGGTCGCATGAATCCCAGCCAGCCTGTGTATGTAATACGAGATGTCGTACGGGGTCACCCAGATATCCGTGTCAGGCACCCTTTTCATAATGAAACCCATCTTATAACGGATAATGATAAAATTTTCTCTCTGATAGCACTCGATTGTCTTGAAATGGTTCTTCAGCCTCAGCAGCTCGATGCCGTAAAAAGATTTTTCGGTTACGGGTATGCAGGCCTCGTTCACAACTACGAAATAGCGGCTGTCTTTCTGAGACTCGAGTTTCAGCTCATCCCAAAATTTATCATTGGGTACATCATGATAGACTGGATCCAGATCGTCGCACGTAGAAACAATCGTGTCTCTGACCATCATAGTCGTGCGACCCACGTTTTTTGTTTCGAAAATACCCAGTATGCATAAAAAATACAAATAGCTAGGATGAAAAGAATCGACGGTAGAATTTTTAACTTTTTTGGAAATCTGTCTCACTATAACGTGTAGCAGATAAGGATTTAGTTTGTAGGTCTGAGACGTAATTTCTCTATAGCAACCTATATTTTTTTCCATGAATACTTCACCGTTGACACCTATTTCGCGATGCGATCCTGAAGGCTCGTTGGTCATCTTTCCAGCAGATTTAGTTTCCTTATAATAGACCGTTTTTCGAGACAGAACGTGCAGCAGGAACCCGTCTTCGATAGATTTCGAGACCAGACCCGTTCTGGCTTTGATCAGCTTCCAATCTTGCTGCAGCAGAGGACCGTACAAATATTTTATGAAGAGTTTGGTAAACATGTGGCCTGGGCTGACAACCATTTTATTACCCAGATGATCGATGTCAAAATGCTCGTTTCGATACAGCATGGACATGTAAGCCGTCAAATTTACTGGATAGGGACAATGATTGAAAAAATGTGGGTCGTCGTTGGTTTTAGTACCGTTGTTATGAATAACTACCACATCACCACATTTTTTGCCATCGTAGTCTGCCACGTAGAAATTTAACTCTTTTCCGCGATCCAGAGCATTGTAGGAATAGACTCGAACAATTTTTCTTTGAATGACATGTGTGTTGGTAGGATCGTTCGTATAAAAATAGGGTAAATGGCGCAAAGAACCACCGACTAGAAAGAATCCACTCCCTACATCTAATTTTGTAAATGGATACTGGGTTTCAGAGGCCGACAGAGGTTCGCGAAAAGACCTCTCGTTTTGATGGCGAATGGCCATATCTAGAAGCGATCCTATCATGATTGGAAATACATCTTTTAAAATTTTTTTGGATTTGATAGAACACGCGTACATGGTTCTTAACAAAATGTGCTGATGGGGGTCGGCTGGGCCTTCGTAAACGAGATAGACATCTAGACGATCGCGCAAAAATCGAAAAAAATTATTAACGTGTATGTTATAATTATCTAAAATAGGTTTAATCATAGCCGGGACGTCTAGCACTGGCGTATTTAATTCGTAGGTCATGGACGCGCTGCTTGAAGGTGTTGTCGCAGACATCTTGATGCTGATGCAGGGTATAAACGCAAAGGGACACTGTTAACGTAATAACGAAGAGACAGTAGAGATTGAGCCCGTGTAAGTATGGGGCATGAAACGAGTACTGATTGCCAAAGATGGATTGGACAAAGGTTTTATAGCCCATCGTTAGCTTGATTTATAAATAAAAAAAACAAGGCCACATTAAAAAAAAAAAAAAAAAAAAAAAAAAAAAAAAAATTTTTTTTTTTTTTTTTTTTTTTTTTTTTTTTACACTATTGTTTTATTTGAAGATCTCTTCGATGATAGGCCATCGTAGCTACTTCTATTCCTGGACAAGGATAATCTAACAATTTCGACTTCAGATGAAAATGACAAGCGTTTATGATTCTTACTCCAGTTGGCACTTTAACCAGATGTACGTTTCTGTATCCGCACTGATGCTTGAAAAATTTGTACTGGGCACGACCATGGACATACAGTGGAGTGTCTAACGGAACGCAATATGTCAGCTTATTAAGCCAACTGTTGGCTTTAAGTCTCCATTCGAAGAGTTTTGGCTGTAAAAGTAGCTGTTCACATTGAGAATTGTAAAAACGATCTTTGTTATGTATTCTAGATCTAGTTTGGGCAAGATCTCTTAGCGTGACCCAGTAATGTTGAGGCAAGGGTGCTACTGTAAATATGTAGACCTTATCTGGAGAAATGGCAAATGCTATTTCTAACGGTTTTAGGGATCCGTTTCCAACATTCAGCCAAACGGCCTCAGCAAAGACTTCATCTTGACAACAGAAGATAGCAGGATTCATGATTGCAGTAGAATGATAGTTTGAGAGTGCGGCGTTGCCTTTTTATAGGTTTGAAGAAGGCCACACCCACCTCTGAAAAAAAAAAAAAAAAAAAAATTTTTTTTTTTTTTTTTTTTTTTTTTCAAGGGTGGGTGTGGCTTTTTATTAATTAATTCTTAAATATTTTTTCCATCAATTTCTTATTATCTTCTTTTTTTTGATAAGAAATTATATAGTACTTTGGATAAAAATTCTCAAAAATTTTATGCTTATTATCAATTTTTATTTTTTGCTGAATTTTAAAATAATTATATGCTATTTTTACGGGATACAGTTGGCCTGTATACACAAGTCGATCATCATTCCAACTCTTAATTTGGGCAGACGATATCATTGGAAAATCGAGTGAATCAAAATATCTGTATCTCTTCAAATCTTTTACATTTTCAATAAGAAAATAATATTGTTTATAATAAATCTTATCGCATCCCATAAATTCAAAATGCACGATTGGATAATTTTCCACGTCTTCTTTCGTAAAAGTAAATCTGAAGCCAGTTTCTTCACGAAATTCTCGATACGCCGTTATAAAATAATCAAATAAGGTTTGTGGGTTTTTCGTAGACGGCTGTCCATGCGGAAAATCGTACAGATCTTCGTACAATTTGCCATTCACAAAGCACATATAATCCAATTTATATTCTTCGCTCAGCTTTGGTAACTGTTCTCTTTCAAAAACGTCTCGTATCTGGTCAAAGGCATTCTTGGAATATTCACAATACTTAGTTTTGCTTTTATGGAGATGCGTGTAATAATTTTGCACACAGTATGGCACCTTACGCTTGATAAGTACAACTTGGTTGTCAGAATTTTTGACGATTAAGCCATATGAAGTAGTATATTTATTCGTTTGTCTCATGACACCTTTTTGATGCTTTCTTGACAAAAAACTTAGCATTAATAATTTAATCTATTTCAGTTAAGCCGTATGTAGCTTTCAGAAAAACTTAAGACCTCATAGATAGAAGGCTCTACCATGAATGATCCTTGCGCAGAGGAGGCACCCATATATAGATAAATAATATGACCTTGAATTAAAAAAAAAAAAAAAAAAAAAAAAAAAAAATTTTTTTTTTTTTTTTTTTTTTTTTAATGTTTAATAATCAAGATATGGAATTTTTTCAAAAGGCTTTAGTTTCTAAGAAATCTACCATAATTTATAGTCATTATGGACGTTATCCTAACCTAGTCAAATTCTATTTGGATTCCATTCCTGAGCTAGAACCCGTATCAGACTACGAGCTGACATTTTTATATCGTCCAAATCTATACGAATCGCGTCTATTACATATTGTGATCGAACCTTCGTTTGACGCCATCATTCCATCTGACGTTTGGACAATCGTTTTGAGCAGCCATTTGCAACTCTTCTGGAATCCATTATACACTCAGGTTATAAAATGTGACAAGATTTTTGATATCTCCCAACCTACAGATGACCTGTCAGATATGGTAGCGATGGTACCTCCAACGAACCACGCTTGGCCTTTCTGCGAGAAAATTGAAAATACTAGAATAGACTTATCAGACGTAGAAAATTGTCACGAGGCTTATTTGAAAATTTTGACTGCTATGGACCTTCTCAGCACGACTTCTAAATGGCATCTGTCAATTGGTGAAAATTTACGCCAAAACCTTTTAAAGAAACTGAAACCTGATTATTCTAACCGTCAGCTATTACTCATTTTGGGGTGAAATCGGCCTAGGCGATTCTGGGGTCTCTACAATTGGATTTTCTACAGTTTCGGATAATTTCAGAGGCTGTATTTTTCTTTTACGCTTATTGGGTTGCTGTTGAGCTCGCAGCTTGGTTCGCCTGTCTTCTGCCACACGTTTCATTTCTTCTTCACCCACCATTGTTACGTACAGTTCCAAACACCTATCCATATCGGGATCTGCCTCATATGTTTCGTCACCTTCAATATCCAGGGCCTTGCTCACGATCAATTTGATGCTTTCAGGGTTAGAGTAATAAGTATACAGAGCCCTGACGGCTGCATTGTGTTTCTCGAAATTATTGTTAAAGGCATCTTGAACGTAATATTTAGGATGTAGGTTAATGATACCATCGACAGCAAACCATCTACAAATGCTGGCAGGATCATGTTTGTACCAAGTACAGGTAAACTTCAGCAATTCGTTGGGATGTGGGCAATCTCTAGATAGGACACGTTCTACCGTAGCTCGCTCTTCGTGAGACAGCCTAGATTTTATACTTTCATAGGCATTCAAAATTTCATCGTGATATTGCGCAAACAGTAGAGTTTTCTCATTCTGATAGAACTGGACACGCGTATACTGTGAAATTTTCTTGTACAAACGTAAAATGATAGTCTCCATAGTCAAGTAAGGATTTTTATTCTGCAAGACTTCATGCTGAACAGCCCCATCAATAAGCATCTCAATAGGATTCATAGCTTCCATTATGAAATAATAATAGCAATCCAACGAACCTTACTTATATAGCAAAAGGCCAGTATAAAAATAAATAATATCAAGGTCACGTAAAAAAAAAAAAAAAAAAATTTTTTTTTTTTTTTTTTTTTTTTTTTTTTTTAAATGTGTGACCTTGATGGCTTGGTTACGATTTTATTATCCTTGGCATATTGTACATTTCTTGGGCTTTATAATCCTTTTAGTTTTACGTTTAAAACTATCTTTAGCTTTTGACATTTTCAGTGTTGCTGCTGACAGTCTACGTTGTTTGCTGATGATCGAATTTAAACTAATTATCTTTTCGTTTAAAGTTACAGCAATTTGTGCTGCATCCATACAAAGGCGAGATCGCTCACCCCTTAATCGGACATTTTCAGCATATATTAATTCATTTAATATACTTTGAAAAAAAGAGATATCTCGTAAATCGTTAACTTCTTTAGCCAATTTATCATTTTTATGTGCTAGCTCCATATTATTATTTCTTAACGTCCAAACCAAAGAGCTGTAGGATACTGTTGATTCCATGTCCGTAAAGGAAAGATATGACTGCTGCTGGCAAAGATCGAGATAGAATGATGAAGTGACAAGTCAACAGTCTTATATATACATGAGCCACGCCCACTCAAAAAAAAAAAAAAAAAATTTTTTTTTTTTTTTTTTTTTTTTTTTTTTTTTTTTTTTTTTTAACGGTTGGTTGGTTGATGAAGTTGGTTTCTAAAGTTATATTTCTAAGACATGAATTAATTAGATTCAAAGCCTGAATCAGTATCTTCTATATCATTTACTATTTCATGAATGCTTTGAAAATATGTTAGATCAATGTAAGATAGCAGCTGGGTACATTCCAGGCATTTGAGTGGATGGTTTTGAAAATAATTTACAAGGCATCGCTGATGAAAAGCGTGTTCGCAATCCAATCTATAATTCGACCTTGGATAGTTTATTAACTTATTACAGCACAAACATTTATCCATATTTGAAAAATTGCATAACCCTTTATTCTTGAGCAAAGACAAGATTTATTTTCATCTTTTCTAAAAATGTTTTAATACATTTTTTTGTAATTTCTGGGCCTAGCAAAAATTCCATAATAAAAGTCGTTATTATAAATAATATAACTATAAAAAGAGCTGTAATAAGTAAAATTGTGGCAAATATGAATGAGCATATTAATAAAAACTCTCATAAACTTTACTTAGCATATTTGCATGTGTGCAATATCATACCATCTAACAATAATAAATTGTCTAAATAGAATTTTCTGATATATATATACAGACTTGGGTGGGCGGGGGCAATTGAAAAAAAAAAAAAAAAATTTTTTTTTTTTTTTTTTTTTAAGGGAGTATCTAAGATTTTTAAAAGTCCTTCAACCTTCAATTACAATTTCTTTAAATTCCTCTCCATTATTTGGCAATACGTTATACCTGTATGCTGCAGCCAAGGTTCTATCTTCAGCAATTAATGTGTTATCCAACAATATAATTGAATTGCAAAATGTTTTTAGATAATCATACGTAGGCCGATCGACGGCTGCCAATTGTGTCACCCAGCCATCTTTCCAGTACTCTGCGCCATAGATTTCTCTAAACTCAGATTCGAAATGTGGCAGACTGATTTGGTGATTTAGTTTTTTAGAAGGGTTTCTGGGAAAATCATCCGCGTTTAGACAATTATAATTCAAATCAGAATCTGTCCAGGTAAAGTTGTTGCTGAGCAAACCAATACTAAAAGTCTTGTATGGTGTCACGGTCGAAGTCATAGTAATAGTCCATGGGATTTGCCTTCCTTCATAGCGAACAAAAGAGACATGCACAGCATAAACATAGTGTAGATCAGCCATTGCAAAGAATTGTGTGGGTAAATAATAAATAATATTGCTAGACGCTACCACATCTCTCTTATATATAGTAATTATGGATGTGCCACGCCCACTCAAAAAAAAAAAAAAAAAAAAAAAAAATTTTTTTTTTTTTTTTTTTTTTTTTTTTTTTAAAGGGTATTTTAGTAAGTACTGACAGTAAAAATATCTTCATCCAATTTGTCATTCTGCCAATCTTTTATACATTCCCATCCACCCCGATTATTAACCCATTCGTCGTACTCAGATGTCAGTATTTTCAATATACGAAATAAACATTTAGTCTTATAATTCGATTTATCAGCTTCAATTAAACTGTATAATTGGCGAATAAATTCACAGGCGATCATAAACCGAATCCATTGTCTTTTACCCTTCATGTTTAGAAAAAATGGATGAACAATATAAGGAAATAGTATACCATGCACATTTTCTATATTTAGTAGTATAGATCTAACATAGAATGGAGTCGCGAATACTTTAACGTATATGGTAACAATAACGGCATATTTTGCTATAAATTCATTAAAATTAGTTTTCATAGTGACAATAAATTTTTCTTCATGTTCATTGATTGGATGAAAATTCCAATGATCAGGATATAAAATATCGATGTTGGTTTTAAGCATATAAATAAAAATGTTTACTAAAACAAAATCAGTTCTAATAATACTTCGTACTGAATAGATTTGTATTTCAAGCGTCTTTCGATATAGATTATAGCAAGCTTTGTTACACCATAATCGAGGATAGGTCACCAAATCGCTGAATTCAGTTATAGAAAATAATTTATATTTTTCGTAAACGGGAAGGTACTTGAGTATTTTCAATTTTATTTCATTAGGCAATAGAAAAAACGGAAAACTCATCATTTGTCAAAAGAATTACTCAGTTATTATTTATATGTGTCCAATATTAAACTTTACACATATGGCCAAGTACCATAAACTGTCTAGACCGTCCAATTTTACAGTAGTTACAGGGTATTTTGAAAGATGACTGCAATAAGTTTCGAGCACATTTCACTTGGAATAATATTGGCCAAACTTTGATATCTTGCAGAAGGTTTTCTGAAACGCGTAAAAGAAACAGTCAATATTTCAAAGACTAAACGCTTATATTGGAATCTATGAGACTTGCCAAACACACTACAGAGGAAGAGTTGACGAAATGTATAACAGATAGTAAAATTAATGCCTATATATAGTAAAACCACACCCACAAAAAAAAAAAAAAAAAAAAAAAAAAAAAAAAAATTTTTTTTTTTTTTTTTTTTTTTTTTTAATGTATATTATTTCTTCTTGATAAGCTTACCAACTAACGTGTCAGGATGTATGCAATCGAAAGGTAATTTTTTAGCGAATCCTGGAAAGCATACAAAAGTCACATCTGGTAAATACCTTGATATTAGATATTGCCGCACGATTCCATCCGAGATATCTTTAAACATGGGTCCCTGGGTTTTAAGATCTTGTATGGAAAAAAGTGTGCCATATTCAACCCTAATACCAAACGACCGAAATGTTTTAATAAACCATATGAGAGGTTTTTTTGTTACACGTAGTAATTTTTTCAAGTCTTTTTCTACATCAAATTTAGCAGTACTATTTATCAATACGACATACCGACAAACGTGACTTGATACTTTTTTGTTAAACCTCATAGCAGGTTCCCATTGTCGAAACGGAACATTCATACTGGTAAAATATATGTAATGTGGAAGCTTTTATAGCTGTATATACATGTAGCTTTTATGACTGTGTATATATAGCTATTTCAAGGACACTTAAAAAAAAAAAAAAAAAATTTTTTTTTTTTTTTTTTTTTTTTTTTTTTTTTTTTTTTTTTAATTCTATATTTAATTTTACAATGGGTGAACTATCTTTGTTAAACTTGATAGCTTATTAATCTATTTTAGTTTTACGGTGGGCTAATTTCATATTTAGTCTTACAGAGGGTGAAATATCGCGGCTGTCTTTTAATTTAGTCATCCGTTTTAGGAGTCTCTTCAACATCATCCGTTTTAGGAGTCTCTTCAACATCATCCGTTTTAGGAGTCTCTTCAACATTAATTTGTTTAGTCTTTCCCCGAAACTCGCTAAACTTCATAGTATAAGCTCGTAACATATCGATTCGAAATTTATCCAAATCATGATTTTGTATACGTTCAGCTATTGCATAGTATCGCTTATCATATTCAGTAATATCTCGCCAAACTTGATAAACTGCCAATTTATGCTTCAATAGGTCATCCACATAATCTCTTACGCATTTGAGTTCGTCGAGATCCTCATAACATTCCAATTTTTTAAATTCGTCTATGGAATATGTCTTATTATGCCATGTTCCATGAATATTGAAATCAATTTCAGTAGGTTCTGGTAATTTATCTTTCACGGCAAGATCCCATGACTCCCAGTTAGCCTTTTCGATAACAGCTCGACATTCAGCAAGATTTAATTTTAATCCTCGATTATGAGCCCAACCCATTACAGTTCCTAATAACTCACAAGTCAATTCCATTCTAGCTTCAAATTTCATTTCAGGCTTCTCATAATGCTCAGGATGATGATCGTTACGTTTATAATGGGCCTTTAAACAGTTTAAATAATTGAGTTCCGGATCAATTTTTGGTGTATAGGTTGAATCCATCTATCTACTTGTATATTAGGTTACTAGTCTGAGAAGATTTATTTATCTGCCCAGTCTGATTTTCCACCAAATCCTCTATCGCCACGAACGGTATCCGACAATTCCGTCATCTCTATCATTTCAGGATAAATTGCCAATTGAAACACAGCTTGGGCTATAGCGCTGCCTTTCTGGATGGTGAAGTTGTCCAGCGAACAATTTTCCATAATCACGCCTACAGAGCCTCTGTAGCCTGGATCTATCACGCCGCCACACACTCTCAGTTCTGCCAAAGCCAACGACGACTTGTCCCAGAGATACATTCCCATGTAAGATGGAATCTCGAACGCTATTCCAGTATCAATCGTTTTTGTCTCGCCAGGTCTCAACACGATTTTCTTAGGCGCGTACAAATCGAATCCCAAAGACTGGTCGTCTCTCTGTTCCGGGTCTATGGCAGAATCCTGCACTTTCATATATTTCACTTCTGGCTTATAGTGACGAAATAGAAACGAGACTATCCCAGTAGCAAGGCGTTGAAGAACCATGTTTAAGAAAGCCATGTTAGAAGAATAATTTGCTGAACAAATAAAATGACCGAGCTTATATAGCCGTATGTTGTGCTAAGCCACGCCCACTCAAAAAAAAAAAAAAAAAAAAAATTTTTTTTTTTTTTTTTTTTAAGGTTGGTTTAGACCTTTTTTTGTGCGGAGTTCACACCTATAGTACATTTGTTCCTCTTTTGTGTTATCCAATTGAAATGTCCACAGCATACAATCTTTGTCCAAAACTGATTTAACCTTAGCACTAGGTTTACCAAACGGATCCATATGACTATTCAGATCGGATCTAATGCAGTCTAACAAGCCACTCTTTTCCATAATATCTATAAAGGCTTCGGATACCTTATAGAATAAATTCTTCAACAAACGGCTGTCTTGCAATTTTGCATAACATTCTCCGAGAAAGCATCCAGTAGTGATCAAACATTCCAACACCCAAGGCTGATAAGATTCGTGACCGCGCCAAGGACGATGCGTCAAGCTTTCGTCGCGCAAAAGGTCTCGAACTTTAAAAGATATGTTATCGGAATCGAGAATGGTTTTTAATATTTCTTTCAGCTTGGAAACGTTCTTTTCAATCTGTTCGGTCTCAGTACCAAACTCTTCGATCTCAATACCAGTAGGTAAGGGTGGTGTTTGAAAATAGTCTTCTAACATTCTCAAAATAGAAAGGGCAAATTTGTGTGTTCTCGGTTTCCATTCTGGATTCTCCCATTTATTTTCCATATTAACCAGCCTTTTCATGTGCGTATTTTCCCAGTTTGCTAAATGAACGCAGTCTTTGAGTAGGTAATTAAAGACGCTTTGAATGGGATCGTAGAAGATCATTGTGGCCAAAAATATCTAACAACAATTGTAGAATGAAATAAATCCTGAAGGCAGCCAGCAGTAGATAATATGAGTATAGAATATGAGATTTGTCAGCTGCTTATATAGGCGCTATAAAGTTATCAAGGTCACAAGGTAAAAAAAAAAAAAAAAAAAAAAAAAAAAAAATTTTTTTTTTTTTTTTTTGTAGATTAATTGATTGATATGCTTACGATTTACCTGGACACTTCTTGAACAATTTTTTCTCCTGTGCTTTGTTCAATTGAAAGGTCCACATACTCCAATCTTCGTCCAAAACTGATTTAATCTTAGCGCCAGGCTTACCAAACGGATCCATTTTATAATGTAAATCGAGTCTAATACAAGATAATAACGCAGAGTCTTCCATAATATCTATAAGGGTTTTGGATGCCAGATTAAATAAACTCTCATTGTATCCAAATTTTGCGTAACATTCTCCAAGAAAGCATCCAGTGGTTATCAAACACTCCATCACCCAAGGCTGATAAGATTCGGGACCCGACCAACGACGATGCGTCAAGCTTTCGTCATTACAAAGGTTTCGGACTTTAAAAGATATGCTATCGGAATTGAGAATAGTTTTTAATTTTTCTTTCAGCTTGGGAATGACATCTTCAATCTGTTCGATTTCAATACCAGTAGGTAAGGGCGGTGTCTGAAAATAATATTCTAACATCCTCAAAATAGCAAGGGCAAATTTGTGTTCTCTCGGTTTCCATTGTGGATCATCCCAGTCATCTTTGACATCGACCAGCCTAAATTGGCTTGTATCTTCCCAGTTTGCCAAATGCACGCAGTCTCTGAGTAGGTAATGAAATATGCTGTGAATGGAATCAGAGAAGTTCATTGTGAGAAATGGTACCTACAACAATTGTAGAATGAAAAAATGATATAAATTTGGAAGGCGGCCAGCATTTATATACAGGATAAATAACAATCAACCAACCAACTGAAAAAAAAAAAAAAAAAAAAAAAAAATTTTTTTTTTTTTTTTTTTTTTTTTTATACGGTTGGTTGGTTGATTTCTATGTAGTCACGTAGACGGAACATTTTCAAATAAAATAAGTAGTTATGGATCAGGAAAAATTTATTGAAGAAATCTCCCCGTTCGACGATGACTCAACCCTTCATCTTAAAATGAGCAGCATGTCTCTCGAACAACTGGAGGCGGTAGCCAATAGATATAGAAGATATGTTGACATCTCTAGCATTATAGAAGTTTTCTTAATGGTAAAGAAGTTACCATCCAATATGCAAATGGAACTGAAATGTAATGAAAAAGGTTTTTATCTAGATTTAAGCAGCCGCATGTATCTTGTCAATAGCAGGTCGTTTCCAGATAAAAAAGTTGACGATACACTTAGCGAACCCCCCAAACCACATGAAGCACCAACATTAGACTGGGACAAATTGGAATCGCAGTAACGGGTTTATTAAAATAATATTATTTCATTCATGCTATATTTACAAATTTCATAAATAACACACCTTTATACAGACTCTGTAAGTCTGGACTTGATAAATGCCAGCAAAGATAATGCTTATATATGTATTTAAGCCACACACACACATTTAAAAAAAAAAAAAAAAAAAAAAAAAAAAAAAAAAAAAAATTTTTTTTTTTTTTTTCTACACAGTTGGTTGGTTGGTTTCTAAAGTTATATTTCTAAAGTTATATTTCTCATTTAG
This sequence comes from Salticus scenicus, assembly GCA_963930645.1. Taxonomy (NCBI): domain Eukaryota; kingdom Metazoa; phylum Arthropoda; class Arachnida; order Araneae; family Salticidae; genus Salticus; species Salticus scenicus. The sequence goes on from OZ005659.1 coordinate 144,019,500, forward strand.
CTGCTACAGTTATATTTCTAAGTTGGCCGCTAAAGTTATATTTCTCAGTTGGCTGCTAAAGTTATATTTCTCAGTTGGCTGCTAAAGTTATATTTCTTTAGCCAATCATTGTAGATGGCGCTGCAGTCTATATATATAGTATATATATAGTATATCTATTAGGGTGGGTGGGAGTGGAATTTATTTCTTCTACTGTAAGGTCATGCATAAACCGGCTCCGTGATGTCCAAACCCATTTCCTATTTTTGTAGTTAAATCGCCAACAAACTAGTCAGTATATATGTATTTTAGCATATATTTTTGAAATTTTGGTTTAAAACTACACTTTATAGATTTTAAATTTTCACTGGTTACATAATTGGCCATAGTAGCAACTTCTATGCCTGGACATGGATAAGATAATAATTTTGATCGTTTGTGAGAATGGCTAACTTTTGGCACGGCTCTTCCAATTGGTAATACGATTCGTTTTACGTGAGGATATCCACAAACTACGTTGAAAAATCGGCATTGGGATAATCCTCTAACGCACAATACAGCATGCAAAGGAACATATTTATGTAGCTGATTTAGCCAATTGTCATATTCTAATTTCCAATCGTACACCTTTGGAGAAATTAGATGATTGCTAAAAAAATTAGAATTATGAAACTGATGAGGATCCAGCATTTTAGATTTAGCATTGGCCAATTCTTGTAAAGTAAAAGATAGATGCAAAGGCAATGGTGCCAATCGAAATATATTCACCTCTTTTGGATTAACAGCAAACGCTATTTCTAATGGTATACAATTTTCGCCCAGCCAAAAGGCTTCAGCACATACTTGAACGCTTTGCGAAGGCATGAGTCTTGAAAAATGTTTAAAGCTACAGGCTTATATAGAGCTAAGCCACACCCACCTCTGAAAAAAAAAAAAAAAAAAATTTTTTTTTTTTTTTTTTTTCAAGGTTGTATTTTTAAATTAAAACTCTACGGCCAATACCTGTTTCAATTGATTCACACGATCCAAGAGCCAGGAAACACGATCTACACATCCGATCAAACTGACAACCATTTTCAAATCGTCGATTCTATCTCGATAGCTATAAATGGATCTGGCAAATCCCAGTTCGATAGGAAACCGTCCAGTGCGTACGGACTGAGATATTCTGACTTCGGTACCCGTTTTAGGACTTTTACACACAGCTTCATTTTTTTCAACGTCGTGGTAAAGAAAAATTAATCTAGTGCCGCAAAAAAGCCCCCCACAAATGTATTCATTCACAACTACAATGCAATTTGGCTTGAGAACCAGATTTTCATCCAAACGGATTTCGGACCCATCCATTTTATGTTTTAGATAAAAATCGTTGAAACGGTCGATGGTTGCTGGATTCGCGGCTAAGGCTCCGTCTGCCTGCATTAAAAGGGTCCCGTCAATACCATCCACTATCGGAATATTTTTGTTTCTAAAAAAGCTTTCGAGAGATGTTTTTATGAGTCTTTGAATGCCGGTTTTGTTAGATTTTACTCGAATCCAGAACTCAGATTTAGGATCCATTTCTTCAGACATAATTTACAATATGTTAATGGTAGGCAAGGGTCTTGCTTACTTATATTCAATGGACTCTCATAAAGTACCGTCTAAACCGATAAATATTTACAAGTTATTTTTTTTCACAAATCCAAGATTGGTAGCCTATCGCTTTAAAAAAAATGTGTCAAACGAGGCTTCCATCGTCAAGACATGAGGAAGCCTCGTTTGACACAAGTTTTTTAAATATTTTTCACATCTATTGTACATAGACTCGTCTCTTTTCCGCAATGACCGTTCGCAGACAGGACAATATTCGAGTTTGTCCGAACAGGCCATGCAGCACACCACGTGCCCGCAGTCGAAGAACGCCACCTGGCTCTCTTCCGTCAGGCAGACTTTACATTCGTTGGTGGTAGCCAATCTCTTGGACTTGACACGAGGGCCGTCGAACAGGTCATTTCTGAAGAGGTCAGTATAGATTTGCAGCCAGTCCTGCAACCTGGCATTCCCCTCAGATTCGATATGAACATCAAATACGTACTCCGAAGACATGGGAAAATCGGCGGCGACCCTTCCGTGTCTCCAGAGCCTCTGCATGTCTTCTACGTCTGAGAACAGGCTCACGTAGTCGAACATTTCGGATATTTCAAAGACTGGAAACGAGTCTAGATGTTTGGTGGCCCGATAGTTGGCAAATTCATGAATATCATTGAATTTCAGCATCACGCCCACATCTACAGCCGAAACGTAAGTCTTTCCGTCAGAGGCTAGGGCGGACCTCAAGCCGATCTGGCCTGGGAAAAATAATCGCATCCACATGACTTGAGAGTTAGTGAGCGAATGAAACTGTAAGCTCTGAGCAGCGGCTTTTATAGTAGACCCCATATCCTTTAAAACAGGATGCGATAAGGAGTTGTTATTACATAAGTCCGGATGAGATAAAGTTATTTGTAGCATAAGTCCTTGAAAACAGGATGGAAGCGGCTAAAAATATTGACAGGATATTATGCCACTACAGAGCCACGTGATATTTTTTATCTGATTGGTTATTTTTAGACCAGCCAACAAGACGCTGGGATTGTCAAACGGATAGGTCACGTTTAATGCAGCCAATATAACCATAGGTGTCCAACATGTCTATCATTGTTTTAAAAGAAACATCAAACATACACATTTTGTCCAGCACTCTGCAACAATACATGCCGTAACAACTAAGCATTGTAGAATCCAAACTTGATAACACCATTCGCCAGGATTATCTTCAGCCAACAGACTCAGGAGACATGCTATCGTAGTCGTAATAAGCTATACGTTTCAACTGGCTATTCAACATTCCCTTTCGGGTGTATCGAGTTTGTCTATGGAAGGGACAGCGTTATTTTGAAAATAGACTGTGAGCATTTTCAACATAGAGCGGGCAAACTCCAACATCATTTCGCAGGTCTCTAGACGTAAGGCAAGTCCATAAACTCATATCGTATGAAATTCTCCATGATTGTTCTAAACTGGCCTGATACAATTCAATGTTAGCTAGATGAGAGTGGCAGACAGAATGAAGGTTTGAATACGGCTATTTATAAAGAATGAATCCAAGCCACACCCACTCAAAAAAAAAAAAAAAAAAAATTTTTTTTTTTTTTTTTTTTTTTTTTTTTTTTAAATTAAAACTCTACGGCCAATACCTGTTTCAATTGATTCACACGATACAAGAGCCAACAGGATCTACATATCCGATCAAACTGACAACCATTTTCAAATCGTCGATCGCATCTCGATAGATATGAATGGATCTGGCAAATCCCAGTTCGATAGGAAACCGTCCAGTGCGTGCGGACTGAGATATTCTGACTTCGGTACCCGTTTTAGGACTTTTACACACAGCTTCATTTTTTTCAACGTCGTGGTAAAGAAAAATTAATCTAGTGCCGCCAAAAGGTCCCCCACAAATGTATTCATTCACAACTACAATGCAATTTGGCTTGAGAACCAGATTTTCATCCAAACGGATTTCGGACCCATCCATTTTATGTTTTAGATAAAATTCGTTGAAACGGTCGATGGTTGCTGAATTCGCGGCTAAGGCTCCGTCTGCCTGCATTAAAAGGGTCCCGTCAATACGATCCACTATCGGAATATTTTTATCTCTAAAAATGCCTTCGAGAGATATTTTTATGAGTCTTTCAATGCCAGCTTTATTAGATTTTACTCGAATCCAGAACTCAGATTTAGGATCCATTTCTTCAGGCAGGTCCATAAACTCATATCGTATGAAATTCTCCATGATCGTTCTAAACTGGCCTGATACAATTCAATGTTAGCTAGATGAGAGTGGCAGACAGAATGAAGGAATGAAGGTTTGAATACGGCTATTTATAAAGAATGAATCCAAGCCACGCCCACTCAAAAAAAAAAAAAAATTTTTTTTTTTTTTTTTTTTTTTTTTTAACAGTTGGTTGGTTTCTAAAGTTATATTTCTCAGTTGGATTTTAATGTTATATTTCTCAGTTGGTTGCTAAAATTATATTTCTTTAGCCAATCATTGTAGATGGCGCTGTAGTCTATATATATAGTATATATATAGTATATATATTAGGGTGGGTGGGAGTGGAATTTATTTCTTCTACTGTAAGGTCATGCATAAACCAGCTCCCTGATGCCCAAACCCACTTCCTTTAAAATAGGGTTATTTATACAATATTGACTTTGAAAACAAGACTTTCATAGACTATTGTCTGACAAATGACGACTGAGTAATATATAGAGCTTTACAATCATTTGGCATTAACCTTCAAGCCTAAGCCCTTCTATCAAAACTCATTATCGAAAAAAACAAAATTTAACTCAAGAGTATCCTATAAATTTAAAAATGGTATGCTAATATTGTAAATTTAGACTTTAGAATTAAAAATATTAGAAATAAAATATTTTTTTTATCTGTATTTAAACATACAGACATTTCCGCTGACGACTGAGTAATATATAGAGCTTTACAATCATTTGGCATTAGCCTTCAAGCCTAAGCCCTTCTATCAAAACTCATTATCGAAAAAAACAAAATTTAACTCAAGAGTATCCTATAAATTTAAAAATGGTATGCTAATATTGTAAATTTAGACTTTAGAATTAAAAATATTAGAAATAAAATATTTTTTTTATCTGTATTTAAACATACAGATAAAAAAAATATTTTATTTCATACTCAATTACACGATTATGCATATATGTTTGGCTTGTAATCCTAATCCATAATACTTTTCGCCTGATTCGTCTTGGTAGAAGGATTCTAAAAAATATACTTTAAGCATTTTCAAAATAGAGCGGGCATATGTAAGTCTTCTCAAGCTGTACGATAAAACATTTTAAATAAAAGCCATCCTAGATCTCAATAAAATATCTGTGTATTTCTTACGACCCAATCTCTATTTACACCCCACCCTCAAGTACCACAAATCTAGCTAAACTCTACGTTTTGCGATAAATCCCGGTACAAGACACAGTCACTGGCAATATTATTCGAGCATTACCACCCTTTTGTCCAATCTTAGACTAGACTATTAAAAATCTAATATTGGTATTATTATCGACTCCTGATCAGTAGTTTAAGCCACATTTAAGAAAAACAATCTTTGCTTCGAATTTGCAGAGACTCTTCAGATCCGCTAATATTTTCCAAGGGTAAGACCTTCATCAAAACTCTTTGTCGGAAAAACTAAAATTAGCCCATGAAAATCGTATAAATTTACAAGATTTCATGTTAATATTGTAAATTTAGCCATCAAAATTAGAAAAAAATGTTAGTCAGTCAATATTTTCAGAGACTAAACCCTACAGCCAATATTTTCAAAGGTTTCTAAGGCCGCTGAAGTGTCTGATAAAAATTTTATCTATAACCCCTATAATTTAATGATTTTTATTCTTTACAACGTTGGCTTTCAATCTGTTGCAAAAAAATGGGTCGAATCCAACGTAAAGACATTATCTCTACATGAGGAAACCTCGCTCGACCCATTTTTTTACGCATCCCCAAGACATTATCCGCTATACAATTTCAGAATGTCAAGCTCTTCTGGCACATTTATAACTGGTCCAGATACTCTAAAATCTGATAGTATCTCTCATCTTGGCTCGCAGCCGGATGATGTTGACCACTCGATTCAGCTGTGCCCGAAACCTGTTCTTGGCATTGGGTATATTTTTACCCGCATAGCCAATCATTTTGTCCCAGTCCAACAGAACTGATCTGGATGCAGGTTTCGCATTTTAGCATGAAGCCATTTGATCTTAAATATGCCAGTCCAAGTGAGTAGATCGCCATAACGACCGTCTCCGGCAGAATGAAATCTTTCATGAGTTGTTTAGACATTCTGATAGCAGATACTGAGGCGAGAGGCCAATATATATACTATTTCAGAGCGGATCAATTCTACGAAAAACAGACAGGATGTAAGCAGATCCACGATAAAATTAGAATGCCAAGGCTTTCATCCACGAAAAGAAGCAAGGTCATGTAAATTTTTACAATTAAGATTTTCAAACGAGGTCTACGATAAATTTAGAATGGTAAGGTTATACATACAGCGTTCCACGAAAAAAAGACAGGTCATGTAAATTTTTACAATTAATATTTTACAATTAAGATTTTACAATTAAGATTTTCAAACGAGGTTCACGATAAAATTAAACTGGTAAGGTTATACATACAGCGTTCCACGATAAATTTAGAATGGTGCATACGGCTTTCATCCACGATAAAATTAGAGGCCAATGATTTTATAAAGTCATGTCAAGGGATTCTATTCAAACTACAGCTGCTACGCCAAGTACCACAAAGCTGGGTAATCCTACGAGTTTACGCATCTAAAGGTTTATCAGACAGTCACCAGCAATAATTTTCGAGCATATTTAACCTTTCAGAATTTCAAAACGACAGTTCCTATGCCAAGTACCGCAAAGCTGGGTAATCCTACGAGTTTACGCATCTAAAGGCTTATCAGACAGTCACCAGCAATAATTTTCGAGCAACTGCACCCTTTCAGACGGTTTAAATAATAAAATTTAAATAGTTTAATTATTTATAAAATGTATTCGATATTGGCACAGCATTCATTTACCGTAGCAAAAAATGTATCAAGCCAATAGTGTAGAAATTTAATTTGAGATTTTAGAAGACATGAATTTAAATGTATCAAAGACATGACCGTTGCTGTTAAGATAGAATGATGAGATGGCCTGTCAACAGTTCTATATATAGTATGCAACCAACCTTGAAAAAAAAAAAAAAAAAAAAAAAAAAAATTTTTTTTTTTTTTTTTTTTTTCCAAGGTTGGTTGGTTGGTTTCTAAAGTTATATTTCTAAAGTTATATTTCTAAGTTAACCGCTACAGTTATATTTCTAAGTTAGCCGCTACAGTTATATTTCTAAGTTGGCTGCTAAGGCTATATTTCTTTAGCCAATCATTATAGATGGCGCTGCAGTCTATATATATAGTATATATATAGTATATCTATTAGGGTGGGTGGGAGTGGAATTTATTTCTTCTACTGTACGGTCATGCATAAACTAGCTCCTAACGTCTAAAACCATTTCCTTTAAAATAGGATGAAATAGCGTTATTTATACAATATCGGCTTTGAAAACAAGACTTTTGTCTGACAAATGACAATATACTGAAGGTTTTCATGAAATCAGAATAGATCATAGGCTATTATAGAAAAATCTAACTCTCTAGTCTTGCTGAAAACACATTACGAGACATAGTGACTAGACGACCATTGCAGGCGAGACACAATGAGAGTGTAGTCATGTTAGCCACAGTAAATATAGACAAGCTTCAAGGGTGGGCGTGGCACCTTATAAAAAAAAAAAAAAAAAAAAAAAATTTTTTTTTTTTTTTTTTTTTTTTAAGGTTGGTTGGTTGGTTGATTTTAATGTGACTTTGATGGAATTCTAATATTTTTTTGTATATAAATTTTTACAAGCCTTATCGTTCAAAATCTTAAGTCAAAATCTTAAACGCATCCAACATTGGCAATATAACTGTTACAAAAAAACGGGTCGAACGAAGTGTCAAAGACAGAAATCTGCCATGAGACACTTCGTTCGACCCGATTTTTTATAAATCGTTTGGGTGACCTCTGTTTCTATTAGGCAGTTGATAACGACTATGCCGTTTTATTCTCCAACTGTTTCGGCCGTATCATAAAATTAACCCTTGGTCGAGGATTCCAGGCTCGGTATATTTTGTATCTCGTAGAAACTTCAGGAGATTTTGGCAGTCGGCTTATGGGATTTGGAACTTTTAAGTACATCTTCTGTGATGTGGCTATTGTAACTGGTTTGGGATCTGGCTTTGAAACTGGCTTGGTAACTGGCTTGGGAGTTGGCAAAGACATTGATTTATCGTATTGAAGTATCAGCTCGCAATAGAGACGAGAGGTCTTTAATATTTTCCTTTTGGGTTGTAAGGCATAGCCGTAATCAAATTGCCTGTCAGAGTCTGCGGAAAGCATTTTGCAAAACAAAAGGTCAGAATGAATAAGCTGAGGCGAGAGGCCGGTATTTATACTCTGGCGAGCGGATGCATGAGATCTGATAAGCGGTTCTGAGAAACGATAAAAATAATAGGGCTCGACAGGATGACTGTTTATAGATTAGATCTTATCTTTGAGGAAACGAGTTACATAATATCCTGCAAACGCAATTATTCTAGAAGGTCAGCTAGCCCAAGCGATAAACTAATCTTATAAAAATTTTCCTGGATTATCGACTCCTGATCAGTAGTATAAGCCACATTTAAGAAAAAAAATAGTTGCTTGCTCTCGTTAATATTTTCCAAGGGTGAGGCCTTTATCAAAACTTGTTGTGGAAAAAACTAAAATTACCCCATGAGCCTCCTATAAATTTACAAGATTTCATGCTAATATTGTAAATTTAGCCGTCAAAATTAAAAAATTAGTCAATATTTTCAGACCATTTAACCCTTTTAGAATTTGAAACGACTACAAACTTGGTAAGGCAATAAAGAACGTAGTCTTATGCCGATATAGTGAAACTCGTTGAGACAGCGACACTATAACTGACATACAAATTCCAAACTTGGCAAGACAATAAAGAGTGTAGTCTTATGCCGATATAGTGAAACTCGCTAAGACAGCGACACTATAATTGACATACGAATTCAGACTACAAACTTGTCAAGACAATAAAGAGTGTAGTCTTGTGCCGATATAGTGAAACTCGCTAAGACAGCGACACTATAATTGACATACGAATTCAGACTACAAACTTGTCAAGACAATAAAGAGAGTAGTCTCGTGCCGATATAGTGAAACTCGCTGAGACAGCGACACTATAATTGACATACGAATTCAGACTACAAACTTGTCAAGACAATAAAGAGCGTAGTCTTGTGCCGATATAGTGAAACTCGCTGAGACAGCGACACTATAATTGACATACGAATTCAGACTACAAAAATATAATCACTTAAATTAAAAGATGTTTTACAGTATTTTCTGAGTATACAAGTATATATATATATATAATTATTATTATTATATTATTATTATTATTATTATTATTATATTATTATTATTATATTATTATTATTATTATATTATTATTATTATTATTATTATTATTATTATTATTATTATTATTATATTATTATTATATTATTATTATTATTATTATTATTATTATTATATATATATTTTACCTATAATTGAGTTTGAAATAAAATATTTTTTTTATCTGTATTTAAACATACAGACATTTCCGCGAAGCGGAAATGTCTGTATGTTTAAATACAGATAAAAAAATATTTTATTTCCAATATTTAATTTAATTTATTTTATTATATTCTATAAATCCTATGATATTTAACTTGAGACTCTAAAAGACATGATAATATTGAATCAATTTAAACAATCATTAAACGACATACCTCTGTCATGACTAAAAGACTGTTGCTGGAAGAAGAAGACTGTTGACTGAAGACATGACTAGACGACTGCTGCTGGTCAAATACAATGACGGTTGTTAGCGATCATATATAGTACGCAACCAACTAAAAAAAAAAAAAAAAAAAAAAAAAAATATTTTTTTTTTTTTTTTTTTTTTTTTTTTAAATACAGTTGGTTGGTTTGTTGCTAAATCCGTTTCAAGGATGATCTACTCATTATCATATTTAATGTCCTGTCGCAACGAATTCTGTTGAGTCTGATTGGAGAGCAACAGGTTCTGCAGGTTCTGGATCTGGATCTGCTGCTTCTGAATCTGCACTAGAGATCTGTTCTGCTGCACGCCCAACTCTAATTTAAGCCTGTAAATTTCTTCCTGATACAAGTTATCTATTTTGGAGTACAGTACGTCAAATTTTTCAATCTTGGTTTTCAAGAGTGAGATTTCTGCATCCAATTTAGATTGCAAGTCAAACATTTGCTGCTTTAAATTTTGCATTTCGGTCTTTGCGTCGTTGTCCAACGGTTCCCACATTTTGTACATGCTGAGCTTCAATGAAAGGGATAATATTAGAAACTATCCAATGTCCTGATACAATTCAATGACAAGCGTTTAACAGGATCGTTCTAAACTGGCCTGATACAATGTTAGCTAGGGAGACAGAATGAAGGAATGAAGGTCGGCTATTTATAAGGAATGAATCCAAGCCACGCCCACTCAAAAAAAAAAAAAAAAAAAAAAATTTTTTTTTTTTTTTTTTTTTTTTTTTAAAGTTGGTTTTTAAAATTATATTTCCTCAGTTGGTTGCTAAAATTATATTTCCTCAGTTGGTTCCTAATCTTCAAGTTACACGTCATTTTAAATCCAGCCCGTCCTCGATTCTTTTCTCAGTTAAGACCGAATCGCATGAAATCTAAGCCTGCCCCTGATCCGTGTCAAACTCAGACGCGTGACATTAGAAATTTAAGCATGCATTCATGTAAATTTTTACAATTAAGATTTAAAGATTACAGTCTATTCAAACTACAGCTCCAATGCCAAGTACTGCCAATCTCAGACAAGACATTAAAAACGAGACATTAGAAACGAGACATTAAAAATGTAAGCATGTAAATTTTTACAATTAAGATTTAAAGATTATAGTCTATTCAAACTACAGCTCCTATGCCAAGTACCGCCAATCTCGCTGACGAGACGTTAGAAACGAGACATTAGAAATTTAAGCATGCAGTCATGTAAATTTTTACAATTAAGTTTTAAAGCTTACAGTCTATTCAAACCCCGCTGACGAGACATTAGAAACGAGACAGTAGAAATTTAAGCATGCAGTCATGTAAATCTTTACAATTAAGATTTAAAGATTACAGTTACAATTTATTCAAACCCCGCTGACGAGACATTAGAAACGAGACATTAGAAATTTAAGCATGTAAATTTTTATAATTAAGATTTAAAGATTACAGTTACCCCGTCAATCTCAGCAACGCTCACGAGACATTAGAAATGTAAGCATGTAAATTTTTAAAATTAAGATTTAAAGATTACAGTTACGATCTATTCAAACTACAGCTCCTATGCCAAGTACCGCAAAGCTGGGCGAACCTACTTCTTTACGGCATATAAAGGTCTATCAGACAGTCGCCAGAAGTATTCTTCGAGCAACTCCACCTCGTCAGAATTTTTCACGATTCGATTAAGTTGTCGGTTTGAATAATAAATATTTAGAATTTAAATATATTATTTAAATATTTTATTTTAATAATAAAATATTTATTATTTAAATATTTTATTTTAATAATAAAATATTTATTATTTGTTTATCGAATCGTTAAAAATATATTATTTGTTTATCGAATCGTTAAAAAAATATATTCAATATTGGTACAGCATTCATTTAAAAAATGTCCTTATTCAATATTGTAAATTGAAGGTTGATGCTAGAAGACAGAATGAAGGAATGAGTACGGCTATTTATAAAGAATGAATCCAAGTCAATCAACCAATCAACCAACCTTGAAAAAAAAAAAAAAAAAAAAAAATTTTCCAAGGTTGGTTGATTGGTTGATTGACTTGGAAAAAAAAAATATTTTTTTTTTTTTTTTTTTCAAGGTTGGTTGATTTAAAAAAAATAATCCTTATTCGATATTTCTATCTCAAAGGCATTAGCTATCTCAGATTCAAAGGCATCGTTTCAATATTGAAATAATACTATTATCTATCCCAGACCAATTCAAAGTCTCAATTTATAAACATCCAATATTGGCACTCTATCTATCGCAAAAAAATGGGCCGAACGAAGCGTCAAAGACAGAAATCTGCCATGAGACGCTTCGTTCGGCCCATTTTTTTGCCCCCTCCAGATTTAAGGCATCAGTTTGTACCATCTAGATCGATCCCCCACAAAGACTTTGATTTTGGACGGAGGGGTGTCTGTCCAAGAAATAGTCTCAAATCTATCTTCGTGGAGGCGAGGGTCGTCATCGTGGTCCCCATCGAAGAACAGCATGGTTCTGTCTATGAAATCTTTTAAGAATTCATTTATGCATGTGTCAGAGTCCCTCACGATCCGAATTCGGATGGCTTTATGGATGCATGAGGTGGGTACTATGGGGTCTAGAATCTGGATTTTAGAGGATGTCAGCATGGCCTCGAATCCCAACGACGACAGGGCATCTCCAAAATGTATCTCGTCGACTGGATACACCCAGGTATTGGCTAGAGAGATAGGTAACCTGACCCTCCTGTAAACGAGATCGCTCACCTTCAGCCTGGTCGTTTTTTTCACATAGGCATTCGATCGACCCATCAGCTTGGCCACATCAGAGGCCCTGACGAACAAAAGTCCATCCGCAGAGACTACGAATAGGATTTTAGCGTCAAGCTGTGGATGTTCAATAGTAAATAGCATGGCAACAGAAGTCAAAATGATGCAGGCTCTTAGAGGCAGCTCGTATATATACCCGATTCGTGACCTCGTTTTATCAGGCTTTACTAAGAAAACAGGATGTATCAGCTGTTTTTTGAGGATGCGATAAAATCTGTCCGCGTGACCTTCTAGAACGATAAAATTATTTATATAATTAGTTTAAACGGGATCTTGCATAAGCTACCGATAGCATGAGGATGTGCGTCACAGGACGTGCGTCACAGATAAGATATTTACTTGGAATTTAGATAGAACTAAAGATTACTGCTAGTATAAATACAGGCTGCTGGACGAGACATTTCATTCTGAGCTACTGCTTACTGTTTGATACTTTCCAAAATGATCTTCCAAATTCTATCTGATGAACTGAATGTTAAATTGACATGCTTTTTATCATTTGACAACCAAATTTTTATCAAAGGCCGAGACGTGGCCTATTACATGGGGCATGAAAACCCCAGTAGAGTGGTGAACTTGTGCCATATAACGGTAACGGACATTGCTCCTGAGGGCTTGAAACTACCCCCGTCTTTAGCCAAGACATGCGTCTTTGGACTGGAGGATGCAAAAATATTGATGGATATGCATCCAGGAGAGTTTGATTCCCTATTTCAGGGGCCGATTGAAATTCTTACGCCCATCGAATGCAGCTTAAACCTGAGGCGGCCTGTCCAGGTTAAGCTCGCAGCCATAACCTCATCCAATGCCACAATGGAGAGTTTCTTGGCCGATTTAAAGAATGTCATGGAGGAGTACCTGGCAACGGTACCCATGGACACCTATGTGTTTGGCGAACGATATGGGGACTTGGAGCTAGGCTATTTCCCCCGAAAAATAAAAGTTTTGGTGGGAAACAAGCCCTACTTCTATAAATCCTCGTCTTAAGATCAGGACGAGGTGCAAAAAAATGGGTCGAGCGAAGCCTCTCATGACATAAGTCATTGAGGCTTCGCTCGGCCCATTTTTTTGCGATAGATAGAGTGCCAACATTGGATGCGTACCGATTTGAACTTGTAATTTTCAAGGGGTCTCATGGCAGAATTTCTGTCTTTGACACCTCGTTCGACCCATTTTTTTGCGATAGATATAGTGCCAACATTGGACGGGTTTAATTTAAGACTTTGATGGGGCTTAATTTAAGTATTTATAAAAAAAATCTATTAAGCTAGTATTGAAGAGGTTATCAGCATAAAAAAATAATTAAGACGTTTAAGTTGAGACTTTACAATTTTTTTAAGGTTGGTTGGTTGATATATATTTATAATGCTAATTGAATTAAGTATATTTTCAAAAATGAAGATTTAGACTTTGAGTTGACCAACTTTAGAAACGTAATCTTAAAATATAAGTATTTTTGAAAACTAATCGTGGAATCGTGATTCTTATTACATATACATAGTAAAATAAGCAATTTAATTCAGTCGTTTTTTACAAATTTAAAAAAAAACGAAAATTTTGCAAATTCGACCAACTTTAGAAACGTAATCTTAAAATAAAAATATTTTTGAAAACTAATCGTGGAATCGTGATTCTTATTACATATACATAGTAAAATAAGCAATTTAATTCAGTCGTTTTTTTTCAAATTTAAAAAAAATTGAAAATTTTGCAAATTCGACCAACTTTAGAAACGTAATCTTAAAATAAAAATATTTTTGAAAACTAATCGTGGAATCGTGATTCTTATTACATATACATAGTAAAATAAGCAATTTAATTCAGTCGTTTTTTTTTAAATTTAAAAAAAATTGAAAATTTTGCAAATTTGGCCAACTTTAGAAACGTAATCTTAAAATAAAAATATTTTTGAAAACTAATCGTGGAATCGTGATTCTTATTACATATACATAGTAAAATAAGCAATTTAATTCAGTCGTTTTTTTTTCAAATTAAAAAAAATTGAAAATTTTGACAGAGGTGGTGGCACATCAGCAAATTTAGATAAACTGTTACTTTAGCATGATATATATAGGCTAGCTAGAGTCAATCAATCAATCAACCAACCTTGAAAAAAAAAAAAAAAAAAAAAAAAAAAAAATTTTTTTTTTTTTTTTTTTTTTTTTTTTTTTTTTTAAGGTTGGTTAATTGATTGATTGACTCTAGCTAACCTATATATATCATGCTAAAGTATATACATTATCATTGTCCAGCAATGCTTATCTGTTTCAGCGTCTATAAAAATCTTTACTGTATCCTGTTTTCATAGCAAATGAGTTATACAATATCCTGTTTCCGCGACATCTATAATAAGCCTTATCTCATCCTGTTCTCGTAGAAACTGACTTATGCAATATCCTGCATCCTGTCTTCAGATTGGCAATATCCTGTCTTCAGATTGACAATATCCTGTTTCATCTATAATAAGCCTTATCTCATCCTGTTTTCGTAGAAACTGACTTATGCAATATCCTGTCTTCGGATTGGACTATTGCAAATTCGACCAACTTTAGAAACGTAATCTTAAAATAAAAATATTTTTGAAAACTAATCGTGGAATCGTGATTCTTATTACATATACATAGTAAAATAAGCAATTTAATTCAGTCGTTTTTTTTCAAATTAAAAAAAAATTGAAAATTTTGCAAATTCGACCAACTTTAGAAACGTAATCTTAAAATAAAAATATTTTTGAAAACTAATCGGGGAATCGTAATTCTTATTACATATACATAGTAAAATAAGCGATTTAATTCAGTCATTTTTTTTCAAATTTAAAAAAAATTGAAAATTTTGACAGAGGTGGTGGCACATCAGCAAATTTAGATAAACTGTTACTTTAACATGATATATATAGGCTACTAGAGTCAATCAATCAATCAACCAGCCTTGAAAAAAAAAAAAAAATATATATATATTTTTTTTTTTCTTTTTTTTCTAAGGTTGGTTGATTGGTTGATTGACTCAAAGATTTTTTTTCACAGTTGGTAGTTTAACATAATTAAACTATCTCTCTACGAGCCAGCTTGACGGTCAACTCATACGCTCTGTCTTTTTCATCAACTACATAGTCTTTCTCTATTTCCTCAAACTTTCTCTTAACCGTAGCAGTCAATTCTTGAAGCATGTCGCCCGATTTGACAGACCATATACCTTCAGCTCTCACACGCATGGAAAAGTTGCTAGGTTTCTCTTCTTCAGTATCCCCATACCTGGATTCTACCGACGGGGGTGCGTAGATATTCGTATGTTGTTCGCAGACTGCCCTCGAGTATTCGAAATACCCTTTAAGCCAATCTTGTAAATTCATCTCGCCTTCGTTTCGAACTGTGATTTCAAAGGCCATCCTTCTGCTGAACGGTATAATGCTGGGATACGTAGAGGTTACCCGGCCATCGGTCCACAGTTTCTGGATACGGCAGATTTCCTCGATAGGCATTCGGTGCGTCTTCACAAGTACGTGCAGCATATCGTTGAAATCAAACACGCGCCTGGAACTCATGTTCAAGCGTTGTGCATTGGGATATAGATTAGCCAGATCCTTGTTGGAATATCGATGTGCAAAGTTGTAAGGTGACGCGTAGCCTAGATATTTGCCAACATCGACGGCTATGAAATAAACATCTCTACCAACAGTAGCGGCGATGAGTGCAGGCTTGGTATCAAAACAAATTTTCAGATACATGATTGCGCTATGATCTTTCAATGGCAACTAGAATGGACAGAATGATGGTAGCTTGAGTACGGAACCACTATTTATATAGAATATCCATGAGTGGGCGTGGCATGTAAAAAAAAAAAAAAAAAAAAAAAATTTTTTTTTTTTTTTTTTTTTTTTTTTTTTTTCAAGTTAGTTGTTTATTTAGTTATCATCTTTGATCTAGAAAACTTCTTTATAAGCTTATCCGCCTCGTTTTCAATCTCTGTACGAATCGAGTCCAAGTCATAGCTGCAGCCCTCGTCCTTTTCATAGAGTGAAATTATATCTTTTAGCGAATCGCTCACCATTTCTTCTTTGATTTTTTCAAAGTCTTCACCTATTTTGGAGTACGCAGATAGGTATCTATTATAATTTACATAATTTTTGATCTTGTACTTGTTCAGAGCTTGTTCGTTAAACTGCTTACGCTTAACCTTAAAAATGTTTCTAGAGCGTGGAGATTCTTCGGCGTCGGCCTTCATGACGAATCCTTCTAGCGGACACTCTGCATAAGCGCTGGGATACGTTTCAACTTTTTCGTACAGATCCCCTATCGTTTGGTAATCTAAATCTAAGATGGGTACGTGGGGTAGCTTCACTCGCTGGAAAATGTTCACGGCTTCGCTATACTTCATAAACGTATCTGAATCCAGTTGGTAGATGTCGAAGGCCCGAAAAAAGACAGTATTGCTACCGAATACGGCTTCGGATTCAAAATCACGATAGGTTATTCTCTTCATGTGGCTTCCGAATACTTCTCCATAAATGATAAAATTGTCATGTAAAATGTCTTTGATAAGCCGTACCTTTTCCGACAGCGGTTCCAAGATTGCGTTCAAGTTAAAAAGGCGTGTCTTTTCATCTAGCACAACGTTTCTAGATTGTATCCTGAACGTATTCTTCACGTAGCCAATACCGATATTAGAGCCATCCAATTTTTCGGTAGCTATTAAAGGTATGCCCGAATAAATTTGGCTTGTGATCTCGTGGTACTTGATAAGGGCCATCGTAAATAGATTAGAAACAGAACGTATTGTCTGGTCAGACTAGAAAATATCTAATAAGCTATTTCAATGAGTATGAAGACAGAATGAATGTAGCTTGAGTACGGAGCCGCTATTTATACTAAATATAAATCAACTAATCAACCAACCAACTGAAAAAAAAAAAAAAAAAAAAAAAAAAATTTTTTTTTTTTTTTTTTTTTTTTTTTTTTAAGGTTGGTTGGTTGGTTTCTAAAGTTATATTTCTAAAGTTATATTTCTAAGTTGGCCGCTATAGTTATATTTCTAAGTTGGCCGTTAAAGCTATATTTCTAAGTTGGCTGCTAAGGCTATATTTCTTTAGCCAATCATTGTAGATGGCGCTACAGTCTATATATATAGTATATATATAGTATATCTATTAGGGTGGGTGGGAGTGGAATTTATTTCTTCTACTGTACGGTCATGCATAAACTCGCTCCTGACCCACTTCCTTTAAAATAGGATGAAATAGCGTAATTTATACAATATTGGCTTTGAAAACAAGACTTTTGTCTGACAAATGACAAGATATTGCAGGTTTTCATGAAATCAGAATAGATCATAGGCTTTTATAGAAAAATCTAACTCTGTAGTGTACATCTTGCTGAAAACCCATTACGAGACATAGTGACTAGAGCTGGCAAATGTCGAGACACAATGAGCGTGTAGTCATGTTAGCGATAGTAAATATAGACAAGCTTCAAGGGTGGGCGTGGCACCTGAAAAAAAAAAAAAATTTCTTTTTTTTTTTTTTTTTTTTTAAGGTTGGTTGATTGGTTGATTACATTCTCTATTGCCACTTCATCAGTCTATCTCAGTCTTTGCCAGTCTAATCTGTTTCAAGTTTAATGGCAGGATATTATGTAACCCATTTCTTCATAAACAGGACGCGATAAAGTTATTTATAGCTGTCCTCGCCGATAGCAACAGGACATCCTCTCTAAGCGATAATCTAAAAGGTCATCCGGTCGAGCCTTATCAGATGTTCCGCTCGCCAGAGTATAAATACCGGCCTCTCGCCTCAGCTTATTCATTCTGACCCTCTGCTTTTTGAAATGGCCACTCTTTCCTTTGACTCTCTGACGGATGAACGAGTTGATTGCGACTATGTCATAATACCAAATTCGCAAGTATTGAACACCCCTCGCGTCTCTTGTGAGCTGATATGTAATTATGATCGTTCTATGAATATGCCAGCTCCAGCTATCATTCCCAAACCTAAGCCAGCTCCAGCTATCATTCCCACACCTAAACCGGCTCCAGCTATCATTCCTACACCTAAGCCAGCTCCAGCTATCATTCCCACACCTAAGCCAGCTCCAGCTATCATTCAAAAACCAGCACCAGTACTTAAACCAGATCCAGTTCTCATTCCCAAACCGGCACCTAAGCCTGATCCAGTTCTCATTCAAAAACCAGCACTTAAACCAGCCCCAGCTCTCATTTCCACACCTAAGCCAGTTCAAATTTCAATACCCATGTCAGAGATGATGTATTTTAAAGTACCAACGCTATTAAGCCCGCTACCGGAATCTCCAGAGTCCAAAGTAACAACTTATCGTGCCTGGAAGCCTCCACCGAAGATAGATTTCGTGGTACGGCCTAAGTTAAAAACTGCTGGCTTTGAAGATCCTAGAATTCGAAGACGGCAGGGCATAGTCGTTCTCAAGTCGGACGTCGATCTGAGAGATGGCAAATGTTACAGCTTCATACAAACAGAGGTCAGGAAAAATTACTGTTGGGTTTAAACCCAAACGATTTATAAAAAAATCGGGTCGAACGAAGTGTCTCATGGCAGATTACTGTCTTTGACACTTCGTTCGACCCGTTTTTTTTGTAACAATTATATTGCCAATATTGGATGCGTTTAAGATTTTGACTTAAGATTTTTGACTTAAGAATTTGAATGGATATTTTTATAACTGAAGTCTTGGAGATATATATTTTTATCCAACTTAAAACAGTTTGGCAAAACAATATTATTTTCAAATCAAAAACTATAAAATTGAAATGATAAACTTTGAAAAATTTTGGTGAAAAATTCAAAAAAAAATAGTATCTTGAAAAAATTATAGAAATCGGCCAAAGACACTTTAACATGATATATATAGGTTAGCTAGAGTCAATCAACCAATCAATCAACCTTGAAAAAAAAAAAAAAAAAAAAAAAAAAATTAAGGTTGGTTGATTGATTGATTGACTCTAGATAACATATATATATATCATGCTAAAGTATATACACTATCATTGTCCAGCAATGCTTATCTGCGTCTATAAAAATCTTTACCGCATCCTGTTCAGCATCCTGTTTCATAGCAAATGAGTTATACAATATCCTGTTTCCGCGTTTAGCGACATCTATAAATAGCCTTATCTCATCCTGTTTTCGTAGAAACTGACTTATGCAATATCCTGTCTTCAGATTGACAATATCCTGTTTCCGCGTCCAGCGACAATAATTCTATAATAAGCCTTATCTTATCCTGTTTTCGTAGAAACTGACTTATGCAATACTTCAGATCGACTATATAAGCTCTGGCATTTGATCGAATAGCCATTCTCTCTTCGGAGCTTTAAACTACCAATATGTATAAAAATCAATGCTCTCTGAAGAAGCTTAAAGCGGTAAACTCGCTACGAAACCGTTTTGGGGTTATCGAACTGTTTCCCAAAAACCTTTCGCCTACCGTTAAAAAATTGGAAGAGTATCCACACTTCCAAACCATGATCGGTGAAGGCAAGATTTGTGTATTCTGTCTATACATGACGTCCGATTTGAAGATTGAATTCAAAAAACGTACTCTGACGGACAAGATAACGAATACAATCCCAGCCATAGGCAGAGAGGCCAAGACAAACTATCCGCTGAGACCTCAGGAGATTAAATGGAGCACTCTGATGAACCGATATAAAAGACCCCCCAGCGAAGCCAACAGAACCAACGCCGACGTGAGAATTGGTTTCAAGTGCCCCAACAATCAGTTTCTTGTAAAGTCCTATTTTACGTTTGGCCAGCGAACCGTCGGACAAGGATGCGCCCATATCATACAGACTTTGAACGTGCCATTCCTGTTCTTTGTGAGGCGTCCTGGCGAGACACGAGTAAAACCGGACAACAGATACTTTGCTGGCGACAAGCTCCACTACTACGATCGTTTCATATTGATTGCCGACTCCAGTTACAAGGTGCCTGCTGGGACCACATACATTCTGTTTACAACTCAAAAAAACTTTTTCAGTTTGGACATTGTGCCAGAGAATTTAGAGTTGGGCTTCGAAACCAAAAATCCTTTGGTAGAACGCATAACAAAAATAGATGGTATGTACGACGTATCCGTACCAACGCCCATGATACAGCATATAGATGATGAAGACGACTCTCCCGTAGAAATGAATATTGACAGAATCACTTCTAAATATTTTGATAAGCCAACATCTCCAATCTCAGAGCCATCCCAAGAGCCAGAGATCTATTTTCCTGAATCATCCCAAGAGTCATCTCAAGAACCAGAGCCAGAGATCTATTTTCCTGTGGACAGAAGAACAATAATTGTAACAACAAACTTTGCAGCCCAATACAAGTCTCTGACTTTTAAAGACTGGAAAAACTTGACAGATCGCCCCGACAATAACTTTGTACGCCCCTACGGACCAGATCTACCTGGACTTGACCTGAGAATTAAATCGGTAAAACGGAAGGCTGAGACAAATCCCAAGAGTGCCAAGAAACATAAGCCATCTTTCAAGGAGGCGGCCACAAATACAGAGCCAGTGTTTAAATGCCCACTACCACCTGAGCCAGTTTTTAAACGTCCAGCACCCATTGAAAGTCCTGATCCCATTGAAGATCCTGAACCCATTGAAAGTCCAGAGCCCGTTGAAGATCCTGAGATATGTCCAGAGCCTGTTGAAGATCCTGAGATATGTCCAGAGCCTGTTGAAGATCCTGAGATATGTCCAGAGCCCGTTGAAGATCCTGAACCCATTGAAAATCCTGAGATATGTCCAGAGCCCATTGAAAATCCTGAGATATGTCCCATTGAAAATCCAGAATATTTTTATGGATGGCCTACTATTGAAAGCTCAGAGGTACAAACTGAACTGGATGAGCTTGATAATATTTTATGCACGCCTTTATCCATGCCAGCGGATACGTTAGACTCGTTGATGGATGATCTTATGACGCCATCAACTATACAGTATACAATGGAACCGCTGGAGACTCAGTTCAAAGTGCCAGGATTTGAACTGCCAGATTTTATGTAAATATAAAAATATGTAAAATTTAAAAAAATTTGGGTCAAACGAGGCTTCCTCATGTTTAGATTTGTCATTATGACTTATCTTTACGATGGAAGCCTCGTTTGACCCATTTTTTTTAAAATCAAAATGCTACCAATATTGGTATTGAAAAAAAAATAACTTGTAAAATTTATCAGAACAATAAAAAAATTGGGTCAAACGGGGCTTCCTCATGTTTAGATTTGTCAGTATGACTTATCTTTACAATGGAAGCCTCGTTTGACCCATTTTTTTTAAATCATAATGCTACCAATATTGGATTTGTAAAAATAATAACTTGTAAATTTTATCAGATTAATTAGAAAGTGACACATGACAATACTTTATAAAAGTCCATCTAAGTCACATTAAAATCAACCAACCAACCAACCTTAAAAAAAAAAAAGTGAGAACCTTGAAAAAAAAAAAAAAAAAAAAAAAAAAAAATTTTTTTTTTTTTTTTTTTTTTTTTTTAAGGTTGGTTGGTTGGTTGATTTTAATGTGACTTAGATGGACTTTTATAAAGTATTGTCATGTGTCACTTTCTAATTAATCTGATAAAATTTACAAGTTATTATTTTTACAAATCCAATATTGGTAGCATTATGATTTAAAAAAAATGGGTCAAACGAGGCTTCCATTGTAAAGATAAGTCATACTGACAAATCTAAACATGAGGAAGCCCCGTTTGACCCAATTTTTTTATTGTTCTGATAAATTTTACAAGTTATTTTTTTTTCAATACCAATATTGGTAGCATTTTGATTTAAAAAAAAATGGGTCAAACGAGGCTTCCATCGTAAAGATAAGTCATAATGACAAATCTAAACATGAGGAAGCCTCGTTTGACCCAAATTTTTTTAAATTTTACATATTTTTATATTTACATAAAATCTGGCAGTTCAAATCCTGGCACTTTGAACTGAGTCTCCAGCGGTTCCATTGTATACTGTATAGTTGATGGCGTCATAAGATCATCCATCAACGAGTCTAACGTATCCGCTGGCATGGATAAAGGCGTGCATAAAATATTATCAAGCTCATCCAGTTCAGTTTGTACCTCTGAGCTTTCAATAGTAGGCCATCCATAAAAATATTCTGGATTTTCAATGGGACATATCTCAGGATTTTCAATGGGCTCTGGACATATCTCAGGATTTTCAATGGGTTCAGGATCTTCAACGGGCTCTGGACATATCTCAGGATCTTCAACAGGCTCTGGACATATCTCAGGATCTTCAACAGGCTCTGGACATATCTCAGGATCTTCAACAGGCTCTGGACATATCTCAGGATCTTCAACGGGCTCTGGACTTTCAATGGGTTCAGGATCTTCAATGGGATCAGGACTTTCAATGGGTGCTGGACGTTTAAAAACTGGCTCAGGTGGTAGTGGGCATTTAAACACTGGCTCTGTATTTGTGGCCGCCTCCTTGAAAGATGGCTTATGTTTCTTGGCACTCTTGGGATTTGTCTCAGCCTTCCGTTTTACCGATTTAATTCTCAGGTCAAGTCCAGGTAGATCTGGTCCGTAGGGGCGTACAAAGTTATTGTCGGGGCGATCTGTCAAGTTTTTCCAGTCTTTAAAAGTCAGAGACTTGTATTGGGCTGCAAAGTTTGTTGTTACAATTATTGTTCTTCTGTCCACAGGAAAATAGATCTCTGGCTCTGGTTCTTGAGATGACTCTTGGGATGATTCAGGAAAATAGATCTCTGGCTCTTGGGATGGCTCTGAGATTGGAGATGTTGGCTTATCAAAATATTTAGAAGTGATTCTGTCAATATTCATTTCTACGGGAGAGTCGTCTTCATCATCTATATGCTGTATCATGGGCGTTGGTACGGATACGTCGTACATACCATCTATTTTTGTTATGCGTTCTACCAAAGGATTTTTGGTTTCGAAGCCCAACTCTAAATTCTCTGGCACAATGTCCAAACTGAAAAAGTTTTTTTGAGTTGTAAACAGAATGTATGTGGTCCCAGCAGGCACCTTGTAACTGGAGTCGGCAATCAATATGAAACGATCGTAGTAGTGGAGCTTGTCGCCAGCAAAGTATCTGTTGTCCGGTTTTACTCGTGTCTCGCCAGGACGCCTCACAAAGAACAGGAATGGCACGTTCAAAGTCTGTATGATATGGGCGCATCCTTGTCCGACGGTTCGCTGGCCAAACGTAAAATAGGACTTTACAAGAAACTGATTGTTGGGGCACTTGAAACCAATTCTCACGTCGGCGTTGGTTCTGTTGGCTTCGCTGGGGGGTCTTTTATATCGGTTCATCAGAGTGCTCCATTTAATCTCCTGAGGTCTCAGCGGATAGTTTGTCTTGGCCTCTCTGCCTATGGCTGGGATTGTATTCGTTATCTTGTCCGTCAGAGTACGTTTTTTGAATTCAATCTTCAAATCGGACGTCATGTATAGACAGAATACACAAATCTTGCCTTCACCGATCATGGTTTGGAAGTGTGGATACTCTTCCAATTTTTTAACGGTAGGCGAAAGGTTTTTGGGAAACAGTTCGATAACCCCAAAACGGTTTCGTAGCGAGTTTACCGCTTTAAGCTTCTTCAGAGAGCATTGATTTTTATACATATTGGTAGTTTAAAGCTCCGAAGAGAGAATGGCTATTCGATCAAATGCCAGAGCTTATATAGTCGATCTGAAGTATTGCATAAGTCAGTTTCTACGAAAACAGGATAAGATAAGGCTTATTATAGAATTATTGTCGCTGGACGCGGAAACAGGATATTGTCAATCTGAAGACAGGATATTGCATAAGTCAGTTTCTACGAAAACAGGATGAGATAAGGCTATTTATAGATGTCGCTAAACGCGAAAACAGGATATTGTATAACTCATTTGCTATGAAACAGGATGCTGAACAGGATGCGGTAAAGATTTTTATAGACGCAGATAAGCATTGCTGGACAATGATAGTGTATATACTTTAGCATGATATATATATATGTTATCTAGAGTCAATCAATCAATCAACCAACCTTAAAAAAAAAAAAAAAAAAAAAAAAAAAAAAATTTTTTTTTTTTTTTTTTCAAGGTTGATTGATTGGTTGATTGACTCTAGCTAACCTATATATATCATGTTAAAGTGTCTTTGGCCGATTTCTATAATTTTTTCAAGATACTATTTTTTTTTGAATTTTTCACCAAAATTTTTCAAAGTTTATCATTTCAATTTTATAGTTTTTGATTTGAAAATAATATTGTTTTGCCAAACTGTTTTAAGTTGGATAAAAATATATATCTCCAAGACTTCAGTTATAAAAATATCCATTCAAATTCTTAAGTCAAAAATCTTAAGTCAAAATCTTAAACGCATCCAATATTGGCAATATAATTGTTACAAAAAAAACGGGTCGAACGAAGTGTCAAAGACAGTAATCTGCCATGAGACACTTCGTTCGACCCGATTTTTTTATAAATCGTTTGGGTTTAAACCCAACAGTAATTTTTCCTGACCTCTGTTTGTATGAAGCTGTAACATTTGCCATCTCTCAGATCGACGTCCGACTTGAGAACGACTATGCCCTGCCGTCTTCGAATTCTAGGATCTTCAAAGCCAGCAGTTTTTAACTTAGGCCGTACCACGAAATCTATCTTCGGTGGAGGCTTCCAGGCACGATAAGTTGTTACTTTGGACTCTGGAGATTCCGGTAGCGGGCTTAATAGCGTTGGTACTTTAAAATACATCATCTCTGACATGGGTATTGAAATTTGAACTGGCTTAGGTGTGGAAATGAGAGCTGGGGCTGGTTAAGTGCTGGTTTTTGAATGAGAACTGGATCAGGCTTAGGTGCCGGTTTGGGAATGAGAACTGGATCTGGTTTAAGTACTGGTGCTGGTTTTTGAATGATAGCTGGAGCTGGCTTAGGTGTGGGAATGATAGCTGGAGCTGGCTTAGGTGTAGGAATGATAGCTGGAGCCGGTTTAGGTGTGGGAATGATAGCTGGAGCTGGCTTAGGTTTGGGAATGATAGCTGGAGCTGGCATATTCATAGAACGATCATAATTACATATCAGCTCACAAGAGACGCGAGGGGTGTTCAATACTTGCCAATTTGGTATTATGACATAGTCGCAATCAACTCGTTCATCCGTCAGAGAGTCAAAGGAAAGAGTGGCCATTTCAAAAAGCAGAGGGTCAGAATGAATAAGCTGAGGCGAGAGGCCGGTATTTATACTCTGGCGAGCGGAACATCTGATAAGGCTCGACCGGATGACCTTTTAGATTATCGCTTAGAGAGGATGTCCTGTTGCTATCGGCGAGGACAGCTATAAATAACTTTATCGCGTCCTGTTTATGAAGAAATGGGTTACATAATATCCTGCCATTAAACTTGAAACAGATTAGACTGGCAAAGACTGAGATAGACTGATGAAGTGGCACGTCAGCGATACTATATATAGAGAATGTAATCAACCAATCAACCAACCTTAAAAAAAAAAAAAAAAAAAAAAAAAAAAAAAAAAAATTTTTTTTTTTTTTTTTTTTTTCAGGTGCCACGCCCACCCTTGAAGCTTGTCTATATTTACTATCGCTAACATGACTACACGCTCATTGTGTCTCGACATTTGCCAGCTCTAGTCACTATGTCTCGTAATGGGTTTTCAGCAAGATGTACACTACAGAGTTAGATTTTTCTATAAAAGCCTATGATCTATTCTGATTTCATGAAAACCTGCAATATCTTGTCATTTGTCAGACAAAAGTCTTGTTTTCAAAGCCAATATTGTATAAATTACGCTATTTCATCCTATTTTAAAGGAAGTGGGTCAGGAGCGAGTTTATGCATGACCGTACAGTAGAAGAAATAAATTCCACTCCCACCCACCCTAATAGATATACTATATATATACTATATATATAGACTGTAGCGCCATCTACAATGATTGGCTAAAGAAATATAGCCTTAGCAGCCAACTTAGAAATATAGCTTTAACGGCCAACTTAGAAATATAACTATAGCGGCCAACTTAGAAATATAACTTTAGAAATATAACTTTAGAAACCAACCAACCAACCTTAAAAAAAAAAAAAAAAAAAAAAAAAAAAAATATTTTTTTTTTTTTTTTTTTTTTTTCAGTTGGTTGGTTGATTAGTTGATTTATATTTAGTATAAATAGCGGCTCCGTACTCAAGCTACATTCATTCTGTCTTCATACTCATTGAAATAGCTTATTAGATATTTTCTAGTCTGACCAGACAATACGTTCTGTTTCTAATCTATTTACGATGGCCCTTATCAAGTACCACGAGATCACAAGCCAAATTTATTCGGGCATACCTTTAATAGCTACCGAAAAATTGGATGGCTCTAATATCGGTATTGGCTACGTGAAGAATACGTTCAGGATACAATCTAGAAACGTTGTGCTAGATGAAAAGACACGCCTTTTTAACTTGAACGCAATCTTGGAACCGCTGTCGGAAAAGGTACGGCTTATCAAAGACATTTTACATGACAATTTTATCATTTATGGAGAAGTATTCGGAAGCCACATGAAGAGAATAACCTATCGTGATTTTGAATCCGAAGCCGTATTCGGTAGCAATACTGTCTTTTTTCGGGCCTTCGACATCTACCAACTGGATTCAGATACGTTTATGAAGTATAGCGAAGCCGTGAACATTTTCCAGCGAGTGAAGCTACCCCACGTACCCATCTTAGATTTAGATTACCAAACGATAGGGGATCTGTACGAAAAAGTTGAAACGTATCCCAGCGCTTATGCAGAGTGTCCGCTAGAAGGATTCGTCATGAAGGCCGACGCCGAAGAATCTCCACGCTCTAGAAACATTTTTAAGGTTAAGCGTAAGCAGTTTAACGAACAAGCTCTGAACAAGTACAAGATCAAAAATTATGTAAATTATAATAGATACCTATCTGCGTACTCCAAAATAGGTGAAGACTTTGAAAAAATCAAAGAAGAAATGGTGAGCGATTCGCTAAAAGATATAATTTCACTCTATGAAAAGGACGAGGGCTGCAGCTATGACTTGGACTCGATTCGTACAGAGATTGAAAACGAGGCGGATAAGCTTATAAAGAAGTTTTCTAGATCAAAGATGATAACTAAATAAACAACTAACTTGAAAAAAAAAAAAAAAAAAAAAAAAAAAAAAAAAATTTTTTTTTTTTTTTTTTTTTTTTTACATGCCACGCCCACTCATGGATATTCTATATAAATAGTGGTTCCGTACTCAAGCTACCATCATTCTGTCCATTCTAGTTGCCATTGAAAGATCATAGCGCAATCATGTATCTGAAAATTTGTTTTGATACCAAGCCTGCACTCATCGCCGCTACTGTTGGTAGAGATGTTTATTTCATAGCCGTCGATGTTGGCAAATATCTAGGCTACGCGTCACCTTACAACTTTGCACATCGATATTCCAACAAGGATCTGGCTAATCTATATCCCAATGCACAACGCTTGAACATGAGTTCCAGGCGCGTGTTTGATTTCAACGATATGCTGCACGTACTTGTGAAGACGCACCGAATGCCTATCGAGGAAATCTGCCGTATCCAGAAACTGTGGACCGATGGCCGGGTAACCTCTACGTATCCCAGCATTATACCGTTCAGCAGAAGGATGGCCTTTGAAATCACAGTTCGAAACGAAGGCGAGATGAATTTACAAGATTGGCTTAAAGGGTATTTCGAATACTCGAGGGCAGTCTGCGAACAACATACGAATATCTACGCACCCCCGTCGGTAGAATCCAGGTATGGGGATACTGAAGAAGAGAAACCTAGCAACTTTTCCATGCGTGTGAGAGCTGAAGGTATATGGTCTGTCAAATCGGGCGACATGCTTCAAGAATTGACTGCTACGGTTAAGAGAAAGTTTGAGGAAATAGAGAAAGACTATGTAGTTGATGAAAAAGACAGAGCGTATGAGTTGACCGTCAAGCTGGCTCGTAGAGAGATAGTTTAATTATGTTAAACTACCAACTGTGAAAAAAAATCTTTGAGTCAATCAACCAATCAACCAACCTTAGAAAAAAAAGAAAAAAAAAAAATATATATATATTTTTTTTTTTTTTCAAGGCTGGTTGATTGATTGATTGACTCTAGTAGCCTATATATATCATGTTAAAGTAACAGTTTATCTAAATTTGCTGATGTGCCACCACCTCTGTCAAAATTTTCAATTTTTTTTTAATTTGAAAAAAAATGACTGAATTAAATCGCTTATTTTACTATGTATATGTAATAAGAATTACGATTCCCCGATTAGTTTTCAAAAATATTTTTATTTTAAGATTACGTTTCTAAAGTTGGTCGAATTTGCAAAATTTTCAATTTTTTTTTAATTTGAAAAAAAACTACTGAATTAAATTGCTTATTTTACTATGTATATGTAATAAGAATCACGATTCCACGATTAGTTTTCAAAAATATTTTTATTTTAAGATTACGTTTCTAAAGTTGGTCGAATTTGCAATAGTCCAATCCGAAGACAGGATATTGCATAAGTCAGTTTCTACGAAAACAGGATGAGATAAGGCTTATTATAGATGAAACAGGATATTGTCAATCTGAAGACAGGATATTGCCAATCTGAAGACAGGATGCAGGATATTGCATAAGTCAGTTTCTACGAGAACAGGATGAGATAAGGCTTATTATAGATGTCGCGGAAACAGGATATTGTATAACTCATTTGCTATGAAAACAGGATACAGTAAAGATTTTTATAGACGCTGAAACAGATAAGCATTGCTGGACAATGATAATGTATATACTTTAGCATGATATATATAGGTTAGCTAGAGTCAATCAATCAATTAACCAACCTTAAAAAAAAAAAAAAAAAAAAAAAAAAAATTTTTTTTTTTTTTTTTTTTTTTTTTTTTTCAAGGTTGGTTGATTGATTGATTGACTCTAGCTAGCCTATATATATCATGCTAAAGTAACAGTTTATCTAAATTTGCTGATGTGCCACCACCTCTGTCAAAATTTTCAATTTTTTTTAATTTGAAAAAAAAACGACTGAATTAAATTGCTTATTTTACTATGTATATGTAATAAGAATCACGATTCCACGATTAGTTTTCAAAAATATTTTTATTTTAAGATTACGTTTCTAAAGTTGGCCAAATTTGCAAAATTTTCAATTTTTTTTAAATTTAAAAAAAAACGACTGAATTAAATTGCTTATTTTACTATGTATATGTAATAAGAATCACGATTCCACGATTAGTTTTCAAAAATATTTTTATTTTAAGATTACGTTTCTAAAGTTGGTCGAATTTGCAAAATTTTCAATTTTTTTTAAATTTGAAAAAAAACGACTGAATTAAATTGCTTATTTTACTATGTATATGTAATAAGAATCACGATTCCACGATTAGTTTTCAAAAATATTTTTATTTTAAGATTACGTTTCTAAAGTTGGTCGAATTTGCAAAATTTTCATTTTTTTTTAAATTTGTAAAAAACGACTGAATTAAATTGCTTATTTTACTATGTATATGTAATAAGAATCACGATTCCACGATTAGTTTTCAAAAATACTTATATTTTAAGATTACGTTTCTAAAGTTGGTCAACTCAAAGTCTAAATCTTCATTTTTGAAAATATACTTAATTCAATTAGCATTATAAATATATATCAACCAACCAACCTTAAAAAAATTGTAAAGTCTCAACTTAAACGTCTTAATTATTTTTTTATGCTGATAACCTCTTCAATACTAGCTTAATAGATTTTTTTTATAAATACTTAAATTAAGCCCCATCAAAGTCTTAAATTAAACCCGTCCAATGTTGGCACTATATCTATCGCAAAAAAATGGGTCGAACGAGGTGTCAAAGACAGAAATTCTGCCATGAGACACCTCGTTCGACCCATTTTTTTACTCTCATTTTAAAGATTAACACAAGCTCTCTATGGGTTGCTCATTAGATGACCTCCTGATGGTCATCTTCAACGGTCCGGTCATTTGAGATTTGTATAATTCATAATCCTCATATTCAAGCTCAAAAAATTTCCTCACCTGTAGTTGGTATGTGGCAAGGAAGTCTTCGAACTTGGTATGGGACCTTTCTACAAATCGAACACCTATGGCTTTCTCGAAGCTGAGCTTCATGTTAGCCTGGTATTTCACCATGGCCAAACCATCGAACATCTTATCAAATTCCTGTTCGCCCATGAACCCTTTCAAATGATGTTTGGCTTCGCTAATGGAGAAGATTCTCGTCTTAGCGAGCCATTTAGGTAAATCGATTTTAGGGTCCATTACGTCTCGGACGGTGAGGCCTGCATATTTTTCGGCAAAATGAAGATTTAGAGGGTGCCTCGAATAAATAGCCAGGTCCTCAGCCCGGACAAACAGGGTGCCATCAGAGGCCATTAAGCATTTAAAGGCAACGCCATAAGCATAATTTTTTACATGGAAAAACATGACTGACAGAGAGCTAATGAATCTAAGCAGCTAGTAGAGAGATCGACTAGCAATTGAAGAGCTCTCGCTGGACACTCGTATATATACCCGGACAGGATCTGATAGTAATTTTCTAAGAACCGCTTATCAAGAGGAAAGGCTTGCATAATATCCTGTCTCTTGAGCAATTTTTATCGATCTGATTATAACCGGGCTTCCTGCATCCTGAGGAAAGGCTTACATAATATCCTGTCAACACTTCTCGAAAAATCTTTTTATAGAGATCTGATTGTAATTTTAATCGAAGCCGCTTATCAAGCATCCTGTCAATAGTTTCTCGAAAATCTTTTTATAGAGATCAGATCATAATAACTGGCTTGGCTACACTTAACCTTTAAAAATTTTAAATTTTACATAAAAAATGTAAATTTTAAATGAAAAAATTAAATTTTTAAACTCAGATCCCTTAAATTTAGCTATTGAATCTATATATTTTACCAAGATTCATATTTATCTTATAGCTAAGCCATATCCCTTGAAAATTACAATCGGTACGCTTTCAATGTTGGCTTGGCTACACTTAGTCTTTAAAAATTTTAAATTTTACATATAAATTTTAAACGAAAAAAATTAAATTTTTAAATTCAGATCCCTTAAATTTAGCTATCGATATTTTACCAAGTTTCATATTTATCTTATAGCTAAGCCATATCCCTTGAAAAATTAGAATTATAATGACCGCCACACTTAGTCTTTAAAAATTTTAAATTTTACACAGTAAATTTTAAATGAAACAATTAAATTTTTAAACTCAGATACCTTAAATTTGTCTATAGATATTTTATCAAAATTATCTTATAGCTAAGCCATATCCCTTGAAAATTACAAGTTCAAATCGGTACGCATCCAATGTTGGCACTCTATCTATCGCAAAAAAATGGGCCGAGCGAAGCCTCAATGACTTATGTCATGAGAGGCTTCGCTCGACCCATTTTTTTGCACCTCGTCCTGATCTTAAGACGAGGATTTATAGAAGTAGGGCTTGTTTCCCACCAAAACTTTTATTTTTCGGGGGAAATAGCCTAGCTCCAAGTCCCCATATCGTTCGCCAAACACATAGGTGTCCATGGGTACCGTTGCCAGGTACTCCTCCATGACATTCTTTAAATCGGCCAAGAAACTCTCCATTGTGGCATTGGATGAGGTTATGGCTGCGAGCTTAACCTGGACAGGCCGCCTCAGGTTTAAGCTGCATTCGATGGGCGTAAGAATTTCAATCGGCCCCTGAAATAGGGAATCAAACTCTCCTGGATGCATATCCATCAATATTTTTGCATCCTCCAGTCCAAAGACGCATGTCTTGGCTAAAGACGGGGGTAGTTTCAAGCCCTCAGGAGCAATGTCCGTTACCGTTATATGGCACAAGTTCACCACTCTACTGGGGTTTTCATGCCCCATGTAATAGGCCACGTCTCGGCCTTTGATAAAAATTTGGTTGTCAAATGATAAAAAGCATGTCAATTTAACATTCAGTTCATCAGATAGAATTTGGAAGATCATTTTGGAAAGTATCAAACAGTAAGCAGTAGCTCAGAATGAAATGTCTCGTCCAGCAGCCTGTATTTATACTAGCAGTAATCTTTAGTTCTATCTAAATTCCAAGTAAATATCTTATCTGTGACGCACGTCCTGTGACGCACATCCTCATGCTATCGGTAGCTTATGCAAGATCCCGTTTAAACTAATTATATAAATAATTTTATCGTTCTAGAAGGTCACGCGGACAGATTTTATCGCATCCTCAAAAAACAGCTGATACATCCTGTTTTCTTAGTAAAGCCTGATAAAACGAGGTCACGAATCGGGTATATATACGAGCTGCCTCTAAGAGCCTGCATCATTTTGACTTCTGTTGCCATGCTATTTACTATTGAACATCCACAGCTTGACGCTAAAATCCTATTCGTAGTCTCTGCGGATGGACTTTTGTTCGTCAGGGCCTCTGATGTGGCCAAGCTGATGGGTCGATCGAATGCCTATGTGAAAAAAACGACCAGGCTGAAGGTGAGCGATCTCGTTTACAGGAGGGTCAGGTTACCTATCTCTCTAGCCAATACCTGGGTGTATCCAGTCGACGAGATACATTTTGGAGATGCCCTGTCGTCGTTGGGATTCGAGGCCATGCTGACATCCTCTAAAATCCAGATTCTAGACCCCATAGTACCCACCTCATGCATCCATAAAGCCATCCGAATTCGGATCGTGAGGGACTCTGACACATGCATAAATGAATTCTTAAAAGATTTCATAGACAGAACCATGCTGTTCTTCGATGGGGACCACGATGACGACCCTCGCCTCCACGAAGATAGATTTGAGACTATTTCTTGGACAGACACCCCTCCGTCCAAAATCAAAGTCTTTGTGGGGGATCGATCTAGATGGTACAAACTGATGCCTTAAATCTGGAGGGGGCAAAAAAATGGGCCGAACGAAGCGTCTCATGGCAGATTTCTGTCTTTGACGCTTCGTTCGGCCCATTTTTTTGCGATAGATAGAGTGCCAATATTGGATGTTTATAAATTGAGACTTTGAATTGGTCTGGGATAGATAATAGTATTATTTCAATATTGAAACGATGCCTTTGAATCTGAGATAGCTAATGCCTTTGAGATAGAAATATCGAATAAGGATTATTTTTTTTAAATCAACCAACCTTGGAAAAAAAAAAAAAAAAAATATATTTTTTTTTTCCAAGTCAATCAACCAATCAACCAACCTTGGAAAAAAAAAAAAAAAATTTTTTTTTTTTTTTTTTTCAAGGTTGGTTGATTGGTTGATTGACTTGGATTCATTCTTTATAAATAGCCGTACTCATTCCTTCATTCTGTCTTCTAGCATCAACCTTCAATT
Source organism: Salticus scenicus (assembly GCA_963930645.1). NCBI lineage: Eukaryota > Metazoa > Arthropoda > Arachnida > Araneae > Salticidae > Salticus > Salticus scenicus. The sequence goes on from OZ005659.1 coordinate 144,053,172, forward strand.
TACAATATTGAATAAGGACATTTTTTAAATGAATGCTGTACCAATATTGAATATATTTTTTTAACGATTCGATAAACAAATAATATATTTTTAACGATTCGATAAACAAATAATAAATATTTTATTATTAAAATAAAATATTTAAATAATAAATATTTTATTATTAAAATAAAATATTTAAATAATATATTTAAATTCTAAATATTTATTATTCAAACCGACAACTTAATCGAATCGTGAAAAATTCTGACGAGGTGGAGTTGCTCGAAGAATACTTCTGGTGACTGTAGAGCTCAGCTCGGAGGCATTATTAGAGGTAGTGTTGGTTCAATGCTGTTTGTTGGTTAAAGCAAGATATTGGATGGAATTGGAGCGTTGTGGAGAAAGTTTGGTTTGGAATTACGAGTTTTAGTGGAGTTACAAGTTTCAACGGAAGTAAGGCTTTTGGTTAGATTTTGGTATAATAATTGGATTGCAAATATTTTATACGAAGTTTTGCTATGATGGTTCTCCAGAGTGATTCACCATTAATATCTGTTTAAGTAGCTCGATTCAAATGAAGAAAATTTAGCCGGTGGTTCCTGGTTTCTGCAGACCTTTTAGAAAAGAGGTGGATACGATTTGTCAAAAACGAATGCACTTATTCAAATATTGTAAATTTTCTGTAAATCTTATTCAAATATTGTAAATTTTCTCAAAATAGATTGACTGCTGTTTCAACAAAGGATTTTTGTTGAACTGAAATTCGAAATTTTGGGTAAAAACAATAAAATATTTTGTACGTTTTTAGATATTGTTTTGCCTTGTAAAATTATTTGTAATCGGAAAAGAAAACTTGCGTTGCAAAACACGTTTAAGAACATCTTGATCAATATCGGTAAATAATGATATATTTTATAGAATTATAATGGTTCATAATGCTAGCAAATTAATTCAGCTAGCAAATTTTGTACTTTTAAAACTATTAATTCATTGTTGTTTTTTATAAAATTATTTTTTTTTTTTTAATTTTAATTTTTGTTTTATTTATTTAATTTTTATTTAATTTCGTTTCATTTATTTGATTATTCATTTGTTTATTTATTTATTTTACAACTTTTCGATGTTGTATAATCCACACTTCTTGATTTTCCAAATATATTTATTAATTAACATAAAAATAAAAAAAATAAAATAAACAATATTTACAAATGTACATTTTAAAACTTGACACTTTCGCGCACAGCTACATACCTGTAGTATGTTTCATAAACGACAATTGACTCAACAGCAAGTCAAAACGCAAAAAAAAAAAAAAAAAAAAAAAAAAAGACATTCTTACTGGCTAAGTAGCTGTTTGATATTTTACCAGAATTCTGTATTCGACTAAATAGCTTTTACATTGCATTGCCTTAAAGACGAATATCGCCATCTCTTTGAAAGGAATGTAGTTAACCTTTGTTACTTTTGTTACAGCTGCAAATATTATATTCAGTATTTTTGATAAACTTTCAAATACACTCATGTCCATAAATTAAGGATAATTCAGATTCACACTGAAATCGGACTTTAATGCAAAAATTTCACTTGTAGAAATGCCACACACATCTTTAAGAATAATATGCAAATTACAAGAAGCCATCAGTTGACGCCGATATGATGTTACAATGACGAAAGTGTAAGAAGGGGGTAGATAAGGAATGGGAGCAAAGAAGGAAAGTTGTTCACAAGCATTCTGTGGGCCGCTCAGTGCCACAACCGAATAGTTATGACACAGAGGATGCATGCAGATATTTTTTTACGTGGTAGAATTATCGGCCGACTAGAATGTGGGCGTACTCCGATAGAAGTATCGGGGAAATTTAGAATCGCCCAAAGTGTCATCTCTAGGCTTTGGCAACGATTCCAAAATGATGGAAATGCCAGTCGACGTTACAGTACTGGTCGGCGATGAGTTACAATTCCGAATGACCACCGGTATTTGGTAGTAACTGCCAAAATAAGCAGATAAAGCACAACATCAGACCTTCTCGCCAGCTGTCTGCAGCCACGAAAGCCACAGTTTCAAGACAAACCGTGGATAGACGTTTGAGAGATATTGGTCTATATGCTGGCAGGCCTGTGAGATGTGTTCCACTAACGGCAATGCATTGTGCCAGCGGTTAACTTGGAGTAGAGAACATGCAATGTGGACAGCGGCACAGTGAGCTTATGTGATGTTTTCCGACGAGTCCAGGTTTAGCTTGCAGTGTGATTCACGCCAGACTTCCATATGTAGAACGTCAGGTACCCGTTACCACCAAAACAAAGTCATTGAACGACATCGTGTGGGGCAGGAGTGCTGTTTGAGGGGGGGGGGGGATCATATTGGGCACCAGAACAGATCTGCATGTTCAAATCGGAAGTATGATAGGCCAAACTTATCGGGACATCAGTCGGGAACAACATGTGCGTTTGTTTAGGAGTGCCATGAGCCCAGAATTTGTGTTTATGGATGACAATGCGCGTCCTCATCGTGCAAACGTTGTACACGGATGCCTACAATCTGAAGCTATCACTCGCATGGAATGGCCAGCATTCTCACCTGACTAGAACCGATAGAGAATGTGTAAAACATGCTTTTCCGACGAGTTGTAGTCCGTCAACCACCTCCTACATGTGTACCGGAACTTCGGAGAGCATTGCTTACTGAGTAGAGTAACTTTCCCCAAGATAAGATCAATAATTTAATACTCAGCATTCCTAGGCGTTGTAAGGGCTGTATTTCATCATCTGAGAGACATACAATGTATTAACCATCATACCAACCATGTAATGTTAAGATTTGTAAGGGAGATATTTTTTGTAATTGCTTCAGGGAGCAAAAATTGTAGTTTTTATAAATGGTATCCTGCATAAATCACCTTTTTTTGTTCGTGATCTTTTGTTTAATAAATGGACTTTATGAACAAGTCGTGTTTGTTTTGCTTCTGAACCTTTATTTGATTCAGCTAGCATTATCCTTAATTTATGGACATGAGTGTATTTAACGAAAAGCATGATTTTTTTTTTTTTAATTTATAAAATTGTTGACTAATCCAGATATTAAAAATGCAATGTTATCAATATACAATTGTAAAAATTCATAAACGTAAGCGCTGTATTTAATTTAATTAAAACGAAATTTGGTTTTACATTCGAAATTCCAAATTTAATTAAAATTAAATTTATGGAATAACACTATAAAATGGAATTTATCATTAATTAAATAAATCTCTTTAACTATACTAGTACTTCTCAAAATTGTTCAGTCTTTTAAAAATACACTTAACGCATTAGAAAATAAATTCTGGAGATAAAAATCGTAGCATATGCTATTCTGACAAATTTAATTATTTGTTTTGTATTAATAATTAAATACAAAATAATTTAAATTAAATATAAATATTTAAAATGTAATCTTTATTTCATTAAACGAATTATTCTCGTTGTTTATGTAAACAATGTTAAATTTTCTTATTATTCTGACTTCCTCATTTATTAAAGATTTTTATTTCTGCTGAAACAAAGAATTAGAAAATAAAGAATAAAATATCTGTAGAATCATTTTTTTTTTCACAAAAATTACCACAATATTTAATTTGTTTCATTTATCCTCGGATTTATTTTCAAATATTACATTATTATTATATTAATAATGAATTACACGCATCTTTATTTTTATTTTTTTTTTTTTTGAAGATATGCATTCAAAATTAAGAAGTTCAAATATTTTCATTTCTCCCATTAAACAAATTTGTAGTCTATTATTTAAAAGAAATGAATGATCTTTTATATTTTTAAATAATTTGCATTTTTAATACCGCCACTCTGAAATTTCATAAGCAATTAATTAAAATTTATTTTACATGTTATTTTTACGAAATAATTTTCTGTTTCATCAATAAATGTTATTTCACAGACTAAATAATTTTCGAAAAATACTATTATGGTAAAATTAAAAAAGGGTAGAAACGTCTTAGCATAGTTCGACTTTGACCTTATTTTACTCAGTTGACATTATACATACATGCCTGAAAACATTTAGGCATAAACTACGACTAATTCACTTTTTTTAAATATAAATTTAACAATGTGCCACTTAATGAGAGTGGGGGGGGGATGAAAAATTTTGTATTTTAAAGTCCATTTGTCACATGTCAAGTGAAACCTCAGCTTACTGTACCCATATATATTACATTAAGAGATATATAACTCAAGTTTTTAGGTAGTGGTGAAAATCTTCGTGAATCCGTAACTTTTGATTTTTTTTTATACAGGGTGTCCCAAAACTCATGGTACCATACGTTAGGGGGTGATAGAACACAACTAGACAAGCCTAAATCACCTTACAATCCATGGTTGGAACGCACGCCGTAAAGCGCTAGAGGGCGCCTCCAAGCGACCGCAATAAAAGGCTGTTTATCGCAGCAGTCTTCATTCGATGCACCTCGGCCTCCTCCTGATTTGAGTAAGCATCGATTATCTACAGAACGAATGAAGACAGTTGTGGTGGACAGCCTTTATTATTGTGATCGCTGGGAGGAGCCCTCTAGCGCTTTACGGCTTGCGTTCCGACCATGGATTGTATGGTGATTTGAGCTTGTCTATCTGTGTTCTAAAACCCCCTAACGTATGTACCATGAGTTTTGGGGCACTCTGAATATCTCAAATCTTTACAGAGTTCCAAACATTTTCGTACGCCTCTAATTAGCCCTTTACATATTAAAAAAATAACGCACTAAGAAAAACCTAAAAATAAAGTTCCGGATATTAGGTTTCATTAAAAATTATAAGACATATTCTTCGACCACATTTCATAAAACTATGAAAGCATCTGCGCAAGTGCTAAATCAGCGAGTCCAATGCTAAAATAGGGGTGACAGTCATCTGACTCAGGGAAAATGAACAATAACACACACACAGAGTGCGAAATTACTGGATGTTTTCCAAATTTCAAACTGTCGGGCAAGCTGGCATCCCTCCAACATTTTGGACGCGTCCTCACTGCTAGTTTTAGGATATGTGGCTGTACTGTAACTGAAAAAACAAAATAACAAAAACAACAACAATTAATAACAGGAGACTTGGCGTTGGAATATCAAAACCCGAATAAACTACTACGTCAGAAACGTCAAAGAAAAATATTGGAAATGCATACAGCTGTTTCGGTAGCCTTAAGACACTGAAGACGGTACGCTTAAGGCTACCGAAACAGCTGTATGCATTTCCTATATTTTTCTTTGGCGTTTTTGACGTAGTACTTTTTTCGGGTTTTAACAACAACAATAATAATAATAATAATAATAATAATAAATGATGCAGTTGAGGGGCTTGGGACAAGTGCAAAAGAACCGTGGTTACACTTGTTCGATATACAGAATTTTTGGGGTAAGTGTAATCTCGAGTAACAAACGAAATATCTCAAGAAATTGACAATTCTGAAATTACATCCATAACTGCATACCTTCACAAATATAGCAGTGGGAATACTTTGAATTTTGAGACCCATACAGCACAGAACGTATAAATTACGTTGCAAAAAGTTTACAATCTTTCATTATCCTAACATATTTCAGCATGCTCTCTGATACCTTTCTGAAACTTTCACCCGTTTCTATGTTTTATCTGTTAAGTTATTGTCAAGTTTACAATTACGTTCCTCATTTCTTGTTGCAATCGCGGACATTTCTACGTTTTTGAAATTAATCTGAAAACAAAGTGAACGTTTTAAAATGTCTTCAGTATTCCATAAATACAGTACTTTCCCAAGTATAGCTTTGGTGGAACTACAAATTTCGAGACCCATGCAGCACAGAACGTTTCAATTATGTTGCAAAAAGCTTACAATCTTTCGTCATCGTAACACATTTCAACAGAGTCTCTGATATCTTTCTGAAATGTTCACTCGTTTTAATTTTTGTTACCTGTTCAGTAACTGAAGCATTCTTTTAAGTTCCTGATTTTTTGTTACAATCGCGTACATTTTTACGTTTTTGAAATTAATCTGAAAGCAAACGAAATATTTCTGCACTGTTTACAATCTTTCCATATTATGTGATTGTTACGTTTCTGGCACATTTTGTGTTGTTAGGGAAGGGACATTCTGTGAGGGGGGAAATTTCGATAAATTTTTAACCGTAAAACTATCATTCTTTTATGTTTGATTTGACTGGATTTCTAAGGGTAACAAACAACTACAACAAAGAAACATTCAAACAAACAGATTTGATGAATATTACCTTCAAATTGAGCTTAAGTCCCACTACACACTGAAGAGACACGAGACAAAGTTTGAAGCGACATGCGACACACGCATGCTCTAAACAGTTTTCAGGAGATGAAGTTGTATTTAGAGCATGAGCGTGTCGCACGTCGCTTCAAACTTTGTCTCATGTCTCGTCAGTGTATAGCGGGCCTAATAGTTGAGTTATAAGCCGATCTTGCATTTATCATGTGGTTACAATTACCCCACTTGACGCTCTTATTATTATTATTATTATTATTATTATTATTATTTTAAACCTTCATTTGGTATTCTTTCTCTTCCTCCCTCCCCCCCCCCCCAAAAAAAAATGCATATATGTATATAATTTTTAAAGAAGTTTGAAGAAATTTTTAAATAATGTGTATTACGTACATAGTTTAAAATCAAAACTGAATTCTGTACACTGTAAAAAAAAAAAAAATCCCGTAAGATTACGGGGAAAGCCCGGCAACAGAGATTTCAGACAAAGCCCGTTAAAAGAAACGCTTAGACCTTAAAGTAAGTATATAATAACCTTAAATTACGTTACATGCCAGTAAAAAGACATTTTGCCCGTAAAACTAATGTTTATTTTACGGGCTTTGTCTGGAATCTCTGCTGCCGGTCTTTCCCCGTAATCTTACGGGATTTTTTTTTACAGTGTACTCAACAAAAATATTCGAAAAGTTCTGCTATTTAACGGGAATATTACAACTTTTTTTTTTCCAGTAGAAATACATTCTATAGTATAAATGCGTAATATTTCGCAAAATAAATTTAAGTTATGTGCAAGAAAATTGTTAGCATGAACATTCTCGTGTGTTTATTGCTTACAACACTAGGGGAAAAACTTATTTTGGACAAACTGAAATTGTTTTTAATGAAGATGTAGAAACATATAAGCATGATTAGAAACGCAACAAAGTCAAAAGGTGTCCAGATTTTCCAAAATCCTTAATTTCTTCCGGAGCACTTTTAGACTCGACTTTATTTCCCACACTTAATTTATAAAATAATTCTCTATGATATATAACTACGATAAAATAAAATAAAAATATTCTTGTAAAAAAAGAAGTATGAAAAAGAAAAAAAAAATTTGGAGTGACTCCACTCGACTTTCCGAACATTGAGTAATTAACTGTTTTGTAGATAAAGTTAAGAAAGAGGAGTTGTTAAACAAACAAAAGAGAGAAAACCATAATAGAGTGTTTGAGCAATTTTCTACATATAATACACGATGTTTTATTTAACGCTACTGAACTTTGATCCCATAGATCCTAATGATAAAGAATTTTTCGTTGTGTCCCTGTAAAAATCTATAAATGCTAGATTCACCAAAATGCTTATAGTTAGGGCAACAGTGATTTATAATATTCATATAAATTTTCAGCTCCATTGAATAAGGCGTTTAGATGCTATCGCACTTTTAAAAATTTTGTCCCATAGGCCATAATGATAAAGAATTTTTCTTTGTGACCCTGTAAAAAAACTGAACTTTTTATATTTCTTTTTCTTTTTTATCTTCTCTTCTTCTTTCTCTATAGCTTCCTTCTCTTCTTCTACTACTCTTTTCTAAAGTATACTCTATTGCTGGAAGAAGTGTAGCTTCTAAAAATGGTTTCGTTAACAAACTTTGATCTATTGGCACGCAAACAGCATCAGTCCGAGTTTTGTACATTTCGAGTTTGATTCTGAAATTTTTTCCGCATTCGGAATTCGGTTCTTTCCCGAACCGGGGCTTTTCTAATTACATAAATTTCTGTAATGTTAGAAGTACTGCTACATTGCATTTTTTCATCTTTAAATCTTGTTAAATAAATTTCTAATCTGAAAATAATCTAATATTGTATTACGATATTTCAATTGCTTTAATAGTGTTAAAATATGTGCTTAAATTTTTTATGTTACTATTTGAACTTTCACCCTGATATGCAAAATATTGTAAATGCATTTGATTTTCATTTAGTTTGATTTTCATTTTATTTTTAGACTTATTATTCTATAAATAACATTTCATCCTGTACAGAAAATTAACTGAGTATATTTGAAATATCTTATGTAATTCTTATTACCTACAGTGATTCTAAAATATAATTGATATTCCCATGAATTAATTAATTTTATTGATTCTCTGATAAATTAGTATAGTGTATATGTAACTACATTAGTATAATAAGGATGGTGAAAATATGCTCCAGATTCTATTAATGAGATTAAATAATTGATCTTCATTAAAATGGATTACAATAAAGTATCTACGTATACAGAATTCTTGAACTAATTGATTAATTAACATGCTTAAGACTAAGTGAAAAATTTCTGTATACTATTTCTGTATTCTGATTTTACATATTTATAGTAAAAGTATATGATTTAATGCTTAGTAAAAATATATGATTTAAATATTAAAACCTATATTCATTATAATAAGTGTTTCTTTATCAATTTCGACAAAGAACGACTAAAGTTATTTAAGAAATTATTACGGCTAAATCATATATGACTTTTTATTTTATTTATTTATTTATTTATTTATTTATTTATTAATGGTTGAGTCTTACTTGATTTTTTTGTACTAAACGCTTTAAAAGATATTTTGCATGTTGATTTTCTTAAATTTGCTCTGTGTTTTAAATAACATTATATTTGACTATTTATCGCCTTAATATATAGCATTTAACACGTTCGCTGCCGATCCCGCGCTAGCGCGTGATGTGACGTATTGTTTTACAGGTGAAAGTTTACTTTAAGTCGCCGCTTGGCAAAATTTAAAAGATCGCCAAGACGGCGCCATTTCGCATCATGTTCCGAATAGCAACCTTCCACTGGCGGCGTACGATCGAACACTAGCGATCTAATCTAACATAAAATACATCGAGGGAAAAATATCATCAATAAATAAATAAATAAAAATACGTAGAACAAAAGAAAAATTTTCATAAAATGGAACAAAAAAGAATTACGAAATAATTACAAATTCATAACTAATCACAAATAAAAGAATAAAAGAATAAAACTTAGATCATACAATTGCACCAAATATCAAAATAGAATGCTTTCTCTCTAATAAAACACGTATGCTCAATACGCGACCGAAGTGATGCCGTCAGTAATTAAAAATTTTATCTGCTCGATACAAACGAAACTATTTGTTATGAAAATTTAACTTAATACTCATTTTTTTGCTTGTACTGAGCAGACGAACTTTCATACGTTTGACGTCATACAGCATATTGACGTAACACATGACGCAAACAAACAAAGTTAAACATAAAGCCCATAACATCTGGCGATGTAGCGCTCTTTCGAAATACGCCAAACATAATCGGCAGGTTAAAGAAATAAAACGCCGTTTCCATTATTAGTCACGTGAGATCGGCAGCAAACGTGTTAAGTCATATTAATATTTTGGCATTTAATTTTCATTATTTTATTTTATATTATTCATTTATTTTATTTTATTTATTTATTTATTATTTATTATTATTATTATTATTATTATTTTTTTTTGAGAATTATTATTATATAAATAATACATTTCATTGTATACAAAATATTAACAAAGAATATTTAGTATAAATTACGTAATTTTCATTAACCTAGAGGTATTCCAAAGTATAATTGATATTTCCGAATATTAATTAATTTTATTAATCCCCTGATAAATCATTATGGTGTACATGTAACTGCATTAGTATATGAAGGATGATAAAAAACATATATAGTTTCAGATTCTATTAATGTGATTAAATAAATGAAGTTAATTAAAATTGATTGCAATAAAATATTTACGCATGCAGAATTACAGAATTAATTGATTAATTAACATGCTTAAAGACTGAAGGAGAAATGTTTTAATTATTATTCTAAATATTTCCATATTTTGACTCTATATTATCTTTGGAACATGCTTGTAAGGAATGTACTGTAATCATGACAAAAATTCGGCGTTGATATTTAGGTGTTTCTACACATTTTGATGTCCCATGAGTTAATTTTTGCTGTTTTTACGGTGATGTATGTATGTATGCATGTATGTACGTATATACATTCATTGCCAGAAAAATGTGTGCACCAGGAAAGAGTTGTCAGAATGAAATGAAATTTTGCATACGTACGTACAACGTTCATATAAGTAAACAATTGCAAAATGAAAGGGAATTAATCATTTGTTACAGGTTCATTTCTTCATATTATAATCTTGGAATATTTTATGAAGCATATAGACAGATCTTTAAAGGTCATCTTCTTTTAATTGAATTATGATCTTTTCATCTGTGAACCGTATATTGAATTTATACACAACTTGATTTATTCAAATGGATGCCAGCATTTATTAATAATTACCACGTTCGTATAATGTCAACAATATAAATATTTGAATAGGTTGTGGATAAACCACAGCCTTATCAATTTTCTTGTTAGTTTCTACTTCCCCCGTACGCTGAGAAAAAATATATACCGCTTTCATCTAGTATGAATAAATGGTCATTTTCTAAATCCTTAAACTAGAAATATAGATCTCCGTGCTATGCGCATAAGGCACACAATAAACTGAATAGACGAAATGATCGAGAATTTCTAATTTACACATTTCTAGATGGTGAAACAATATTCTGAATCTTTTGTATTACCAGAAATTCTCGCTGGATTTTCTAGAATTGGGTCATAAACCAAGATTATAGCTGCTGAAACCCGCCTCTTGTATTCACATTTATTTGGGGATATTTTCAAATAGGTTTGTCCTCGATAGTATAGGCAAACGCCCAAGAATTCTAATAGAGGTCTCTAGAATTCGCTTTCGAAGGGGACTAGAAAATTTTTTATAAGAAATTTATAAGGATGACATGGAACTATTTTTTCTAGAGCCACAATTTAGATTCTCGATGTCAGTTACAGAATTTTCTCTCAGTGTATTGGCGTGCCTTATACTCATAGTTCGGAAATCTATATTTCTAGTTTAGGGATCTAGAAAACGACCACCTATTCATTCTAGATGAAGGCGGTATTTTTTTTTCTCATTGTATCATTAATAATTTTTACTAAAATCACACAATCAACTGTGGAAGAAAATCCTATTTATTGAAATTTTATTTTTCCGACTAAGTGAAAATAATGCCTGGACCGGGAGTCGAACTCCGGATCTTTGACTTACAAGGTCAAGGCTCTACCAATTGAGCTATCCAGGCCGACAACCGATCCACATTATTCACTCAGACAACCTTTTAGGCAGAAACAATCTGGTCTATCATTTAGGTAGCTCAACAGAAAATATGATTTTCTTCCACAGTTGATTGTGTGATTTTAATAAAAATTGTATTTCTTTCTCCCATTGTTTAATGGTGTTTTCCATTACCTGCGGCTTATTTCTGTTGAGCTATCTAAATGATAGACCAGATTGTTTCTGCCTAAAAGGTTGTCTGTGTGAATAATGTGGATCGGTTGTTGGCCTGGATAGCTCAATTGGTAGAGCCTTGACCTCGTATGTCAAAGATCCGGAGTTCGACTCCCGGTCCAGGCATTATTTTCACTCAGTCGGAAAAATAAAATTTCAATAAGTATCATTAATACTTTGGTATTTTGGTATAGAGATTGGCAAGCTTGAACTGAATGTCCTGGGATTCCTCTCTTTTTCATTATAATCCAGAACCTTTCTCTATTAACATGATCAAAAGCTGTTTCATAATATATGAAGATGATATGCATTTCAAGATTGAATTCGCGGCGTTTCTGAGTTGTATACTTCACAATGAAAACTTCATCAATGCAAGATCCGCCTCTTCTGAAACCAGATTTTTCCTCTAGAAATTGTAAATTCATTATCGTCATTATTCTGTTTTGAAGCAATTTTAAATAATTTAAATATAAATAGCATTAAAATTATTTTTTAGCTGCAATATGAAGCAAATTACATAAAATAGATAAATAAATAAATAAATATTTGAAATCTTACTATCATTTTCAATATTTTAAAAATTTAATATTGTTATGCCAATTTTTTATGAATATTTATATATGATGTCACTGTTATAGACAGGAAAACATGCTTTTCAATAATAAGATAGATAAATTAGTAGGACAAATTCTTTTCCATAAATATCAAAATAAATTTACAAATATACTTTTTTGTATCATTTTTCCACAAAATCGCATATTCCACTTGCTTGTATTATTATTCTTACAATTAATTTGTTTTCGCAATTAAAACGTATGTAACAAAACTTTTATATAAAATTTTATATTTATTTAGTGGATTATTTTATTTTAAAGGAAAGGAGAAATATGCTAATTCATCATTTTAAAAATAATTTTATTTATTTACATCCTCATTAATTTACCAAAAATACGATCACAATAATCTAAGAAAATGTCACTATTTCTTTTCTTTGTTTATATAATAATTTAAATAGAAAAAAAAAAAAAAAAAAAAAAGAAGAAAAAAAAAAGCTATTTTTGCTAGCCGGATCTTCCAACATGTGTCATCATCTTAAATTTTTTATTACTGTATTAAGAGAGTCATCGGGAATTTCCGCCTAATTAAAGCTTGGAAAAATGAACAAGGAAATAACAAACGACTGTTGCTTAGTTACCGGAAGAGAGATTTTTTCAACCCAGTTCACTTTATTTAACAAATTATAACAAATGTTATCCATAAATTTACAAAGCTTCATTATATCTTTGTTTGATGGATATATTTTGATGTCAAAAACAATATAACATTATTTTATTTTTTAGGTTTTTTTTTTTTTTTTTTTAATTATTATTTTTGTGTAAAAATAAATAAATAAATAAATAAAGTAAAGCCACTTTTTTTCTTCTATATTCTAATATAAATATAAATTTCTATGTCTTTCTATTTCTATGAATTTGTTTCTAAATTCACCGATGCGTTAATAATATTATTTTTAAAAGAATTAGTTGAAATAATTCTTAATAGACATTTACTTTGTAATAAACCTTTAAGTGTAAATAAACTAAAAATCGATATCTGTAACATTTATATTTATTTATTTATTTATAGAGATAAATTTAGAATAATTTAAAGAGATAAAACGAAAGTCAAAATATTTATTTATTTATTTATTATTTATTTTAATTTTTTTTTTAGAGAAGATAGAACAGTCTTTATTTATCTAGCAAAATTTATTTCAAAAACATTTTCTTTTAAATGTCGTCCTAATTTTTATTTCCATTACCTAACAACCACAGGTAGTGGAAGTATTGTATTCGTTCGAAAAATTAGATATCGAGTTTTCACCTGATTTACACGTTTAAGGTCTCCTGAGTACAAAAAAGTGGTTTTTAGCAATTGGTCAGTGTGTGTGTATGTCTGTATGTATGTGGTACCTCTGAAACTAAAAAAGATAAAACTACGAAACTTCAGAATTGAGAGAGGGCTGGTGTACAGATGATTTTTCCATATTTTGGTGAAAACTGGAAAACGGGACATTGGAAACCGGAAGTTAGACCGTAAGTCCGAATCTCAAAAGCGGCTCTAATGTTTCCCTTGAAAATTGCTACATAAACACTCTATTATATATATTTTCGAATAATATAGTTGGTTAGCTCAGGAAAATTGATAGACATCCTGTATAAATAGCTCAATTTCAGGTCTTGTCAGTGCGTTCCATTAAAAATGGCTGTACGGACTTTTTTCAAACTCGCCATATAAACTTCTTTTAAAATATCCTTTTGAATGTAATTATTGTTTTCCTGTTAATAATTGAGTATACCAAGTTTTGGTAAAAGGTAGTATCTCAAAAACGACTTTAACGATTTTCTTGAAAATTATTACATAAATCCATTTCAGATATCCTTTATCAGATATTACGTGGTTATTACAGGAAAATTAATAGTCATCCTCACTGGTAGGTCAGTTTTAGAGTTCGGAAATTGATGTTTCAAAAAAATTCTCTACAATATTTTTCTTATTTTTTAACTCGCTATGTAAACTCTATTTTATATGTCTTTATACATGTATCAAGTTTCTTTTATCGGAAAATATTATAGTGGCTACTTCGTTACGTCAATTTTTTGTCTTCTGATCATATTTTATCCAAAAATTGCATGTAATGTGTGTAATAGTGGGTAATGGATGTCGTGTGGTTATTTTATACCAGATTTTTTTTTAAAGTATGTTGCGTAATATTTGCACATAATTTTACAGTTTAGATTAGAGTGAATGTTTCAATAAATCTTAAAAATTCATTCTGTTTCATGCATATTCTATTTTATTAAACCATTCTGAACATGTTTCACGAAAGATTATCATATTGAATTCAAGCTTAAAATTAATTTTTAAAAATTGCATTTGATGTTTCCATAATTAATTTGTTTTGATATCAAGATATATATATATACATATATATACATATATGAAATGTATATAATTTTTAAATGTATTGAAAAAGACGGTGGATTTTATTTTAATTTTTGTCTGTTTAGCATATTTTTAACAAACACAATTGAAGTTAAATAAATAAAATACAAATTTCAGCATACAAATTATTTTTTACTCATTTCTCGAAAGGTAACAGAACTAAAACATAGGTATTTAACAAATTTTTCGATTTTACACTACAAATGTACTAAGCAATACTTGAAAATTACTAGAAACGTCCATCACAAATTTTCTTTTGTTCCCATCAAAATTTTTTATGTGCTCTATATAATACAGGATGTTTGAAAAAGAACTCCCTAGTTTTAAGTATAAATAAATTGGTGAAATTAACCTTTTGAAAGGGGCTGTGACAGCATCTGTCACGCTTCACCACAGGATTTCGTAAGAGCCCCTCTCAAAAGGTTAATGAAAAACAACATAAATGATTACATACAATGAAAGAGAATACCTTCAAGGTTTTGTTTGAATGTTAGTAGACTTCAACGTGGGATCCATTTGTTGCCCTGCACGCGTCGAGATGATATTCCACTTCTCGCCACGTATTCACCAACATATCAGGTGTAACTGTCCCAACCGCCGCGACGATTCTTTCCCGTAAATGATTGATGTCTTTTAGGACCGCATAAAAAATATTGTGTATGGTGAAAAGATCCAAGACATCAATCATTTACGGGAAAGAATCTTCACAGTGGTTGGGACAGTTACACCTGATATGTTGGTGAATACGTGGCGAGAAGTGGAATATCGTCTCGACGTGTGCAGGGCAACAAATGAATCCCACGTTAAAGTCTACTAACATTCAAACAAACGTTGAAGGTACTCTTTCATTGTATGTAATAATTGATGTAGTTTTTCATTAATTTCACCAATTCATTTATACTTAAAACTAGAGAGTTCTTTTTCAAACACCCTGTAGTTCGACCCACTTAACATACGTAGAATTGTAACCATAATAGTTTTTATGCAATAAATATTTTAGATATGAAGTTTGTCGTATATTTAAGCAATTAGTATTGGGATGTGGTCAGATATAATTGCAGAATAGGAGAAATAGCAGAACCACCTGACGCCATCATTCACACTGAGAGTTTTTTTTTTTTTTTTTTTTTTTTTTTTTTTTTTTTATAATAGTCATCTTATATATAAAGTTTCATGCTTTTATACACAGCTGAAGTTGATTTATATCCTTCCCGAACACGAAGATTACTACGCTATAGTAGCTCCATGATATGTTGACTGATATGCACCCAAATTGAATCAGCGAAATGTGTTATAATGGTCATAATAGCAGGAGACTTGGCGTTGGAATATTAAAGAAGGAATAAACTACTACGTCAGAAACGCCAAAGAAAAATTATTGAGGTGCATACAGCTGTTTCGGTAGCCTAAAGCGTACCGTCTTCAGTGCAAAAGAATTTCTTTTTGCACTGAAGACGGTACGCTTTAGGCTACCGAAACAGCTGTATGCACCTCAATAATTTTTCTTTGGCGTTTCTGACGTAGTAGTTTATTCCTTCTTTAGTGTTATAATGGTCCTCTCACAAATTGAGTTTTGTCCAACTATACTCAATAGAGGCTTTAATATAGTCTTTCAGTAAAGGGAAAAATCATTAAAGAGCAGCGCCAGCTGTACGACGATTTACGTCAAAAGTATCTTAGAGTTCTAAAAATTTATTATTATTTTTATTATTATTAAATACTGTGCATGCTCTTGAGCGAAATTAACAAGAATCCCCCCCCCCCCCAAAAAAAAAAAAAAAAAAAAAAAAAGAAGCAATGTTCATCAGGGCATCTCAAAACCTGTACATCCATTGAAAACTGGAAGATTAATTTTTGAAAAATTGAATGCACTTTTCTATGGATAGAGGAGAAAAATCTAATTGAAATGTGTTAACAATATTTCTTTCAAAAAAAAAAAGAAATAATAATAATAGTTTTAATAATTTTAATATAGTCATTCTCCAAAATAAAACAAACATATTGAATATTGCAAATATAAAATAATATTAATATGTGAACATACACTGTTTCCCAATTTACTAACGCATACTTCAGAAATAATTTGAACACACAGGTATAATTTTCTGAGCATCAGTAATTTCATGTAAACATAATGTTTGATGGAAACAGTGAACTGAAAATAATGTAAGAGATTCTCTGCAGTAAGTACTTTAGTCCAATGCTTCAAATTTATGTCTAATTATTTTATCATACAAAGTGGATGCGAATGTATACCTTTTGAATATATTGTGGAATAAGTATTTAGAGTAACACTTAATGTGTAGTGTAATATTTTATTCAAATGTTTCGGAAAGTTACATTTAATAACTGGTTTGATACAACTCAGCTTTTGAAATGTTACTCCTGTATTCCAGTTTTGCTTTTAGTATTCTGTTAAAAAATATCTCTGCAGCAGCTTATTTTTACAAAAAGCATTTTTCTTTAGTTTAATAATGTACATTAATATATAACATACATTTATACATTATATATAAATTAATATTTGAACAGATTTGATTTTTGAAGTCTAGGGATAGTGATCAGTAAAAGTTATTGATAGTTTTTGGAATTATTTTCTTTCATTCCTCAACAATTTAAAACAACGTAAAAACATTGATAAAAACCACTTAAAATATAATACTTCTAAATTATTTACATCATTTTTTATTAGCGTTTCAACAGTATTATTAATTATTTTTAAAATATTATCACAGTTATTAAATATATTTTCGTAATTTCGAAGAATTTTGACAAGAGACAATTATGATAAAGTAATTTTTATGTGTTTTAAATTCATAACTTAGTTCAGTAATATGGGCTACTTTATCATAACATCTAAACCAGGCAAGCAGAATTGTTTTATTAAAACGTTTTTAGTAGTTTTGATAGGCAATTAAAAAAAAACTGCTTTAATCCGTCTTTCGGGTTATTCTTGTATCTTCACCTGACGTTAAATGCTAAGTTATAGAGTTTTACAAAACTTGTTATTTTATGTATGCATGTGACTGTACTATGCTCATCACTATTTTAAAAAAAATGTTAATTATATAAAACATTCAATTGAATTACCAGTTTGAGAGAGGGAGCATATTCAAAATCGTATTTTTTGGAAAAACGAGAAAAATATAATTTAGTAAAGTCAGAAGTGGAAATTCAGTGCACGTAGACTCCATTTTTTTTTTTTTTTTTTTTTTTTTTTTTTTTATTAAATAAGTTTTAATCATTTTTACGTATTTTTCAGTTGCATGAATTCAGTTGCATTTTCTTTTTTTACGTTTTGTGACTCTAAAATTGCAATCGCAACTCAGAAATATATCCGATGCTTGTTTTTCATTAAATAAATGGTTTTATTTCTCTTCTTATTCCTGGCATGTTAATGCAAAGGCGAATTAAAAAAACAAACTCAATTTTTGATTTTTGGCACATTTTTCTTTTCAAAACTGATGATTCAGTTATTTAATTTACCAAAAGTGCCATAACTATTCCTATTTTATTATGCTGTGCAAAATTCATAAAACCTTTCTTGGCTTTCTTTTTTATTTTATGAAAAATTCCACGCATTTGTGAAAATTTAGTTATTCGTCAATATGTTTTTATCATACTCTATACTACTTAATAAAATATTATGTTAATTAAAACAATTTTAAAATGGCAGTGGATGGAAGGATAGGTTTCCGCTCTTTCCAAAGATAGTTTTTAGTGAAATCTTTATGAAAAGAATTTATCAGGAGAAAAATGGAAAAATGTTGCAACAACAGATGAATCTTGGGTCTATTTAAGTGGTTGCAATAAAAAAAGGTCAATTTATTATCACTAAAGTGGAGAAAAAAAAATTTGCTACATGGCTCAAAGCATCAAAAGAAAGTTTTTCTAAAGGATTTATGATTGCCACTGGTTTTCCATACAAGCGCAAGATAAAAGCAAAAAAAAAAAAAAAATGTGACAAAAATGTCAAAATCAACTCTAAATACTCTCAAGAACATATTTTAATTCCAATTTTTAAAAATGAAAATCCAGATCTTTATCCACAATGCTATCAATCCGTTGAACTGTATCAATACAAAACAAGCAGCCACACATCACAATCCGCAATTGCTTTTCTAGAAAAAAATGGAACAAAAAACGGGAGTTAAAACCATACCCTTCACTGACATTCCTGCTAAATCTTCTGATGTATCACTGTTGGATTTTTGTGTTTTTCGACTCTTCAAATCAACATTATCCAAACACCGACCTACAACGCTTTGTGGACTCTGGAAAGCCATTCAAGAGGAGTAGAAAAATATACCTCTTCCGATACTATAAAAAGCATTATTATCATAGAAATTATGATGTAGAATGTTAGTTAAGAACAAGGGCTATCAAACTGAACAAATAAAACTCGAAATATGAGTGAAATTGCTTCAGTACACTCCATCAAAATTATCTAAAAAATGTGCGAACAGCCTCTGTAATAGAAGCATTTGTGAAAATTTATTCCATTTTTATGATGAACAAAGAGTACAATGCAGATTTTTGGTCAAACAAAAATGTTCGCTTTCAGAATACTCATCGGATAAAAAACAAGCAATTAAAAAAAAAAAAAAAAAAAATGTAATAGCTTGTGTAGTAGACATGAAAATCAAACAAAGATCAAATATCAAAAGAGTGAATCAGATTTTTCAAAATCTGTGATTAGATGAGCCATTTTTCCAAGAATCAAAAAAATGTTTAAAATTTTAACATAAAATTTTAGGAAGTGTGATGAAAATTCCAAAATTATTGGTAAAATCAAACAAAATTAAAAGCAATTAAGTTTTTAAAATAGATGCAACAGACACATTAAAAGCTATTGCCAACACAATGTATCTCATATAAAAGAAACAAGGAAATGAAGGTAAGTCTCTCAAGATATGTGAGAATAAAGAAGACGATTGCCCGAAAATTCCATCAACCTTAGTTACTGTAAAACACAGGTTCAGAAATTGTATTAGGAAAGAATTCGGGCTAAAATGCTTTTTATATCAGTTGCAAGTTTTTTTAGTTGAATTATTCACTTTACTAGCGAACAAAAATTTATTTTAGCCGTTTCGTATGTATATAAATCAGGGTTGGCAACATTTCGGACACTATGGTATAAACCATGGTTTTTACCGTACTGTCCAAAAACTTGGTCTTTAACTGTCCAAAACTATATTTTTTAGTAGAATTATATTTTATTAAAATTATGCAAATATTTGAAAAATTTACAAAATTATTATAATTATTGTTGTTTTGTAACATTTTCCAGTATATTCCATAATGTTTAGTGAAAGATACATATATTAAAAATTATAATATCCCAAAGTAAAAATTTATTACTGAAGTTTTAATGGAAGAATGTGGATAATTGTACCTCAAACATTGATATTAATAATATTTACACACAAATACACAGTATATATAAGCAACGTGAATAAATATATAGATATAATTATTATTATATCTATATAAGATTTACAATAAATCATCTTGAAATAAATATTAAAAATGTGCAGCTACACAAACATATTTTATTTTTGAATAAATGAGAAAGTATCTATGTAAAAAGATTAAATAAAAGATTTTTTTTTAACTTTCAAGATTTTTTTTTTTTTCGTGGGGGGGGGGGGGGCATATCTGCTGTTTTTGAAAATGCATATACTTCATTGCCTAATTATAACTTTTATATTTTATTTTTGGTATCTTTTAATGTATGTAATTTATGAAAGAACTTTTAAAATAATTTCTGTAAAATATTGGATAGGTAAAAGTATTTTGCTATTAAAAATAAAAGACAAATTATTCATTTTGAATATAATATCATACATTTTTTATTGTAAGAAAATTTTTTGAGTCTTTAAACTAAATTTTTTTATAGCCATTTATAAATTGTAAATTCCTTTTAACTTAAAAAGGTCTAAATTTTCAGTATAAAATACTTTTAATTACTAATTAGAATTGCTACGGAGAATGTAGGGAATAGAATTTCTTATAATTTTAGGTTTTGGACACTTTCGGACATTTTGTACAGTTTTAGACACTTTTGGACGGTAAAAACCACCTGTCCTGTCCAAAACCAGTTTTAGACATCCTAAACCCCAATCCTGATATAAATGTATATAAATGTATATGAAATTCTGTGCAGTATTTTTTGAGATATAGTCTCCGAAAACTTTTTGTCACACACATACAGAGACAGACAATTTCTGAAAATTACCAGTTCATATTCTGTACTTTCAAAACGTTTAAATCCATCAAAATGTCGAACTTAAAATTTTTTACGAAACCGATACTTCCTCCTATACAAGAAAATTATAATATAATATGTTTATAACATATACTTCCTTTGTAATAAATCTGTAATTTTGAAAAGACAAAAATATTCTTAAAATGCCTATATATGTATCCTTAATATTGATTATTTTACTTTCAGATTTAAATGTAGAATAATTAAAATAGACAAGGATATTTTCTAGATATTTATCTTTTCTAGAGAGGATAAGCAGGTATTATTAACCTAACAAATTTTAGTTTAAAAATATTTGCTTCTAAATTTTAGTAAAATAATATGTTTAATTATACGTCAATTTACCATTCAAGCAAATGACAAGGCTGTGTTTCAATAAATCTTTAAAGTTTATTTAGAAGATTACATTTCACTAATACTATTTTATTCATCTGCTTTGAACAGTTGTATTATTTTAAATCGTTTCACAAAAGATAACAGTACTTATTTAATCCTTGAATTTATTTCAAGCTAAATTTCTTGATTAAATAAATAATGAATTTCAATCGTTAAGAATGTATTCTGTCACAATATATGTGAATTACATTAAACAAAATAATAACCATTTTATAAATTTTATCTGCAATTGTTATTTAGAATATTCGGCATATCAACTTTTATTAACACTTTCCAACAAGGTTGAAAAGTGTTTATGCATTGGGTTTGTCTGTCTGTTTGTCTGTCTGTCCGTCTGTCTGTCCGCGCTCTAACTTCCGTAAATATTTATGGCATTTCTTGAAACTGATATATGTTATTCAAGTTCACTATCGGATGTTCCCTATTAAAAAAGGAGTTTATACCTGTACTGGTTTGTGTACAAGGACCCCCGAAAATATTTCAAAGCATTGTGTTCTATAAGAGGAATTTCTATAAACCATATTTTCATACCCTTACTGTACAAAAATCTTAATGAAATTGAAATATGTTATACAAGTTCCCTATCGGATGTTCCCTGTTGAAAATGGAGATTATACCTCTATTGGTTTGTGTACAGGGACCCCCTAAAATATTTCAAAGCATTGTGTTCTATGAGAGGCATTTCTATAAACCATATTTCCATACCCTTACTGTACACAAATCTTAATGAAATTGAAATATATTATTCAGGTTCACTATCGGATGTTTCCTGTGTAAAATGGAGTAAATACCACCACTGATTTGTGTACAGGGACACACAAAAGTAATACGAAAGCATTATGTTCTATGAGAGGAATGAATGTGTGAATATGATATCAATTTGTGTATCTGTCCGTCTGTCTGTCTGCCCGCGTTCTAACTCCCGTAAATATTTATGAAATTTTTTTAAACTGATCTATGTTATTGAAGTTCACTATCGGATGTTTCCTATTGAAAATGGAGTTTATACCTCAACTGGTGTGTGTACAGGGACACCCGAAAGTATTTCAAAGCATTGTATTCTATGAGAGGTATTTCTATAAATCATATTGGTTTTCATACCTTTACTGTACACATATCTTAATGAAATTGAAATATGTTATTCAAGTTCACTATTGGATTTTTTCTGTATAAAATGGATTAAATACAAGAACACTCAAAATTATTCTAAAGCATTGCATTCTATGAGAGATATTTATATAAATCAAATTTTAATAACTTTACTTTCCACGAAGATTTAGGATATTGAAATATGTTATTTATATGCACAAAAGAATGCTTTACATAGAATATAGCATGATTAGTATTAGATTTACAGGGTGACACAAAAATATACTGTTATATTAAGAGCTATTATTAAAAGTTTGTTAGAATTCTACTTTAGTTTACATTAAGCGTTTTTAACACTTCTGAGCATTTTTTAAAGTGGGAATATGATATCAATTTGTGTATCTGTCCGTCTGTCTGTCTGCCCGCGCTCTAACTCCCGTAAATATTTATGGAATTTTTTGAAACTGATATATGTTATTTTAATTTTAAGTTTAATATATACCTTACATAAGCTTTTCATCGTTTTGGCTGATTAATTTCAGTCGCTATCGCGACCATCCTCAGAGCCATGACAATCGTTTTCGTCCTTCTGTTTATAGTTCGGCGGTTTGCTGTGGCTGTTATTTCGCTTCACTTCATATTCCTCCAAGATGTGTTGCCATGCAGTAGGGATGATGGAATGTTCTCTATTGTTTACAGTGTTGGGTTAGTAATAATTTCTAGTGCCTCCCGTTTTAGAGCATAATTATGGTTATTGTAAGGTGCTATTTTTTGGATGTTAATGGAGTTAATGTTTATGGGGTTATTATTGTGGGTAGTGGAGAAAGCGGTAGAGGTTTTTCCTAATTTAAGGTCTGCACGGTGTTCTTTTTCTCTATCGGTGATTTTTCGCTTGGTCATCCCAATGTAGCAGGCGTTTTTACCGTTGATATGTTCGAAGTTGATTTTATAAATCCCGGAGGTGGAGTTTGGTGGAATGGGGTCTTTTTCGTTTCGGATATGTTGAAAAATGTTTTTGTCTGGTTTTATTGGAATGTTTAGGTTATTATTTTTAGCTTCATTTTTTATTTTAATGCTGGCGCCTTTACAAAATGGGATTGCAGTGGTGAAACTAGGTTTAGTTTTTTGGGCATTATTGATTTTGTTTAAGGATTTGAGGCGTTTTTTGTATAATTTATTTATTAGAGTTTTGGAGTAATTTGCTTTAGTGGCGATTTTTTTTATATTGTTAAGTTCTGTATTTAGTAATTGTTTGTTAGAGCAGATTAAAATAGCGCGATTGATGTAAGATTGAATGGCAGATAATTTGTAACTGAGGGGGGTTTTACAATTTCTGTTTATAATTTCAGTGTTAGTTGTGGGTTTTCTGTAAACTGTAGTGTCAATAGTGTTATTAGGGTTTTTTATTATTTTTATGTCGCGAAAGTTGAGAGTATTGTCAGTTTCTTTTTCGATGGTGAATTTAATATTATTATCCAGGTTATTAAGGTTAGTTAGAAGGTTATCTGGGTTTTCGGTGTCGGGTATAATGGCAAATATGTCGTCAACGTATCGAGTCCAAAGTTTACAATTTTTGATAATATGGTTGGCTGAGTTTTCAATAAGGCGGAGTTTCAATTCTGCAATGATACCGGAGATAGGGGACCCCATGGGGACACCTTGAGTTTGATGGTAAGTATTATTGTCAAAGTTAAAGTATGATTCATTAAGGAGTAGGTTATTTGCTCTGATTAAAGTTTCGCTGATTTTGTTATCTCCAAATATGGTGGTTATTTTAGTGTTAATTATTGTAGTGATTTCTGGGATATTGATGGATGGGTAGAGATCTTTTACGTCAAAACTAACTAATTTATCAGTATAATTTATATTAGTGTTACGAAGTTTATCTAGAAATAGTTCATTTGAGTTTATTGAGTGGTTAGATGGGGGGAGAAGTGCAGTGTAAATGTTTTTCATGTATTTTTCGAGTTGGTATGTTGGGCCTTCGGATTTATTTACTATTGGGCGGAGAGAGGGAGGGTTTTTGTGATCTTTGTATTTTGCAAAGAGGCGAGGTATAGTAGAAGCATGGTTATTAAAGGTTGGTTTATTATTAAAGGTTGGTTTACTAACCCCAACACTGTAAACAATAGAGAACATTCCATCATCCCTACTGCATGGCAACACATCTTGGAGGAATATGAAGTGAAGCGAAATAACAGCCACAGCAAACCGCCGAACTATAAACAGAAGGACGAAAACGATTGTCATGGCTCTGAGGATGGTCGCGATAGCGACTGAAATTAATCAGTCAAAACGATGAAAAGCTTATGTAAGGTATATATTAAACTTAAAATTAAATTAGTATGCTTTTCTTTAAAAATAAATGATATATGTTATTCAAGTTCACTATCGAATGTTTCCTATTGAAAATCGAGTTTATACCTCTACCGGTTTGTGTACAGGGACACCCGAAAGTATTTCAAAAAATTGTGTTCTATGAGAGTATTTCTATAAACCATAAAACCATATTTTCATACCTTTACTGTACATTATCTTCATGAAATTAAAATATGTTATTCAAATTCACTATTGGATGTTTTCTATATAAAATAGTTTTCATACCACCACTAGTTTATGTACAGGGACACTCAAAAGTACTCCAAAGCATTACGTTCTTTGTGAGATATTTCTATAAATCAAATTTTAATAACTTTACTTTCCACGAAGTTTTAGGAAATTGAAATACGTTATTTATATGCACAAAAGAATGCTTTGCATAGAATATAGCATAGTTACCATTAGATTTACAGGAGGACACAAAAATATTCAGTTATATTCAGAGCTATTAATGAAAAATTGCTAGAATTGTACTATCGTTTACATTAAGCGTTTTTGACACTTTCTATCATTTTTTTAGTGTGAATATAATTTCAATTTGTGTATATGTCTGACTGTTCTTCTGTCTGTCTCTCTGTATGTTTTTCTGCGCTCTAATTCCCGTAAATATTTATGGAATTGCTTTAAACCGATATATTTTATTGAAGTTCACTATCGGATGTTCCCTATTGAAAATGGAATGGATACCTCTTCTGGTTTGTGTACAGGAAAACGCGAAAAAATTTCAAAGCATTGTATTCTATGAGAGGAGTTTCTATAAATCATTTTTTAATACCTTTAATGTATAGAAACTTTAATGAAATTTTAATATGTTATTCAATTCCCTATCGGATGTTTCCTATGTAAAATAGAGTACATTTCTTACTGGTTTGTGTACAGGGGCACTTGAAAGTACTTCAAAGCATTGTGTTGTATGAGAGTTATTTTTATAAACCAAATTTCAATAATTTTATTTTCCACAAAGCTTAATGCAATTGAAATATGTTATTCGTATGCACAAAATAGTGTGCTTTCTATGTAATATAGTATGGCTAGCATTAGATTTACAGGGCCACACAAAAATAATCAGTTACATTAAGAGGTATTAATAAAAATTTGCTGGAATTGCACTTTTGTTTACATGAGCGTTTTAACATTTTTTTATAATTTTAGTGGGAATATGATTTCAATTTGTGCATTTATCTGTCCGATTGTCTACCTTTCTATATGTTTGTCTCCGGCTCCTATCATCCGTGAATATTTTGAGAATTTTTTAAAAATGATACACTCAAGTTCCCTGTGGAATGTTCCGTATTTAAAATGTCATTAGTAGGTCCTGTACAACTAGTTTGTTTACAGGGACAACAACAACAACAAAAATATAAAAAAAGCCAATGTATTACGTTTTAGAACAGAATTTTTTAAAAACTTTCTGCTACAAAAATCTTAAGAACATTGACATGTATTATTAATATTCTAAAATATTGTTTTGTATAGAATATGATATGATTAACTTTCAGATTTACAGGGCTACAGTAAAATATTCAGGGATTTTAAAAGCTGTAATTATAATCTAACGGCTGCATTTTCTTTTGCGTTAAGCCTTTTTTTTACTTTCCAAAATGCCTAAGAGTTATTTTTTAAATCAATTAGTCTATCTGTATGTTTTTCAGTCCTTCTGTCTGTTGTGCGATAACGTAGGCAAAGAACATTAATAGTTATTCGATACAACAATTGTGTACAGTTGGAAAGTGTTGCTAATCAATGCGTACTGCATGATTTTTCTTTCTTGTTTATTTATTTATTTATTTTATTTTACTTATTTGGAAAAATACAGATGAAGATGTACAAATGAAATTCAAATTTTTCATAGATATTTTTCAGAGGCTGATAATGCTAAAATAGATATTTAGGTACATTTTGAAATTGACATACGAATGATAAACAAACTTTTTAAATTATGAATTAAAAATATATCAAACTTGCTTTAAAAAATTAATTTTTTTTTTTTTTTATATCGTTTTACCTGAGCAAACAAAATTCTAGAAATATTCGTTTGAAAGATATTTTTAATGAATAGAAAAGCATTAAAAATAATTTTGAATTCTCTATAAATACTAAAAGAAACTTTCTTTTAATTAATTATTTCATCGCCGGTAGTATGTTCAGAAAAGTTTAAACAATTACGCTTCAACAATTTTTACATAAAAGAGACTTTTAAATCTAGAATTATACGGCATATGATAAAGTTGCTTCTACTATTTTTGCTTTTTAAAGGCAATTCTAGATTCCCTTGTTTCTTTTTCTTTTTTTTCTTTTTTCATTTTTTTAAATTATTATTATTAAATTAAAATTATTTATTTATTTATTTATTTATCATTTATTTTATTTATTTATTGTTTTACTTTCTTATGCAAAGTATAAGGAAGTATAGTAATCCCGATTTGTGAAATGGATTTTGTATTTCACATTGCTCGAAAACGAATGATCGCTGAATGTTGCCAATTTATACGTGTGACTGTCATGTTGTCTAGTTGTACACCTGCAAGTGTCGTCTTAACACGAGCTCTCGTTTTAGAAATATAAGGGACTTTACACTATTTTCCGTGACGTATGTATGTATGTGTGTCTCTCTCTCTCTGTGTGTGCGTGTGTGCGTGTGTGTATGTCGCATAACTCAAAAACGGTTGGACGTAGAAAGTCGCGAATTGGTACATAGGTATGTTATAACATCTAGGTGTGCACCTCCCTTTTTGGACTTTTTATGATTTTCCGTTTTGGTGATATTTAGGAAAATTAGGTTCATAATGACTAAAAATACATAGGTTTTGGCCATAATGTATCAAAAAACGGTAATAACTCAAAAACGTTTTGGACAAATCTTGCAATTTAACTGACTTCCCGACTAGCCAGACATTTGAAACCTTCAGAAAAGCTCAGAACACGTTGACAATGCCTGTTTTAAATATTTTTAGCCAATTGTTTTGGGTCACTGCTGACTTCGGCAGCGTGTATATGGTTCAACAGAAAATTTATTTAACTAACTTCCCGACTAGCTAGGCATTTGAAACTTTCAAAATAGTTCCGAACACGGTGAAAATGCATCTTTTTAATACTTTTAGCCAACTGTTTCAGGTCCTTGCTGTCTTCGGCAGCGTTTATGTGGTTCAACAGAAAATTTATGTAACTAACGTCCCTACTAGCTAGGCATTTGAAAATTTCAGAATAGTTCGGAACACGGTGAAAATGCATCTTTTTAATACTTTTAGCCAACTGTTTCAGGTCCCTGCTGCTTTCGGCAGCATTTATATGGTTTAACAGTAAATTTATTTAACTAACTTCCCGAGTAGCTAGACATTTGAAACTTTCAGAATAGTTCAAAACACGGTGAAAATGCATTTTTTTAAATACTTTTAGCCAATTTTTCTGGTCCCTGCTGCCTTTGTCAGCGTTATCATTACAAATCTTGCTATCGGTTTTTAACTAACTTTAAGAAGAGCTCAGAACACGGTGATAATTCATTTTTTTAAACATTTTTAGCCAACTGTTTCGGGCTCAATGTCAATGTTTTTTAACATTATGTATATTTCTAAAAGTGTATAAGGAAGTCATGTGGTGCCCACATCAGATTTTTTTTTTTTTTTTTTTTTTTTTTTTTGTTAACAGGTTTCCAATACATTTACTTTCTTCTATCTTCTATATTTAATACAAGAAAGTACTGCATTCCAAAAAATTTTAAATTGCAGTTTCCGATGGATTTGCACTTTTTAAAAGCCCGAAACACAATTTAACCATATTTAGAAAATATCCTGAAAAATAAACATATTTAGAAAATACAAAATTTAGAAAAACGTGAATGTGCATATGAAAGAGAAACAAAAAATTGTTGCAGCTCTAATTGAAGAATTAATGCTTGAAATTTCATACAAATTTATATGGAGTTTCACCTAGATATAAATTAGTGCCTGTCAACTTTTATTGACAATCGCAGAACAGTTAGCGTTGAACTAACAATATGGAACAATTACAGTATAGAACTAAATTTCCTATAAATATGCTCAATGAGAATTATTTTTAGCAAATAATTTTAGAACAGTAAAATAAATCTGTATAATACTAATATCATACTTGCCAACATATTAACTAATGTTCCGTAGTATTGTTAGCCCCGCCTTCTTTTTCACACCAGTATCTCTTTAAAGCATTTTTCTTCTTATTTAATCGTAACTGCATTTAGAAAATATTACTCTGAAAATTTAATGGTGTGAAAAAAAAGGGCGCGACTATCATTACTACGGATTATTAATTAGGATGTTGGCATGACAAGTATGCTAATACTGATTAACTAAAAAAATTAAGTACTCGTAGAAGTATCTGAGCCACCACCCCCTGGAGGTATTATATGAATTTTCAATATAAGTATTATTAAAAAATATTGTTAGTACTTAAAAAAAAAAAAAAAAAAAAAAACATGATTGAGCCATAGATTTGTGATAATTTGAAACAAAGTTATCATTAAACTAGTATGTTGTGGCCACCACAAGACTTTCTTCTATATTTTCCTATACAAATTCACTCAATAACAATATTTAAAAAAAAAATCAAAGTTTTTTTTCGTTAAAAGTAAAAAAAATCGATAACTTTGTTCAAAATTATCACATATTTATAGTTCAACCATTCCTTTTAAAGGTATTGACGAGACCTTTCGAAAGATACCCATCTTGAAAATTTACCACCACCCCCAGGGGTACTTCCCCCAAGGGGGGGGGGGGGAGCGGTGCCCCACATGCACAATTTTTTTTCCTAATTAACTACTACTGTTATCAATAATTCATATAATTTTACAATCACAGGTTAAGAATAACTCTCATTATGTACATTTATACGAAATTTTGTGCTATACTGCCATGTTAAAAATTTAGGAAAAATACGATCACAGCGCCTCCTGTTGAGCGATTGATCCCCAAATCTAATCAGCACCAGTTTATTGTCAGGGGCACACTAAATACCAAGTTTGGTTAAATTTCGTTAAAAAAGAAAAAAAAAATTACGATTTTTTTTTCTAAGTTTTTTTTTCGTAAAAAGTAAAAAAAATCGATAACTTTGTTTAAAATTATCACATATTTATAGTTCAACAATTCGTTTTAAAGGTATTGACGAGACCTTTCGAAAGATACCCATCTTGAAAATTTACTCCCCTCCACGGGGGTCTTCCCCCTCAGGGGGTTTGACGAGGCTCCTACACATACAAAAATTTTTTCCCAGTTGACTATCTCTATTCTAAATAATTCTTGTAAATTTCATAATGATTACTATAAAATAATTCTCTTTATGCTCATTAATACAAAATTTTGTCCTATATCACCATGTTAAAAATTTAGAAAAAGCGGGATGGCAACGCAACCAATACGACAATTTTTACCAAAAGTTGATAGGCACTAATTTATGTCAAGGTGCAACTACATACCAATTTGTATGAAAATCTGTGCAGTAGTTCCTGAGATACAGTTGTCACAAAATTTTGTCACACACACACACACACACACAGACAGACATTTTTTAAAAATTGTCAAATCGTGTTCTACTGCTCTCAAAACGTGTAAATCCATCAAAAACCCGAGATCGAAAATTTTTACGAATCCAATACTTTCTTCTATTGAATATAGAAGAAAGTAAAAAAATAAAAAAAAAAAATAAAAAAAAAAAAATTTAAGCTCTCATTTATATATCATATCTCATCACAAAATTATTTCGACATTTAGTGTTCTCTTTTCCTGAGATTAAAATTGCTTCCGATTATCAAGTTATCTATCATAAATAGTTTTCATAAATATTACTTTTTATTAGGGCTGTGTCGATTAATCGATTAATCGGTTCGGTTAATCGATCAATGCTTAGTACCGATCAATTTTTTTAATCGAATTAATCGGATCGATTAATTCGATTAAAATTTTTCAAAATCTGATTAAAATTTTCAAACTACGAATTAAATTAAAAATGCTGTTCTGCAAATATTTTTCGCATATTTTGCTAACAAACATTCTAAGAAACATCCATCAAATAATGAAAAAGCAAAAAATTAAAAATGAAATAAATAAATAAATAAAAATAAATAAAACCTCTCAAAAGAAGTTGTTGCACTTTTGTTGATAAAGAAAAGGGAGAGGACAGTTATTAAACAAAATGCCGCTCCATGTGCAATCTGGAGCAACACCACCTGTCTGTAGCCTTCTACAGAAAGTATTGGCTATGGTAATAGTATTCTCAGAAACAAGAAGCTTTCAAAAAATAGAAATGCTTTAAAAAAAAAAACAAAAAAAAACAGAAAGAAGGAATTGACATTTCCACTATCCTTGTGATGGGGGACATATCAACAGAGTTTCAGAATATCTTCAAGCGTTTAATGTCTGTTCAGAATTGCTGATAGTAACTATTGAAGTAGAAACAGAAAATAACATTCTGTTTCCTAGTTCAAAGTGACAAAGAAGAACCAAAATATAAGAATTTGAGATTTTTAAGATAATGATATGGAATTTTGAGAATTCATTTAAAAATAGTGACTAGCGAGATGGACAAGGTCTACAAGTATAAAACTAAAATATGTGTAATTTCATTTAATGTTTCTTTCAAAATTAATTGAAAAATTAATTTATATATAAAAAAAATGAATAAATGAAAATATTTATATAAAATTAACACTTAAAATCACCAATTATTGCTCTGAAAATTGATTTAAATTTCAGCTATAAAACAGATATAATTAATTTGAAAAAAAAAATTCTCAATCAAACTTATGAATAATACACAATATGAGAGTTTTATTCATCATTGAAATAAAATTATAAAGAGAAAAATGAAAACCAATTAAAAATCCGATTAATCGACCGATTAATCGATTAATGAACTACGATTAACCCAGTTAAAACTCTTAATCGATTCCCACCCCTACTTTTTATAAATTGTTTCTATTTCATGATTTTGCATAGAAAAATACAGAAAGAAGTTTTGTAATACCCGAAACATACTAGTTGACTTTTGTTAGACATATAACATTCACTTTTAATTCGTTTTCCATGTTTTTTAAATGTAAATTGTTATCTGATACGCATTATCGATGTTAAGCACAAGGTTTTTAGTGATTCTATGAACCTCAAAAAATATCTATTTTAGTCTTTTCAGGAACAAAGCAATTATGCTTCTTTAAAATCAACTTCCACCAGAATTTACGAACAATATTAGAAGATGAGAAATAAATTATTATTTTTTTTTTTTTCTATGCTATAAAAATAAAATTTTACAAAAAAATTTCGGGGTTTGTTTTAGCAGTTGGAGATCTCGAAAGGAATAAAGTTACTTCTAGAAAAGTCGGAAAAACAAAACGCTTACTAAAACGTATTTTTATTTATTTATATATCTTTTTTAATTTATTATTTATTTATTTATTTATTTTTCTTTTGAGTTGAAAGTAAATTATTTAGAAATACTTATATGCAATACCTTTCCATAAATGACCCTACACGTTCGATTTCTGCCATTTTGTGTAATATCTTTAAAAGTGCTTGATGAATTATCTTGAAACTTTGGGAATAGGACAAACATGATATATAGGGGAGACCCGTGTATCTAGGGCCATCATGTACCTAGGGCCACCCCACTTTATTTGAATAATATTTAATTTTAAGTTTTAATACTCAATTGGGCGAGTAACAACACCAATTGGAGAGTAACAACACACTTTTACAAATACTTTGGTACATTTGAGGAGAAAGTTTTGACAAGTTACATGTCGAAAACTTTATGAATAGGACAAACATGATATATAGGGGAGACCCGTGTACCTAGGGCCATCATGTATCTAGGACCACCCCACTTTATTTGAATAATATTTAATTTTAAGTTTTAATACTCAATTGGGCGAGTAACAACACCAATTGGCGAGTAACAACACACTTTTACAAATACTTTGGAACATTTGAGGAGAAAGTTTTGACAAGTTACATGTCGAAAACTTTATGAATAGGACAAACATGATATATAGGGGAGACCCGTGTACCTAGGGCCATCCCACTTTATTTGAATAATATTTAATTTTAAGTTTTAATACTCAATTGGGCGAGTAACAACACCAAATGGCGAGTAACAACACACTTTTACAAATACTTTGGAACATTTGAGGAGAAAGTTTTGACAAGTTACGAGTCGAAAACTTTATGAATAGGACAAACATGATATATAGGGGAGACCCGTGTACCTAGGGCCATCATGTACCTAGGGTCACCCCACTTTATTTGAATAATATTTAATTTTAAGTTTTAATACTCAATTGGGCGAGTAACAACACCAATTGCTACTTTTACAAATACATTGGAACATTTGAGGAGAAAGTTTTGACAAGTTACATGTCGAAAACGAATTTACATGGTTTGAAGTAAAATTTTGCTGCTCACCTCTTTTGCTATTTCACAAAAGCAAATCAAATATTTTTCTTTCATTTTTAGTGAATAATGTTGCTTGTTATATTGAGTAATAAATGAGATATTTACTTAGTCCTCTCTGCATGTAGATTTTTTAGTGGAAGGCATTTTGAATGAAGTCACCAAAACTTGCACCTAGGGCCACATAGCTGCCTTGTACCTAGGGCCAGTGTGTTTGGACCTTTTAACACTTTCGCGACCGCATGTTTTCATCTTTTTGACAGTATGGCCAATGAATCAAAACACATTCACTGAGGATGAATATTTAAGTTCAAATGTGACTGAAAGACAAAATCATTCCATAAATCAAAAAAAAAAAAAAAAAAAAAAAAAAAAGATTTTCCAGGAAGAAAGTGAAAGAACTGGATGTCTCTGTTTAGTGTCCTGTTGAAATTTCGAAACCTTCGACATCTAACATTTTTCGTGTGTCATGATTTAACAGGTACTAACCTAAGCAAAACCTTTACCTAAAGGAAAACGGCCCACATCAAAGAAAAGATGTGAACGAAAACCAGAGAAATCTAGAAATCCAAGAGACACTCCAGAAAAAAAAAAGAAATCGAAGAAAAAAAAAAACGTTCTGTTAGAATATCCCAAAGAGAAAAAAAAAGAATGAAAAAATTTGTGTTTTAAATTAAGGCAACAACATGATAATTATTATATGATAAATAAATATATTACTTGATATTGTTTCTTTTATAAAATATATGTTTATATGCTTATTTTCTATTCATTAGAAAGTGAAGTATAAATTTGAGAGAATGGCCCTAGGTACAATGTGGTCTGGCCCCAGGTACAATGAGGGTGTTGTACCTAGGGCCACGAGTGAAGTTTTAAAAAAACCTTCTATTTGTCGAAATTTATTATTTTAGGTATTTATATTAATCGCAATTGGAAGTAATTAGTCCTAAAGATATGCACATACCACTTTGATAACTTTAAATAGGTCAAGGGCTCTGTTTTGGGGCATTGAAAAAAAGCGGCCCTAGGTACACTGGTCTCCCCTATATCCCATACACTTCAACGAAATATCTCCCTCGAAAGTAGAAAAAAAAATCTGGAGTGACTCCACTCGACTTTCCGAACATTGAGTAACTAACAGTTTTGTAGATAAAATAAAGAAAGAGGAGTTGCTAAACAAACAAAAAAGAGAAAACCATAACAGAGTGTTTGAGTATTTTTCTCCATATATCACACGAGGTTTTATTTAACGCTACTGAACTTTGAACCCTTAGATCATAAGGATAAAGAATTTTTCGTTGTGTCCCTGTAAAAATCTATAAATGCTAGATTCACCAAAATGCTTATAGTTAGTGCAACAGTGATTTATAATATTCATACAAATTTTCAGCTCAATTGAATAAGGCGTTTAGATGCTATCGCTGGTCTCATAGGCCATAAAGATAAATAATTTTTCTTTGTCTCCCTGTAAAAAAACTGTAAGTGCTAGATTCACCAAAATCTATACAGATTGAGTATCTGTGACCTATAATATGTGTATAAAGTTTTTGCTCAATTGAATAAGGCATTTAGATGCTATCGCACTTTTAAAAATTTGACAAAGAATTTTTCTTTGTGTCCCTGTAAAAAAACTATAAGTGTTAGATTCTCCAAAATCTATACAGATTGAGTATCTGTGACCTATAATATGTGTATAAAGTTTTTGCTCAATTGAATAAGGCGTTTAGATGCTATCGCACTTTTAAGATTTTGGTCCCTTGGCCATAATGATAAAGAATTTTTCTTTGTGTCCCTGTAAAAAAACTATAAGTGCTAGATTCACCAAAATCTATAGGGTTCGTACTATGGTGACTTACAATATACGTACCAACTTTCAGCTTATTCGAACAAAGCGTTTAGACGCTAGCGTGTTCACTCACAGACATACACACATACATACACACATACATACACACATACATATACACTCACATACATACATCATCGTAAAAATAGTGAAAACGGACTCGTTGGACCTCGAAACGTATAGAAACATCAAAATCTCGAATTCGGATTTTTGACATGATTACAATACTTTCCTCACTATAGTGTTCGGAAAGTAAAAAGAACGGTAACAAATTAAAGGATAAACAGTTTGTCGCGAATCCCCTTAGTGAAAAACAATGCTTGAACCCTGATTCCGCTGTAGTATATGATTAGGAGGTTTCTTTTAATTATCTGCACTCACACATCTCTGTAAGACTTACATACACATTCATGATGGTATAAAGTTTTATTTAAATAATTCGAAAAATAGGCAGCTTCTTTTATTATGATATTCATAGTACTTAACGCATTGAAAAACCATTTTTACGAATTATTTTTATAATATCCATCTTCATTTTATTCTTTATGTGTATTTTCTCTGAATATGAAAGCTTATAATCAAGATTTTTGATTTTGATTTTCTGTCGTTTTAATTTTAATGTCTATAAATTATTAGATACAACATTTAATTGCATAGTTTAAAAATATTTACTGTAAGAAAAATATTTGTAACGTAACACATCGGATACGGAAAACTTACTTATTCGTTTTTTGCAAACTTCACTAGAGCCCGGTAAAGTACTGCTTCGGATAGAGTAACCCAATTGCACCCGAACCCGACCCATGGTCGGATTGACTAAATTTTTTCTCATACGGGTCCGGTTCGGGTGGAGTTGACTAATTTTTTTTTTTTTTACTGTGAATTGGGTTCAGTTTTTAACGACTCGGGTCGATTTGAGAACATCGTTCAAAAAAGTTTTACATTTTTAAATAGAAATTTATTTGCTATATTTACCCATGGCGAATATATGCTTATCCAAATTATTATAGCAAAACAAACATCCATATAGCACTGAAACAATTAAGAAAAAACATCAAATACTGTTGTTATCATTTAGAACAGAATCTGTGAAAAGCAAGCTCCTTCTCCGAGAATAATCAAATGTGTGATTCATTTATTTTGATTACCCACATCCTTTTGAAATAGAACTGATAACTGTGAATTTAAGGACCCGCTTCACTCACTGCCGCCAGAAGCTGAAGCTAATGTTATTCTGTGGGAAATTTTTCT
This sequence comes from Salticus scenicus, assembly GCA_963930645.1. Lineage (NCBI taxonomy): Eukaryota > Metazoa > Arthropoda > Arachnida > Araneae > Salticidae > Salticus > Salticus scenicus. The sequence continues at coordinate 144,089,439 of OZ005659.1, forward strand.
TTACAAATAACTTATTAACTAATACATATTTTTAAATTCTGTTTTCACATTCTGTAATTTCCCAGCTGTTAAATTGACGGACTTTTTTAAAAAAATTATTTTTTTAATTTTTTATATTTTATTTTGAAGCTGCAAAATACGAATTTTCAATATGTGAATTTTTTTCATTTTGCAATTTCAAAATAAAATATTAAAAATTAAAAAAATACATTTTTAAAAAAGATCCGTCAATTTAACAGTTGGGAATTTTCTGAATGTGAAAACGGAATTTAAAAATATGTATTAGTTAATAAGTTATTTGTAAAGAAAATTTCCTCATAGAATAACATTGGCTCGGGCTTCCGGTGACGGTAAGTGAAGAAGGCCGTTAAACTGATAATTCATATTTTGTCTCTTGCAGATGTTTTTAAGAAGTTATTGAAATGTATGTAGATTTAGATCAGAATGGACGTTTAATAGGCGTTTTCAGAACTGTATTATTTTTATATTTTTGTGCGTGAGAGATAACCGTTAAACAAGAAACTGCAAACGCTTAACTTGAAACTCATTTTTAAACACTTGAAACACACATCACACGTATAGTCGGCAGCAAAATTATTTAAGCGATAGCAATAATTTGTATTTAGCCTGCTAGTATAATGTAAGCAGGTGGCTATTTTGACATGCAAATTGAATATCAATGTATAATATTTTAATACACTGCACACTGTAAATAGAAGCGTCTTAAATTCAGACAGAAAAGTGTCTGAAATGTCAATTCAGACACATAAATGCCTGAAACACTTACGCATGCAAAATTTCAGACGCATGTGCTGTCTTAAATTAAGACAAGTAAGTGTCTTTTTTATAAATGAGCTGAGATTAGAGTCAGAATAAGATTGATATGTCTGAAATTAAGACATATTACAGTTTAGACACATAAAATTTCAGACATTTTACAATTTAAGCACTTAAAAATTCAGACATTACAAACTTCAGATACTTAGAAATTCAGACATTTGTATTACTTAACAAATTTTCTATACGGAATCAACATTAAGCAGTATGCATATCCTGTTTTAACATTTTTTTAAACAAATAAATTTGATATTATTTTATATAATATAAGTAGTTAACTTATTTAAAATACATAGACGCGGAACTTATTCTGTTAAAAATTAAAAAACAAAGTTAATTTTTATTTAAAGTTCTCACGTGTAATAAAACAAAAAAGTATTAAGATAAACTAAGCATATAATATTAGCTAAGGAAGCGAATTCGTAACTAAATAATCTTAAACCATTTGTGCATAATCGATTTTTTTTTTTCGCGTTTTAAAAATTATTTTATGTTTCCCTACACTTCAAAATGTAAAAGAGCAATTTTTTTGGTTTCGTGTACATAGTTTGTTTTCTTGCAAATACCAATTTAAAAAAAAAATCGTTTAAAATTCATAGTCTACTATTTTTTTCATATTTATTATGCGTTTTACAAAGAAACTCTGAACCTTTACACATGAAAATTAAGATAATAATATGTATTAAGCTTTACTTCTTATGGACGGTTTTATTGCAGTCATAAAACTTGGATTTGTTTGCCGGATACTAGAATATATTTCATTGTACAAGCAGCGTACAGCGTGAGTACCGATGGCCTGATTGAGAAGACGCTTGACTTTGAATCCATTGATTGTCAGTTCAATTTCCGGCGCGGGAAACGGGGAATATTCTTGTAAAAATTATTAATGTTTTTTTATGCTCTAGGAGATTCTAAAATCTATTTTTCACAGGTAAACAGACAGTATTAAACGCATCTTTTTATTTATTTATTTATGAAAAATATTCACTGTAGACAGGATCAAAGATCGTGGAATTTCAGACACTTCGAGTGTGAAACGATGTGCCTTTTAAGATACTTCAAGTGTCTGAAATAAATAAGACACTTTTTAGCATCTTAAAATTAAACACCCACACAATTACACAATTGTGTCTGGATTTCAGACACTTGTATTTACAGTGCAATAAATAGAATAGACATGAAACATACTATCTTTAATTTTTGAAAATGTATAACATAGTTCCAAATTTTTAAGATATTACACATTAATGCTATCTTTAAAAGATAGCAACTAATAGCAACTAATAGCAAAAGATAAACCTAGTAATAACTTTTGTTAATCGTTTGTTTGCATATCACATTAGAGACTATATTTAGTTTTAGGTTCGTATGTCAAGTTTTATGCTTATTGAAAATAAATTTTACATTATATATTATTACATATTTAAAAAAAAAAAAAAAAAAAAAAATGCAATTTAAGAAAAATACCGATGGGTCACAAAATAATGTAACCACTTTCAGTTTAACTCGTTTTGACAAATATCTTATGAATATTTATACTTTTTCATTACATGACATTCTTTGTTTTCATTTTTTATCTCCTGGATAAGTCAATAATATTTACGTATTAAGTTTAAAATTTTAAAAATCCTATATTAATTAAAACCTAAAATTTACCAAAGGGACAAATAATTTTTCAAAATCTTTCTTCGTCCTTTTTAAGGGACGGCCATATTGTAACAGGACAGCGAATTAAAAGAAGTAATGAACGTGTTTGACAACTTTATATGTGCTGTGTAGTGACCGAATTCAATGCAGCTTGGTAAATAAATGTGTTTTTTATATGAGTTTGAAATTTTCACGTTACCACCATTTTGAAACAATGGGGCGATTCAAGTTGATTAATAATTTATGTCCATACCTTGATGTGGGTATATACATAATTTCATGCAAATCGATTTCTAATTACGATTTTTTGATGCAATTTTAAATTTTTAGAATCACCCGCATCTTGGAACAAGAGACGGATCGGGTTTGAGATCCTGATATGTCTATGATCTGATATTTTTATGTATACACGGAGTTTCACGCAAATCGAAACTTAAATGCATCTATGTATGTTTCAAATTTTCAAGTAATTGCTCCTTTAAAGCAATATAGCGGAGCACGTTTTTTAATAAGCTTCGTTGAGACTTTTCTATTGTACATACCAAATTTTAGCCAAATCATTTTTTTACATATGTGATTTATGTTAGTTTGAAATTTTCAAGTGGATGCCATACTTGGAAACGGTAAATAAAATTACTCAACGAACTCATCGAAGGTATTTGTAATGTAAATCCACTGTATAACATTCAAATTAATTCAATATTTCAGAAGCTATAGTGATGTCAAATATGCCACTTTATAGTGAGAGATAGATAAAATAAGTTATTGCAATAAGTCGATTTCTTCAATCAAGCAAAACAGGCACAGGTTTCATTAAAATATAACCTACATGAAAAATTAAAAGAAAAAATATCCTATTTGTAGAGTCATTTTAAGGCTAATAGAAAAAAAAAATTCTGATAGTCACATGACTTTTCAAATAACGACTATATTTATTTACCTTTGAAAATTACGTCATTTTCAATTTAACACTCTTAATATAAGAGGAATGTATCATAAAGACATAATGTAAATACTCTAAAACTTCCCTATAATTATTGAAAGATTATATTATATCGTTAAATTTTAAAGTGCTTCACAACAATTATGGCATAAAAATTACGTAAATAATCCTCATAAATGTTTGAAAATTGTTAGATTTAACAAAGCTATTAAAATTCATTGACTTTCTCCAGCGTTGGCTCTTAAATTTTATGTCTCTCCTTACTATAATAACCATAACACTAATTAAGGTAGATTTACATATTGTTAAAATTAAAATATTTTAACGTAAAATCTTTATTTACATCATCATTTGAAAATTCTTCTGATTACACAAAAGATACTATCATTTTGATACTACTTTTAAATTAAAGTTAAAGAAATAAAAATAAAAAATGTCTCTTTTTTTTTTTATTCGTAAAATGTTTTTCTAGTGTTAATCATTTTCTTTAACTGTATATTTTTAAGTCATTTTCAACACATCCCAATAAGATTGAAAAGTGTTAATGACTTCGGTTTGTCTGTCTCTCTGTCTGTCCGTCTGTCCACACTCTAACTCCCGTAAATATTTATGGAATTTCTTGAAACTGATATATGTATTCAAGTTTACTATCGGATGTTCCCTATTGAAAATGGAGCTTATACCTCTACTGGTTTGTGTACAGGGACACCCGAAAGTATTTCAAAGCATTGTGTTTTACAAGAGATATTTCTATAAGTCATATTTTCATACCTTTGTACACAAATCTTAATGAAATTCGAATATGTTATTCAAGTTCACAATCGGATGTTTCCTGTATAAAATGAGGTAAATACCGCCACTGGTTTGTGTACGGAGATATTCAATAGTATTCCAAAGAATTGCGTTCTATGAGAGATATTTCAATAAACCAAATTTTAATAACTCTACTTTGCACGAAGTTTTATGAAATATGTTATTTATGTACACAAAAGAATGCTTTGCATAGAATATAGCATTATTAGCATTAGATCTACAGGGTGACACACAAATATTCAGTTATATAACGAGCTATTAATAAAAATTTTTTAGAATTGTACTTTCGTTTACATTAAGCGTTTTTAACACTTTCTAACATTTTTAAATGTGAATATGATTTCAATTTTTGTATATGCCTGACTGTTCTTCTGTCCGTCTGTCTGTCTCTCTGTCTGTTTTTCTGCGCTCTAACTCCCGTACATATTCATGGAATTTCTTCAAACTGATATATTTTATTGAAGTTCATTATGGGATGTTCCCTATTGAAAATGGAGTGAATACCTCTTCTGGTTTGTGTACAGGGGCACCCAAAAGTATTCGAAAGCATTGTGTTCTATGAGAGGCATTTCTATAAACCATATTTTAAAACCTTTACTGTACACAAACTTTAATGAAATTGTAATATGTTATTCAAGCTCCCTATCGGATGTTTCCTATGTAAAATAGAGTACATTTCTAACTGGTTTGTGTACAGGGATACTTGAAAGTAATACAAAGCATTGCTTTCTATGAGAACTATTTCTTATAACCCAAATTTTAACAATTTTACTTTGCACAAATCTTAATGCAATTGAAACTTATCATTTGTATACACAAAAGAAAGCTTTCTATATAATGTAGAATGATTAGAATTAGATTTACAGGGCCACACAAAAATATTCAGTTACATTAAGAGCTATTAATAAAAAATTTCTGAAATTGCACTTTCGTTTACATTTAGCGTTTCAACACTTTCTTATAATTTTAGTGGGAATATGATTTCAATTTGTGTGTCTGTCTGTCGGTCCGATTGTTTACCTTTCTATCTGTTTGTCTCAGGCTCCTAGCGTGCGTAAATATTTTGAGTTTTTTTAGATTAAAAAAAAAAAAAAATGATACTATCAAGTTCACTATAGAATATTCCCTATTTAAAATGACATTAATAGGTCCTGCGTAACACGTGTGTGCACAGGGTTACCAAAAAAAAAAAAAAAGCCAATGCATTACGGTTTAGAAAAGACATTTTGAAAAGTTATATTTAAAAAACTTAAAAACTTTCTATTGTAAAAATCATAAAAACATTGACATGTATTGTTAATATTCTAAAATAATATTTTGTGTAGAATATGATATGATAAACTTTCAGATTTACAGGGCTGCACTAAAATATTCAGATAGGTTAAAAGCTGTAATTATAATCTAACGGCTGCATTTTATTTTGTGTTAAGCCTTTTTAACACTTTCCAAAATGTCTAAGAATGATTTTAAAATCAATTATCCTACCTGTATATTTTTCAGCCCTTCTGTCTGTTGTGTGATAACGTAGGCAAAGAATATTAATTGTTATACGATACAAGAATTACGTACAGTTAGAAAGTGTTACTAATCAATGAGTACTGCATGATTTTTCCTTCTTGTTTTTATTTTTATGTAAGTAATAAGAAAGTATTGATGTGGAAAGTGCTCAATGAAATAATAATAATAATAATATATTCAAAGATAATAATTTCTTTGTTAACGTAAAAAAAAAAAAAAAAAAAAAAATTATTTGACGTTTTTTTTTTTTTTTTTTTTTTTTTTTTTTTACTTAAAAGTATTTATTTATGTTTGAGCATAGTAAACTTCAATAAATGTTATTTTATTATTTATGTTTAATTACACTGAATATAGTTTTGTGCAACTCATAAACATCAAGCCAAAATTGACTTCAATTGGATACTTAGATAACGTCTCGAAATTTTTTAGTGTAGTCCTATAAACAAATTTCTAATTTTATACCTACCATTTTCTACAGAAACCATGCTTTCAAGTATTCTAATAACATATGATAATTTCATTATATCGAATGGAATGTAACTATGTTAAATTGTCTTTAAATGAAATATGCCGTTCATTGACCATAATGGTTTCGAAATTCTTTTGTAAGGCCCTAGATAAGAACCACAAATATTATATGTATATACATATATATATATATATATGTGTGTGTGTATGTGTGTATGTGTGTGTGTATGTGTGTATGTGTATACATTATATATACAGGGTGATTATAAAAAAATTTATCCCGATATATGAAACCGCAGCTATCATACCATTAACAGAAACGAAATAAAAGTTTGGTACAACGTATTTTGAGGTATGCGCTCAAGAATCATATAAAAACAACAGTTAAACTATAAAAGTTAGGGTTACAATGAATAAATTTCAAAATTTTAAATGGTTACAACTACATTTTATTATTATTATTATTATTATTATTGGAATGTGATCTCCACAGCAAAAAACCATAAATAGTAGCATTGGAACGGTACTTGTAGCACGAAAATCGCCAGCGCAAGGAAGATTAAGAAGAAAAGAGAAAAACAACTATGATGTGCCTACCAGAGAACAACTGTCACTCTTAATGACGTCAGATTTCACACTGACTCTTCGGCTCTAACTAAGGTTAAGACTACTATATAACAGGCTGAATCATTCGCCGCACTTTGGCCGTCCAGTCCGTCGTTGCTAAACCTAAGACTACTATATAAGACTATGAACGAGACTATATAAGACTATTATATAGTAGTCTTAGGTTTATCAATGACGGACTACGACATACGACTATTATATGAGACTATATAAGATTATTATATAGTAGTTTTAGGTCTAGCAATGACGGACGTGACGGACAAATGGCAGCGAATGATTCAGCCTTTTATATAGTAGTCTTAACTAAGGTCTACTGATTCTGCTTCAAAACGAGAAGAGACCAGGGTATGTTTAATTTAGTGTAAATCTACTAATTAAGGGTTTTAATTTCGTAGTTTGAGCCCTTAAATAAATTATATAAGCTGACGCATCATCGCTATTTTGTTACATTAGTAGAGGACAGTGTTCCAGTTTGGTGTCTTTATAGTTTCACTGGCGATTTAAAAAAAAAAAAACCTTCATCGGTAGCTGTGACCGGTCAAGAATGATAAGCAACAAGCAATCTGTTTCTGTTTCTAACATAATTGATAATTTTTACAAAAAAAAAAAAAAAAAAGTAGACTAAAATAGAAAAACTTATTATTACTGTTATTATTTATTTATTTTCTGTTATATCTAGCATATACTACTGATTAAAATCAACCAAACGTTAAACAGGTGTAATTTAAAAAAAAATGTAATTTAAAATGTAATTAAAAGAAAAGTTAACTATAAATTAGTTTACTTTTCAGAATAAACAATGAATATTAACTATCAACGATGTTAATAGAAAACGGAAATAAAACAATTTTGGCGATCCCACAAAACATAGTCAAAACTGTACGAACAGGAAGTAATAAAAGGTCCTCTTATATTTACGGTTATCAATATAATTATTAAGATTAAAAATATTTTTTTTTCCTATTTTCACATTTGTACCTGTCAGAAATATTAAGTGCAAGAAGCAATGTCTGCCGCTTGTTTATCTAATGAACACGCTGGATACATGTGACAATCCTAAGGCAACAAAATGCTTGATGCTTCAGCTCGTATATATAGGAGCCTTATTCATGATTAGTCATACGACACCTTCATGACAACGTCATCGCAGTAGATGAAAAATAAGACATTGTGAAATGCGTCATGTGTGCCTTGATCCCTCGCTCTGTGAGCAATATGCCGCTTACAGGGAACAACGTGGGGAATTGTAAAGACTTATTGCCTGAATGGACAAAATGCCGCAGAGACATTGCGTCTTTGAGTGTGTATCGCAGGCACCATATGGGCAGAATTGAGGCCGATGTACTATAAAAGCTCTACGGAACTCGAAGCGCAAATTTCAAGAAACTGGTTGCACATGCGATCAGTCTTGGCCTGAACGACCTTCTGTTCTTGTTGAGACTGTTGCAAAAGTCCATCAGACGATAAACGAGGTTTCACGAGACTCAGTGTGAAATCTGACGTTATTAGAAACGAAAGTCGTGCTCTGATAGGCATATCACAGTTTGTTTTTTTTTAGTCTGCCAAGCACTAGCGATTTTCATGCTACAGGTACCGTTACAACGCTATTTACAGTTTTTGCTATGGAGATCACATTCCAATTAAAAAAGAAAAAAAAAAGTAGGAATAACCGTAACTGATAGAGTTTCACTGATGTTTTTTATATCATTCTTGAGCGCATACCCCAAAACACCTTGCACCAAAGTTTCATTCAATATCTGTGAACCGTATGATAGCTATGGCCTCATATATCCGGATAGTTTTTTAATAATCACCCTGTATATAAACACTATGTTACTGCAGTCGGCAGCAAAATTATTCGAGTAGCAATAATTACCCTATAAAAAAAGTACATTTAATACTGTTTTGTTAAATAAATCCTTGTTGAATCATGTTCTTAGACTGACTAAAACCATGACGACAAGGATTTATTTTACAAAGCAGTATTAAATGCACGTTTTTTATATAGGAATTATTGCTAGCGCTCGAATAATTTTTTTACCGACTGTAGTTCTGCGTAACTCATAATATTTTACGTTCTGTGTTAATTGGATGATTACATAACATATTGTAACCAACGAGATATATAAAGTAGAGTGATAAATGGTAACCCTTGAGAAGGTCCAAGATGAGTCATATGACATGCTCTCCTTGCACCTGCGTATTCGAAGGTTCCCTTGGTAACAGCTTATTTTCAGTAAATTTCTATGGCAACGGTTTGGAGATTGTTCTTCGCATAAGTCATAAAAGCCAATGTTTTTGTTTACTTACGTAGTTTAATATTCTTTTGTTCTAAATCATTTTGATTTTGATTTTACTTCTCTTTTATTTCGTGTATTTGAACTTTAACCGACAAAATGCTTAAAAATAGTTGAAAAATTATTATTTGTTGTTAAATTTAGCTCTTTAAAAGTTTAAATTTTCTTTTACAAACACTTTTAAACTTTGTTAGGAAACGAGGGAAAAAAAGGTATTTTATTATTTATTAAAATGTGAAATATGTGTAAAATTATTTTAAAAACAATTTGTTTCGGTCATAGGACTGTCATGTTACCTAATAATAATGATAATTTGTCGAGCTGATATTTTAAATGCCAAAATAGCGATAAAGGGCCAAACACAGCAACCTATTCGAGCATGTCACGGGATTCATCTTGAACCACGGAAAGTTAATCCTTCATCCATTGAATCAGCACTCTAATATATATATCTCGTTGATTGTAACTCTTTTGTGGGGTTCTGTAGATTAATCATATAGTTTATGCACTACATAAATTTCTATATTTATAATGCTTTTAAGCATTTTGATAATGTATGTTCATTTCCTTATGTGCAGTGTAACCACATTAAAACGCACTTAAATTCTACTCATAGGTCTTAATACTATGAAATATTTTGGTGTGTCCGTGTACACATACTACATTCACAATATACTCAAAACGATGCAAAAAGAATTCCATGTACCTCATAAGCATCTCTACCAACTTTCAAGCCAATAGATTGATTTTTGAGCCCACTACCGCGGTATACATATACACTAAGCGACAAAAAAAAAACCGCACTTGGATGTTTTCCTTTTCGCCTTTTACAACCGCCAATTTTATGGCTTAAAAAGCAAATTTTCGAACAGATTTTACTATATTGTCCTCCACATACACTTTAGCTTTGAGTCCAGTGTTAAAAACAAAATGCATTTGTCAGGAAAATTGTAATTTTAAAATTTATTTCAAAAATGGTAAGAATAAGGCAGTTAACGATGCCACAAAAAGTATTAATTTTTGAATGAAAATCAAAAAATATTTTAATTCGTGAGATGGCAAAATAATTAAATGTTAAGAAAATATTGGTAAAAGGGCTTTCAGCAAGATATAAAAGTTTTTGGCCGTTTAAACTGGAAATTTGGTTTTAGGTGGCCACACTGCTCATCCAAGCGAGATGACCGTAAGTTAAAAAGCCTTTGCTTATAAAATCGGTTTATATTACATTTAGAACATAAAAGAGCTTCAGAAAATGTGTTTAGTAGCATAATTTCTTTAACTACAGTACAACAACTATTAAACAAAGCAGGTTTAAATAACAGAAAATTTGAAAAAATTCCATTCTTAGTCAAAAAAAGTAGGAAAGCAAGACCTGAGATGGCTAAAAAAATTAAAAAATGATTAGTTAATTATTCTGCTGAACTGGTTCTCTCTGATGAGTCAAGTTTAACTTATTTCGAGCTAAAGAAAACAAGCAGATCTGACAACGAAAATATGACCGATTTATTGAAAGTCGCACTTTTAAAACAGTGACACATTCTCCGTACATTATGGTACGGAGGTGCATAACTTTTCAAACACTCGGGAAATTTTTTATGCTCAAAGGATCAATTAACTCGAAATAAAACACAATCTGCATAAAAGTGGTGCCTGACAGACTATTTTGGAAGTATCTTGGACATTTCCGTAAACAGCATTTGAAGATAATAAGGCACCTTACTACACGGCGTCTGTGGTAAGTTTATTCACTGCAAATTGTCAAAATGTCTTATGCATTCCCATGAGAACGTATAATTTTGTAAGTAATCATATCTTTTTTCACTTTAAGTTAAATACCACAAAGGATATAGTAGAATTTCTTCTTTACCAGCTATGAAAATAGTCAAAATCGCGATCCGCTCGAAAATGTTTCCTCTATAAAATGGCGGGGGAGAGGGGAGAGGATTCGAAATTTGCAGCCTATAACTGTGCCAGAACTCGAAAAAATTATTTGTTATATTTGGCACATTGAAATTTCTGAGATTTATATTAAAACACACTGTATAAAACTATGCCATTGCGCATTAATGCAGCAATTCCATATAAAGGTGGAATTAACCCAATGCAGAATACATATTTTTAACAAAAAATTGCTTATATCTAACAAATAAATAGTTTTATTTCATACATTAAAATATAACTTGTTTATTTTATATAATAAATCATAATAGAATGCAAAGTGTATGGTTATTGCATTATGTTCAAAAAGAAAGTTTTATGCAGATTTTAAAAAAGTACTTCGTAAAGTGTAAGTAGTGTAAAAAGGGTGATTCTGCGCCACGGTGGAGGCGTAGAGGCGTATTGAGGCGTAGGGTGGTGGCGTGCCACCACCCTTACACCTCTACGCCTCCACCCCGGCGCAGAACACACCCTTTTTACACTACTTGGTCATCATCTTGGACGAGGGGGTGTTGCCACCGGAAGAATAGAAACTTTTAGAACGTTGCCACCGGAAGACTAGAAACTTTGACTATCATCTTGGATGAGGTTTGGTGGTGCCATCTATAGGGAATTTTGAGGAGTTAGATTTATTTTCCTAAATTTCGGACTTAGTATTTTTTTCACAATTTTGGGGACTTCAAAATTTTTTCGAAGTTTTGCGGGAAGTGAGATGACGTCACGATCTTTTGGGACTTAACCTGAAAAGAGATACATACAAAATTTACAATTAGAGAAATAAGTGAAAGGAAAATGTATAGAAAAAAGTTAGAAAGAGAATACAAATTTAAGAAAAAAGGTAGAAAGAATAAAGTTAGAAAAAAGAGAAGAGAGAGAAAGAAAGAGTTCACCTTGAGCGCCTGGGAGACTGCCCTCCCGAGGCCCTGCGGTGCCCCTTTTCACTCCGTAGAGCAAGGCGGGAGTTAGTTCCTTAAAAAAAAAAAAAAAAAAAAAAATGTCAACCTGAAGAACTCATCACATAGTTTTCTGAGGTTGTCTTCAAAGCATGGGTTCAGACAATCTTCATAGGTGCAGAAACAATCTGTACAATTTACATAGATGCAGGAACAATTTAAAAATATACAGGGTGCAGAAACAATCTTCATAGGTGCAAAACAATTGATATATACAGGATGCAGGAACAATCTTCATGGATGAAACAATCTGTACAATCTTCATAGGTGCAGAAACAATTTAAAAATATATACAGGGTGCAGGAACAATCTTCATAGGTGCGAAACAATTTAAAATATATACAGGATGCAGGAACAATCTTCATAGGTGCGAAACAATTGATATATACAGGATGCAGGAACAATCTTCATAGGTGCGAAACAATTTAAAATATATACAGGGTGCAGGAACAATCTTCATGGTTGCAGAAACAATTTAAAATATATACAGGGAGCAGGAACAATCTTCACAGGTGCGAAACAATTGATATATACAGGGTGCAGGAACAATCTTCATAGGTGCGAAACAATTTAAAATATATACAGGATGCAGGAACAATCTTCATGGTTGCAGAAACAATTTAAAATATATACAGGGTGCAGGAACAATCTTCATAGGTACGAAATAATTGATATATACAGGGTGCAGGAACAATCTTCATAGGTGCGAAACAATTTAAAATATATACAGGATGCAGGAACAATCTTCATAGGTGCGAAACAATTTAAAATATATACAGGGTGCAGGAACAATCTTCATAGGTGCAGAAACAATTTAAAAATATATACAGGGTGCAGGAACAATCTTCATAGGTGCAGAAACAATTGATATATACAAGGTGCAGGAACAATATATACAAAAATTTTCACTATGGATGCTGCGGTATTCTGTAATGGCGATAAGCCAGACTGGTGATTCCATCATCTAGCAGATACCTCTTGTCATCAAAAGGAGATAAACTCTTTTTGGTTTGATTAACTGTATAGAGATGATGACGTTCTTGTAGGATTCTGGTTTGTTGCTCATACGTGGCTATCTCCTTTTGCAGGCATTCTTGATAGTCTTGAACACTTAATTTTTTCCTTACGATGCATGTTGATATGCCTTTTGCTGTCTTCTTTTCACCACCAGCTGACTGTATGGCATACATTTTTGGCTTTAATCCAATGAATTTGTAGGCAGCTTGACTGTGGAGTTCGTCTTTAAACTTTCCAAGGACCTTTTTGTTAGTTGTAGAATATAGCGGATGATTTTCTGGATACTCTGAGAAGTCAAAATGGTGCTGATATTCCTTCATATCTTGGTACATGTCTGCTGTCTGGATACAGTACGTCAAGGAGTCTGTATCCGTGAACAACAAAGTTGCACGACTTTCATACTTTTTCATAACGAAATTGTAGTGAAAGTCGTACATGAGCAACTTTGCTAATTCAAGGATACAGAAACCCACGTATATCGGCCTATTCATCAGGATGGTGCGTTTTGTTCTCTCCACAGCTACGAGGTTATTGCAAAATTCTTTAAAAGTTGTGAAATTCGGTGATGCAACTAATTTTTGGGCTCTGACTTCATTGTTACACAGTTCGATGTTACGACGTTTTCTGAAATTTTCGATGGTCTTTCCATAGACGCTATTGTTCAACAGTTTAAAGAAATCTTTCTCAAAACTGTTCTTTGCAGATTTTCGTTTATCTGTGTTGAAGTCGACATACTTCTTAAGCCAGGGTGCTTGGTGAAATTTCAAAACCTTGTTCACTTTTAATAGCTTCATTCCGAGCTTTAGGAATAACTGTAGATTTCTGTAATGTACAACATACTCTGATTTATTGCAGAGGTTTGGAATGAGTTTAGGTGTTCCTGAATATTTTTGGTTCTGCAACAAGGACTTGGCATAGGTGGAGAGCATTTCTTCTGTCACGGTCATTCTTTCAGGTGCAAGTGGGTAGCTATTGTGGAGGTCATGCAGATTTGTCGGGTACTCCAAATTCACTTCAAAAATGAAGCCTTCAGCTGCATCTTCGGGTATGTTCATGATGAAATCTTCAGTAATGTTAGAGGGGTCCATCCATTGAAACTTGCCATAAGGCATGTACTGGGACATAGCCCAACCGTAAAGGTTGTTCGCATCCCAGTACATGATATAACTAGAGGGCTTACTTGAGTCGTAGTGAGGAGTGTGCGGGTTGTTTGCAACAGCGAAACGGTGTGAAATCTGCGACACACCCCCGCGCACCCCTTTTTCAATAAACAGCAGCATGTTGATATCCGTGAGCAGCTCTAGCTTGACATCAGTCATCTTCAGACAGGCTTGCCAGGACAGTCCAGGAGAGGTGTATAAATGAACAGCATCGATGTTGTAATAGTGTAAGCAAAGACTTCTAAAATTTTGGAAGACATCGGCAAGGAGTAAAACATCTGTCTTCACATATAGGTCATGATACTCGCCGAGGTTTCTTATCTGGAAGACTTCCCATATGTTTTTTGCATGTTGATAATCAGATTCTTCGACGGCTTCGTTCGTAAGAGAGTTGAAAAACGCTGATGGAGGCGGCAACACTGTTTCTTCAAATTTATCAAATCCAGTAATGTAGTCATAGGGGTATACTCCTTTTCTGGTGAGGAGACATAGATCGGTACTTGAATTAAACTGGTCTTTTAGAATGTTAAACTGGGTAATATCCAAATTCTTCACCAACTTTTCTAACGAAGCAGGCAAAAATTGGAAGGAGTCAAGAAAGACGAGTTGTACAGGATTGTCAGGTTTCTTCAAAGTGAATGATATATATTTTTCTAACGTTGTTGCGATAACTTGTATCTGATGGTCTTGAAAATGGCCTAATTCTGTCATAATATGGTGGGCATCATAATTCTTCAAGTTGTGGAAAACCACGGGAATCTTCATAGGCTGCTTAAAATTAAGGTTGCAGCTAGCATGGGCGGCACCTCTAAAAACTCCAGTTTCGTGATTGTGATCCCGAACTTTAATGCATCCGGGTAACAGGGTTTGAAGACATATGCTGCACCTTGTAGCATTTTGGAACGCCTCCTCTTCTTGGGTAGAGAGCTTCATTGGCTTAATTTCTCGTAGTTTGTCTTCAAGGATATCTTTTTCCATGATGATATTTTCTAGAAAATGCTTGACTGCATTCTCTCCTCGATAGCTAAAGATAGGCTTCACGGCTTTGCCATCAGACCCTACGATTACATAAGCGTAACCGCAGGGTGTATGACGGGCTGTATGTTGCAGGTAGGAGTTTGATGAGGATGGAGCAGCTGATGCAATAGGTTCTAACAAACTTTCAAAGTCTGCGTAGATGATATAGCTGATAGGGTGTTGAAGGTGGGTTCTCGTGAACTCTAATATATTTTTCTCATTAGAGGGCATCTCAATGGCTTGAGCAGTGTGTTTTTTGCAGTTTGTTTCATGATCTTTTAACAAAAGTTCTGTCGAAAAACCATGTAGGCACCTATAACAATAATACTGTTTGCAGCAGTGTTTTGTTCGACCACCCATCAATCTGGAAAAGTCCCGTATTAGACAATAGTGGTGGGCACCTTCCTCGTTCGCAATGAGTAATAAGTTGATAGCTTCAACATCTTCTACTTCGGAAATTCTTAAAATTGTCACTTTAGAGTTTTCGTAGCCGAAGACGTTGATTCTAAGATTGTTCAGTTTTTCTATGAGACCTATTTTTGAGATGGGAACAGGATACTGAACATTACCCATCTTGATTTCCTCTTCATGAGGTAAATAGTGGGAGATTCTATGAGGATGGCTTGTACGATCCAAATTCAGTTTGTGTGCTAGCAGGCACCATAGGAAGCACTTGTTATCGCTGTTCTGTATATTTAAGATGGCTTTCTTGGCAAGCAGTTTAGCTGGCAATTCTTGATAGCTGCTCGCTCTCAAGGGGTTATATTTAGCAGACTTGAATTCTAGGTAGTAGATGTTTCTCAGCACCCAGCCGGAACCTCTCTCTAAGAACTCTTCGTAGTTTTGAATAATCTTCATGAATCCTACACTTATTTGATCATCAATTAAATCAGGAGTGTGTTGCTGGTAGCAGGGTGTTCTGAAGTACGCATCCATAATTTCCAGTTCTCCTTCGGCTGTCTCTCTTTCAAAGCAGACTTTTATTACCAGGTACCATTTGATGGAATCTTTCTCATACAATTCCTGTAGGATGTTTTCATGTATCTCGGCACGAATAGACTCTAAAAAGATTTTCACATCGTACCGAGTGGCTTCAGCAGGTTCAATGAGCACCGTCTTAAACGTGTTCAAAGCTTTTGTATAGGGACGTCTTCGAGAGAGTGGTGGAGGAGTCGTTTTCGTTTTCTTCCGGCTTTCACTTAGGCTATTTGAATGCTGAACTCGCATATGGTTCATTAATGATGACTTAGAGGAGAAGGTGGACTGGCATTCTTTGCAGGGGTAGTTATGTGTCTTTAGATGAGCGTTGTACTCATCCAGGCGACTAAACTTTCGTTGGCATGTAGCACATTGATAGGTGGAAGTGTCAGCATCATGCAACTTCTTATGTCGGTTTAAGGCATCCTTTCTGGAGAACTCCTTCAAACACACAGAAAAGGAGAAACCCTATAAAAGAATAAAAAACGATTTTTAATCAAAGTGTTACAATTTTTCAAAATATCACAAAACAAAAACTTTAAGAAATAATACATACCTTAGAAGGACCTGGCTGAGGATCTACAGATTCTTGCATTTCACTCGTGGACTGATGCGATTTTCGGTGTCTATTTAGATTGTCCTTTCTGGAGAATTCCTTATAGCAAATGAGACACACGAACATTTTTTCTGTGTTGTGTGTTTTCTTGTGTCTAGTCAAATCACAATTCCTCGCAAACGATTTCCCACAAGTAGGGCAAACAGGTTGAACTTATAATAAGAAAGACAATTTTTTTAACTTTTGTAAAAGGGACAATTTTTAAAACTTTTGTAAAAGGAAACACTCATTTTTAATGCAAAACAATACATACCTTAGAAGGTTCAGGTTGGGCCTCAGGTTGGGGTTCAGGGTCGGCTTCAGGTTGGGCGGCGTCGTCCCATTGGGGGTTTCGCCACTCCTCATCATTCATTTCCCCAACAGTACAAAGCATATGAAGTTCGTCATCGGGTATACCGAAGGAAATACCCAACTGAAAATAATCGAATAGGATGCAACTTTAAAAAATTTTAGAAAAATAAATTCTTCTAGTTAAAGATTTGATATACAAAAGGTTATACAAATCTAACTTTTACACAACATAAATAAATAAATTTAATCTATTCGATGAGTCATTAAATAAACGAATCATTTTATAAACATAGGATGCAACTTTAAAAATTTTTTAGAAAAATAAATTCTTCTAGTTAAAGATTTAATTAATCTAACTTTTATACATACACGCTACCATTTTAATAATCCAAATACACTATTTTATCTAAACATAGGATTAGGTATGCAACTTTAAAAATTTTTAGAAAAATAAATTCTTCTAGTTAAAGATTTAATTAATCTAACTTTTATACATACACGCTACCATTTTAATAATCCAAATACACTATTTTAACTAAACATAGGATTAGGTATGCAAATTTAAAAAAAATTTTTTAGAAAAATAAATTCTCCTAGTTAAAGATTTAATAAACAAAAGGTTATGCAATTCTAACTTTTATACAACATAAATAAATTGAATAAGTATAATCTAATTGATAGCTTATCAAACGATGAGTCATCCTAAACATGTCTGAACATGAATCTACTTGAACACTAACATTTTATTGTATAAGCTATGCGATGACTCATCAAACGATGAGTCATTCTAAACATGACTGAACATGAATCTACTTGAACACTAACATTTTATTGTATAAGCGATAATTACTATATAAATCACAAAGTATAGGATGTTGGAAATTAAATAAACAACACTAGTTGATGAAAATTATAAGTAAACTGATTTTCTAGTTAATAATTAAATTTTTTTATTTATAATGAATGCAAATTAAGTTTCTCATAAGTAAACAATAATAATAAATTTTTGATTTGAATAATATAAAAAGCACCTTTAAACGAAGTATGAGTCATAAATTTTGTAAGGAAATAAATTATTAGAATAATAAATTTTTAGTTTAAACTTATGAGAATAAGTTTTAATTAAATCGTCTAATTAAAAAGTTTTTCACTTATAAAATAATTTCTATGTCATATGATTGTAAAAAAATAAATAAACTTATTAAAATTTTTATACAAAGTTTTTCACTTATAAAATAAATAATTTCTAAGCATAAACAGATTTTACACATACTTAAATTTCACTTTATATAGTTTATCAAAATAAAGATTCGAAATTCAATTTATTTTAAACACATATTATAAATAGATTTTCACTTATAGAATAAATAATTTCTAAGCATAAACAGATTTTACACATACTTAAATTTCACTTTATATAGTTTATTGAATGAAATAAAATAGATTTCTCATTTATCAAAATAAAGATTCGAAATCAAATTTATGTTTAACACATAATAAATAAAATAGATTTTCACTTATAGAATAATTTCTATGTCATATGATTGTAAAAAAAAAAATAAATAAACTTATTAAAATTTCTATACAAAGTTTTTCATTTATAAAATAAATAATTTCTAAGCATAAACAAGTTTTACACATACTTAAATTTCACTTTATATAGTTTATTGAATGAAATAAAATAGATTTCGCATTTATCAAATTAAAGATTCGAAATTAAATTTATGTTTACCACATTAAAAATAAAATAGATTTCCCATTTGTCAAAATAAAGATTTGAAATTAAATTTATTTTTAACACATATTATAAATAGATTTTCACTTATAGAATAAATAATTTCTAAGCATAAAAAGATTTTACACATACTTAAATTTCACTTTATATAGTTTATTGAATGAAATAAAATAGATTTCTCATTTATCAAAATAAAGATTCGAAATTCAATTTATTTTAAACACATTATAAATAAAAATAGATTTTAGCATAGTGTAAATCAAATTTATTTTTAACACACATTATAAATAGATTTGAAACTCATTCTATTTTTGCATAGTGTAAATCAAATTTATTTTTTAACATATCGTAAAAATTAATAATAAATTAAGTTAAAGAATTCTTATTACAATTTAATAACTCATATTTCACTAAAAAATGATTAAACACAGTTAGAAAAATTAAGTAAAATCAATGATTACTAGATAAATATACTTACTGCATTTTCAACATCCATAGCTTGATTGTCGTTGTTGAATCCTTCCATTATACAGGTACGGGAAAAGCACACTAAACGATGCGGTAAAAACACAGCAAATTTCCGGGAAGAAAACTTCGCGAGCGTCGGTAAAGGAGACAGTAAAACACACGTCTTGCCTAGGCAGTAGATAATCTACGAATGAACCGAGAAATGACTTGCAGCGGCTTATCTAGATAAGGGGTTTTCCCCCATGAGTCACCCTGACTCAGCTCTGTAGATCTTACGAGAAACTTCTCGAATTCTGATTCATCATCGTAGAGGTTGATTCATTTGCATATTTCCCCTCGTGGATTTTCCAAGGTGAGTCACCCCCTCCGTGTTCGTACAGGTATAATATCTTACGGGAGATATGAAACATACTCATTTGCATATTTCTAATGAAGAGATAATGTCTACACTTTTAATTAATGGAAAATAACAATTATTATTTCAATTTGATTATTAAAAAATATTTTTTCAAGTGGATTGTTTCATGAATAAATGGTTTTATTATATGTTTTACGAAATAAAATATATCTTTTCGAAACAATATTTTTCCCGAATATAAGTTATTAAATGCATAGGAAATGGTTTTATTATATGATTTAATAAATATATCTTTAAAATAAATTATTGAATCCCTAGAAAGTGAATCTTTTAAAAATATGTTGTTTTAAGAAATAAAATAGTCATTTCAAACTTATAAATTCATTGAAGATTGAATCTTTTAAGAAATAAAATATTTCTAATTAAATCTTTTAAGAAATAAAATCAATAAAATATTTCAAAGACAGACAGACACAGATATTCAGTTTCAATCCATTTATTGAAATTCCATAAAAATATATACACACATTACTTATTGGATACAATTGTTTAAAGAAGTCGTTTTCATAAACACACATTACTTTTTGGATAATGTATCTTCAATATATTTTTCATACAAGGTCATATTTAATTGTTTAAAGAAACCGTCGTTGTAATGACAGGAACAATTAATTTTTTTAACAATAGCATGCATATTTAATTTTAAAAGTATTTAAAAATATTATTCTTCACGATATAATTGATATTTTTCAAACATAGATTTCATTAAACACTCGTGTGAATTTTGATCGTCTGAATTAAAAACACACCCGTCACATTGAAATAAATTTTCAATTCCTAACTGAATTTCATACACGATAAAATCGAGTAAGATTTCCTTAGTACTTTGCTCATTTTCATGAGAAATACACACAAGGGGTTTATTTAGAATTAACATAGGAAGTTGAACGGTGAATATTGCATCAATAATAAAATGAGTTATTCTCATTTTGAGTTCTCTAAGCCTAAATATTTGATCCTTGGACAATTTAATGACATTCGGTTTTAAATAAAAGCCAGAAGGATTTAAAGAAAACATTTGCTGTAAAGTACAATAATCCTCATCTATGTAAGCCATTATTAATTGATTGTTAGAAATAAAACTATCATTTACTGATTCAAAATTAAAATTTTCAATCTTACTTTGAAAATAATACCATGTCTGAGCTGTCATTACAACGCCTTCTTTAGTAGGTATCCATTGACCTGTATGTAATTCTTTAAATTTCGAATGTGGATTCTCACATTAAAATTCTTTTCTATTACAATTTGTAAAAAACTGTTAAAGTTTAAATTAAATTCACCTCGTATAGGATCCCAAGATTGTTCACGTACCCATTGGTTTAACCAATCATTCACATTCAATTCTTCACACATGTCTTGAGAACAGTTTTTAACAGAAGTATCACAATGAGAGTTTTTCGAAGTATCACAATCAGAGTTTTTCAAAGTATCGCATGCACTGGACGAAGCATCACTTATATCAAGTCTTGGTTTCTTTAAAGGTGGCATGATAGGGTTGGGTATTAAGTGACGAAAAGTCAGGCTGATTCTCATATCTTTGATGATAGGATTCGGTGCAATGCCGTGGGTAAACAGTTCGTTCGTAGGCTTTAACATACTGTAGAGAGAACCATGTTCTAATGAAATCAAAGTAGAAGGTGTTTTAGGCTTCTTGAATTCAATTGTTCGTTCGGCACCAAAGCTGAGGACTACGATGGGGAAAGTTGCATCTAATCCACTTTCGTTGTCTTTATGTTGAGGTATGTAGCTGTATCCATTGCTGTAGAGGTTTAGCAGAACATAGTTGAAGGTAGAAGCCGTCCATTTTTCCACTAGATCCCGCAGCTCCAATACCAGACGTGTCCAAGGGTTAGCAGGCACATGAGTTCCGCTGAAGGCATAACTCAAAGTTGAATCGCCGTATCCCAGAACTTGTCTTTTAGGCTTAAAACTTTTTCCATGAATTCTAAAGGTTGGCGTGTAGAAAGGTAAAGTTTTTAACTCGGCAAAATACCGATCTGCTTGTTCCTTTTCGATGAAGTTTGAAACATACTGGACATTCAGTCCGTTTTCCGTGAAACTCACTGCAGACATGACGAGACAACCAACACACACGAAATCAAATGGTAGACTGAGCCGTGATCGCTGATAAGCAATCTCTGATAAGATAAGACTCTCGTCACGTGACCAGAGGTAGCCAATCAGATAACTCGTGACGTCACTCACCACGTGACTGAGCATAGCCAATCACATCACTCGTGATGTCACCCTAATCACGTGACCTCGCGTCGCTGATAAGAAGTCTCCTTATCATTCATTTCTCTCAAGGTAGCCGTTGGAGTAGGACGTGTTTTCAGGTAAGTGTATTTTATTCTATAAATAATCACACGTATGGATCGATACAAATTCATTTTATTTAGTATGTTTCCCAGGTTACAGGGTTGAGTTTAACAACAGGTTTTTTTACAATAAGTTTCTTTTTCGGTTTGACAATGTTTTTTCTTGAAGACAAATATCGATTCTTAATAATACTTTGGGGTACTCCCATATCTTTCAAGGCTTGCAAAAATTCACTTTGTCCTGTAATAGGTGGTTTTTTATTCACAGAAAAGATGAAATGAAAGAGTTCCGCTAAATTAGAATGTTCCATGGTCCTTTCGTTGTAAGTAATCTCTCCTTTCGGGTTCCACTTAAACTTGTTTGAATGAGACTTGAAAAAATTTAATAAGGCTTCGGCTTGTTTCTTCATGGGTTTAGCTACAGATGATAACACAAAGGTTTCATAGTCTTCTTGGGGTTCTTGTTTTATAGACTCCACTTGTTTAGGTTCCACTTTTTCAGGTTCTTCTTCGAGTTGTTTAGACATCCAAGGCAAATTATATTCTTGCAAAATCCATTTTTCTTTTTAAGAGTTCGTAGTAGTGCTGAATTTTTTCGTGATCCGGTAGAGAACTATTTAATATTTTAGCCATAGCTAAATCAAATTCCGTCATTTGCTTTTTAGAAGGCGTATGCTTAGAAAATTCTTCTTCCGGTACCAACGCATACTTAGCTGCGAATTCCATTGATGATGCCGGTTAAAACAGACAATGCAGCCGGGATTAAAATATTTAAAAATCCACCGTGTTGAACAATCAATTTTTTCTTGTTGAATAAACTTCCTTTCTTGGTACCAATTTTTCGAAGAGTCGTCTTATATTTCCTTAAAGACCTTTTCTGATGAGAGGAGAGAGGCACGTTTCCTTTTAATACGTTCAGGGTACATTCGCAAATAGCCTTCACAGATCGAGTCGGTAATTTTTTTAACAAATGCTTGCGTAAGGTTTGAGGACAAGACTTTATAAGCTCCAAGTCTCGAAGTTGTTTCCTCGTTAACGTCATGATCCCAAATGAATTAAAATCGGTAGGGCTTTCCTTTTAAACCTTTTTTGGGCTCGTACACAAATTGGGTTTCCCCCGGTAATATACGCGTTCTGAGTCGCATTCCTTCGGGGGTTTCATTCCTTAAATCCACCAACAAATAAGAGAAGGGCTGTTTGGTAGCATCCTCGAACACTTCTTGAAAAAACTGAGTTGATCTCGGGTATAATTGTCTGCCCAAGTGCGTAATTTGACTCATGTCCCGACGATTTTTAAAAAGTACTAAGTATAGACTGTTTAAGGGAATACCTCTCATTTCTTTACCTTTATGAAAAAGGTTTTGAGTAATAAAAATAATACTTAAATTTAAATGGTGACTTCCTTTGGTAAAGAGGTGGGTTAATCGTTCATCACCCCCACATTCCACCATTAAATCATCTAAAATCATTAAAGAATGGGTACCTAAATATTCCCGATAATTAGAAGGAAACCCTTCCACGAATGTCACGTCGGGAATTTCCTCGTAAAGCTTTTGAGAGATGCCGTAAAACCAAACGAATTTATAGGAAGGAGGGTTAAACATACGCCGTCGTTCTGCCACTAAATCCCGCAGAAACCAACTCTTACCGACCCCCGTGGGGCCTGCTAAGAGCATTGTAAAAGGGTGTTGAAAGCGTGGAAACTCCATTCTAAATAAACACAGACACATAGGTTTACATTATAAATAGTTTTTTATTGATAAAAAGGAGCACGTGTGCGAAATCGTTTGGATACAAAATTATAGACTCTATGGTCGTTACATATATTTTCAGTTACAAACTGCTTTAAAAAATCTTTCAAAGTTTTGCCACGACATCGGAAATAAATATAATACACACAAAATTGACCACAAACAGCTGTCACATGACTTTGCAGCGGAAGTGGATTAAACACCACTCGTGAAAATTGAGATACATAGTTCGATATAGGTCCTTTAAAAAAGTTCGGCTTGTTTCCATAGGAATCAAAGAATTCCGCTTCCGTAGGGGAGGATAGATAGAATGCCACCCAGTGGCTTCCGGCTTCTGTAGACTTGTCCACGTTGCATACAAAACAAGCAGGATAACGCTCGATCTTCTTGGGTAATTGATCACTGGGGAAAACACCGGAAAAGTATTTCTTGGTTACTGGATCGTGGGATAAAATAGTCTCGATTTCTATAGAATTCATTTTCAGTTGGGGAAGTCACACAACACATGTCGTGTTTTACTAATTTCTATAATGTTTTCAAATTCCGCATACACCAATACAGTCGTGGTTCTTTCTAAGGTGTCCTCAAACTTGATTTCAATTCGTAAATTTCCTTGTTGCTGTAGATTCAGATGGGGTCCGTCACACATATCAGGGCGCAGGTCGAAAGCATACAAAGTATGTCCGTTCGCAAAGTCCTCTCGGGTCAGATAAATGCCGGTATCCCGGTTAAATCCCGAAAACAAACGATGATACGCTCTTATATAGTTATTTTCTTCGAAATCCAATTCCAAGGGTTTGCTGGGTACGGGTTGTCCATCCACGTAAACACTTAAAAAGTTGACCTTGTGATGATAGAAATAAAAGGGATTTAAATCATATTGTCTAGTGTAGGCACTATTTTCTAAAAGTCCAATAATAATTCTTTTCGGCATGGCTCCTAAAAACACATTGTCTTGCATAAAGGATTTACTTCCGGTTGAGATCGAATAGGTCTTGCATAACACTCGATCGATGGGATACTTTGCTGTACTTTTCTCTAAGGCCTTGGCATGACCCAGTAATACACCGGGACTCACTTTCACTTTACGTATGAAAATAGAAGCATGTTCCAAAATCACTTTGTAGTTGGGAATGGGTTTCGCCGCATCGATTTTACACATTAAGGAAAATTCAGGCTTGCTTCGGGTCATCTTAATTTTCAAGTCAACCATATTCAATAGCAATCGATTTTGTTGAAAAATATCACAATGCAAAGGTCCAATCATATCTAACGTTTTGCTTTTATTCGTGAGTGCGTAACGTATCTTCAATCCGGGGTTGTCTCCAGCAGGATCTGTAGCAGCCAAATTCTCATCTTTGTAAAAACATTCGCAGGTCAATAAACTTTTCTTGGCATCATCTCCATAATTCAACAGCGTTTCAATATAGGCGCGGTAGGGGTAGGTGTTACTCGACGAGGAGATCACTCTTTCGTTCAGGCTAATATCCACTTGAGAAAACAAGGCGTGTAAAAATAAATTCACGGGGGCAACTGCATCTGTTTCCGCTAAGGGTGATCCATCAAACTTGGTAATTTTCACTTTCACATACAGGTAGGAAGCCGATAAATCAATATAGTCTTCACCATTTCCGGAAATATTAAATTCCACAGGTCCTCCGTCTCGAATATTCGCAAGAGGGTGGTATTCAACAAAGTATCCTTTTTCAATAGCCGTTTGCGTGGGTGGGATCAAAAATAAATCCAATTCGGATTTCGCACAGGCAGCAGAATCTTTATGGATGAGTCCAGACATCTTTAAGCGAAAATATCTTGTACCTTCACTTTCTTGGCTTTACGTCGAATGACTGCTTTGGTAGAACGCTTCCTCTTTTCATACCGACGGCCCGATCCAATCATCGTCTTCACTTTAGTAGCGGCTTTGTCGGTTAACGTCTGTCCAGCTTCTTTTAATCTTCGCTTGGCGGCCATTTTAATGTCTTCTCCGCGAGACAGGTCACTCAACACGTTTACGCCTGAATTAAACAACTGCTTGCCGACCGCTTTCGCTCCCGATTTGAAGAGGGGTACTGCTGCACGAAAAAGGGATCGAAACAGTCCACCGAATCCATATCCCTTTTGTAAAGTAGTGCCTTGATAATAATTTAGACCACTACCCGACTGATGGGAATAGTAATATTCAAAAGATTTCGCACAACACTGGTAAGGAACAAACATCACGAGAGGTATTTTTGACGAAAGTGAAGCTTCACGTACGAGCGCCCACGTTCAAATGGCGTGAGTTCGCCGAGGTGGTTCCTTATAACGATTTCCAAAGAGTCGAACGATTTTCGGCTGACAGGTAAATAGTGCGGTCGGTCGAATGTCTCACAAATCATTTCTCCATCTTTTCCTCTCACATTAACAATTCGTAAAAGGGGTGCTAACACATCTCCGATAATTTGGGGTTCGACAATATCCGAATAAACCAGCAACACTCTATAATGCGCACAGGGATCTGCGACATAGGTACTAAAAATAGTTTGCTCGATATTTATATCCGGCGAGGCGATTTCACCTGGTTCGAATCCTAACATCTGCGCTATCCCCTCATGCAATATCAGTTTTGTTTTATCTTTCACGTTAATACACACCTTTTTCGTGTGCGGATCATAAGTGAAAGAAATTTTATTTTTAATCTCTTCAATAGACATCGATTTTAAAATGTCATCGACCGATTCGTAAAAGCCAGGGGGAATTCTTCTACCAAACGGAGATTTCTGATCATTCAAATCGAAACCAAATAAATTATTATTTTGGTTCACATTATACCAGGTGTGAGGGTAAATAAATTCGACAAGGCCTACTTCCCATTCCCCTTTCAATTCAACGGGGGCGGGTAATCGCGTAATAAAATGAGAAATTTTATTCTCAGGAAAATAATTCAGGGAACTGTCCGAAGGTAACGTCACGTAGAACGACATGCTTTCAATTGATCTTTCAACAATCCAAACACTTGTTTTATAAGGCGAATAAATCAGAGGATGGAATCCATTGGTCAAATTTGCTGGGATAACCTTTAAATTTCACTTTGTATTCCACACGCTTTTTCCGTATCCGCTTATCTAAAATCTTTTCAATCGTATAATTCTCTTTTGGTTTCACTTTCTGAAGTTCTTGAGGGTAAAAGGTTCCTTTAATGGGTTCTTCTAACAGGTCCTTGATTCGGTAGACGGGAGGGTCTCTTCTCACACATTCAGTCACCACAAACACTTCTTCAGTCCAGTTCGTTTCATATCCTTTTTCGAAGGTTAATTTCTGCTTGGAAACTCGTACAACATCTCCCGGTTGAAACATGCAGGGTTTTCTTTTCGCATTTTGCATGTCACCGTATAAAGTATCCCATACATCGCTTTCATTTTCAGCGGTTACTTCAACTGGAGCTCTCTTGATACTTGAATGGTAAGTATGATTATAACTGTGTAACAACTGATCCAACACGTCTAAATAGCGGTAGGTATGATTATGGGTAAAATATTTCCACATTTTCGTTTTCAAAGTTCGGTTAAATCGCTCCACGACAGATGCTTTCGTATTGTTATTCGTTGTAAAAAACCGCACGCCTTCTTCTTTCAAAAATTTTTGAAAAAGTCTGTTTTGATACTCTTTTCCGTCATCCGATTGCAGGGACTTGGGTTTCCTCGTCGCGAAAATAGAGGGGAACGCCTTTACAATATCTTCACCCCGTTTTTGCTTCAAAGGGACCGCCCACGCAAATTTAGACAGAATGTCTATACAAGTCAGGATGTAGCGGTACCCTTGATTGAACTTTTGCAAACTGCCGAGATCCACTAAGTCGGTCTGCCACTGTTGATCGATGGAATACACTATCACTCGATTGGTCGGGAACTTTCTTCGAACAGGTTTGTGCAACGTGTATGCATCGACTCCGCTCAGCCAGTCCTGAATTTTCTTCTTCGAGATTTTGCCTTTGGCAGCACGAAATAAGGCATTTACACCACCAAAACTTCCTGCGTGACTTGGGTCCTGATACACCTCCATCGTTACAACACAAAATTTTATTATGACTCACATTCACACGAAAGCGCATCATATCTTCCTCGTACGAAGATACTTTACAGAATGACTCACTAACGCGACGCTTCTCTTTATATACCTTATAAGAGCACTCACAAGCATAGCTTCATGGCTTGATAAATAAAACCCTTATCCACTTATCAAGCCGTGAAACTATTTTACCTTCGGTTCGAATCTAACCCCCTGCAAAAATTCGAAAAAATTTTGAAGTCCGTAAAATTGTGAAAAAAATACTAAGTCCGAAATTTAGGAAAATAAATCTAACTTCTCAAAATTCCCCCTTCTCCCCGATAGATGGCAGCACTCATCGCGGAAACCCTCGTAAAAGGTGATACCCAAAGTTTCTATTCTTCCGGTGGCACCACACAGTTTCTATTCTTCCGGTGGCAACACCCCCTCGTCCAAGATGATGACTAAGTAGTGTAAAAAGGGTGTGTTCTGCGCCGGGGTGGAGGCTTAGAGTTGTAAGGGTGGTGGCGCGCCCCCACCCTACGCCTCAATACGCCTCTACGCCTCCACCGTGGCGCAGAATCACCCTTTTTACACTACTAGTGTAATAAAGCGAATTATTAAATCGAAAATGTACATAGGTATCATTTCATACCTTTGGTATTATGCAAACAAGGCAGTTTTATTTGTTTCAAACATTAATTTTAAAGTTATTACAAATAAAAAAGGTATAAGTCATTTTTTCTGCACTGCGGCTTTTTTTTTTTTTTTTTTTTTTTTTTTTTGTCGCTTAGTGTACATAAACAGATTCTATAAAGTTTCTGAGTTTCGATGGGAAGGCCTCCACTGACTTTTCGTCAATTATTGTTGCTCTTATCATTATTGTCATTGTCGTTGATAATAATAGAATCGAACCTCGTTAACGTGAATCCATAAAAAAATCTGTTCATGTTATCAGTAGATCATGCTATTAGTAACTAATCTTCATATAACTAAACTAATCTCTAATTTGACAGGAACTGAGGAAACAGTTCATGTTAAAAGTAATTCACGTTAACAGTGTTCACGTTAACGCGGTTTGACTGTAATATTATTATAATGTGAAATAGGGACATTTCATTAAAATTAATATTACTTTAAAAACCGTAAAAATGTAAAATATTTTCAGTTTAAAAAGTATTTGCACTGAGAAAAAATATATACCGCCGCCTTCATCTAGAACGAATAAATAGTCATTTTCTGAATATCAAAATTAAAAATATAAGTTTCAGAACTATGCGCATAAGTTAAGCCAATAAACTCAGTAGACGAAATGGTCAAGAATTTATACATTTCTATATGCTAAAACTATATGAGGATTATTATGAATATTACGAATCCTTTGCGTTGCGGGAAATTTTCACTTGATTTCGTAGAATTGGGTCATAAGTTCGAATTATAGTTGTTAGAACTCGCTTCTGCTGCTCGTGTTATTGACTGTATTGGCGCCTCTGCAAAGCAGCTGTGGAGTGAGGAAAGTAATGGATCTGTGGTTCTGTTAGAGCGACATGGTATCATGGACCTGATATAGGGTTTTTGGACAAGGGGGCATGAAACAACAACAGAACTCGTTTCCAAAGGGGACTAGAATTAACAAGAATGATATGAAACTCTTTTTCTACAGCAAAAATTTATTTTCTAGATGTCAGTCAAAGAATTTTTTCTCAGTGAAGGACATTGAAAAAAAAGATATAAATAATAATTATAAGATAAAAAAAACTTTTTATATATCATGTTTTTCTGATGAATCATAGAGCTCTTATTAATGTGCATAAAATTTTGAAAGTGTTAATGCCGTCAATTTTTGCGAGATACATAATTTAACTTTTTATAATTTTTTAGCGTTCATATTTAATCAAATGTATTTATTTTTATGTCGAAAAGAAAGTGAGCTCGTATTCTTTTTTTTTTTTTTTTTTTTTTTTTTATGGGGGGGGGGAATAATTAAATTATAGCTAATATTTTAATGGCTATTTTAACGCTATTAGGATGTTATTATTTTCATATTTTAATTATCGTAATTTCTGGTAGATAACCCGCAGGTAAGATGTGTTATTTCTCCACCAGAAATTTTATTTAATAGAGAAATCAATACTTTTCGGAGGAAGAGCTCGTACAAATATAAATTTATTTATCAATTGAAATTTCTGGTGCAAAACTGGATTATATAACCTGCGGGGTATCAACCAGAAATTACGGTAATTATAAGAAAACTAATCAAAATTTCGAAAATCTGACTTCGAAGTATTGTGTTGTCACCGGGTTCTGATCTACTGTGAAAGTTTCAGATGTCTAGCTAGTAGGGAAGTTAGTTAAAAATCGATTGCAAGATTTGTACCGGATAAACAAACAAACAAGAATAGAATTTAATAAAAACATGGTAAAAAATTACAAAATAATGCTTGGCTTTAGAATTTCTTATTATTTTCATATGAGAATAAAAACTCAGTTCAAAACGACTAATTTATTAAGCATGAAAAAATTCCTTTTGAAAAAGTAACAATGAGTATATATCGTAGCATAAAAATATATAAGTTAAAATTCCAAATTTACGTAATGAAGTTTTATGCAAAATGACTTTCTCCATAGATTATCTATAATCTCCTTAAATAGCTTCATGCAAGTTTTTCCTTCCATGTATGAAGGAACTTCCTGTTATGTAATAACTTCGTTAATCCCTAATTTCATTTCAGCCATCCATGCAGAAAAAAAGTCATGTTTTTATATCATAAAAAAAAGAAAATGTCTAGATAAATAGAGCTAAAATGATGAAAATAAATGAAAAATCTTAATTAAAATTTAATTCATAATCTTATTTTGTTAAGATACTTTTTAATAAACATAATAATTATGAAAGGAGTAAAGATGCTTCACAAATGGATTAAAGGTTTAAAATACATTAAATGCTTTTCATGAATAAATTGTCTTTTCTTAATTAAAAAGAATTATTAATTTTTTAAAAAATTTGAGCAGATAAAATTCTTTTTTATTCATGCGTAAAATTATTTTTCTTATGATATGCATCAAACCGAAAAAACATAACGATGGTTAAATTTCTAAAATTTAAGCATTGAAAAAGTAAATTTCATGCATAATGATATAAAAAACAGTAAATAAATAAATAAAAGTGTGCTGTTTCATGAAAGCTTATTTTAATTTAAAAACTGTTTAAAATTCCTAAGACGTACTTTATTAGTTTTATTAAAAAAATATTTTTTTTTCATCTTTAAAAATTTACATGCATTATCTCTATTTAAGATATTTTAAAATCTTGAAAATATTTTGATTGATAAATAAGAATTAAAAATAAAGTAAATTTTTTGTGATCATATGCAGCATATATATTTCTTTTTTAAATTGTTTGATCCCATTTTTTTATTATTATTATTATTATTAAATAATAAAAATCTTGCAATTGTTTTCTATCCTATAAAAAAATTAGTGTTAGATCAAAGAGTAATGGGTGAAACAAAATATGTATAACAATAATAAAATAAAATACTATGAAATTATGTCGATGACAGAATTTAAATTAGTACGATAGGACAATTTATACATTTGTATTTTAACACACTTTCAAAAAAATAAATATCTTAAAATGCTAGTCTAAATAATCATGAAACATTCAGCCAAGATCCGTTGGCTCTCTGGAAACTCGCGTAAATACGGGCTGGGACCCCTTAGAAAGACCCCCACGGAGGGCATTCCCCCTATAGGCCTAGGACACATAAGGAGTCAATCGGCCTTAATCCTCCAACCAACCAACCGTTGGCTCTCTGATCAGAGCACACAACTACGAGACCGAAGGTTGTGAGTTCGATTCTCACTGATGGGAAGTGAAAAAAAAAAGTATGTAAAAGTTTTTACGTATTTCACAAAATATTTTAAGATAGAATAAGAAATTAAACAGTAAAATTGGATATTTGCAGGTATTTTCGAAGTGCAACACTATAAATTGGTAACGACGCAAAATGCCTGATTGAATGAAACAGTCCTGTCGTACTAAACAATATCTAAAAACGCTACTCTATATCTGTACTGATAAGTATAAATGATTTAAGTCCATATTCTTGATTTTTCAGGAGACGGAAAATAAAGTTAAACTAGCTAAAAACTAATCAGAAGAATCGATTAGGAAAAGGGGATCATGTTGATTTATACCCTTTATACCATTCAGTGATTGCCAACCTTCATTTAATAAAGGGAAAAAATTGAATTAAATATTTTACACCAAAGATTAATGATAAATTTCTGACTTGAACCTTTTTTTATCAATGGACTTTCTCAAAGACTAAATGACATGTATTTAAAACCTTTATACCAATCGATAGAGAATTATTTTTCTGAGCCTAACGATGTACTTAAATCAAAATCGACATTTTTGGACTTAAATCCTTTATACTTATCACTACAGAAATAATCAGGAAGCATACAGCCAAGAATTATTGGCTCTGTGATCAGAGTGCACAACTACAAACCCGAAGGTTGTGAGTTCGATCCTCACCAATGGTAAATGGAAAAAAAAAGTGTGAATTGTTTACGGATTTAACAAATTATTTTAAGATAGAGTAAGAAATTAAAGGGTTTTTCGAAATGTAACATTATAAATTAGTAACTACGCAAAATGCCAGATTGAAAGAAATAGTCCTGTCGTACTAATAAAACACTGAGAATTCAGTAATAAGAAAATCATCAATGGTGACGTTATTTCTTGTCACCGTTCCATTATTTCTGGTCACCCTGTAAATATTTTCAGCCAATTCACAATTTATTTCACGTTTTCTTAGAAAATGCAAAGGTATCAATTACTGCAACAGAAAAGCATAGTTCCCAACTTAGTATCTTCTAGTTACCGGAAAAATTTAATGCAAATATTATTTTATTATTATTATTTAATCAGTGAACTGTAACGAATTTCACTGATAAAGTAAAATTAAAAAAATAAATTAATAAAATATAATAAAATTTTCCAGTAGCCAAAAGGTATTAAGTTAGCAACTATTAAAAAAAAGTCCACTACTGCATTTTTAAGTTCCTGTTACTGGTATATTTTAATACCACTAGAAAAATACTTTTATGAAGGATAAAAATGTTTCAGTTAGCATTTTTGGAACACAGTCATCTACAAAAATAGGGAAGTGAGATGACTGTTTACAATTTCAATTTCTAAAATGAAAACTACACTGTAGGAAATAACGGTGAATCAGTAAGAAATAACGGTGAATGAAACAGTTTATCCAGCGTAAAATGTGATGGTGAATAAACGTAGAATAGAATACAATAGATTTATCGTATAATCTACATTTCACCGTGAAATATACGGCAATTAAAGTATAAAAAGTGTAAATATACGGCAAATAATATATTTAAAAATACAGCTAACCGTAAAACTTACGGGTAAAGGTTGGCAGCAAGGTTTCCAGTTGTTTCGTCGCAATTATTTTTTCAGTATGTAATACATACTAAATAAAAAGGCTTGAACTACTACTGGTACATTTACCCTACTGTCGAGCGCTTTGTTTGAAAAATAAAAAGAATTGTTTCATAAATTTGTTTAAAATTAAAAATGAAAGTACAGTTATTTATTGAATTTAAAAACATTCAACCCATTTGGATTCCATTTGATCCATTCGAAAAGAAAGAAATTCATTATAGTTCGTTTGAACGTATCACAACAACAGGATTAATTATGTCTAATACACATTTTATAGAATTCAAACCAGAAAACTTCAAGCTACTATAAGCTCTGAATTCTAAATAAGCATGTTTTAACCCTTTCATGAGCGCCATTTGCATAGTGCAAACACAAATTTCAATTCAAAATTGCAAAAACTGGCACCGGAATTTTTTTTTTCTTCTATAACTCAGAGACTCTCTTTTAAAACTTCGTTTGTTTCTTCTATTCTAATATTCTTGGCGAATTCTGGTGGTTGTTGATTTTAACACGTCGAGCGCCATGTCAGCCGTTCTAGATTCTAGACATTTTGTCATATATCTATAAAAGCACTGAAGGAATAATCTTGAAACTTTAGAAGTGTGCAGAAAATGTTATACATCAAACATTTCAGTGAAAGTTTTACCTCGAAAGTAAAAGCAGTACCAATAATAAATTAACACGTTGAGCTCCCTGTCAGCCATCGGTGGTTAACAGTGTCAAATATGATATAAAGCCGTGTCAACTATCGGTGGTTGACAGTGTAAAACAGGATATAAAACTAAAAACATTACATTGTTTTAAGTAATTATTGAAAGTTTATTAAAAATCTGTTTAATTTTTATTTTTTACAGGAGGAATCATTATGGAATTTTAATGGATTTAATAGAATTCGCGTGGTGCTCAACGTGTTAAATGAGAAAATTTGCTTGCTCCTGGAAAGGTTAAATGAAACGTCAATTACGACTGTTCAGAAAGAAGTAAATGCTTAAAAAGAAAAGCAGAATCAGTGGTAAAGTCGGTAACAAAAGTCTCCGAACACTAGCAAAAATTCGTATATAAAAAAAGTACACTTAATACAGTTTTGTTAAATAAATCCTTGTCGAATTCTGTTTTTAGACTGACTAAGAACAAGATTCGACAAGGATTTATTTAACAAAACTGTATTAAGTATACTTTTTTTAAATAGGAATTTTCGCTAGTGTTCGGAGACTTTTGTTACCGACTGTATCATGAAATAAGCCTAGGAGGCATGATATGAGAGAAGATGACATGTCTGGAAAAATATAAACATAAAATCGTAACTGCAGAAGACATTAAATAATACAGTTATATAAGGAGTACTGTATGATTATTGTGAAATTATGTAATATGGATCGTTCGAGACAAAAGTCACTGTAACTATAGGTCTCAAAGCCGTCCAACGAATAAAATAACGCATTACTAGCGAGTGTTTTGGTAAACTCAATATGGCTCCTGCCGCAACCATTTTGTGGTTATAATAGTTAATTTCATTTGCCCTGCATGCTGATGCACCACATGCCACCTCCTCTACAACAGACAAAGCTAACAGTAAACTTAGACTTCCACTCTATTTCATAGAGCGATAACCCACACCTTTGAAAAGATGAAAATATCTGTGCATTCCGTTATCTATAACAATATCTGCACAGACCATGAAGACTCACTATGAAAGAACAACGCATTTCTATAGTGTTTTAAGGTTGCATTTGAGGTGTCTTCAAACCTCGGTACAATAAAAATCACTTTGCAGATTGTATGCGTTTAACTGCTAACTTTTACTTCTTTTTTTTTTCTAATTAAAATTCGAAATATTTAATACAAGTCTTTTAAATAGTTTTCTAACATTTTTCACTGATTAATTTTTTAAATATCTCTACTCCATTAAAGAGTTATTAAAAAAGCATAAATATTGGAAAATATATGTATGTACAGAGTGTTCCCGAAAGATCTCCTGAATTATGAAATGAAGTAACTGCGAAATAAAGAAAAACAGAAAGAGGAAATAAATGGTATGTTGGACAGACAGGTCTGGAATTTTCTATATGAATAAATTATTATTTGTTTTCTGGTCAACACCCTTTTTTTAGCATTAAATTTTTCTTGAAAGCTTCGCCTTGTCATCTTTGACATCGACATAATCAGTGGTAATCCTGTACAATAAAAACATGTTTCTTCAAGGAATACGACATGATCCTCTCCAATTTTCTATAACTAATTCGGTACAACTCCCTTGCACGTGTCAAAATGAAACAGACTAGCGAATGAACTTTCATTGTTAATGAGTGCTATTTAAACATTTATATGCTTGTGGCGCCACCTATTAGCCAGTCTTGAAATTACTTCTACAAACCTGTGTATAATAATTTTCAGACTTTTCCATCCAACATACCACATATTTCAACTTTCTGTTTCTCACTGCTTCACACTTATGTGATAAAGTTGGGGATTCCTTTATAAAAATCCTGTACATATCGTTGAACATAACGTTGAGGCAGTATTGCCCATTCTAATTTAACCTTCTGCTCATTTTAGAAAAGGGTAAAATTTTAATGTTGATTTTATTGTGTAACTTATAAAATTTTTATACAGTCGTTAGCAAAAGTGTCCGAACACTAGCAAAAATTCCTATGTAAAAAACGTACGCTTAATACAGTTTTGCTAAATAAATCCTTGTCGAATCATACTTTTAGACTGACTAAGAATAGAATTCGACACGGATTTATTTAACAAAACAGTATTAAATGTACTTTCTTTATATAGGATTTTTTGTTAGTGTTCGGACACTTTTGTTCCCGACTGTACTACATCAAAATTACGTTTAAAAAAAAAAAAACAGGATTTGTTATTTGTAATTTAATTCGAAATAATTACAACGGTGTAAGAATAAAAATTACCGTTATATAATTTCCTTTACTATATAATGGTGAAAGTTAATGAAAGTGCACTAAGTATTTGGTTGCCATTTTATAACGCGTTTTAGTGAATAATGGATGCTGTTAAAAAAAATATGTTGGATTTTTTGACTTTACAATATAAAGATTCTCTTAAACGTGCATTGAAGCGAATTTTGATACTTGTTCAAATGATCAATATATATATATATACATATATACTGTATGGCGTTGTCAGGAGAGATTGCATTAACAATATCAGTCACAAGTTCAAATATTTATTTTCTTCTTACAACTAAATAAAAAGCTCTTTTGTTTGTCTGTTAATTTGTTTAGTTGTTAAATTCTTTAAATAATTTTTTAGATATCATCATAACTTTCAAACATGAAATTCATAAAATATTTCGTCTACTATCATCGTTGTATATTGCAAATGTTATCTTCCTTTAGTTTACAAAAATTGCTGAGGCGAACTTTTGAGATTTTATTTTTAGAAGTATTTATTCAACAATTACCTTTATTTTAAAATCCATATATGTTTAAATTTCATCTTCGAACAACACGTAAAATTTAAACATCTAATAAATGAATATCATAACGGTTCAATTAAATATGCAATTTTCATTTCAAATCTAGAATAAACTTTAATTAGAATTAGTTTAACTTTGCTGAATCTCAATAATTGAAGAAGTTCAAAATTCCCAGAAATACGTTAATGATAAACCTTCTTGAACAATATCTTTTCAAGAAAAGTTTTCAGTTAATTACTTTCCACTCAAAATAAGAATATCTGAAATAATTTTAACTATTATAATTTATGTCATAAATTATTTCGGATATATTACACCTATATTTTCTTCTATAAATTCCCACAATGCAATATACGGGAGTGACCCACGTAAAAGCGGCCCAGCATATTAAAAACAAGGTTTAGTATTAATTCCACTACTGTATATGTATTATGCTGCCCAAGCCATGTACTACGCTAGCCACCGTATATAATATTAAAATTATTTTCCATGTTGAATTTAGATTATTTTCATGTTAGAGAAGCATAACATTAAATATCGAAAAATAAGTTAATTTTGTGCTCTATAGACAACATCAAAGAAAATGCTTCATTTATTTATTTATTTTTTTCATTTACAGATATTAAAAAAAAAAAAAAAAAAAAAAAAAATCGATAACTTTGTTTTAAACTAGCACACCTACTATTTGAATATTCTCTTAAATGATAGGGACAAATTCTTTTGAAAAGTATTGATAATGGAAATAGAAACCCCTGTTATGCATTCTCTGAGGTTTAAGTTGTAATTCTACATAATTATTAAATATATATGTATATATATCTATATATCCTATTTTATTATTATTATTATTTCTTTTCTTTTTTTTTCTTTTTTTTTTTTTCTCAATGATTCGTTAAAAATAGTTATCATTGTGAACATTCATAAAATACCGTAATTTCTGGTAGCTACCCCGCAGGTTATATAATCCAGTTTTGCACCAGAAATTTCAATTGATAAGTAAATTTATATTTGTACGAGCTCTTCCTTCGAAAAAGAATAGATTTCTCTATTAAATAAAATTTTTGGTGGAGAAATGACACATCTTACCTGCGGGTTATCTACCAGAAATTACGGTATTTTGTGCTATGCTTCCATATTAAAATGCATGAACAAAACAGGTATCATCGCCACCTGTCGAGCGATTTTCACCAAAAAATGATGGACACTAATTTATGTTAAGATACACCTACATATAAATTTATATAAAATTTTGTGATTTTTTTATAAGCTGAAACTGGCGCGAAATTTTTGTCCTGTACATCAAGCCAGGCAGACGTTTTAAATAATGGTCAAACTGTGATCTAGAACTCTTAAAACGTCTAAATCGATAGCAAACCAGTTGTCGAAAATGTTTACTAAATCAGTACTTGTTGAATAGAAAAAAGTAAAATGAATGAAATAAATATTATCAAAAGGAGAATTCCTTTTTTATTTATTTATTTATTTCCTTTTTTGTTAACATATTCTCATGTTGGACAGTGTTGGAGGAAAAAAAAAGGGGGGGGGGAATAAGCAGCCACCCTTCAACTAATTTCGCTGGATATTTTCGTATGAATATGCAGCTGATACTGATTGTCATGCTTTTTCATGATTATGCCGTTTGGTATTAAAATCTTAGATTTTAATTAAATTCAGAATTAATAATTAAAAATACTATTTTCAGTCTAAAGTGTCAGAACATGAAGTCTTTCCTTACGAAGATCTTAGGACGATAAAATCATTATTTTCTCCCCCTTTCCATTTCCGTTGAGAAAAATAAAATTCTCTTTTGGCTAGCATACTTTAAGCAGGTATCTTAATGTTCTATGTGAACTTTCCCAAGACCTCAAAAAGGGTTGCTTTGTCGGGGAGTTTGGCTAAAACACAGCCTTTTAATAACATTCATTCAGAAATCGAAAATTCAAAACCTTTGTATAGATTTCACCGTTAATTATTTTTCAACGGTCTTCCCGGCGTGCGTATTGGCAGGGTATGCAAGCGTTTGTCGCCAAATCTAAAAAGCGGTTTGGCGTCTGTTTCCATAGAGTGAAGATTTTTTAATTATTAGAAGTGGTTGTCAACCCAGGGGTGCAAGAGTTTCCGTCTCTAGACGGAAAACTTACACCAGGGCATTTTTATGAATAATCTATATCGTATTTGTGCTTTAATTTATTGCGACTAAGCATAATAGAAATTACTGATAACGTGTGCTGGTGACAGTCTTTTATTTTGAGACTGAAACTCTTGCACCCCTGTTGTCAAGATGTCACTAGGAATCCTTTTATCGACACATTCAATACTAAATATTTTGAGTGCTTGTTACACCTTTATCGAATCCTTATGTTATTTCATTTTTGTAATAAAAGAAAAAAAAAACATAATTGAATTAGTGCAATTAATTTCAACAATTGTGGTTTTACTTTAGTTTTCTCTCAAGTACTACAAAGTCATGGTGCGTAATACAATGAATAACAATTCATCGTAATAAGGATATATGATATCTTTGTTTGAAGTTAGAGTTCCTTAAATAGTTTAAATTGATCATATGAGCAGTGATTTTTCTGAGGGAAAACGCATTTTGATTTCCTACACATATTATACGTAACCGTTGCTCTTCAAAAGGAAAGGTTTTTCTTCAAAATAATTAAGATCACGGTTTCTCCACTGGTGAGAATCGCCAGTACACTGATGGATTATCAATATCGCCTAATTTATAATGGTATACTTTGATTTTGCTCATGGGGTCATCAACATATTTAAACTTACATCTTTTTTTTTTTTTTTTTTTTTTTTTAATATATAT
Organism: Salticus scenicus; assembly: GCA_963930645.1. Lineage (NCBI taxonomy): Eukaryota > Metazoa > Arthropoda > Arachnida > Araneae > Salticidae > Salticus > Salticus scenicus. The sequence goes on from OZ005659.1 coordinate 144,129,017, forward strand.
ATATATATATATATATATATATATATATATATATATATCAATACCAATTTTTGGTATTTTTCTAGGTTATTTGGATCATATCAACCCGGGAAATTGTGCAGTTTATAATTTTTTCTCAAATTTTGATGAAGTTATAAGATGTCAAACTGTGGGAAGGGATGAAATTTTAAATAAATATGACGAGCATTGAGTCATATCTTCCCAAAAAATTATTATTATTATTATTATTGTTATTTTATGAATTTGAATGAAGTGTCTCAAACATATCCCATTCATATTTTAGGTTAAAAAAAAAACATATTTTTAATTGTAAAAATTATTAATATATTCATATTCCAAAATTTATGAATCCTGTCCTATAATAATTTTTGTACGAATAAAAGAAAATCGAAAATCATCAGAAATATGGTCTTTTTAATTTACAGATCATTCCTATTATTATTTTTCGCGTTACAGTGTCTCTTATTGATGTTAGGAAGTCGTCTCGTCACATCTTATCATTTCTGTTCTATCAGAATGGATGTTACACTTTTCTGTGCGAGATCTTATTTTATTTATTTTATTTATTATTTATTTATTATTTATTATATTTTTATATTTATTTTTATTTTATTTTATTTTTTATTATTTTATTTTATTTTTGTTTTATTTATTTTATTTTATTTTATTTTATTATCTATTTATTATTTATTTTATTTTTATTTTTATTTATTTTTTATTTTATTTTTTATTATTTTATTTTATTTTTGTTTTATTTATTTTATTTTATTTTATTTTTGTTTTATTTATTTTATTTTATTTTATTTTATTATTTATTTACTATTTATTTTATTTCATTTTGTTTTATTTTACTTTTTATTATTTTATTTTATTTTATTTTTGTTTTATCTTATTTATTTTTTATTTTATTTATTTATTTATTTTACTTGGTGTAGGGATGAATCATAAACCCTGAGTACATTTTCGTTTACAACAATATCAATAATTAATTAAAGGTACTTAAACTATACCTTTTTTAAAACTGCCTAGATCTCAGGAATTCGAATATAGAATCAAAAATTGGCATTACTATTCGAAATGAAATTGAGGCAAATTATGCAGATGAATCTGTAGGCAGAATTTAACTATACCATTATTAACTAGACTTTATTACCAATAGGATGGTACTAGCCGAAAGTTTCTATGATAATTTACCGTGAAATTAATCGAATGGTGGATTTTTTTAATCTTTTTTAATTTTTAATTTATTTATTTATTTATTTTTAATATTATTATTTTACTGACTGCACTTGGTATTGACGTTGTTATTAGAATTCAGGCCCATTGATTGCACTAGGGTCATAGGCCTGAATGAGGATTCACTCCATGGTGATGAGGTCTTTCTAAATGGTCCTAGCACGTATTTACACATGTTTCAGAGTAAACCACGAAAAAAAACTCAACGGCTACGCCAATGAGCGTGACTTGGGATCGGACCCGGCATCTCATGTCTACCAGTAACGAGGACAGAACCGCTCAGCTGCTGGTGGGCCAACTGAGCATGTAATTACTGCCTTTGTTTGCACAAAAATTATTCTACTACTCTAAAATTCATGTACAGTCAGAAAAAAAAGCCCTCTATCTCCCCCCCCCTCCCCACAACTACCTAATTTCACCGTAAATTGTTGTAGAAACATGCGACTGTTGCCAATAGATTTGTAATAACATCTAGTTTATAATGATATAGTTAGATTTTGCTTAAAGGGTCGTCTACATATTACAACTGGCATCAACTTATTTTTTTTTCAATGGTAACCCCCATTTTTTTATAGTTTATTTGATTAATTTAGATCAAATCCTTGCGGAAAATGGTATAGTTCATATATTTCGCTCAATTTTTCATGAAATTACAAGTTGTTAAAGTATGGGGATGCTAATGTTAAATTTGAATGTGACAAACACTAAATCATATCTTCCTAAAAAAATTATTATATTCAAATTCTGTTTTTTTTTTTTTTTTTTTTTTTTTTTTTTTAATGCGTTAGAATTATGTTCCCCAAACATATTCTAAGCATATTTTTGAATAATTAAAAAAAAAAAACAAAAAAAAAAAAAACATTTTTTGAATTATAGAAGTTATTAATAAATTCATATTTGAAAAAAAAATATGAATTAGGACCTATGTTAAATTTTGCACGAATAGAACGGGCATCATCAAAAACATGGGTTTCCTAATTTACCTCTCGTTCCTAACATTATTTTTTGGATTACAGTGATATTTCATTTTTTATTGCTGTTAGGGGCCGTCACTTGTTATAATTTCTATGCATTTTCACAAAAAAATATTTTAATTTACCTTTATGTTATTCTTATTGTTTTCTAAGCAACATTTCGATGTTTATTATAAAAACTGGCTTATTTTTATTTTATTTTTTTAATTATCGCAATGCAGGCGAGAGATTGTGAAAGAATTCCAAAATAAATCAAACCACGCCTCTACATCGCTGAAACAACATTAAAAAACACTAGTTTGCATATTCGTATTTGTTGGTGAGAAATAAACTCAAATGACATTCTTTCAATTATTACAAAAACTTTCTTTTTCATATTGTTCGAAAAACATTTCATTTGACTCTTTTTTCTTCTTCCATATATACATCTGCATTAGAGCGTCGCTGTGACGCATTTGTTGTGATTGGCCGTCTGTATTCTATGTACGTGTAGTGAAGTCTGTTCGTTTTCTTTCTCTTCTTCGATGTTTCAGTTTAATAAAAAATGTAGTTAAAGTAAACATGTGGGTTCATATTTTTATTCCCACAATATAATATAATATATAATTATTATTCACAAACATATATATAGATATGTATATATAATGTATATATATAATGTATATATATAATATGTATATATATATGTATATATTTATATTTATATATATATATATATATATATATATGTGTGTATAAACATATATATATATATAAATATATATGTATATATATATATTTATATATATATATATATATATATGTATAAACATATATATATATATATATACATATAATGTAAGCGAAAGTAAATATTTTTTGTTTCTTCAAAACGTAAGTCAACATCAAAACGAAAGTGAAGAAACGTAAGTAAACATTAAAAACAAAAGAAGTGAAAATAACTATATGGACGTTTAAAATAAACATTTAAATGATTAAAAATAAAATTTCAGTTATTATATTTGAGAAATAAACAAAATTGAAATATTAAAATGAGTATCCTCAAAGACACTATTATAGAAAAATTGAACTCTCAAAACTATGATGTTTGGAAGATTAAACTGGAGATGTTTCTCCAAAAAGAATATTTATACTCAGTGGTAACAAATGACCCTCCAGATCCGATAAATGACACATGGAATAAAAAAAAATAGAAAGGCTCGTGCTATTATAAACCTCTTAATAGAGGATAACCAGATCATCCATGTTAAAAAGCTTCAAACCGCTAGAGAGTGTTGGAACGCTTTAAAAGCTGAACACGAACGCTCAACCCTCAGCAGTAAACTATTTTTGCTGCGAAATCTTTCTTCTACGAAATTAACTGAGGGCGGAGATATCATCGAAAATTTAACTCATATTTATCAGTTACGTGATAAACTAACCTCAATTGTTGAAGAAATAAATGACCGACACCTTTCAGCAGTAATGCTCTGTTCTTTACCTCCAAGTTATGATACACTAATCACAGCCTTAGAGTCTAGAGATGGAAATGATTTGATACCAGAGTTTATACGCTCGAAATTAATTGATGAGTATTCTAAAAGAAAAGAAAACAAATCTGAAAATAATTCTGTGTTAAAGGTTAAATTTAAACCAAAACCAGAAAATTCAAAGTTCTGCCGCTATTGCAAATGAAAATCTCATAACATTGAAGAATGCTGGCATCTTAAAAATAAAAATAAAGAAAAAACTTTTAAACAAATAAAAGCCAACAATGCCAGATCAACTTTCAAATTTGGTATGTACTCTCAAAACAGACATAACGCGGATAGGGCTCTTATTACTGAGAGTGAAAATAAAAAATCTAACGATAAAATATTTACTCTATTTATCGGTGAGAAATCGAGCAACTGGTATGTAGACTCGGGTTGTTCAACGCCTGTTTGCGATGATAGGAGTAAATTTCATGAATTTAATTATAATAATTCACGCGTAACAATCGCGAATGGACAGGAGATAAAATCCCTTGGTCATGGGTCTGTGAAATAAACACCATAAATTCCAATAACACACATAATACTATAACATTGAAAAATGTTTTGTATGTACCAGAAATAGAGACAACCCTCATATCTAAGGGGCTACTGAAAATGGTTGTGTAGCAATATTTGAAAACAAATCATGCAAAATAATACATGAAGGAGAAACATGCATTGAAGGTTACATTAATAACAATTTATATGAATGCAAAGTTAACTATTATACAACACACACTATAAACATAGTAAAAACATGGGAAAATAAAAATTGTATTGATACATGGCACATTAAATTAGGCCATAGAAACATTATCATATAAAACAATTAGTAAACAATAACATGGCAGTTGGGATAAAACTAGACAACTGCAAACATGATAATGCATGCGAAACAAGCATATTAACTAAATTAACGGAAAATCCTTATCCCAAAAAGGCTCAATTTAGGGAAACAAAAGCACTAGAGTTGTTACACACTGACTAGTGTGGGCCAATGACAACCCCTACGGTCGGTGGAAAATACTATTTTTTAACCTTCATAGATGACTTTAGTAGATTTACAGTTATATACCTACTGAGAAATAAGGATGAAGTTTTTACAAAATTGAGGGAATACATCGCAATGACATCAAATAAGTTTGGACGAACTTTGCATGCAATCTGCTCCGACAACGGAGGAGAGTATACGGAAGAGAATTAAATGAATACTTAACAAAATTAGGTATAGACCACCAATTCACTGTTCCCTGTTCAGCTTCTCAAAATGGAACTGCTGGACGTAAATATCGTACTTTAGTTGAAATGGCACGATGTTTATTAAAGGATGGCAATTTACCAAATTCTTTCTGGGGAGAGGCAATAAATACCGCAGTTTACTTGCAAAATAGACTCCCAACAACTTCGTGTGAATTGACACCTTATGAATTATGGACAGGTCGAAAACCTGACCTATCGATGTTAAAACCATTTGGTTGTCGTGCCTATGCATACGTACAAAAGGTACACAGGGGAAAATTAGATAATACAGCACAGGAAGGTATCGTCGTAGGGTACGATAATAGAAGCAAAGGATATAGGATCTGCACAAATGGCAAAAACATAATTATTAGTCGAACCGTAAAATTTGTAGAAAATGAAAAACAAGCGATGCTTAAATATGAAATATCACAAAACAATGATGAGAAATGTGATAATAAAAATCCATCACCAAATATGCAAATAATGGACTCAGAGATAGATGAAACTAATGTGTTGTATCAGATAATTCACAAAATATTCCACGTAGATCACAAAGTTCTAATAAAGGGGTACCATGAGATAGATTCGCATTCACAATACACAATGAAAGAATAAGCGAACCAAAATGCTGGGATGATATAATAAGTATGGAAAACCCGGTAGAAAAGGAAAATTGGATCAATGCTACATTAGATGAAATAAATTCACTCAAGCAGAATGACACCTCGGATTTAGTTGAGGTTTCGCCAGGGACGAAAATAGTAGGATGCAAATGGGCATTCAAAGCAAAATATAACAGTCAGGGCCATGTTGAAAAATACAAAGCTAGGCTGGTTGCAAAGGGCTTTTTACAGAAATTTGGAATAGACTATGATGAGACTTTCGCCCCACTGGCGTCTCACACGACTTTGAGAAGTTTTTTTGGCAATGAGTCTTTATAAGAATTTAAGTCTTAGACATATTGATATCAAGACTGCATTTTTACACGGTAAATTGAGTGAAAATTTTTATATGCATCAGCTAGAAGGATACGTGGTATCCGGGGAAGAACATAAAGTGCGCAAATAAAAAAGGCAATATACGGGCTAAAGCAGGCCGCGAGAGCATGGAATTTAAAATTAAATGAGTCATTACTAAACTTAGGTTTTAATCAAAGTCAATTCGACAAATGTCTTTATAAACGTAAACAAAACGATGTAACTACTTACGTACTTGTGTATGTCGATGATTTGTTAATAGCGGGGAATTATCAACAAATAAATGAAATTATAAACAAACTAAAACAAGAATACCCGTTAGCAGACTCGGGAGAAGCAAAACAATATCTTGGGATAAATATTAATCGTCCTAATGAAAATACAATGACTCTTGATCAAACACACAAAATACAAGAACTTATAGTCAAATACGGCTTAGAAAATTCAAAACCTACAGACACTCCTATGGAGGCAAGTTACATAAAATTAAATGACGAAGACCTTTTACCAGAAAATACACAATATAGACAGGCTGTAGGCGCATTGTTATATATTTCAACCGTGTCACGTCCGGATATTAGCGCCGCGGTAAATATTTTGAGTAGAAGAAATGAGCGACGAAGAGCAAAAGATTGGGAAGCGGCAAAAACGCTAATTAGATATTTAAAAAGTAAAATTAATCTCAAATTGACATATAATAATATTAAAGAACCTGTCTTGAGGGTATATGCAGATTCCAATTGGGGAAACGATCGCAGTGATCGTAAAGCTGCTGTCACACGTACTCTCATACGATCAGCAGTATCAAGTACTTTCTCCCGAAACCACCTGAAACAGGTGTTTTGAGAGGCAAAAGATCGAAAACGTATCGTTTGATAGTTTCCCTCTCCTATCTTTGTCAGTGACGAACTTATGACTAACTAAATCTCCTACGCTAGATGTTAGCTCGTATTCACCCAATCGGAGTGCGAGAAAATCAGAGTGCGTTTAAAACATTAAATAGCGAGCGATTAGTCGCCAATTGTTAACGTCTTCAATGAATTAATTTCAGTCTTCATAATAACCCTACTACCGGATGCCCGATTATTTGGAGAGGTAATAGCATATAGTTCAGAGGGTAGGGTCTTCCGTGTGATAGCTGCTTAAGTCTACAACAGGAAATTTATTCTGCATAGGAATAAATACTATATACTGGACAAGCAAAAAACAAAAATCTGTATTGATGTCGTCAGCGGAAGCGGAATGCATTTCCGCAGCAAGTGTCGCACAGGACGTTAAATGGCTTATAAACATTTTTGAAGAACTTGACATGCAAAAAAAAATGACCTATTACGCTTTATGAAGACAATCTTTCTTGCATCAAATTGGCTGAAAATGACAAATTTCGACAAAAAACAAAAAATATTGAATTAAGGTACAGTCGGCTGCAAAATTATTGAGCACTAGCCAATAATTCCTATATTTAAAAAGTACACTTAAGACAGTTTTGCTAAGTAAATCCTTGTCGAATCATGTTCTTAGACTGATTAAGAACATGACTCGACAAGGATTTATTTAACAAAGCTGTATTAAGTGTACTTTATTTTGGCAAGGATTATTGCTAGTGCTCGAACAATTTTGCAGCCGACTGTACCATATGATTCGAGACCTTGTTGAACAGGGCATAATAAAGATTGAATATATCAGTACGGAAAATATGATCGCCGACATACTCACCAAACCTCTGCCGAGACATTCCTTTCAAAAATTGCTAATTTCTTTGTTGAACTGTGATTAAATGTCATGGAGTTTACGCAGAGGTGTTGGTGAGAAATAAACTCAAATGACATTCTTTCAATTATTACAAAAACTTTCTTTTTCATATTGTTCGAAAAATATTTCATTTGACTCTTTTTTCTTCTTCCATATATACATCTGCATTAGAGCGTCGCTGTGACGCATTTGTTGTGATTGGCCGTCTGTATTCTATGTACGTGTATTGAAGTCTGTTCGTTTTCTTTCTCTTCTTCGATGTTTCAATTTAATAAAAAAATGTAGTTAAAGTAAACATGTGGGTTCATCTTTTTATTACCACAATATAATATAATACATAATTATTATTCACAAACCAAACCAAAGGAGGCTGGTTTAATTTATTTAAAACACTGTTATTTATATATTTAAAATTATCTTTTGAATAGTTTAGCTGAAAAGAAATATATTCAGAAACCAAAACTCCTTATTTATTTACGGAATACATCGGTTCCTGAAATCATAAATAGCAGAGGATACTCATAAACAAGGTGAGTGCATTTTACTTACCTTATAAACTTTGTTGAATTATTTTATAAGATATATTACAAATATCAAAATAGGCCAATTAAATATTTGAGATATGATTTAAATAATTCTTTTGTCATCATCAACAGTATTTGACTTTTTGTGTGACGCTAGTATGCATAAATCTGGATGGCATTTACTACATCGAATGCTGAACACAAAACTTAAATCATTTAATTGCAAATATGCAAAATAATTTTGTTTTTAAAAAATGTGTAAAGACGTGGATTATGTTGCAAGAAGGAATATACTCAATCCTGAAATCCTTTGCTCTTAAATATTACAAAACTTTTCCTAGTTTCTCACTGTTAAAATTCTATTTTAACCCAGTTGTCTTTTTCTTTTTTTTTTTTTTATTGTACTTGACTATTGTAGGGTTCGTGCACCTGAAGTTAAATGTCATGATTTGGTTTGGGAAACGTGGTAAGGTGAGGATTGTTGTTTGAAAGAGCAATACGCATTGAGCAACTTCCTTTTTTTTTTTTTTTTCAGGACTGAGGACTATAAGTCTTAATCTACGGATTTTTACGATACCAGTTTTACGATAGTTGGACATTTATCATAATCGAAAATTTATCAAAAATATAATTGAATAATTTGAAAGCGATGTCATAATTTGAACAATAAAAAAACTAATAGTAATCCGTACTAAACTAAATTCTTCTTCTGCCAGAATTTCATCTTTTTTTTTTTTTTTTTTTTTTTTTGAAAGGAAAGAAAAGAAAGGAAAGTTAATGATAATCAGTTTCAAAATAGACAGTATCGATTTTTTTTAATCAATTTTCAATTAGTAAATAAAAAACGCGCGTGCGAAAAAAAAAAAAAAGAGAGATAATTAAATTTGAGTTTGAGTTGGTAATCTATACAATATTTCTCTAACGTGGTCCAGCTACGAATATATTTTGTCGAAACGATACGATAACGGTTAATTAATAAAATTCGCGAGGGGGGGATAATATTTGTAAATGGTCACTATTTAAGCACGCGGACTAAGTTCAGTGATCTAATAAGAAAAAAATGACGACATTTGTCTGATGACATTTTTTTTTAGGACTGAGGGCCTATTAGTCTCAATCTGGGATTTTTGCGTTGTCGATTTCGAGAGTTGGACATTTCTCGAAATCTAAAATTTATCGAAAATATAATTGAATAATTTGAAAGCGATGTTATAATTTGAAAAAAGAAAAAAAAAACTAATAGTCCTCCGTCCTAAACTAAATTCTGCTTTTGCCAGAATTTCATCAAAATCTTTTTTATTATTATTATTATTATTATTGAAAGAAAAAGAAAGAATTAATAATAATCAGTATCGTTACAAGCGATATCGAAAAAGTTTTTTTTTTTTAAATAATTTTGAATTAGGAAATAAAAAGTGCGTGTGAAATAATATGAAATAAAAATAGGTAAAAAAATGAATTTAATGATTTGATGTTTTTGTTTTTCGGGGGCTGCTCATGCATATAAAAAATGCGTATTAAAACGAGTCGAAGAAGGATGCGAAATAAGTATTGAGTTATATTACGATAAATACGATATATAATATGATACGATATATTAGACCTATCGTCCAGGGTTAGTAGGCATTTTCGTTGAAACAAATAGTTTGTTCGTTCGGTGCAACTTGCACATTAGTCCCGTGAGGTACAGCTTTCAGATTAGTCTCTTGAGGTACAACTTTCACTTTAGTCCCGTCAGGTACAACTTGCACATTAGTTCCCTTTAAATATATTTTTATTTTTTATTTTTATTTATTTATTTATTTTTTATTTATATTTTTTATTTATTTATTTATTTTTTTTTTTTTGCTCTATAATTCATTTTTTTAAAAGATTTGAAGAATAACATTGTGTTTTTATATAAGAGCGATTTCAATTATGATTTTTAATAGTTTATTTATTTATTTATTTATTTATTTTAAGTTCACTTTCTCCATAACAAATTTACAAGTAAACAATATTGCTGATTAGCTTAAAAATATTTATAGATAATATTTTTACTTTTTTTTTTTTTTTTTTTTTTTTATTTATTCACCAGCAAATTTTTAGCTGTTCAGTTGCAACAAAAGCCAAATTGCATTAACCCTCCTTTATAATAAAGACTTATTACTACAGTTGACAGAGCATTGCTATATTACGGGAGCATAAGAAAGTGCGGCAAAGCTGTGTCGATTGCTGAGAAAAAGGTTTTTTTTTTTTTTTTTTTTTTTTTTTTAAGTAATGCACAAGTTTATCGATAAAAAATTATTTCTGTTTTGTATAATTTTTAATAATGTGAGAAATCTTTGAAATAAACTTGCGAAAATTTTTCAATCAAGGGTTGGTCTAGGACCATCTTAGGAAGGCCACTACGGAGGGTAATACCACCCAGACCTGCGATCTTCATGTGTTTAATCTGTCTCAAACTCCCACACACATGTACTGGAAATTTTATGTTTTCAATTGTTCTTCTAAATTTTTAATAGAAATGTCAAAAATGTTCAGGTGTGAAGTCGTTCCTTCACATATATGAGTTTTAATTACAGCTTTAAATAAATGCAATAATTAATTGCTATATTTTCAATAAAATAAATGGCTAATAAAAATATCTAACGAAATTCTAAATTACTTTTTATATTTATTCGCATTTGTCTATATATAAATATCTTAATTCTAATAATATTTTATCCGTTAAGCTATTAAGAATATCTTCTGAGAACAAAATGCGTTATCTTCTGAGAACAAAAAACATATCCTTTAAAATTAATAATTTATTTCTGCTAGTCATCTGTTTATATGACATCTCTCAGAATTATAATCTCTCCTAAATCATTTAATAAATAAAACATAAAAAAATATTATTTTCATTTATAAACCGCTGTATACATAATTGCATTTTCATTCTTTTAAATTGCGCAAGTCCACTTTGTTATAAATAAATTAACCAATAATTTCCGTTGTAGTATCATTAAAGGGTAATTTATATTTTTCTTAATGACAGGATGTGCAATATATCGTAGTCTTTGTGTCTCTCTTACGCAACGATTTTCTGGCGATAAAATTTGGCATAATAATTGGCATAAACTGTTATAACGGACTGGCTAAATTCAAAATATTTATATTAATTTATTCTAGAAACAATGGATTATGTTTGGCTGTAAAATTTGGCACTATTTCGAAAATCTTGGCGTAATTCAGCAGTTTGATCTTCATTGCGATATAGATAACTTCAGAATTTGCTCCTCAACCTTTGCTTGAAGTACACGTCATCTCATCGCGAAGCCCTCTCTCTCTCTCTCTCTCATCTAACCGTCTGAATGTCTTTTAGACTTAATAATATACGTTTTAAGATACTTAAAAAAAAAAAAAAAAAAAAAACTCTTTTTATTCTCATGCTGCTGAAATAAAGATGTTTGCTGCAAAATTATTGGTTTTTCTTCCTCACGGCCTGCATTTAATAGTTCCTGGAGTTTTGCGACCTTTGCCTATCTAGCTCAAGTTAACCGAATCTCATCTATACCAGGGATATACAATTTTCACAAATTTAGGTGCAAAATGTTCATATACGAGCGAAATAAATTAATTAAATAAGAAAATAAGACATTGTACATTTTTGAGAAATATGTGTGTACTTCTATAGTTCGAATTTCAAAGAGATATATTTGAAATGTATAAACTATGTAATGTTTAAATTTAAGAAAAAAGAAACTATTTCAAGCAATAGTAAATCCATTCAATAACGAATAGTCTTTATTTATGTAGGGGAGACCGGGGTACAATGTAGCATGGGGTAAAATGGACCACCCGTATTATTCGTTTTATTTATTTGTTTTTTGTTTCTTTTTTTTCAGTCGGTACAGTTGTCGAATTTTTTAGTGCTAGAGGCCTATTTCAGTCGGTACAGTTGTCGAATTTTTATACGTCACTCTTAATAGTGCTAAGGGCCTATTTCAGTCGGTTTATTGAATGGGGATTTATTGAATGAAGTCCCCCCAAGGCACAACTTTGACATGAGTCCCCCCCGGCCCAACATTGACATGAGTCCCCCCCCAGGGTACCCCTATTTCAGTCGGTACAGCGTTGTCGAATTTTTATACGTCACTCTTAATAGTGCTAAGGGCTTATTTCAGTCGGTTTATTGAATGGGGATTTATTGAATGAAGTCCCCCCAAGGCACAACTTTGACATGAGTCCCCCCAGGCCCAACTTTGACATGAGTCCCCCCCAAGGTACCCCTATTTCAGTCGGTACAGCGTTGACGAATTTTTATACGTCACTCTTAATAGTGCTAAGGGCCTATTTCAGTCGGTTTATTGAATGAAGTCCCCCCAAGGCCCAACTTTGACATGAGTCTCCCCCCCAAGGCACAACTTTGACATGAGTCCCCCCCCCCAGGCCCAACTTTGACATGAGTCCCCCCAAGGCCCAACTTTGACATGAGTCCCCCCCCCCAAGGTACAACTTTGACATGAGTCCCCCCCCAAGTCACACCTTTGACATGAGTCCCCCCCAAGGCACACCTCCCCCTCATTGGGAAAAAAGAGAAAAAACGTTGTTTTGCGGCTATAAGACAGTTTGGACTTCCAACGTTATTTGTTACAGTATCTGCAGCTGAAACACATTGGTTTGATTTAATGAAAACTTTATCATGGAATTTAGATCGTCACGAATTAACTAAAGAAGAATTTGTCGATATTAACAAGTTTAGCAGTAGGCCTCTGGCACTGAATTAAAATCTGTCAATGTCAGATTTTCATGTTTTAAATAATGAAATAATGTCGTGTCTGTATAATTTTTTTTTTTAATTATTAAAATTAATGTTTAATAATTTTTTTAAGATTTTTTAAAAGAAATTTTCTGTTTTAATCTGGTTGTGACATTATCGCATTCGTTTACTACCGTTTGTAAGTTTTATGTTATTTTAATTTTATCGCATGAGGTAACATAATAAAATATTACATTTTTATTAAATGTTTTTTAATACATAATCAAATAGTGAAAAATTGTTTTTTCTATTTTTTTAGTGCATAAAATCTAATATTGAAACAAAGCGCAATATTATTTATTTTCCATTATTCTAATCCCGGCGTAAAATTCACATGTATTATGGAAAAAGAATTTTAAACAAAGATTGTTTGGATTCAAAGACACGCTTTATTATTATAGAGAAGATTGTTTCGATTGTTGATGACAAAATTTCAGTTATTTAATCACGAATTTCTTAAATAATTTGATGATTTAGAGGAAACTTTAAAGGTGTGACCTGCTACTCAAAATAGGAATGATTTTGAACATTATTTCCTTTTTATTGAACATTAAATATCCTTTCTCAGATTTTAGTTTATTTTATGCCTTATTACTTTTAAAGACATAAATCCTTTACACTTAAAATTAAGAGTTTAAATGTAGTAGACGACTGTATAACGGGGGATGCTCGTTTTGGGCAATAGGAAATCGTTTTATGTGGGACATACTTTATTAGACCGATTTTTGCAAATTCAGTCCAATACTAAAAAAATTTATTTTAATTTATTTTGTTGCTTTGTTTTGTTTTTTATTCTTTTCTAAGTAAGGTTTCGATATTTACTATACAAATTAATCGATTTTTGTAAAATTAACACATTGGAGGCGGTAAATTTTTATGGCATTCCAAAAGAACAATCCCCCCACCTCTCTGTCCCGGCCTGTCCCCCTTTTCATTTTATTTTTATTTTGTACTAACCATCACGTTTTTGAACCTATTCTGCTACCATCTTCTGGTTCGCTGAGGTGTGGGGTCGTGTTAATTTGACCCCGGGTACTCGGCACTCCGTCACCCCCTCGAAGTTGCTTTTTCTGAAACAATACTTTAATTTAAAAAGTGTTTCTTGTTCCTTAACATTTTGGATACATTTGACGAGTGAGACTCGTTCTCTGCTTACTTGGGCGAAGTTACAGCGGACGAGTCTGACTCGTCATCTGAATTTAAGAAGCAGGCGTTGATGTTTGAGGCAACCCCGCCAGTGGGCGGGGACTGATATACTGGTGTCTGAGAGTGTTGTTCTAGAAGTGGCGCCATCAGTTTTTAAAAAAGGCTACACACTATCATGGACAATTGGTATTCATCTTCACAATTGTATTTAAAAATACTAGAACATGATACAAATGTAGTTGGAACTGTGCGAAAGAACAGAAAAAACTTGCCAAAAGAGCTTGCTTCCTTGAAACTAAAAAAAGGAGGGGCCAAAATGTTATTCTCCCACGGTTTGTTAGCACTAAAATGGAATGATAAGAAAGATGTATACCTGCTTAGCACAAAACATTCAAATATTAATTTAGTTGATACAGGGAAGCGAAAAAAAAAAATGATGACAATTTTGACAAAATTATCAAACCATCAAGTGTAAACGAATATAATACAGGTATGGGAGGCGTGGATAAACAGAACCAATTGCATAAAAATTTTCGTCCCATGGGCATAAAAATCTTCAAATAATTCAGTACTCAAAGGGTTATCTTTAGTTTGTTTGTCTCTTTATAGAACTCTAGCATATATAAATGAGTGAAATTTAGCGTTCGATTGTTGATGACAAAATTTCAGTTATTTATTCATGAATTTCTTAAATAATTTGATGTTTTAGAGAAACGTTTAAAGGTGTTACCTATTACTCAAAATAGGAATGATTTTGAACAATATTTCCTTTTTATTGAACATTAAATATCCTTTCTCAGATTTTAGTTTAAATCTTGTTATCTATATTTTTGTATATTGTATATTGTAGGTTTGTACGCCTGAAATTAAATGTAAAACTTTATAGTAACACTTTCATGCTGGGCTTACTGTATAAAATAAAAATATACCCAACAGAAGTAGATAATTCTTTTCTTAATTATTAAAACTTCTTTTTTTTTTTTTTTTTTTCTTTTTTTTTTTTTTACCGCTTTATCATTATTACTATTATTCTTTTATCGTGCTCTCTAGATATTTTGTAATTCAACATTGGAGGGTTCATATGACTCAAGCTATTTAAATTTTTACGTATGAAGTGACTTATTAAACTATTCACGTTTATAAAAAATAAACTATTTAATAATTTTTAATTTGTAAGTAAACACAATTATTTCTGTAGATTACCTTCGTTCAATGTTGCCCACTCGTTATCGGAAATTAGTGCTAAATCAACCTTAAAAAAGTGCTAGATTTTGATGAATTTGTAAAAAAAAGTGCTAAAATTTGAAACTAAAAAAAAAGTGCTAGATTTTAATAAATTTGCGAAAAAACAAAGTGCTAGAATATGAAAGAAAAAAAAATACTACACTTCTATAAATTTAAGCGAATTATGCATAATGCTGAATCCCAGTTCGACTCCAATTGTTCATTACTTAACTCTAGCTGGTGCAATGTAAAAATTCTCTCAACATCATTGATGGAACACGGGTGCAGATGTACCAGTATCAATGTAAGAAAACTTTCTACGTGTTAAATCAACGATATTATTAGCAGAGAAATTTCTTAAACAGATTTTGGTATGAATTCTGTGCCCGTGTTCCGGGAGGCGGAAAAAATCGCACCGGAAAAAATCGCACTTGGAAAAAATCGCACAGGAAAAAATCGCACTGGGAAAAAATCGCACCGGAAAAAATCGCACTGGAAAAAATCGCACAGACATCAAAACTATATTGCAGAACGTATTTCTAAACAGCTATGTAACATGTATATACACATATAAAGAGAGAGAGATATGTGTAACACTCGATATGTGTAACACTCGCTGTAATTTTTCTTAAACAGTAAGATTTATACACACTAAGTTTTTTTAAAATTGATAATAGGGTAGTTTAAAGAATAATATATTTTACTTAAATCTACGCCCCCTTGATCCCCCTGGTATGTAATACACTCATTTGTGCTCTTCATAAAACGCAAGTGATAGTTATAGAATATATCATTAAAATCGGTGATATGAAAAATCATTTTATTTTTCTGTGCCCCCCCCCCCTTTCTTTACCCCCCCCCCCCTAAAAAAAAATAAAAAAAAATCAAAGCAGTGTTTGGGGACTGACGATAGAAGTGAAAACTAAGTAACTTGTGAATTGTATCGTCGAGCTATTAGATTATTATTTTCGAATTATTTTTGGTTTGTAAAGAAGTGTTTATGATCTGTATTATATGATTCGGCACAATATTTGAAGCCTCCCAAATTAAATGAACTAAGCCTTATATTAGGTAAAAATATTGATTACTTATGAAATTATTTTAATTAGTAGCTAAGATACAAAAGAGAACCAATTCAGGACACCCCAAAACGTGTAAATCAGGTAAAATCTCGAATTCCACTTTCGATAATATAAAAGAACTTAAAAATACTTTTCGAATGATGTATTAAAAATAATTTAATCATAATTAGAATTTCAAATATTGAAATTTTTAAATATTACAGCGCCATCTGGTGGTAGAAATTTCAGTAAGTTACTGTTCGATTCCAACTCAACAAAGCTTCGATTCCAACTCAACAAAAGCGTATTACTTACGAAATTATTTTAATTATTAGCTGAGATACAAAAGAAAACCCATTCAGGAGACCTCAATACGTGTAAATCAGCTGAAATCTCGAATTCCACTTTCGATTCTCATGGAAAGCCTTCGCTGACGATGACGCGAGTTTCATGATTTTTGTTCACCCGAAAGTGCTGAACGCGCCTAAAGGAGTTTTCACTTCAAATGGAAAACTTTCTCTGACGATGACGCGAGTTTCATAATTTTTGTTCACCCAAAAGTGCTCAACGCGCCTAAAGAATTTTTCACTTCAAATGGAAAAATTTCGCTGACGATGATGCGAGTTTCATGATTTTTGTTCACCCAAAAGTGCTCAACGTGCCTAAAGAAGTTTTCACTTCAAAAAATAATATATATATATATATATATATATATATATGTCTTATACATATTTTTTTTTTTTTTTTTTTTTTTTTTTTTTTTACAAATTGTACATGATTATACAAAGTTTTTTTTTCTTAAATCGGTAATGGGGTAGTTTAAAGAAGAATATATTTTATTTCCATCTATTCTCCCCCTTGCCCCCCCAGGTGTATAGTACACTCATTGTGATCTTCATAAAAAGTAAGTGATTGTTATAGAATATATCATTAAATTCGGTAAAATAGTGATATAAAACATCATCTTATTTTCCTCTGCTCCCCCCTCTTTAATCCCCCACTCCCCCCCGTATGTCTGACACTTAGAGTAATTTTTCCACAAATTGTACGTGATTATAAAATGTTTCATTAAAATTGGTAAGAAGATGATATAAAAAACAATTGTTTTCTTTCAACCTGCACTTAGAGTCCCCCCCCCCTTTTCCAATGAATGTTGCACCAAATCAATTGAAAGTTATTCTTTAAATTCCTTATTTGATATTTTTTGCGATTTGCGAATTGGAAGAATGCCCTTCTTCCCGTGTCCTTTTTTTTCGGAATCCCCATATCTCTGATTGGTATTCAAATATTTACTATTTTCTTAAATTTTATTTCTAGAAAGTTGTTAAATTATCATATATATCTGTTACCGTTAAAGCGCGAAACCCGTTAATCTGAAGATTACCTAGCTAATCTGCAGATTAACTAAAATGACCCGTTAAAGTGCGAAAAAAAATTTTTTCCCGCATTTTAACTAGGTAATCTGCAGATTAACGGCTTGTGTGTCGTTAAAGTTCAAATGTTTGTTTCGAGCCTTAGTTTTTTTACATTCACTATGACGTCAAACAGTCATGTGATACAGATACGCGAATCCCAGATTAGTCTGTGACGCGATTGACCTTCAATCACAAACCGAAACTTTTATCC
The DNA here is from genome assembly GCA_963930645.1 of Salticus scenicus. NCBI lineage: Eukaryota > Metazoa > Arthropoda > Arachnida > Araneae > Salticidae > Salticus > Salticus scenicus. The sequence continues at coordinate 144,147,076 of OZ005659.1, forward strand.
CTTCCTCTCCGCTGTGATAAACAGTAAGCGCAAACCGTGGATCATCGAAGCTATGACATTAGATTTCTTATTATGACCAACACAAATTTTAAAGTACAAGTAAGTTATAATTATTTTGAGTTTATTTCTTCTCTTTTTTAATTATGTCAATATAAGTTTGATAAGGGTCTGCATTTTATTAATGAAATATAATCTTAATTAAAAGCTCTCTCTCGTGAAACTTCATTTTAAATTATGAATCTTAAATTTACAGCACAGTAATTATTTTCTCCCGAAATAAAACTATTAAACTACAACTTTTTAAAACTACTTTATTTTAAAATCGATTTAAATTACTATTACTTACTGAAAAAAGAACACATGTATTATTTTTTAACTCTGGAAAATATGGCATTCAGTATTATGGCATTATTCAATAAATACTTAAAATGAAATTTTTATGCATTTTTTAGCATTTCATTACAATTTTTCTCTTTTCTTTCTTTCAATTTCAAGTTTCCTTTATATATTTTATATATCATGATTATATTTTTATTTTTAATTTTGTTCGTTTTTCAAATAATTTCGTTGTAGTTTATCACATAAATGTGTTAATAAAGTTTTTTTATTTATTTATTTATTTATTTATTTATTTATTTATTTATTTATTTTTTTTTTTTTTGTAAAATTAATATATTTCCAAAACTTGTACAGATATATGTATGCTGCAAAATATAGTTCAATAAAGCATTGGAAAACTGTCATTTTAATTTTCATGCGTTCTAAAAATTATTAAAGCAGTTTTAATTGTTTGAAGTACTTCTTAAAATGCTTCTGATTTGTCTAAATTAATATTTCTTTAGCTAATTAAAAATTGGTGCATATTTTTTTTTTTTTTTTTAATACAGTAATAGCAATATAAGTTGTTAATAAAACTTTTTTTTTTTTTTAAATTGTTAAATATTTTTATTTGAAAAGAAATCGTTACTGTATTACAATTCTAACATTCATTTATGAAATAGACTTTATTGTAAGCTATTAAAGATATTATATTTCATATTAAAAATGCATAACATCTTCAAACTTATATTGACAGAATAAAAAAGATGAAATAAATAAAACAAATATAACTTTAAAACACATACAAATTAAAATAAGTAAACAAAGAAAGATAAGAAAAGCAAACTAATCTTTTTTTTTTCTTTTCCCGAATGATAAAAACAAATACAACACAGCGTGCAGTAAAATTATACCACCAGAGATCTTATTTTCACTTTAACGAGTGCCTAGTAGGTAATGTGCAGATTATCTAGGTAATTCGCAGATTATCTAGGTAATTTAAGAAATGAAACAATTTTCCTCACATTAACGGATCACCCTAGTTAATGTGCAGATTGCCTAGGTAATCTGCAGATTAACTGATTTTTGCACTTTAGCGGTAACATATCCACTCTTCCGGATCTAGAGGGACAGAGCATGCAATTTAATAATACCACCGCCCTTTTCTTTTCTGTAACCTCGTTTATAAGATTAAATAGAATTTAAAATTTATTGCCTAAGGCCCATATGAATCTTAAGATGAGTTTTGCTTTCTGGGGAGAGAGGCATGTGTGTACGCAAACATGAATGTTTTACTGTGCGATTTTTTCCGCGTGCGATTTTTTCCAGTGCGATTTCTTCCGGTACGATTTTTTCCGGTGCGATTTTTTACGGGATTCCCGTGTTCCATCCCTGCAACATTGATATTTTTAAGAAAAAAAAGTTGAAATCCAAATGCAACTTTTGAGAACAAACTAACTATAACAACATATGAGTATTAGCAGTTTCAACCATATGCTTAATAGGTTTCAGGATTCCATTAATAGGTTTCTAATGAATTCTGAAAATTCGTTTACCCTTTTACAAAATATCAAAATTGTGAGGACATGTCTCCAGACCAAGCATACGATAGAATTCCAGATTGTGACCAATTGTTCACTGCGTAGCCTTAGTGCGGCATTAAAAGCTCTCAACCTAAAAATTCTTTATATTTACCTAAGTATTTTTGCATTGTAATATCAATTGATTCGTCGTTAATCAGCATGTATAGTTACCCTCATCCGTGGCTGATTCTGTCACACTTTAGGCTTAAGAGTAGGCTTAAGAGATTTCCTTGGACTCTGTCTCTTAATTTTCATACTTTAGTCAATTTTAAAAAATCTAATTGTCCGATCGATAAGCTGTTTAAACCAACGGATTCAGAAAAATTACGCTTTAACCTGGTACCTTATTTATAACGAATCTATAATTAGATTTTTTAAAATTAATTAAAATATAAAAATAAAAGCTTTAAAATACATTTTAAAATTTTAATTGTTTCCTTTTTATTTATTTTTACTTATTTATTTATTTTTTTTTTTTCAGCATAAAATTAAATATGCTTTCCCGTAAAAAAATAAAATAAAAATAAAAATAAATTTGCTCATGCATATGAAAAAAATGACGTCTATAAAATAATAATTTTAAAGGTAACAAAGAGATAAACAAAGTGAGAAATTTTTGCACGGGCTTGCTCGCAAATGAATTATTTAAAGTGAGAAATAAATAAAATGAAACGATTATTCTTCAACGGGCGCCTTAGTCGCCCTACATCAAACTAGTTAGGCTATATTTACTATCACCAATCTCCTGTACAGACATACGCTTGAAATGGATTGCTAAAGACCTTTTTACTACCTCATGACATTTGACTAGAGATAAATTTATTTATTTACTCATTTGTTCCGATAATTTTGGGGAAATTATCGGAATTTTTATTGTTGCATTTGTCTAATTACCATGGAAGCAAGGGTACGTTGATGTTACCAAAGTCAGAAATTAGCTCTCTTTCGCCTAATTCTGAACGACTGGAATCAATCGTAGTGGAATCAATCGCAATGCAAGTTCATTAAAAAAAAAAGGCTTTAGAATCTGGGAAAGATTTTGCGTATAGTTGATAGCTTGTGCTACAGGGACACCCAAAAAAATGCCAATGCATTGTATTTTAGGACAGACATTTTCATAAATTACTTATAAAGAACTTTCTATTGTAAAATTATAAAGAAATTGATATTTATTGTAACTATGCTAAAATGAGATTTTGTTAACTTTCAAATTTACAGGGTTACACTAAAACACTCAGATACATTAAGGGCTGCATTTAGAATATAAGGGCTACGTTTTCGTTTGGGTTAAACATTTTTAACACTTTCTAACAATGTTTATGAGCGATTAGGAATTCAATTAGTCTATCTGTATACCTTTCAGAATTACTGTCTGTCTGTTGTTTGATTACGTAAGCAAAGAGCACTGGAAGTTATACAGTACAACAATTACGTATATTCGAAAAGAGTTAATAGTCAATGCATACCGCATGATTTTTTGTTCTTGTTTTAAAGATATAATTACTCTATTATTAATGAAAAAATGAACCTTCCTTTCATCGTAAAAGCTGGAAAGCCCACTAGTGGGTGGTGGGAATTAATTGACTACAACTAGATTTTTTTTTTCCCTCCAGTAGTTTGTTTTGATTTTAATTAAACTGCCATGTTTGTTATACTTATGGAATATTGAAAGAGAAAGTCGCAAATGCATAGTGAAGTATGAGGCTCATCAATTGGAAATTCATCTGAATTTATTGAAATCAAATTTAACGTTTAAAATATATATTAATTGACACCAGTATGGTTATTCAGAATTTGCTTTATTTATAAAATGAATTGCATGTGTCGTTTGGTTCCTTAATTAATTTCTCTATGGTATCTTGAAAATGAAAAGCAGAACCGACTGAGGCGAGGTTCTGCTAATAGTAAAAAATAATTCGAGTCAGTTAATTATAACAATTAGTGCGGCAGGAATTGATTGTGATTCAAGGTCAAAATTTGACTGCAGCAGTTCAGTAAGGGTATACTGGAATCACATTTGGTGACAGAGCACGTGTTTTATCATAGCTGCCAATATTTTAATTTATTCCGGAGTATTTTTAGCCCCGCTTTTATTTCATACTACTTTTTTTTTTAAAGTAATTTTGTCTTATTTTATCGATGTTATATATTGGAAAAAAATTTTCTATAAATAAAATGGTACGAAATAAAGGCGGGACTAAAATTACTCCGTAATAAATTTAAATATTCGCAGCTATGGTTTTATGCTTCAGCGAAGAACTCAATGAAATTTAAAAGGAAATTAACTCTGGAAACGAAAAGATGTTATGTCATTGTCTGCATGACAATAACATTGAAAATTACATTTTTATTGATAATAAGTTGTTGAATGGTGTGCATTTCCTCTTTCGGTCTCTTATTATATCTTAATTTTGCATCGGTGATTTTATTATTATACAAACAATGCATTTTTTACATATTGTACGATTTTGGCTTGTGTTACTTCTTCATTAAGCCTATTTATTTACCTGTATCTTATGCGAAATCTATTTATTAAAGTATTTAAAAAAAGAAATTAAAACCTTATATTTATGTAGAAAAATGTATAAAGTATGGTAATCATTTTTTTTTTTTTTGCTTTTAAGTTATGAATCTAAAAAATAAAATCCCACTTTAATTTAAAATTTTTCTTGTGCATAATATCTGTTGCACATTCCTAATTCATACCCAGTTTCCTTTTACCTTCCGAAATTAACTTTAAATTTGATAATTATTACGTAAGTAAGTCAAAAGTATTATATTAATAGGAAGAAGAACTGAAATACTTACAGTGTGATTTTTTTTTTTTTTTTTTTTTTTTTTTTTGCATACTTATGAGATTTTTTTATTTTATTTCATTTTATTTATTTATTTTTATTTTTTAATTCATTTAATATTGTTTTTGTCTGTTTTTTTATACATTGTAATAACTGCGATATTAAGACATCGATATGTCATTAGGCCGTTTTTATGTATTAATATACTTTGAAGGAATAAGGAATCCAGCATATTTGAAACCATTATATGTAATTATTTTTATGCCTTTAAAGTGATTGCTTGATTAGAGTTCGATGTGGTGGAGAAGCAGATATAATAAAGGTAATTTTTCCCCTTTTACACGTATTTTGCATTTTTAAATTATTTAGTTACTTGTAGAAAATCGTTTAAATATTCTCAAATTTATTTTTAGTATTTACAGATTGTTTAGGCATTTATCTGCATAATTGGAATTTAAATTGTTTTTTTTTTTTTTTTTTTTTTTTTTTAACTTAAAATACAGAGATATTTAATATTATTATATACATTCAGTTGAAAACATATTACTGCAACTGAATGCATTGCATTTGCATTGCATTTGCATAAAATTGTATTCTACAGTTTTGTAGCATTTAATTTTTGGAAGATTTTATTTATTCGATATGTAATATGAAAAGGAAAAGGAAACTAAATGGGGCGGGGCTCCGCGTGTTTCTTACTTGCAGAATGCAAAGCTCGAAGTCTCCGCCTTTTTATCAGGACAATTTCATTGATGAAAAATTTCCGCCTTTGTTGATGACATTATTTTTATGCAATAATCTCTATCCCATTTAATCGCGACACTAATATGAAACGCATTAAATATTTCTGTACAAATATAAAGTCGGCAAAGAAGCCAAAAATGTTTCACTTCTGAAAGTCTCCTGAAAGAAGGGCGGAAACTTCGAGCTTTGTACTTGATCAGTAATTCTCACATCGTCTACTCCGAAGATGTTGGTGTTACAATCTAACGCGAGTTTGTATTAGTAAGTGTCAACTCTTTAAACGCAATCAGCTTGATTCTGAATTATCTCTAGAAATTCCTCTAACTCTTTTCCTTTTACGTTGAAAATATATATATATATATATATATATATATATATATATATATATATATATTGCACTACGCAAACCCCTACTTCAAAATTACACACGATATTACAATTTATTTCTAATTCATCGTATTTAAATGAAAAACTGTTTTTAAATGTATAAAAATAACACTTAAAAAAGATTATACATAGGTATATTTTGAAATTAATTTTAAGTAACTTTTCTAGTATAATAAAAATAACTTTAAATATTGTACTTTAAAAGTTTAAATTTATGCAGTATGTTGTAAACTTTATCATTCTTAATAAAATTATTAAATATTTATCAGTATATAAATATGTGTTACTATTTTAAATTTTTCAGATGAAAAATATAATCCAATTTAAAAATTACAGATTTCAAAGCTCGAGAACATTTTTCAAAGACATTTTTTCTTAATAAGCAGAAATTTCTTTGCTCTATATACCCCCCATAATGAATATACGCTTACCCAAACTATGATAACAAAATAAAAACATCAGTATCCCACTGAAACCGTTAACAAAAAACTTCAAATACTATTATTATTTTTATTTAGAATATAAAATGTTGAAAACAGGCTCCCTCTCTGACAATAATCAGATACGTGATTCATCTATTTTGATTACTCACATCCTTTTAAAATAGACTGTGAACTTAAACTGATAATTAATATGTTTTCGGATGGACGTTTTAGTAGGCATCTGCTACACTGTATTATTTTTATATTTGTATATGTGATAAGCATCAAATAATAAACGACAAACGCTAAACTTGAAACCCAATTTTGTACGCTTGAAATATGCATCACACCATAAGTTCCTAAACTAGATGCCTGTCGCGTGGCTCGGAAACTTGGTAGCAGTTTAGTCGGTAGACCGCGCCACCTGGTGCAGATTGCGCGACTTTTTTATTCAACAGCCACAAAAAAAATTTAAAGTGGGATTTTATACAAATAAAAGGCGAATAGAATTAAATAAACGTCGATTATATATATCATATATCACTTCTTAAAATTATTGGTGAGAGTTGAATAAAAAAGTCCCACAATCATTACCAGGTGGCATAATTCTTTTTAAAATGATTTACCTCTGGCAATGAAAATTTATTTAAAATTTAAAAAAGGTGTTGCCTTATTTTTAGAAGAATTATTAATTTTTATTTAGATTCGGGTATCGGGTCGGGTGCGATTCGTGAAAATTTTGTATTGCGGGTTCGGATTGATTTAAAATTCATCTGTCGGGTTCGGGTCGGGTTGCAGGACTCTAATGGAGACACTAGGAAAGAAAAATAGAACAATATTAAGTTAGAACAATATTAAGAGGTATTGAGTTAAAAAAAAAAAAAAAAAAGAAAAGGAAAAGAAAGCATGAAAATGAAATTGCTGTTATATTAGCTTCGAAAATCGTTTTTTAATCAAAGAAAAGGTAATATGTAGAATATTATTTTTTTTCTTTCTTTTACTGCAAAGTTCATTCCATTAGAAATGTTGTGTACATAGAAAATACACTCCTAGGTAGGAAAATCAAAAACACATTGTCCATCTTGCAGAAGAATTGGAGAAAAGAAACGATCTTTTAAGCATGTGCGTGGCGAGTGCCTTGCCATAAACAAAAGTCAGACAGCGACCGACTCAAGGGGTAGTATGTAATAGTTCCTTTTCCTTCGGGTTCAAGGTCAGTTGACGAGAAACAGAGAAATGCAGGATTGCCCATTCTAGGCAATAAATATTGTCACCTGAAAATAGTAATACAGATGATTTAAACACTAAAGAGAGCTTTTCTAAATTTAAACAGCTTTTAAAAATGAATGATTTAATTCTAAGAGTTAAGTGACCTTAATAAAATATATTTCAAAAGTATATATATATATATATATTTAATGAAATGAAATTAAACAGGGGTTACGTTAATTTATCCACTAAAGATATTAAAATAACACATTAGTAGACGTTAAAATCATTTTAATCAAATATATCAAATATATATTTCTGTCTATGACAAAAACGTAGTTTAACTTATGCATTTTAATATAAAAACAAAAGTTTATATGTTTATCTAAATTTTTGCTTTAAATAATATTTTTGAATGATGCAGACTTACAATTTAGATATTAGCCATAAGAATATATATATATATATATATATATATATAATTTATTTTTTATTTTTTTTATTAAACAATTTTTCTTATGTAGTATTATATCATAGCCTCCTTAACTAGATGCCTGTCGTGTAGCTCGGAAACTAGGCAACAGCTGAAGCGGTAGACAGCGCCAACTAGTACAGATTATAGGAGTTTTTTATTCAACTGTCACCAATAATTTAAAGAAGTGATACATGATATATAAAATCGACGTTTCTTAGAGTCTATTCGCCTTTTATGTATATCATATGCCACATTTAAAAAATTTTGGTGGCTGTTGAATAAAAAAGTCGCGCAATCTGTACTAGGTGGCGCTGTCTACCGCTTCAACTGTTGCCTAGTTTTCGAGCTACGGGACAGGCATCTAGTTAAGGAGACTATGATTATATAGTAACTTATATGGTATTCAAATAAAGTAAACTTTTCTATACTCCGTTTCACCTTAAGTTGCAGCATTGAGGAAGGCAGGGAATGTAATATTGCGCGCTAAGAAGTAGTTCCAAAGTTATTTTGCGTTTTTAAGTTGATAAATTTGATAAATATATGCTATAAAATAAGGAAATTTAGCTTACGCAAGAAATGTTTGATTTTTTTCTTATTTTAAAAGTATTTAAATAATAATCATCTTTTTAGCAAAGCGAACAAAGGAAACAGCGGCATTTTTGAGTTCCATTTTAGCTCGAATCGGTTTCAAGTTTAAACATCTAGCGCGATATTTAAAATTTTTTCGCCAGTTCTCTCTGAGTCTGTCCCTACTTTTATTATAGTTTTCTTTCTCTTGGTTACAATAAAAAAAGAATTTATCAGTTCTATAAGAAAATTTGCGATTTCTGTCATACTTCCTTTGCAAATTTATATTGGATATATAAATTTATATCTGAATATGGGAATTCATATATCTGTAGTGATAAGTATAAAGGATTTAAGTCCATATTCTTGATTTTTCAGGAGACGAGAAATAAAATTAAACTAACTAAAAACTAATCAGCGGAATCGATTAAGAAAAAGAGATTATGTTGGTTCATACGCTTTATACCATTCAGTGACTGTCTATCTGCATTTAATAAAGGGAAAAAAATGAATTATATATTTTATACCAAAAATAATTGCTAAATTTCTGACTTGAACCTTTTATTACCAATGGATTTTCTCAAAGACTAAATGACATAGACTTAAATCCTTTATACCAATCGATTGAGAATTTTTTTCTGAGTCTGACTATGTACTTAACTCAAAATCGACATTTTTGGACTTAAATCCTTTATACTTATCAGTACAGATATATTCTATACTTTTAATAAAAAATAACCTAGTTTAAAAACCTATTTAAGTTAGCAAATAAATATAGTAAGTGTGATTTATTCAACTACCTTGGAAAAACATTTTCTAATTGGAAGTTTAAAACTTAAAGAAAGTTTCAAAATACCATTAGTAACTTGATTCTATTCCGCTAATTAATAATTTAATAGCTTCATATTTCATTATTTATTTACTTATTTATTCGTTTAAATCTTCATTTAATAAATAACTTTGAAAAAAAAAAAAAAAAAAAAAAAAAGACGTAAAATGCAAAATACTCGTAACAGTTGTTTTGGATCGAAATAAAACTCACTTTCTTTGTAGCACTCGTACCTACTTTGTTCGCCTGACGAAGGACTGTGTTTTATTTCGACCCGAAACAATTGTTTCAAGTTTTTAGCACTGTATGACTTTTTTTTTTTTTTTTTTTTTTTTAAAGATTTTAACTTAATATTTTCCCACACCAATCAATATAAAATATCCGTGCACCATACGAGCAAAATTGTTAAGTGGCTAAAAAATAAAAAGGCTCTTAAAAACATAGCTGAATATATATATGTAAAAAAGAAAAAAATAGCACTTTTTAGTTTTTGATAAATTTTTGGTTTTAATTACTTAATGTGTTAAATAATCTGATTTAATTCAAATAGTAATTTATTAAAAACATAAGTAAGTTTATAAAAAATACTATGAATTTCAAAAACTCGCAGCAGTTGTTTCAGGTCAAAATAACAGAACGGCTTCTCACCAGGTGAATAGTAGGCACGAGTGCATTCTCAAAGCAGCAAGGTACACTCATACCTATTAAGAAATTTAAAATGACTTCTGCATATTTCTGCCTTTGAAATATCATGTGTTAAATTTCAGAATAATGCAGTTAGCTAAAGAGCAGAAAAGGAACAAAAGTTTAAAAATCTATTGAAACAAGGTGGAAAAATATTGAAAAATTGTTCATGAAAAATAAATAAGTAAATAAGTTTCGTTCCTGTGTGGAAAAAAAAAACGAGTATTAAAGGGTTAAATAGTTCAACTGCAATTTCATAAATTATCTTATGCTTTAAAATATTATGTCTGAAACCCTTTTATGAAATGTAAAGTGTAATATTTATGATTTTTATTTTATTTTTGTAATGAAAAACGACCGCTGCGTTTTATTCGTCCTCATTCTAACCAAATTAAATATTACTTCAAATAAAACATCAAAATAATTAATTAATAATATTTAAGCTGAGAAGGAAAAACACTTTTTTTCAATAAACTATTGTATAGTATTATGAAATGAAAAGTACTCATGAACACCAACAGGAAATGTAAAATAGGAAAATGAATAGAGGAAATGACTCTTCCAGGATTTTGGAATTTTAATCTTTTATCTAAATATTTTCTTATGTTTATTTATTTATTTATTTATTTATTTATTCATGAACGAAACAAAAAATTATATATATACTTTTTTTCATATAACTTTACATAGTTAAAAATTAATAATATATAAATATATATATAAAAGACTTTTTTATCATTAAAAATATTAATTACTGCAAATTCTCACTCAAAATTTCTTTCTCTTTCTGAGTTTCGCTAAAACTCATAATATGAAATAATTATTACTAACAAGGAAACATTCAAAAGGTGTCATTTTCAAAAAGGATTGAAAAAAATACATGTGATTCTACTCTTCCTAAAACACCAGGAAATGAAAAAATTATCGGCTGAAATTAATTACAGCGACCACAAAAAAATATCAAAATTAAGCATATTTGGCGATTTTATACTGCTAGGCGATTAATTTTGAGTACTTGGCGGAAAAGCAAAACACGGTTCTGTTCGTACACGGCAATCTCGGTGCTAGCAAACGTATTGCCTAACAGCGCTAAATCGCCAAATATGCTTAATTTTGATAATTTTTTGTGGTCGCTGTAATTAATTTCAGTTGATAATATTTTCATTTTCTGGTGTTTCATGAAGAGTAGAATCACATATATTTTTTTCAATACTTTTCGAAGATGACACCTTTTGAATGTTTCCTTGTAAGAAGTTTTTCTTTTTTCTTTTCGCCAAAATTACAGCTTTCATTGTTTGCTAACAACCTCACCTGCTTTAATAGTAACCCTGTTACTATGACAACATGTGTGATTAGGTCAGTGTAGCCTTTTCTCTACTGCCAACTTAGGGTGAAACGGTGTATAATAGTGGTAATCATATTCCGTAAATGTTGTCAACAATGCTTATATTATTCTATGAAAAAAATTAATTGTGAATTAATTACATGTGCATATTGTTACGATCGTTAATATGCAAAATGATAATATGTTTAGTAACAAAAATGATAAAAGAAGTCGTTCTACGATGATTTATATCCACAACATTTTCTTCGAAATCAACTTTCAAATAATGCAAAAAAGGCAGTTTCAGGCTCAACTTTCATACCCTTTATTCTTTCGTAGACAAGTCGAAAAAGACAGAACGCAGCACATTCTGAAACACTGATCAAAGTGTGCTGTACTGCTTTACTTTCGGAGTATTAATGGGAACCAAGCGTAATTCAAATCGGTTGATGTTTACTAGGTTTTACTTCATTGCGATCGGCGATTCATACCTAGAGGTGGTCCGGAAACATATTATCCCAATTCTGATCCTCTTTGAAGTATAGAACTATAAATACCAGGCAGTCGTTTGCAATTCACATGTAATATGAAGCAAATTTTTTTTAATAGGGCATCCGCTGCATTTAATGCTAGATTTGGTGCTAGGTGCTAAAGTCCATTTTTCAGTGCTAGACAAGTCAAAAAAGTGCTAGATTTAGCACCAAAGACGCTAAGTTAGCAGCTCTGTTTAGCTTTTTTTTTCTTCTTCTAATTAATATTTCCGTACATTTTTTCCGGTGTAAAACGTAATAAATAACGTGTATTGTGTAGTACATTATGATTTTTTATTTTTTTTTTCTAAATGTATAGACAGACCCCTAATACATTTTCGCTTGTAACTCTGCCAAAAATTGATTTAAAGTGTATAAATAGGACTTCTTCTGAACCGCCTCGATCTCAGAAATTTGAATATGATGTCAAAAATAGAGGCTCTTATTGAAAAAAATGAATATGATGCCTGTTTTAATATGTAGATGGCCCGTTAAGCAAAATCTACCTGTACCATTATAAACTAGACGTTATTACAAACCAATTGGTACCAGCCGCATGTTGCTACGATAATTTACGGCAAAATTAGGTGAAGGGGTGGCTTTTTTTTTTTTTTTTTTTTTTTTTTTCTGACTGTACATGTATAAATATACTGTATTTAAAATGATTATATAAAAAAAAAAAAGTCTAAGTTTGCAGCAAAAAGCTCTGGTAACGTGGATACCAGTGTTTTTGCTAAACTTTACTGCACTTTTATAAATTATTTCCACTGTAAATTTATCAGACTGCTGCAAATTTTGTACGAGCATACTTGCCAACATACTAATTAATGTTCCGTAGTATTGCTAGCCCCGCCTTCTTTTTAACACCAGTATATTTTTAAAGTAGTTTTCTTTTCCTTTAATCATAATTGCATTTGTAGAATATTACTCTAAAAATTTACTGGTGTGGAAAAAAGGGCGGGACTAACAACACTACGCAATATTAATTAGGATGTTGGATTCATGCACTAAATAGCTGCATTATTCTTTGCATTTATATGCTTCTTAAAAGAATTCTTTCCGTATTTTGTATTAAATACTACGAGAAAATGTTGATGCTTCGAGCCTTTCATGAAAGTGTTTTAGGAAATTGTTCTGAAATTTCGTGTAAGAAAAACATAACGTGAGAAAAGGGATATATCAATGAAATAAGATTTAAAATATCGTTATCCCCTGTTATAAAAGAAATATCAATATACTACGAAAAATTGATATTTAATCCAGCCCTAATATCCAGCCTTTTTCTGGATTTTTTTTTTTTTTTTTTTTTTTTTTTTTTTAACTGCATAGATGTGGAGGGGAATATTATTTTGTTATTTGTTTTCTTTTGCATAAAAATTGAAATACTATTTTTATTCCAAGCTCGAATTTTATTTTATTTCACGTTCTTGTGTCGGGCAGTGGACCGAAATAAATATTTTTTTTTTTTTTTTTTTTTTTTTTTTTCTCTCTAAATTTAATTTTGAGGCTTTTGAATTTTCTACATTTAAAGAAATTTAATTTATCAATTATTATACAAATTATATTAACATTATTATTGTCACAAACAAAAAGTATTTGAACAAACATGTTTAATCTAGTGAAAATAGATTCAATTCATTGTTAACAATATAATTTGATTTAATGAAAATATTTCAAAACCCGTTGTTCGTTTAACTTTAAATGAAGAAGCTATATTTAATGTATCGAAACACTCTTCATTTTATTTTAATCTGATGAAGACAGTTTTTAAGCAACGAAATGCGTTTCAACTTTGTTTTATCTGATGGTGACAGATTTATTATATTGAAACGTATTTCAATTTCATTCGGTGATGATACATTGAAGCTATAGTTTTAGGTTTATACGATAAATACAGGATGCATCCCTTTAATTTTATCTGGAGAGAGAGGGAGGGGGGGGGGAATAAAATAAATAATAATAATAATGATGAAAATGCGCCTCAGCTCGATCAGATTATAATAGATTAAGTCTATTGTAATAATTTTATCTATCGAAATATCTTTGTAATTTTATAATCGATTTTATGTATTGCTTATCTGATGAAGATAGATTTAATACTCTGAAACGCATTTCATTTCATGCTTATTTGATGAGTACATATCTTATTGCATTGGAACAAGTTTCAATTTTATTTGATGAAAAGATCGTTTTAGTTTTTATATGTTGAAAATAAATTTAATGCACAGTTTTCGTTTGATGTGACGAAGGTTATTATCATTTTAAATTTCGACAGTGTAAAAAAATCATGCTGATTTTAAATTTTGGAATATAAATAAATAAAGAATTCTTTATAAATTAAAACTTAATTTAGGGACACTTTTTCTTTTTCTTTAATGTCTATTGACCTATATAAAAACATACGGTAACTGTGTTGCGTTCCCTAGCAACGGTTACTATATTCATTTCTTTAAATTTTGTTTGCAGTTTACTTTGAACCATAGTTATAATATATTTTTTAACTTGTTGCCAATTATTTTGACAATATAATTAATTTTCATTGTTAAGAAATTGGAAAAATTCATTTTTCCATTTCTCTTGCACGTTTTCACTCAATTTTATTTTTAATATTTATTTTTTATTTTTGTATATTTTTTTCGTGTTGCCAAGTAAGAAAAAAAAACTCTTTTAAGTAGTCTCTTTTTTCTGAGAGTAATAATAGACAGCTCACATATCAAGTTTGATGCTTATACGCTTTAGATGCTGAGATATAACCTTTCCGTACACGGAGGATATTACAGTTTAAATGATTCACCTGCCAGCCGATATATACCTATTTTGACGTACATAGTTTTTCATAAGAGCGCTTTCAAGTAATAAGTTTTGTGAAATTTTATACTATAGAAGCTGACAAAATTTTTCCGGAAATGGGGGCAATCACATCATATCAACGTTGCTTGTTGGATTGATGTCACAAGAGTTTGATTGTCACCAATTTATGTCAAGATGCAACTAAATATAATTTTTTATGTTATGTGTATTAGTTCTTGATCTAGAGCTGCCATAAACTTTTTGTCACTCACACAGATGAACGGAGATTTTCTTTTCTTTTGTTTGTTTATGTATTTATTTTTGTGGTCAAATCGTGTTTAAGACATTTTAAAACGTGTAAATACGTCTGAAGTCGATTTTTTTTACGAATCCAACACATTCATATATGAATATAACTGAAAATAAACATTCCTGATACACTCTGTCGTATAAATATGTATTTAGGTATTTAGCTTGCTAAAATAAAAAATAAATAAATAAAATAAAATAAATGTTTTAACGGTTTATGTTTACACTCTGTCGTATAAATATGTATATAGGTATTTAGCTTGCTAAAATAAAAAATAAATAAATAAAATAAAATAAATGTTTTAACGGTTTATTTAATTAAATTTAAAAGAGAGAGAGAGAGAGAGAGAGAGAGATTTTCGAAAGGTCATTTTTGTTTATGCCCATATGTATAGATAAATAGATAGACGACCGATTGAATTTAAGGGCATTACACTACTGCATAGGTGCCCAGTCTCCCGTTTTTCAAGGGAGACTTCGAACCGGAAAATTTTTATAGCTGTGTTTGGTAACAGTAATCGTTGAAAATATATATAACATATTCCATTTGAAAATACTGGTGTCAATTCTGATTTAAAAGTTAAAAATGTTGGCAGCTCTGCTACTGTGATTTCGTGATGGATCATTTCCATACTCAAAAGTTATGCTATGTTTATATTATGTTTACAGTCAAGTTTATAATATCTTATTGTTTGTAAATCTTAATAAACCACTGAAATTTGTTTATTTGCTTGTTCAATTTGGAACATTATGTATATCTCCTCTTGTTCTGATATTCTTTCAAGCAGCTATCGGACATAATATTTTTTCGAAACAACAACTTTTAAACCAAGATGTACTTAAAAATTTTAGGAGCTGTAACTGTCGTAGAAAAAGGTGCTACAAAAACTATGAATTGATATTAGTTCCCCATCATACTATAGCTATGGGGAACTTAGATAATCGTGAAAATTTTCGACCTCGGTTTTTTGACTTTTCTACACGTTTTCAGGTGTGAGGAATCCGAAAATGACAAAATTTCTATGGTGTCTGTCTGTAGGGTTTCTGTTAGTGAGTTAGTGTGTTAGTCTGTTAGTGGGTCAGTCCGTTAGTTTGTTAGTCTGTGTACACGATATCTCAAGAACAAATTGTCGCAGAGAGGCCAGATTAGTTTTAAAATATTACTTTCGACACTGGCTAGAACCCTATTCATTTGCAACATTCGAATTTAAAAACTTCGTAAGTTATTAGAAATTTACGATTTTCTTAACATGGGAGAATAGGACAAAAATTCACTTAAACGTACATTAAATGGAAACTTTTTACTGTAAAAAGATCAGACCAGTTTTAAAATATCCGTTTTGATGCCGGAATGAACATCAGTAACTATAAATATGCTACTTTGAAAATTTCGCAAGTTATTGGAAATTTACGAATTTCTTAACATGGCAGTATAGGGCAAAATTTCACATAAACGTCAATTTTGAGAGATATTTTCATCGTAAAGATGTCAGACTTCTTTTGAAATATTATTTAGGACACGGGCATGAATATTAATGACTATGAATTTTCCAATATAAAGATTTCGTAAGTTATTGGAAATTTACGAATTTCTTAACATGGCAGAATAGAGAAAATTTCACATAAACGTCAATCTTGAGGGATATTTTCATTGTAAAGATGTCAGACCACTTTCGAAATATTATTTAGGATACTGGCATGAATATCATAGACTATGATTTTTCCAATTAAAAAATTCGTAAGTTATTTGGAATTTACGATTTACTTAACATCTCAGAATAAGTCAAAATTGAGCACAAACTTCCATTTTGAGGATCCTAAATACATTAGACAACTTCAAAATTACGTTTATGCTATTTGTTTGAACATAATTGAATACAAATATTCTACTAGGAAAATTTCGTAAAATTTTCATAATTTACGATTTTATCAACATAGCGGAATTTTAAATTTTTCATATAAATATGAATTTTGAGGATTATTGCATTGGAAATAGTAGCATGAAAACTAAACAACGGAATTGACCCTGATAAAATAAAATGATAGATTAGAATAAGATAAATATATCGAAGTGAACGGTGGATAGCCTATTAGGCAGTGATTTCATTCTGTTACTGTATGAAGCTTTGGTCAAATTCATTTCTTTTAACATGATTATAATATGTCTCGCACTAGAAATTTCTGAGAACATAAATGTGATGGGGAACTGAGCAGACTCCACCTATGCCAACTGGTTTTCTTTTGTTTTCATTCTGAGAAAGATGTTAAGTTAAATAAAATAATATGCCTAATAAAATTATACATAATTAACCCTTTAACATTCACTACTTAATTTATTTTAAAAATTACTAAACTAATTTAAAAAATGGCTTTTAGACTCATAGCTCATCATAAATATTTAAAAAATAAAAAAAATAGCATTGTTCCTTTTTGAGAAATTTTCGGTTTGAAACATCTGTAATTAACCTTATTACATTCAAATAATATTTAATTTGATAAATAAATGAGTTTATAAGTAAACATTATCGACAACAAAAACTCGTAAAAGTTGCATAGATCCCAACAATTCAATTTTTTCCGGAGTATTTTAACCCTTTGCGGTGCAAGGTAATTTGGATCATTTAAATTAAACTGCCACCGGAATTTACGAACATAATTAAAATAAAAGAAATTTTAAATTTTCACGTTAAAAAAAGGGCCTTTTCTGCTGTGTTATAAATGTAAATTTTTGCTAAAAAATTTCCAGGATGAGCTTTTGCACTTGAGAATTAACCCTTTGATGGTTATGAACGAGTTCAGCTCGCAATCGAATCGTGCTTCATAATGCGCGCAAACGAGTTCCGCTCGGGAGCAGGATTTCGACCAAAATGGTTAGAAACGAGCACTACTCGTGTAGTGAAGTTTTTTCCCAATGCGCGCTAACGAGCTGAGCTCGTTCGCCATTATTATTCTGCATTGGTTATGTTACAAACGAATCCTACTCACGAAATTTAGTTAGTTTTACTGTCTACAGATGGCAGTACGGGTTCCATGAATTTCTTTTCATAATGAAGGGGGAATGTTTTTTTTTTTTTTTTTACTTTGTTCTTTTTATGCGTATTTTGGCGCATTTTTTAGGTTGTTTGTAAAGTAAAATGGCTTAAAAGCGAAAGTTAGATAATTATGGTGATGATTATGATTGTGATACAGAAAGCTTATCAAGTTTTGAGTCTGATGCTTCATAAAGTTCTACATTAGTTGTATTTATTTAGTCCTTTCAATTAACTATTATTATTTATATAATTGATTATAATCATTTATAATTTACTATTTAATAATTATCATTCATTAATTACTTTAAAGTACGTAAAAACTGTTATTTATGTACTACAAATACTTTAAGAAGTTTTTAAAACGCGTGAGACGAGCTATCTACGGCATCGCCAGAGAAGGGTGACATTTTCGGAAGAACGTCGAGGGAAAACACCTGCCCCTTTCGAATGCTGTTTACTGGTAATACTGCGCGAATTAAATAAACGAAAACTGCTCATTTCCCTAACCGTCAAAGGGTTAAAATTAGGTGTTCCATCAGCGGGAAAACTGCGACTGAAAGGGTTAAGTTACATTAATTAAAAGAATCATACAGCAAGGGTGGAGCAATTCAAAAATCAAAAGTCATGGGAGGAGGCTCAAACGATTTCATTTGAAAATAATTCAAAATTATTCTTAAGAAATACAGTAATTAATTGTTGATTAATATTTACTCATTATTGATAGCAATTAAAAAAAACTGACATAGATATAACCATTTTTTAAAGTATACTTTTTCCCATTTAGCATTAAAAGAAAATTTTATAATTTCAGTGGGATAGCCAGAGCCTCATGCTCTTCTACACCTCACTTATGCAATTTCTATAATGTTTCTATAATGTTGAGTGTAAAGGGGCAAAAAAAAAAAAAAAAAAAAGCAACTGTCTAACTAATTATTATTATTTATTTAATGTAATTAAATTTATTTTATTTTATTTTAATTTTAATTATTTATTTTTTATTATTTATTTATTTGAAGATACATATACACATATATCTTTTATGAAGAGCCAAACATTTATTAGAAATATGAAATTTTATATATATATATATATATATATATATATATATATATATAAATGTACAGGGTGATTCTTTATCGTACCTGGGCATTTAGAGTGGTAATAGAACAGCTCACGTGGATAATAAATTAGCATATCAACCTTGTCCTATCTCAAACCGTCTTTAAGTTACAGAAAATAGAATGAAAAAGTTAAAAATCTTACAGTATTCTTTAATTCCGGAGTTTCTAAATATGCTACATAAACATAAAACACAATTTCGAAAGAACAGAAAAAAATCCTGCTAAATAATATTGATTATGTTAGAATATCCTATATTAATTGAGAAATCCCAAGCACAATAAGAGTGAAAAAAAAAAAAAAAAAAAAAGGCAAAATCAAATACCTACTAAAATATTTAATCGGTATTCCACAAAAACCATTCTAGCTATATTAGCTAAAATTTACGAAAAACTGATAAATTGCAGTAGCTTTCCAATAAAGGCACTACAATGAACAATATCGGTTTTTGACTTGAAACTTAACTTTTTGTTTTAATCCATACATTTTCATGATTTCTTAAACTTATACTCCGCCTATTATGTTTTAATGTTCCTCGTACCAGCTTCCAAAAGTAATTCCCTTTTTATCCTATTTATATGCATTAATTTACAGTTCTATTATCACACATACAGTAATTGTATATTTACACTGCTCTTCATGAAAATCGGTCCCAATACCATTTTCGCAAATTCTCATGTAAAATTAAACTCCTTAATCTGAATATGAAGCCTATTTTGCCCTATTACCCACCGTTTTAGGAAACACCCCATTCTTTTTTAGCACTTTTCAGTAATTTTATGGCTATAAATTTGATTTGTAGTTGAGGACAGGATTATTTGAACTGTTAAATCTTTCGTTCCCGTAACTGCCGAAACCGCCCGAAAGCTCTCAGTCCCATTCCGGCCCTAAAACGCCTGAGATCGTCCATCCCCCCTTTTCGCTCTTTTACCTTCGCGATGGTCATTTTTCCGCGGTTAGTTGTCAGTGCAGATGACAAGTGGGCGGGTTAAATTTGTGGTGACAAGAAGGGATAGGGAAGGAAGTTTTCTTGTCCTAAAGATTTGCACTCTGCAGTGAAACTGGACCAGACAATAATCCATTCTTCCCCTAATCTTAAGGCGTGTTGAAATGACACGCACATGAATAGGAAAAGGAGCCGCTCTGTGCTTCCGTGGGGGTGAAATCTCGGCCGTTTGTCCGGGAACCTGAGGTAGATGAAAATTTCATATTCATGGGACCGAAAGAGTTAAATACTTTCTGAGGGGATACAGAAGTGAAAAATTCTAAAATATGAATACTTTCATGAAAAGAAAAATTTAGCTGGGGAGGAGGGGAAGAATTTGCCACAGAAATTATATCTTACATTTATTATACTTTATTAATCAATTAATAATACTATTTGTTTTACATTATATTTTTCTGTTTTAAGTATTAAAATAATATTTTTCTATTCTCCAAATCATGGAGAATTACTGTTAAATTACCAAACAGTGATAAAAAATGAGGAGCAGGGGTTGCGTCCCGAGAAAACAGTGGGTGATTGGACAAAATGGAATTATATTCTGATTCAGGAGGTAATTTTACCTAAAAATCAACAACAATGGTATTAGAGCTTGATTTTTTTTTTTCTTTCCAGTGTATTCTTATCTGATTCACAATATTATGATATGCAATCCTTTGTATCTTAATTAATATATATATCTATATATTAATAGGCAAGCATAAAATTTGTTGTCCCTTTTTAACATATTAATTATGGGAGTAGAGGGTTGAAAATGGTATCATTCGAAAGGTATGGTTAGCCGGAAGGTGCGAATACAAATATTATTTACTTACGATGTCAAGAAGGTATTTAAAAATACATTTATTTCTTATGCATTGTCCCCAATTTTTCCCTTTTATACACGTATTCCTTTACATTAAAAAATACCTAAAAGTTGAAAGTTGTTAAATCTGGCAATTTCATAAAGCTCAAATAAAACCATAGACACAGTAATTTGCATAATGTAGCATCACTATACGCAAGCGAAGTGATGACGTCACTGTCTGTCCATGGAGCCATGAAAAAGATTTTCTACGTTAATCGTCCATTGGATTTTTTGTAAGAAATTATTAAAAATTAACGGAAATTATCTGCCGATTTTTATTCCGATATTTGGGTATAGTTATATATAAGTTACTGTCTACATGTGTTTGATTGAGTTATTTTTTCTGTAAAATTGATAAAATATTAATTTAAAATCACAAAACTCCAGGGAAAAAAAATGGCAAACTTCCAGTTTCGAATGTAAACATAAACATTTCATTTCAAAGGGTGATATTTAAACAATAAATATTCAACTAATATACTAAATAAAAGGAAAATGGATTTGTTACTAACTGCTGCATGTATAAGTAGGCGATACGGAAAAAATTCCGATTTCCGTTTTTTGCTGAATTTACATGTTTTGAGCTTTCTTTACGTTTCAATTAACTGAAATTGGCTACTTATTTTTTTAAAAAGTGTCTTTATTGCTAGCTTTTGTGGGTAGAAGAAGCAAGTAGAAGATACATAAAAACTTTTGATTTCCGGTTTTCGATGAATTTTCACGCTTTGAGATTTCCTTGCATTTTAATTAAGTGAAATTGACTACTTATTTTTATTTTTTAAAAAGTGGATTTATTATTCTTTTCTCTGCATATATAAGTAGAAAATATATGATTCAGAAAAGTTTTAGATTTTCGGTTTTCGATAAAGTTACACGTTTTGAAATTTCCCGAACTCAATTCGACTGTTTTTGAAAACTATCTTTTTTTTTTTTTTTTTTTTGGTTCAAACATTGTACTTTACGAACCAATCGAATTAATTTAACAGAATTTGATACTTGGTTTGACATGGTACCTATTAGCTTCTGGGCTGTATCACACAACAAGAGGCGTTTTCACGTTGCGATTTTCTCTCATTTCAGGAAAGGCTAACATCTACAGAGAGAAATAGTTATATTAAGTAAAACTCTGCTGATTCAGTTAGAGTGAATATCGGTAAACAAGTGCCGCAGCTGTGTTGCAATTGCATTCCGTTTAGGACAAGGCAATAACTTTGCTTTGCCTCGCTTTGCAAAAAAAAAAAAAAAAAAAAAAAAAAAAATGGTCGAGTTTCGACCACTGGGCGATACTAGTAATCATAATTCCGCAAAAAACATTCTAGCTATAGGAGGTTTAAGCTAAAGTTTAGCTAATAGGAGGTTATAGCTAAAGTTTAGCTAATAGGAGGTTATAGCTAAAGTTTACAATAAATTGGACAATTACAACCCATTACTAATTTCAAAAAGTTTGGCTCCGCCCATTACCTTTTGAGCGCCACATACAAACTTCCTCTAGTAATTCAGTTTTTATTCTTTTTATATGCATCAATTGACAGTTGTTTAATTACACTTACATTAACTGTATGTTTATCTGTGTCACAATGCATATTTGCATCTTGATTAAAAAAAAATAGTTAACACATAAATTATTTTACTGACTGGAATAGTTTATCTTTAAAATTAACCCGTTAGTAATCGCTATAGATAGCGCCACCTATTACAGATTGTGTACTTTTTATTTAACTCACACCAATAATTGTAAGAAGTGATTTGATCGACGTTCCTTCGACTTTATTCGTGTTTTATGTATATCAAATTCTACTTCTAAAAATTTTTGGTGGCTATTGAATAAAAAAATCTGGCAATACTGAAGGATGGGCGGCAAATCCACCAACTAGCGACTACTAACGGGTATTAAACATCCGAGAAACATGGTTACGCTACATGTACAGAGGTGTCAAGTTACTATGAATAATTCGTAATCTTAATACTGGAATTTTTTTAATGTACTCTTTTGTAATAATTATCCGCAATTTAAAACGACAAGTTTTTCTTTATTGTGGTATGAAACGGATTTTCCGTTATTAGTAGCTTGGGACCTTTGCATGTACTGCTATCTGAGAGAAGTTTGTTGAACTATAACAATGCTAGAAAAAGAATTTAATGTAATGCGTTGATAATATATGAATGAGAAATATAAAACGGACACAGTTCTTTACTTTTCTCCCCTTTTAATTAAAATGTTTAAAATTCTTACAAGGAACATCACCCAAGTGTCCGGCTCGGATTTCAATGAGAGAGAGACGTTTCTTTCATATTTTATATGCTATCAAATTTTACTCAAAAATATGCGAAAATTTTATATTTATACAGCAAGTGAATACTAAAATGAATAATTCAATTGAAATAACTTTCAGTAATATAAATTTTCATTTGTAACTCAAACATGAAAGCGCAAAATCATTTAGTGTTTTTTAGTAAGGCGGAGCTTACTGTTGATATGTGGCTGATTTGGTTTTTAACATTTTAAAAATTCAATAAATATAGAAAAATGGACGATAGCAGAAATTTCTATGATCAAAAATATTTGGTACGTGCCCTCTATCAGAAATTAAAATTTCATTAAAATCTCAGCCGGACACTTGGGTGATGTTCCTTGTTAGTAAAATAAGCTATAGTAAATTGATTGTATTTTACAATATGAATTTTTTTTCCTCGGGGTGGGGGGGGGGGTATAACTATTTTAGAATTATAAATCTGTATGTTCATATGCATTGGAATATAAAAATATTAATATTTATTGAAATTTTATTTTTCCGACTGAGTGAAAATAATGCTTGGACCGGGAGTCGAACCACAGATCTTTGACTTACAAGGTCAAGGCTCTACCAATTGAGCTATCCAGGCCGACAGCCGGTCGGCATTACTCATTCAGACAACCTTTTAGGCAGGAACATCTGGACTATCATGTAGATAGCTCGACAGAAATAAGCCGCAGGTAATGGAAAACACCATTAAACAATGGGAGAAAGAAATACTATTTTTATTAAAATCACACAATAAACTGATTGGGAAGAAAATCATATTTGTTGAAATTCTATTTTTCCGAATGAGTGAAAATAATGCCTGGACCGGGAGTCGAACCCCGGATCTTTGACTTACAAGGTCAAGGTTCTACCAATTGATCTATCCAGGCCGACACAGTGTTGCCAGATATAGGGATTTCTCCCTACAGTAGGGATTTTAAGCTCTGCTTTTAGCGTAGAAGGGGGGGAGGATTTTTTTTAAAGTTCTGTTTTGTAAGGATTTTTCTATTATCTAATGAAAATTATAAAATTATTTTTAAAAACGCAAAAAGTTTTAAACTTATCTGTAAAAAAGTTGCTTACAATACCTTGTTTCTGATACATTATTTTATTACAGATTGATGTGAAGTGAAACTCCTCATAACACAGAGTTGCCAACATCTATAATTTATTCCGGTGTATTATTAGTACCACCCTCTTTTCGTACTTCTACTATTTTTTATTAGAGTAGTTTTCTTCCTATTTAATCTTAGTTACATACTGGGGAAAATTACTCAAGGAAATAACTAAGGGAGAAAGAAGGACATTACTATGATTGATTCGGCATAAATTATAATAGTTGGAAAATTCACATATTTTTAATATGTCCTCTCTTTTATTATTATTACTATTATTATTCCGAAATGGTAAATTTATTATATAATTTTAATAAAAAATGTAGCATTTATTTAATATTTGGATATAATTAACATCAAAGTTTTAAAATAAATTGGACAATAAGTCATGTACATGATAAAATTAAATTTCCTCGAAATGCCAATTGTTTTCATCAGCAATTGTCAAGTTATTTGTATACACCCACCCCTCAAATAAAATATATTGTGCACTACAAAATCTTAATCGTAAATATATTATACTGATCTAAAAGAGTATTTTATTTTGTTTTACGTCAGAATGCGTTGTCTTTCGTTTTCCTTTCTGTAAATTAACCTTTTTATTTCTCTTTGATATGCTCACACCACCCATTTCGTGTAGCCATACCCCTGCCCAAGGAGTCGGAGTAAGGTATATAACAAGTCGATATTTGCTGGTTTAACATTGATTCTTTATTAATAAATTAAATTTATTAGGTAAGTAAGTTTGATGTGAAAACATGTCAAAGGAGATTAGTTGTTTGATTTAATAATTTAATAGATTACAGAGCTAACAGTATTAATTTTAAACAAATTATAGAAACATAGTCCATTTTATTTACTGTGTTTTCACGAATATACATATATTAGGTACTTGTTTTTATTTGTCCGTTTGTTTCAACAATCAATTTATGTATATATTAATAAGAACGCATTTATTTATTTATTTTAAATGCTAGAAAATATTAAAATAATAATATGATTTTATAAAATTTCTATTAATAGTTTCTATTAACAGTCGGTTACTTTGAAAGGTAAAATATTTTAACTTAGGGAATGCAGGGAATTTTTCTCCATTTAGTAGGGATAATTTAAACTTTCATCTGGCAACACTGGGCCGATAACCGGTCGGCATTACTCACTCAGACAACCTTTTAGGCAGAAACATCTGGTCTATCATATAGAGAGCTGGACAGAAATGAGCCGCGGCTTATTGAAATCTAAGAATCTTCTTGTTCAAATCTAAGATGGTCAGAATGAGTGATTAGTTTATATGGCACAGAATGATCCAAAGATAATTTTTTTTCAAAAAGAAAAAATTAAAAGATTTGTGTTTAAAAAAAAAAAAAAGAAAAAAAAAAAGTTTTTTTACAAATTCTAGATTCACCAAAATGCTTATAGTTAGTGCAACAGTGATTTATAATATTCATATTAATTTTCAGCTCAATTGAATAAGGCGTTTAAATGCTATCGCACTTTCAAAAAATTGGTCCCATAGGCCATAATGATAAAGAATTTTTCTTTGTGTCCCTGTAAAAAAACTGTATGTGCTAAATTCACCAAAATCTATACAGTTGGTGCAACTATGACCTATAATATGTGTACAAATTTTTTGCTCAGATTAATAAGGCGTTTAGACGCTATCACACATTTAAAAATTTGGCCCCATAGGCCATAATGATAAAGAATTTTTCTTTGTGTCCCTGTAAAAAACTATAAGTGCTAGATTCTCCAAAATCTATACAGATTGAGTATCTGTGGCCTATAATATGTGTATAAAAATTTTGATCAATTGAATAAGGCGTTTAGATGCTATCGCACTTTTAAGATTTTGGTCCCATAGGCCATAATGATAAAGAATTTTTCTTTGTGTCCCTGTAAAAAAACTATAAGTGCTAGATTCACCAAAATCAATAGGGTTCGTACTATGGTGACTTACAATATACGTACCAACTTTCAGCTTATTCGAACAAAGCGTTTAGACGCTAGCGTGTTCACCCAGCAAAACCTGGGATGATGGCCAACACGAGGCCAAGTGTTGGCTGCCAACAGTAACAGCTGCTGGCCCATTGGCGGCAAAAGTTAAGGTGCCGAAGGGAATATGTTACGCCGGCCATCAGATGGCCGCATTCGGCCGATCCACTGCTGGCAGCCTGCAGTACGATCGGAATAAGTCAGTGGGCCACTGATGGGTCATTGCTGGCAGCGAGCTATCGGTTAAAAAAAGGTTGTGGGCCACTGATGGCAACCAACAATAGGTTAAAAATCGTTAGTGGGCCAGTGTCGGGCCACCTGATAGCAAACATAATTTTTTCGTATTGTTGCTGGAAGCCTTCAGTGGGCCAGTTGTGGCAAACATAAATAATTATATTACTCCGGGTGTTTATGTTGGCCCTTTATATTTTCCCATTAACGGCCCTCTTCATTTACCGTCGCCGGAAGCCCGTGCCAATGTTATTCTACGGGGAAATTTTCTTTACAAATAACTCATTAACTAATACATATTTTTAAATTCTGTTTTCACATTCAAAAAATTCCCAACTGTTAAATTGACGGACCTTTTTTAAAAATGTATTTTTTAATTTTTAATATTTTATTTTGAAATTGCAAAATGAAAAAAATTCACATATCGAAAATTCGTATTTTGCAGCTTCAAAATAAAATATAAAAAATTAAATAATTTTTTAAAAAAGGTCCGTCAATTTAACAGCTTGAAATTTTCAGAATGTGAAAACAGAATTAAAAAATATGTATTAGTTAATAAGTTATTTGTAAAGAAAAATTTCCCCTAGAATAACATTAGCTTCGGTTTCCAGCGGCGGTGAGTGAAGAGGGCCCTTAATGGGCCAATAGTGATTTGGTTATGACTATTATTTTATTTTATTTTATTTTATTTTATTTTATTTATTTATTTATTTATTGTGATACCTTACATTTTATTAATGCTAATTTATATGCATCCAATATTTAATTTGGTTTTGTTGCAACAGAGGGTGATTAAACTATTATTATTATTATTATTATTATTATTTTTACACTTTTTTTATCTTGATTAAAAAAAAAAAAAAAAAAATGCTTGACTAAATGATTTTGAAATGCAGACATGTAAAAACGTTTAAGAACTCACATTTTCTACTATCGATTTAGTCCAAAGTTCAATTAAGGGACCAGCTATAAATTAAAGAAAAGCACAAATATTTTGGATCACCCTGTGTCATAAAAAGCTACAAATGACTTGTAACTTGAACACATTATTGCTCTTACTATATACAATGTTTGTAAGTTTTTTGTATGGGAAATACACAATTTTTTAGGCATATATATATATATATTTTTTATTACATTTTTGGCAATTTTTTTGCTTATAACAAGAAGGAATTTTCACAAAATTTTACAAAACTTGCAGAAAAATTGATAAAACATTAAAGAAACATTATTCTGAAACATAAAATTCATATGTGTAATTTTCGAGGAGATTTGAGCATTTACATTAATTTTTATTTATTTATTTATTTTATTTTTTCTGAGCGTGCGCGTAATATAGAAATTTTTTTATTACGTAAGTCGAAAACCAGATATCTTGGGTAACTTATACAAAAGTTCATTTCAATGGAATAAAAATTAAGTAAATTATTGGTAAAAGAACGAGCCAGATTTTAGATATGTTAAACCATGTTACAAAAGGTCATTTTTGTGAAAATCTCCTTATGAACTCACAGATCGTACTAAATAAATAAAAGTATGTTAGAGTTACAAGTCCAGAAGGATTTTTTCACAAAGAAGAAATTTTGAAACATGGTTGAAAAAATTTAATCTTCCAATTAAATGCTTGGCATGTGAAAAACCCCTTATGAATTTTCAAACCTGTATATACCTAAAATCTGCCCCATTTTTTCGCAACAACTTGCTTAATTTTTCCTGTATTGAAATGAACTTTCGATATAAATTGCCCAATATATCTAGCTTTTAACTAATGTGATGAAAATTTTTATCTTTCCCACAAAAGCAGTAAATAAAATATTTATTATAAATGCTCATATCTCACCGAATATTACACGTATAAATGTGTGCTTTAGAATAATGTATTTCTTGTGTTTTGTTAAAATTTTGTCAATTTTTCTGTAAGTTTTGTAAAATTTTATTGAATTCCATTCTTGCTATAAGAAAAAAAAAAAAAAAAGAAAGAAAGAAAAAAAAGAAACTTGCCCCCCCCCCCCCCTTGCCAAAAAAAAAAAAAAAAAAAAAAAAAAATACACATATTGTTTATAATATATGCAGCGTGTTAAGGTTACAAGTCATCGGTAGCTTTTCATGATATAGGGTGATCCAAAGTATTTGTGCTTTTCTCCAATTTGTGGTTGCTTCCTTAATTGCACTCTTGACTAAATCGATAGTGGAAAATATGAGTTTTTAAATGTTCTTTACATATTAGAAGTTCAAGACCATTTCATCCAGTATTTGTTTTAAAATAATAATAATAATAATAATAATAATTGATTACCCACTGTATTTATAGTAGTTCAATTAAATTTTCACAAGCATTTAATTCTTAGACTATGTTTATAAATTTAGGATTTCTAGTACAGCGTGAGAAACTCTCAGCCGATCCGTTTTCATTAAAAATAAATCTATGATAAGCTTTTTATTACTTTTGTTCTATGCAAATATAAGATTTTGATAAGATAAATATATATTTTGTTCTATGTAATATTACATTCTTTGTAAATTTTGTTTCAAAATGTTAAATTTCAAAACGTTTATTTGACTGTGTTAAGTTTTTTTTTATATAAATAAATGTAACGTTGCAAGTGACTAGATAAAATATTGAAATAAAAAGTTTCTGATTTAAGTATGCAATATAGAGAACATTCAATAAAAAAATATTTAAATCAGAGTTAAGGAGATGGTAAATATTGAAAATCGTTCTTTGAAATTTCTTCCTTAATGTCGTGATTTAATACATAAGTATTGAAATGTATCAGTATTAAGTACATTAAAATTTCTCATAAACTATTGAAATAAAATAAATAAATAAATATTCCATGCAACATAATTTTTAAATTTTACATCATTGTAATTTATCAAAATTTCTAAACATATTTGGGTATAACTTTGTGGATTGGTTGAGAAGTTACTTTTTGAAAAGTATTTTGTACTTGTGTGCTAAATTTTAGAGTCAAACATAAAAGTATTTTTAACAAAAAAAAAAAAAAAAAAACTCACCAACCATTGCACAAAGTAAAAACCTAATTTATTTCGAATATATTGATACATTACAATACAATGAAATCAGGGTAAGGGGAGAATTTATTAAAAATATTAATCGCATAAAACACTTAAAATCTTTTGAAATTTTTTTATTTTATTTTATTTTATTTTTTTTAACATATTTAAATAGTTTTCCAGAAATTTTAATATGCTTAGTATTGATACATTTCAAAGCATATGTATGTAAACTTTAAGAAATCTAAGACGCTAATTTCAAAGTACGATTTTCAATTTCGTCATACCCTTAAAAGGGACTTAAAAACTACTAAAGTACGGAGTTCTGACTCTGAAGAATAAAATAATAAGTTACCATAAATCGGAAAAAAATAGCAACAGTGACCCTTAGTCAGGCGAACAAAAGTGGACACGAGTGTAGCAAATGTACTTTGCCGCACTCGTGCCTACTTTGTTCACCCAATGAAGAGCCATGGTATTATTTCCATTCGAAACAAATGTTGCTAGTATTTTTTTTTTAATTATTGGGTTTTCTTACAAAGATTTTTATTATTAATAACGGTTCTTTGAATCGTTTATTACTGTAAAAATAAATAAATAAATAAGATATTAAAATAAAATAAAAAGGCAACAGATGTCACCACTATTATCCTTAGTCAGGTGAACAAAAGTGGACACGAGTGTAACAGAAGTGTTTTGCTACACTCGTGCCTACTTTGTTCACCAAATGAAGAGCCGTGTATCACCAGAAACAAATGTTGCCAGTTTTTTTAAATTCAATTATTGCATTTCTTTACAAAGATTTTTATTATTAATACCGGTTCTTTGGTGCATTTATTACTGAAATAAATATGTGCTTTAAAATTTATATTTATTTATTTATTTTTTAATTTAATTTTAATTTTAATTATTTTTATTTTTTTACAATTAAATTATATAAGTACGCATTTCTTTTCTTTTCTTTTTTTTTTTTTTTTTTCATATATTTGCTGTCATAAAAATTTAAATTAAACATGCATGCATGATCCTGGAAACCAATTGAAAACCATTTCTTATTTTTTTTTTTCTTATTAATTTATTTAAATAACTAATTCATCTAAAGTTATGGATTACTTTTTTTAATCAAAAAACAAACTAACTGCCAAGTTTATTATTTAAAGCGCAGATTACAATTTGAGATTCAAATTCACATTTAAACTAGTATGTTGTGGCCACCACAAGACTTTCTTCTATATTTTCCTATACAAATTCACTCAGTAACAATATTAAAAAAAAAAATAAAAAAGAAAAAAAAAATCCAAGTTTTTTTTTCGTTAAAAGTAAAAAAAATTCGATATCTTTGTTTTAAATTGTCACATATTTATAGTTCAACCATTCGTTTTAAAGGTATTGACGAGACCTTGCGAAAGATACCCATCTTCAAAATTTACACCACCCCGGGGGGTACTTCCCCCCAGGGGGGGGGGCGATGCCCCCACATGCACAAAATTTTTTTCCTAATTGAGTACTACTATTAGCAATAATTCATATTAATTTTACAATCACAGGTTAAGAATAACTCTCATTATGTACATTTATACAAAATTTTGTCCTATACTACCATGTTAAAAATTTAGACGGAATATGATCACAGCGCCTCCTGTTGTGCGATTGATCCCCAAATCTAATCTGCACCAGTTTATGTCAGGAGCCAACTAAATACCAAGTTTGGTTAAATTTCGTTAAAAAAAAAAAAAAAGATTTTTTTTTTTGCGTTCTTTTTCGTAAAAAGTAAAAAAAAAATCGATAACTTTGTTTTAAATTATCACAGATTTATAGTTCAACCATTCGTTTTAAAGGTACTGACGAGACCTTTCGAAAGAAACCCATCTTGAAAATTTACTCCCTTCGAGGGGGGACTTCCCCCCCCCAGGGGGGTTCACGAGGCTCCTACACATGCAAAAATTTTTTCCCAGTTGACTATCTCTATTATAAATAATTCTTGTAAATTTCATAATGATTACTAAAAAATAATTCTCCTTATGCACATTTATACAAAATTTTGCCCTATATCACCATGTTAAAAATTTAGAAAAAGCGGGATGACAACGCAACCTGTGAGACGATTTTTACCAAAAGTTGATAGGCACTAATTCATGTCAAGTTGCAACTACATACTAATTTGTATGAAATTCTGTGCAGTAGTTCCGGAGATACAGTTGCCACAAAATTTTGTCACACACACACACACACAGACAGACAGACATTTTCTAAAAATGGTCAAATCGTGTTCTACAGCTCTCAAAACGTGTAAATCCATCAAAAACCCGAGGTCGAAAATTTTTACGAATCCAATACTTTCTTCTATTGAATATAGAAGAAAGTAAAAATTACTTAATGCATTTCGACATTTTTTGAACTGATAAGCGCTGTTGCTAACCTTCAAAGATGCTTAGACCGGAAGCATTTGGGGCCATCTGGTTATAATTGCTGACTAAGAAAAATATTCCAATTCAAAACTAACACATTCGTACTGCACTGATTGATAGACGTTGGTTTGGTTTACTTTAAAATGAATTTATTAAATAACGACGTAAGACGTTTTCAGTTGCTCTGAAAGATTTCATCATAACTATAGGGAATTATTTATTTCAAATCTTACCTAGCGAAAATGAAACAGGCTGTTAAAAAATCTGTTTTATACACAGATTTAATGAGAATGACTATTATTTTAATTATTTAGTAGTGGGTGTACATCAATGGTTTATATTTCCTTCTAAAGAAACCTTAATTTTCCTTAATTATTATTATTATTTGTTGAGAAATAAAACAATTTGAAAAAATAAAAATACGGGATGAAGGTAAAGAATTTCGATTATTTACTTTTAGTTGAAAACCATTGTAGAATTACAGAGACACTGGATAAACATTTAAAAAAATTTATAGTCATATTCATTAAAAGTTTACCCAGTGTGTCTTACTCACTTAAAGTTTAGCAGTCAAAAGTGATCATTTAAATTACAAATATAAACAGGATATATAATTTTATGATGCAGTATAGACAAAATGCAGTTCAAAGATTAACGTCTGTGATAAGTATATAATATTTGAGAGAAAATTATTCTAATCTAAATAATTTTTTTTTAATTTTATCTTCTTGTCTTTATTTATTTAATTGAATTTATTTTTATTTATTTGTTTTTTATTTATTTTGTCTCACATCTTTATGTGGCGAAAACTTTATTAGTTTGTGAGTGTTATCTGTGTTAATAATAATAATTTCGGAATTTAAAAGGTAATAATGCACTTGTTATTCGTGAAATAGGAATAAATTGATTCAGATTTAGGACCATCTTCACGATTCTTGACTTTTTGAATCATACTGGTGGTCAGGAATGAAAGAGTTCCGCTTTTTTGCCACCACTAATTTCCATAAAAAATTTCTGCTCTATAAAATAAAAAAAATAATATAAGAAATATGATACAAATTTCTGTATTGAAACACTTTTGGCAGAAAAAGCAGAACTCTTTCTTTGCTCGGGTGACGTTTCTTTGGGATATAATAGAAAGTCTAATACTTATTTTGATTATACTTTTTGCTATTTCTCTTTTAATTAATTTATGGCAATACTTCATTTTCTATTTATATTTCTAACATATGGGAATTTTTAAATGCTGTTTACTATTTTACAAGTACATTTTTTTAAATACTTTATATATATAAGGATCTAGTCAAATATATATAGAAGGGATAATTTTTAAGATTTATTTATTTGTTTATTTATTTATTTTTTTTCAAGCGATGCTCTCTGGATTAAAAAGAAAGAAAAAATCTTGGCTGACTGTTATTAACATAAACATTTATTTATTTTATTTCACATCTAAAAATTAATTCTCATTATGCGTATTTATGCAAATTTTCCTCTCATACTGCCATGTTAAAAACTGGGGAAAAAATGGGATGAAAGCGGCATATTTTGAAGGATTGATCCTCAAATGTAATTAGCACCAATTTAAGTCAAAGTCCAACTAAATATCTAGTTAAGTTAAATTGTATTAAATTGTTCATAGAATACAGCGTTCAAAAAATTACTGATACACACAAAGATAGACAGATAGTTTTTTAATGAAGTCAAATCGTGTTCAGAACATATCAAAACGTGTAAAACAACCGAAAAACGGGAGTCGAAAATTTTTACGTATGAAATACTTCTTTCTTATACATGCAGAACAAAGTAAAAATAAAAAGGTGACAAGTTTATAATTGTCCTAATAACTTTCCCACAGTTATACAAATATGAAGTTGGATCCATAAACTTATTAGCGCTATTAAAATAATAAGAATAAGAAATAATAAGAATATAATTAGAAAATTAATGACTATCATAGCTCATTTTAAACGGACCAACGAGATATTTGCTGTACTTTTCTAGAAATCCTAATATTTTAATAATAATTCTAAAATCAAAGGCTTCTAAAAATGATTAAATAAAAAATACAAAACCAAATTAAAAAATGAATCACTTACTCTTACACTTTTTATGAGATCATTTAACCTTTTAGTATCTTGTACGCCGCAGACTTGGCACGAAATGGCGAAGCGAAATGAGAGGGAATTTCAAATCAACAGCAGGTGAATAGCAGCGCCCTCTATGCATTCGAATTGCAAGTGATGGTCCGGTACCGGCCTTATAAATTGTGGCCGCAATATGGCAAACATAATGTTGGCCGTGTGCTGGTACCCTGCAAAAGGCCAGCTGTTATTATGCCGCTTCTGAGCCACCGGCCTTTTCACTGTAGGCTGGCTTCAATGCTGGCAGCCGTAAGCGGCCCACTGCTTCAGCTACATGTGGCAACCTGCAGCTGATGGCAAGTGCAAGATGCCAGCTATAGGCCAGAACGAGCCCATCAGTATAAGTTTTGCTGGGCACTCACAGACATACACAGATACATACACAGATATACATACATCATCGCAAAAATAGTGAAAACGGACTCAGGGGACCTCGAAACATATAGAAACATCAAAATCTCAAATTCGGATTTTTGGCATAATTACAATAGTTTCCTCAAGTGTTCGGAATGTAAAAAGGATAACAATGAGATATGCTCATTGTAACCACTAATAAATATTTACCATAACCCATATTATTCCACTCTACGAATTTTAAGATTTGTAGCTAATGATATTATAACACACATTTTTTAAAACTTTCTTCTAAAAAATGCCAACTTAATATATATATAAGTTTAAAACCTCAAACAGCCCCCTATGTCTGATAGAACTTTGAAAATTTAAGTTTGTACAAGCCAAATAATATTTATTATTATTTAAAAATTAATTAACGAGATAATATATATATATATATATATATATATATATACAGAGCCTGATTAAGGGGGAAGCACACATTATTTATACTTACACCGTTATTTTTTAATAAATACTTTCCTCCTATAATAAACGGAAAGTTCTCATTAAAAATTATTTTAAAGAATTCTGGTGTCTAATAACGGTGAGTAAATTGGATTGTTTTACACCGTTCATTTTTTATAAAAAAATATTTCCTCGTCAAAGCGTGGAATTTCTATGACATGAAGTATAAAATAATTGTAAAAATATTCCGGTGAGAGCGGAGATAATGTCTGCTTCCCCCTTAATCAGGCTCTGTATATATATAAATTATATTTTCTTTTATAGCATTAATGAAAATTATTCCTGGAATTCCTATTGAAATCTCAAAAAGTCAGGTTGAAAATTTAAATTTTTATTTTATTTGAAATAGAAAGTAATTCAAATAGTTATATTGGCCTTCAGATGGCAGCACGAACAAACGAGGTCTTGGATGGAAATGGAAAGTTAACTTTAAAATAATTTAGAGCCGGCATCAGAGAATAATAATAAAGCTCCCTCCACGGAGTAATAAAGACAGGAGAAGAAGGTAACGCTGAAATTTTGTGATGTTGTTTTCTAATGTTTACAGATGGCGCCAGCGTACAATACTTCCTTCTCTCCAGCTTCTGCAATGTTATTCAATGGGGAAATGTCTCGTTTTAATCATTTTTTAAAAAATAATATCAAGCTGAAAAAATTTCGATTGAAAGCAAATTTCATTAAATAGAGTATTCTAAGCAACATGTTTTTTTTTTAAAGAGCCATTTTATACTAATTTTACTTTGAAAGAGAACTTTTAAAAAAATGACGAGCCTTGTGAACTGAAGCTAGCTAAAACAGACTATTGGGAGGAAGGAGAATGGAGATCGTTTGTATTGTGTCGTTTGAAAATGTAGATTATTATGGATATCTTATGGCAGTATCATAAGTTTTCATTATTAGTATATTTGACGTATAAAAAAATGTAGTAAATAAGTTTCTAGCAATTTGATTTTTGCATTAATTTCCTTTTACCAACATCAAGCTTAGGATAATTCTTTGTTGAGCAAGTTTTTATTTTTAAATCTGTAAAACTTACTTTCTGATAAATTAAATTGCTTAAAATTAAAATTTTAAAATTTACTCCGGCAAAATTCTATTGAAAACAACATTATATCCGCCCCGAGATAGGGAGTAATGACAAGTGGCGCCCTCAATATTTACCAAAAATTTACATCACAGTTTCGTAGATTTCTCCCATTGGACCTTCAACTCCTATTAATATTACTCCGTGGCTCCCTCTATTTCATCAGAGTTTCCCTTTTAGCATCCTCTATTATTATTCTGTGGCCGGAATATAACCAAAGAAAGTAGATAGATTGTATCTAATTTCCCTGATATAACGCATGCGCGTAATCTACAGGAAAGTGTGCGAGTTGCTCGTCGCCGACTAACAGCTAGTATCGAGACAAGACATTAGATGGCGCCCATCACAACTGCTCCAGTTCGTTCCTTCTTCTAATGAGCATGCGCTGGAACTTGTTCAAGTTGCTTTGCTGGCCAAAATCATGAAGGTCTAAGAAATTGAATAGCCGCCGGTGCTACCCTCTATTAGCGATTAATTTAACCAAACAATTTCACTTTCAGAAATTTTATTTTACTTTCCCAAAAACATTTTTTTAAATAATAAAAATCTCAGACTCAGAATTTTTTTTATTTTATATTAAATTTTATTTTCCACCAATTAAAAAAAAAAAAAAGAAAGAAAGAAAGTAGGGTTTAGAAAAAGATTCAAATTAATATTTGAAAGTGCAGGAGGCTCTTCATTTATGAAAATATTCATAGATAATTAGAGAAAAAAAAATCAACAATATTTTAAAATTTAATAAAATAACAACAGAATTGTATGAGATATAATAATTCCAAATCAAGTTTATTGGTGTTTTATGATTGTGTTTATATTAATTTTTCACATCAAATACTTTGTATGAAAGTTTTAAACTGATACAAATGATGTAGAAAATTGATTTTAAATTAAAATATGTATAATTTCCTATCCTTCGTATGATACTGCTT
The DNA here is from genome assembly GCA_963930645.1 of Salticus scenicus. Taxonomy (NCBI): domain Eukaryota; kingdom Metazoa; phylum Arthropoda; class Arachnida; order Araneae; family Salticidae; genus Salticus; species Salticus scenicus. The sequence continues at coordinate 144,184,110 of OZ005659.1, forward strand.
ATTAATATTTCCAAATAATTTATAACATTAAGAAAAAATATATAAAATATTTTAGTTTTAAATTGCATTATAATATTATCAGTAAATTATAAAGAAAGTAAATTTGAATTAATTTATATCCTATATATTCAACTCTAAATATTATACTATATTATGCATAACACAGAAAAATTTCATAAAATTTTTTCTAACTATATTTGAAGTATTCTCATCAATATTATATCAAAAATTTATTGGAGTACTTAAAAATAGAGATTTAAAAACTAAGCAAATGAGAGTTAATGTTTATCACTAACAAACATTAAGAGGGTCATTTAAACTGTTTATCCTCTTCCCTTCCTCCCTGTTTGAATCAGAATGTTATACGACAAATATAAAAAAGTTTTAACATATTTCATCAATTTCAATTTTACTTTCAGTGCTAACCTCATGTATGATATAGTTAAAGAATTTGATCCCCATTGATAAATTACTGTTTCGAATAAATTTCAAATTTTTATCATTTGATTATATTATTTATAATTTTTCATTTAAAAATATAGAAAATTCTTTGTTGGAGCCATAAACTGTAATAATTAGAATATATTAAACCCACGTCTTAAAGTAAATTAATGCTTTTTGCTTATTTTACTTAATTATTTATTAAACAGTGGGAGGCATGACTATGACTAGAAAAGCTATAAAATAAAATAAAATGTTTTTACGACTTATATATGTAAAATATTTATAAATAATGCTGACATGAAATTAAATTTCTATATAGCTAAAAGCTTCTAAATTAGATTTAATAATAATAATAATTGTAAATATTTGCAGGGGAGAAAATAAACAGCTTTACTGATCCGCTTACTGTTTGTTATTGATAAAAATTAACTCTCATTTGCTCAGTTTTTAAGATTACGTACTTTTAAGTACTTTGTTAAATCTAATAAAATTCTTATTTAATATTAATGGGAATATCTCGAATACTTGTTGGAAAAAACCATATGTAATTTTTCTATGGCATGCATAATATAGTATAATATTTTTAGTTGAATATATAGGATTTAAATTAAATGAAATTTACTTTCTTTAAAATTTACTGATAATAATATACTGCAGTTTAAAACTGAAATATTATATATATATATTTTCTCTTATTGTTATAAATTAATTGGAAATGTTAATAAGCAGTATTATACGAAGAATAGGAAATTATACATAATTTAACTTAAAACCAATTTTCTACTTCATTTGTTTCTAGGGGAAGCCGGGGTAATAAGAGACCAAAGGGGTAATAAGAGACAGAAAATATTAATAAAATCTATACTATTAATCTAAATAACTTGAAATAAATGTGTCGTATTAATTTCGTTAAATGGACTCCTCTTGATTTTTTAGGTGATTTTTGAACTTAAATTTTTTGTTTAAAAAAACATTTAAATTTTCATTAAATCCTTGTTCCTAATAACCCCGCGTGGGGTAATAAGAGACCAGGCTTGTAACTGTCCATATATAGCAATGTAAAATCATGTGGGTAATAAAAGACACCTGGAAACAATTCTGAATCAGCCAATAGTTTTTAATTTTTATTATTTACAACCATTCAAAAAATATGTTTTCTCGAAAATTAACTGTCATAAATGTGTTTGTGAAATTCATTTCTTTTAATATTAAGCCTTAAATAATATAATATTGTACTTAATGATAGTTCTACATAATCAACATAACCTAGGGATTAACCAAAAACATCAATATAATTTTTAAAGTGGGCAGAAAATATTTTACGCATTCTCTAAAGTGTAGTCGAAAATAGCCAAAAAAAAACCGTACCTTTGAGGTGTATACAAGCGAACAAAATGTTATAAAAAAATTTCTAGTAATTATAAATGAATTTATTTATTATGTAATGAAGTATTAATGACTAAATACTAACTTATAGACATTCTAAACATAAATTTACATAATCATAAACCTTAAATATGGTCTAGCCTAATGAGTAAAACTGCTTTTTGATTTAAAGTGAAAAAAAAAAAAAGTTCTCTCGGTAAACTTAGACTAGGCCTAACACTAGGTAAACTCCTCGTAAACTAGTCAGCAGAATTAACAGGAACTACAATGGGGGGGGGAAGGGGCACAGGAATTAACAGTGGGGGTAATAAGAGACTCATGTCTCTTATTACCCCCACAAAAAATAAAAATGGGGTAATAAGAAACATGCCTAGAACATGTAAATGAAGAATGCTTTAAAGGTTTTAAAAAATTGTACATCAAAAGTCATAGTCTTGGTCAAAAGGTTACACATTAATAAATCCCAAACATCTAACCCGCAAAAAAAAATTATAAAAAATGTAGAAAATGTCACGAACTTTTAGGGTAAGTTCAAAGTGAAGGTTTTTTTCATCGTATAAAAAGAAATTCAAAATGTGATATAAACTTCTCAATAAGTGTATTGTAGTAAAGAATACACATGATACTTAATATTACATATTTTTAAAGTTGTCTAGGTATATTTTTTGGAGGTTTTTTTGACTGCGTCTTATTACCCCGGCTTCCCCTATTTAAAGCTTTCATTCAAAGCATTTGATGTGAAAAAGTAATATAAACACAATCATAAAGCACTATTAAACTTAATTTTGAATTATTATATCTCATACACATCTGCTATTTTATTAAGCTTTTTAAAATATTGTTGATTTTTTATTTTATTTTTATTATTATTATTATCTATAAATATTTTCATAAATGAAGAGCCTCCTACACTTTCAAATATTTATTTGTATCTTTTTCTAAACCCTATTTATTATTATCATTTTTATTTTTTTTTAATTGGTGGAAAATAAAATTTGAAATAAAATAAAAGATTCTAAGTCTTAGATTTTTATTTTTTTAAAAAAAGGTTGAAAGGGAAAATAAAATAAAATTTCTGAAAGTGAAAATGTTTGATTAAATTAATCGCTAATAGAGGGTAGTACCGGCTGCGAATTAATTTCTTAGACCTACTTGATTTTGGCCGGCAAAGCAACTTACTAGCGTCTAGCTGGCGACGAGCAACTCTCATACTTTCCTTCAGATTTCGCTGTGCCGGCGCTGAATTCTGCCTCTGTTTACTTTCAAGATTCGCTGTAGTTTTGTTGCCTCACTTCGATCCCTCATATATGTTTTCTGCTATGAATGAAGCAAAACGGCCCTTAATCAATGATCCGATTGAACTAAAAAATTGTCCTTACAAATAAGTATAGCAATTTTTGATAAAATCTAATAATCTGGATATATACAATAACAAACTTTCAGTTTTATGTTTTAAATAAAAATAAAAATGTTTGCACATTCATTCAGTAATACAATAAATGGTGATAACGCAAAATCGCTATCTGAAAGAAATAGTGTGATCTGTCGTACTAAAAGTGAAAAATATTTATATGAAGAGACTTAAGAAAAAATTATACTTTAGGATTATGTAATGGACTATTACAATCCAGAGTATCACTTTAAATAAGTATAATTAATTACAGAATTTGTATTTAATATTTTAAATAACATTACAAGTTTTATAGCTTTTCGCAAACTAAATTTACTACACAATTTTAATCGTACAACCGCATAAGAAGAAAGCATACTTTCACTATTAGAATTATTTCAACATTTTTCAGTATTTAGGTATTAAAATTTTTAATGTCTTCTTTATTTTATCAACATTCTAACACTTTTAAATTTTAATAAATTAATTCGCAATCCTTCAATGGAGAACATTTTGCATGAAATTTAAAAATCAAAAATAATAAATTGTTATTAAAAAAAATAAAAAAAAAAACTTCGTGGATATTCTAATGTTGCTTCTTTTTTATTTGGTAATTCAAAATCAGGATATCTAGCTTTTGAATTTAGTATATAGATAGAAGATGGGCTGTTTTGAATTTTAATTACCATGTTATAGTACATATCCAGTTTTTAAAAGACAACTTAATTCAGTTTTGAAAAAAAAAACTAAAAAATGAGAGCAATTTTTTCAGTTATACAATTTTTACCTTACATTAAATTGTGTAAAATAAATTGTCTTTCCATTATTCTTATTATTATTACTGTAAACATTTTCACTTATTGTATAAGAAATAGTTTTTCTATTTCAAATTAGTTTCCCCCCTCCCCTTAAATAATAATATGGCAAGTTTTAAAAAGTGTACTTTTAATATTTTGAATTTATCAGAAAATATTGGCTGTCATTTTTGAATTTTTCACAGGGTGGAGAACTAAATAAACTAATGCCATTAATAACATAAAAAGTTAGAAAATACCCCCCCCCCCTTTGCTCCTTCATACGTGTGCTTGACAGAAAACATTCTTTGTTTAGAAAAATGTCCTTGTTGGTTTTAAATGCCCAGTTAAAACCATACGTTAAAAGTTTTGAATGAGATATTTGCTCAATAGTTACAAAATATCTCCTATTCTGCAATAGATAAATTATTTAATTAACGTATATGTTTTCTATCGATTGTGCATCACGGTGATTGGAGTGTTAATTAGACAATCAATTTTCAAATTGAATATAATTCAGTGGCGATAATATTATAAAATTTTCATTAAAAAAAATTTTTTTTTTCAAGATTTAAAGAAATTTATTATCTTAAACCTCTAACAGATATAAATAACAATGTTTTTATAATTATTTTTTATTGTTAAGGAGAATAAATACTATAATTCTTGTTGAAATATAAAATGGTCAGGATGAATGATTAGTTTATTTGACATGGAGTGATCCAAAAATCATTCCATTTCAGGAAAGAAAAAAAAAAAAAAAAAATTTAGTGTTTTATAAATTTTTGTATATTTTTATTTATTTTTTCCTTTAAATGATATCATAACTATTATATATACTTTGTATAAGGAAGTAAAAAGGATAACAATGAGATCAGGAGTTATAGTTAAAAGCTTATAGTAACTATTAAATAAAATTTAAGTAAAAAATCATTTTTTAAAGTTAGAAGCTTTTTATTGTGAAGCCCTAAAAAGCATAAAATAAAATTTTTTCTGGCAAAGACATGCTACAAAGAAATGAAAGTTTCAACACTAAGAAAATTTTAGAGAAAAATATAGGTACTTTCCTTTTGCAAGAGATGAAAATTTTTTAATGTTCAAAATATTTTAAAAAGCTTTCGAGACATCTGAAATTTCTGGCCTAACGAATGATTATACAAAAACTAATAACTAAGAATATTGGTCTCGAAAGCTTTTTAAAATATTTTGAACATTAAAAAATTTTCATCTCTTGCAAAAGGAAAGTACCTATATTTTTCTCTAAAATTTTCTTAGTGTTGAAACTTTCATTTCTTTGTAGCATGTCTTTGCCAGAAAAAATTTTATTTTATGCTTTTTAGGGCTTCACAATAAAAAGCTTCTAACTTTAAAAAATGATTTTTTACTTAAATTTTATATTCACTTTAATTGTTTACTAGCGTGACACGAAGACACGATGACAAAGTCAATTTCTTATAAAAAGCTCCTAATAAAAAGCTTCTAAAAAATTTGTTTATTTATTTGTTTTTACTTACATTTTTATTTTGTATTTTTTGTAACTAGATAAAAAGCCGTTTAAAAATCTCTTGAAAAAATTATTAGGATACTGTGTACACAACGAAGTATTTTCTTTTATCAATTGACACTTTTTCTATTATTTGCAAAAAAATAACACCTCGGCCAAGCGAGGATCGAACACACGACTCTCGCATTATCAACATGACGCTGAAACCAGCTGATTTATTAAAAGATACAAGGAGTTGCTTACTTTTTTTTTTTTTTTAAATATATATAATGGAGGCGTCTTGGTTTTTTAACGTGACAAAAAGCCGATGACAAATCCAATTTCATACTAGTATGTTGTGGCCACCACGAGACTTTCTTCTATATTTTCCTATACAAATTCACACAATATTAAAAAAAAAAAAAAAAAAAAGAAAAAAGAAAAAAAATCCAAGTTTTTTTTTTTTTTTTCGTTAAAAGTAAAAAAAAAATCGATAACTTTGTTTTAAATTACCACATATTTATAGTTCAATCATTCGTTTTAAAGGTACTGACGAGACCTTTCGAAAGATACCCATCTTGAAAATTTACCCCACCCCAGAGGGTACTTCCCCCCAGGGGGGGAAACGATGCCCCCACATGCACAATTTTTTTTTTCCTAATTAACTACTACTATTAGCAATAATTCATATTAATTTTACAATTACAGGTTAAGAATAACTCTCATTATGTACATTTATACGAAATTTTGTCCTATACTACCATGTTAAAAATATAGAAGAAATACGATCACAGCGCCACCTGTTGAGCGATTGATCCCCAAATCTAATCAGCACCAGTTTATGTCAGGAGCCAACTAAATACCAAGTTTTAATAATTTCGTTTAAAAAAAAAATTAAGATTTTTTTTCCAAGTTTTTTTTCGTAAAAAGTAAAAAAAATCGATAACTTTGTTTTAAATTATCACAGATTTATAGTTCAACCATTCGTTTTAAAGGTACTGACGAGACCTTTCGAAAGATACCCATCTTGAAAATTTTTGCCCTATATCACCATGTTAAAAATTTAGAAAAAGCGGGATGGCAACGCAACCTGTAAGACGATTTTTACCAAAAGTTGATAGGCAATAATTTTTGTCAAGGTGCAACTACATACAAATTTGTATGAAATTCTGCCCCAGTAGTTCCTGAGGTACAGTTGTCACAAAATTTTGTCTCACACACACACACACAGACAGACAGACATTTTCTAAAAATGGTCAAATCGTGTTCTACAGCTCTCAAAACGTGTAAATCCATCAAACACCCGAAATCGAAAATTTTTACGAATCCAATACTTTTTTCTATTGAAGATAGAAGAAAGTAATAATAGTAATATATAATATGTATATACATATATATAAAGCTTCTAAAAATATTTTTTATGTATTTTTTACTTAAAACATTTTATTTTGTGCTTTTTTAATATCTAAAATGTTTTGTGCTTTCCAATATCTAAATAAAAAAAATAAAAAATACTTCTTAAATAAAACTCCTCAAAAAATTCTTAGTGTAAGCACGAAAAAATTTTCTTGTATCAATTGACACCTTTTCTGCTAATTATCTGCAACAATTAACACGCTGGACCTACCGGCGACCGAACTCACGACCACCACACTATTAACGGAACGCTCTTACCAACTGAGCCAAAGAGCTACAAGCGAAACAGCTTACCCTTACTGAAATTTAAGGTTTTCTAAAACTTTTTTTATGGTTTTATCTAGGTTTTCAGGTATTTAAAAGGTTTCTTTGAAGTTTCGCTAAAAAATACTTCCTTAAAAGAAACCTCATCTAAGTTTTCTTTAGGTTTTATTCTTAAAACCTCCTGAAAACCTACGTGGTTTTATGTTTTCTAGAGGTTTCCCAAGGTTTCGGATAAATACATCGGTAATAATAAGTTTCCCTATGGCATTTGGGTAATATCTACAGTCAAAAACGTTTTTCAAACGTTTTATTTTTAAAACCTTTTAAAACCTGCACTGTTTTCGGTTTTATAGATGTTTCCCAAGGTTTCAGATAAATACATCGAGAATAATAAGTTTTTCTATGGTATTTAGATAACACATCCAGTATACCTACAATCAAAAATGTTTTTTAAAGGTTTTAATTTTAAAACTTTTTAAAACCTGCACTGTTTTAGGTTTTATAGAGGCTTCCAAAGGTTTCAGATAAATATATCGATGATAATAAGTTTTCCTATGGTATTTAAATAATACCACCACTACACCTGCAACCAAAACCTTATTTATTTAGTTTTAGTTTTTGAACCTTTGAAAACCTGCACTTTTTTAGGTTTTATAGAGGTTTCCCAAGGATTCGGATAAATACATCGATGATAATAAGTTTTTCCATGATATTCAGAAAATACCTACGTTATGCCTCAATCAAAAATAGTTTTATTTAAGTTTTATATTTAAAACATCAGAAACCTTCCTTACTAAAATTTATATTTCTAATAATGATAATATATTTCTAAACTTGTACCTAACTAACTTAGAGTAGGTTTTTAATAATAAAATTATCTTCTACATTTAAGGAAAATTTAAACATTTTAGATTTCAATTAAAAATTAAAATAATAATAATAATAATAATAATAACAATCTAAATTTAAAAATATATTTGATAATTACATAAATAAGATATTTTTTAATAAATAAATTACAAAACAACTAAATTAAAACACAATAAATCTTATATTTCATATATGTATCTTAAAAACTATATTTAAATTTATTTTATAAGTCTTTCGTTAATGAAAAGATGTGTCAAATTAAATTCACTAACAAAAGAGATCAGGTAAAGATATTGATGTAAGATATAAATAAAAAAAAATCACCTTTTTATTTATTTATTTATTTTTTTTTTTATTTTTTTTTATATTATTTTTATTTATTTTTTTTTTTTTGGGGGGGGGTGTTGGTAATAACTGAATGAACTTATTTCTTGAATACTTCCTTTAAAATTCTAATCTTTTAAACATTTAGAAGTAAACACCTATAACGTAAGTAATAAATAATAATAATAATAATAAAATAGAGAGCTTATGATTAAAGTTATGAGTAAATGGTAAATTAAAATTTACAGAAGGAATTTTACAGCATAGGTTAATCATATTAGTGATTGCTTACAATGTATTCCCAAAACTTTTAAAATGGTACGGGGAGAGAAAATAAAAATAAATTAATTAAAAAATAAAATAAATTAAGAATTCTGTCAAAGGAAGAATTTAGTTTAGCACGGAGGACTATTAATTTCAATATGTAAAAATTTTATTTTTGTTCTTAATTTTAATATTATTTTTTATCTCATTTTTTTTACAGTAAAACTGGGACACGTACTTTTTAAAATGACTGAAATGAATAAAAATGAAGTGTTTCCACCTAAATTTCATACTTTAGTTAATTAAAAAAATAAAATAAAATAAAGAAATATAAATAATTGTTGCGTCAAAAAACATTTTGTACCCCTCAGATTCAGAAAAATCGCCCCTTTCGTTTGGTACTGAATTTGTACCGAGCCACGTACTTTTTATAATGACAGAAATGAATTAAAACGAAGTGTTGCCACATAAATTTCATACTTTAGTTAATCTAAAAAGAAAATTGATTGTCATGTCGAAAAACTGTTTGTTCCTCTGGATTCAGAGAAATCGCTCCTTTCATTCGGTACCGAATTTTTAACGATAGGACTGATATTTCTAATTTATTTTGGTGTTACAAAAAACTGGTCTATAAAAACTCCAGTCTGAAACTTATAGTCCTCCGTCCCAATAATGAAATTAGGAATAAAAATTTAGGTCTTAAAATTAAAAATGGCAACTGAACAAAAATTTTACAATTTCATATTAATTCACAAGAAACATTTATATTAGCTTTAAAGTTTTTTTTTTTTTTTTTTTTTTTTTTCCCCTCTTCTTTATTTCTGATTTTTTTATTCGTTAATTTCTTTTACATAAAAAATATGAAGAGACTCAAAAATATAATACATGATAAACAAAACATTTGGTATCTAATATAATACATTACTTAAAAAAAAAAAAAAAAGTATTATTTTCTATTCAAAATATTTATTTTATTTATTATTATTACGGTTAACATTTTTATTTCATTCCAATATTGCTAACTTAAAATCGTTTACATTAAAAAAGATAATTTTTTTATTTCCTTTAAAATATTTTTCATCAAAATTCTTGAGTACATTTTTCGTGTAACTTTTTATTTATTTATTTATTTTTTGTTTCATTCAGAATTTAAAAGAAAAAGTACATTTAGAATTTAACCTGCATTGTACAATCTCTCTCTCTCTATATATATATACATATATTTCTTTTTTTCTTTCTTTTTTGAAAGGGATTAAAATCCGAGTTTTAAAGCCCTTAAATGCTTTCATATCTCAAGGTCTAATTCATTCTTTTCAAGTTCAATGCATTTGCATAGTAAAGATTATTCCAAGTAAAACTTCTAAATTCTTTAGATAGTATTATCTCTATCTTTCAATCTGCAGAGAAAATTATCTCTTCAACAATACCCCTGTTCAACAACCGAAATACCCAATTCAATGAACAAACAGATTAACATTTGCTTCTAGAAAAGTATTTTCAAAGTTGTCTTCTACGGAATTTCTCTCCTAACCCTACCCCAGGGAAACAGCTGATGTGTCACTTGATTCTACCCTTCCCATAGAAAAAGTGATCCCTTGTGCGATGACATTTGACATGCAAAGAAGTGGACAAAATATTTCCGAACATTTTGGTATTTTAAGCACATCCTGAAATTCCAGCTACGGTAAAGAAAGGGTTAAGGTTTTCTAAAGCCTTTTTTATGGTTTAATATAGGTTTCCAGGCATTTAAAAGCTTTTATTGAAGTTTGATTAAAAAAATACCTTAAGAAAAGAAACGTCATCTAAGTTTCTTTTAGGTTTTTTTAAAAAATCTCTTGAAATTTTACATATTTTTAGGTTTATAGAAGTTTTTAAAGGTTTCGGTGACATACATCGCTGATAATAAGCTGATAAGTTTATTTTGAACTTATTATTACTCATTAACTTATTATTACTCATTGACTAAATATTTTAATTAGTAAAATAATAACAATTTTGTGTATTATTATTAATAATTATCAGTTTCAATTTTAACGGAACAAAACATAATATTAAAAAAAAAAAAAAAAAAACCTAAAAAACAATTATTCAATACTCAAAATTAATCTGAGATTCATTAATATTTTTCCATTAATTTTATCAAAAACATAATAAATATTAATACATTCATCTCATGAATCAGAAAATAACACGCTTTTAAGATTATTTTCAGTTTTAACCCATTAACCGCCAAAACTATAAATAATGATTTTTTTCTGAATAAAAACAGTAACGTTCATTGTTTTGATAATAAAATTATGAAAATTAGTCTTATCTTGCTAAAAATAGAGTGTTATATTTGTACAACGTCAGTGAGATAAGAATATAGAATTAATAAATATAAATGTTTACGGAAATTTCCTTGAGAACGCATAAAACAGAAAAAACTACATATGACTAAAAAGTAATTATTTTATTTCGACAACATTTTTAGAAGCTTTTTATATGAAATTGGCTTTGTCATCGTATCTTTGTCTCACGCTAATAAACAAAGCCACTCCATTTTAAATTAAATATAAGTTGCTCAATTTGTCGCTTCTTAGCTTAGTTGGTTAGAGCGTCATGTTAATAACGTGAAGGGCGAGAGTTCGATCCCAGAAGGTCCGACTGGTTAATTTTTACAGATAATTAGTAAAAAATGTGTCAATTGATAAAAGAAAATTTTTTGTTCCCTACACAGTATTTCAAGAAGAGTTTTTTAAAGAAGTGTTTTTTCTTTTTAGATATTACAAAACGCAAAATATTTTTGATATTAAAAAAGCTCAAAATTAAAAGTTTTAAGTAAAAAATACATTACCCATACAGCACAGAATGTTTCAGTTATGTTGCAAAATGCTTACAATCTTTCAAAAACGTAACACGTTTTAGTATGCTCTCTGATACCTTTCTGAAACATTCGCCCTTTTTGATTTTCTACCTGTTAAGTGATTGTAACGTTTCTGTTACGTATCTGATTTTTTGTTACGATCGCGGACATTTCTACGTTTTTGAAACTAATCGGAAAGTAATCTTAACGGTTTTAAACGTTTCGTAAGGTTTCATAATGTTTCAATGTTATATGATTGTTACGTTTCCGGAATATTTTGTGCTGTTAGGGTAATTAATATTTTTAGAAGCTTTTTAGAAACTTTTTATTGAAATTGGGTTTCATTATCGCGTCTTTCTGTCACGCTAATAAACAAGACACCTCAACGTTAAAGTAAATGTCAGCGGTTTTTATTGCCGCTGGTTGGCTCAGTTGGTTAGAGTGTCAAGTTCCTAATGCGATGATTGTGAGTTCCATTCCCGATTCCCGGAGGAGCGATGCGTTAAATTTTGCAGATAATTAATAGAAAATATGTCAGTTGATAAAAGAAAATTTTTCATTGTCTACACAGCACTCTAAGAAATTTTGAAGAGTTTTTTTAAGCAGCTTTTTTTTTTTTCTTTTTTTAAATACTAAATAGCACACACACACACACACACAAAAAGTTATAGATATATATTAGAAGCTTTTTATTGAAATTGGATTTTTGTCATTGTGTCTTTGTGTCACTCTGAAAATTAAGGCACCTTCATCCTGAGGAATTTCGATAGTTTCTTTTAAGAAGCTTTTTGAGTTACTAAAATGCATAAAATAAAAATTTAGTAAAAATAAAAATAAATAAATAAATATAAAATAAATAAATAAAAATAACACTGAAAGTTTTTTATTGTTGTGAAGCCCTAGAAAGCCTGAAATAATAATAAAAAAATATTATTGCAGATACATACTATAAAATCATAAAAGTTTCAACAACAAGAAAATTTTAAAGAAATGTATAGATATTTCCATTTTGCAAAAGATAAAAAAAAATAAGTATTCCAAATATTTCAAAAAAGCATTCGAGAAAAATATCTTTTTATATAAGTATTTGATAGAATTTTCTAGAATGTTCCATGACTGTTCTTAAACTTTTGGTTAGAACGTCATGCTGATAACTCGATGGTCCCGGATTCGGTCCTGGAAAGACGATATGGTACTTTTTTGCAGATAATAATAATAATAAAAAAAAGTCAATTAATAAAAGAAAATCTTCCGTTGTCTACACAATATCCTCAGTAATTTTGATTATTTTTTTTAAGAAGCTTTTTTTTTTTACTAAAATGCACAAAATAAAATTTAAGTAAAAATCCATTTTTTAAAATTAGAAGTTTTTTATTGTGAAGCCCTTAAAAGCATAAAAAAAAAAAATTATTCTGGCAAAGACATGCTACAAAGAAATGAAAGTTTCAAAACTAAGAAAATTTTAGAGAAAAATATAGGTATTTCTCTTTTATAAGAGATGAAATTTTTTAATGTTTAAAATATTTTTAAAATCTTTCGAGACATTTGAAATTTATAGCCTAACTAATGATTATACAAAAACTAATAACTAAGAATATTAGTCTCGAAAGCATTTTAAAATATTTTGAACATTAAAAATTTTCATCTCTTGCAAAAGGGAAATACCTATATTTTTCTCTAAAATTTTCTTAGTGTTGAAACTTTCATTTCTTTGTAGCATTTCTTTGCCACAATAAATTTTTATTTGGTGCTTTTTAGGGCTTCACAATAAAAAGCTTCAAACGGTAAAAAATTGTTTTTTACATAAATTTTATTTTACAAGTTATGTACACTCAATCAGATATAAAGATATTGAAATTTTTTTGTTTGAACAGCGTTTCACGTTTGAAATCCATTTTAAACTTAAAACTATTTTTCAGATCTTTATTATTATTATTATTATTACTATTATTATTTATTATTTATTTTTATTTATTTATTTATTTATTTTTTGTCATAAAAAAAAAAATCTATTCTTTTCTCACAAAAAAACAATGCTTAATATAAAATACGTTTTTTAGTTAACTGTTAAGCGCGATTATTTCTGGTGTTGGGTGAACGCAACACCAGCGGGCAATGGGTTAATCTCAAAACTCTAGTTTAAATAATCAAGAACGACGTAATTGAAGCCCGTCGGCCGAATGGTGAGAGCACGTAACTACAAACCCGAAGTCTGTCAGTTCGATCCTATCCGGCCGCAAGCGTGAAAGAAAATGATTGGAAGTACAGAAGTTCAGTAATTTCTCCCTAGATGTCAGCATCAAACATACAAAATGAAACCGAAGCCGCAACTTCATGGTTCTTTATAAAAACCTTTTGGTATTTATAAAAAACCTGAAATAAATTTTATAGAAATACCTTAACCTATAGAGGTATTGATGGAGCTTTTATTATGGCTTTATTTTGCACCATTAAAGCCTTGATAATACCTTATTTTAAATACCTCTAAAACCTGTAAAATACCTGTTAAAAGAAACCTAAGGAAAAACCTTCAAAAAACATTGGGAAGGTATTTAAAAAAAGCTTTGTATGTATATTAAAAATACCTACATGAGTCATGGTATTTATAATGAACATTTAGAAAACCTTTTGGTATTTATAAAAAACCTGCAATAACTTTCTGAAAAATACCATAATGTATTCGTGAGGAACATGTGGTGGTATTAATAGAGCTTTTATTATGGCTTTATTTTGCACCATTAAAGCCTTGATAATACCTTATTTTAAATACCTCTAAAACCAGTAAAATACCTGTTTAAAGAAACCTAAAAAAAACTTAAATAAAACCTTAAAATTTTAGTAAGGGTATATTTACTTTAAAATGAAGGAGCCTTGTTTAATAGCGTGACACGAAGACACGATGACCAAGTCAATTTCAATTAAAAACCTTCTAAAAATAATGGAAATTTTGCCATAATCCATTTTATTCCACTCTATAAATTTAAAGATTTGCAGCTAATGATATAATAAGACTTATTTGAAACTTTTTTAAAAAACACCAACTTATTATTATATAAGTTAAAAAAAAAAAAAAAAAAAAAAAAAGCAAGTATAGGTAAGCTGCGTATTAAAATAAACCTCATGAAAATTCGCTTTAAAATGAGGTCTCAAACAGCCCTCTATGTCTGATACATCTTGGGAAATTTAATTTTGCACAAACGAAACAATAATGTTGTTCTTTTTTTTTTATTTAAAAATTAATTATACGAAAATCGAACGAGATATAAAATTAGAAAATATACTTCCCTTTATAACGTTAATGAGAATGATTCCCAGAATTGCTGTTGTAATCTTAAAGGTTGAAAATTTAAAATTTTGTTTGATTATAATGAATTATAATGAATGAAATGTTTGATTATAATTTGTTTGAAAATAATTTGAATAGTTACATTGACCATCAGATGGCAGCACTACCAAAGAAGGTCCTGGATGAAAATGGGAAATAAACACATCGAATAAACATAAATAAAATTCAGCGCCGACATACGATGCATGCGTGAAATCTGCAGGAAAGTGTGCGAGTTGCTCGTCGCCGGCTAGACCCTACTAAGCAACTTGAACAAGTCCCCGCGCATGCTCATGAGAAGAAGGAACGAGCCGGAGCATTCGTGATATCGAAGCCCACCTATTGTTCCAACAGCACTTTTTTTCATGGAGTAACAGACCACACGAACGGCCCTCGTTTAAAAGAAAGAAGAAGGCAATGTTCATATGCTCACACTACAGGTATCTAGAAGAAAAAATACAAAGCCGTAATGTCTAACAAAATTCACGGTGGAAATATATTTAATATTTAAATGCTTTCGCGATCGCTGACGTAGATTCACGTCATTTGAAAATCTCTTACTGCATCAGTAGGCGTTTCTTTTGCAATTTATATTAAGTTTAATTTTTTAAAAATATACCCGAGAATTGGTATTTGTACTATCATTATACTATGACATAAATACTGTGATTAGAAAGAGTATAATTATGGTGTAATATAAATATGAATATAAATTTGTAATATAAATGTGAATACGGCGAATTTTGTTCTGAAATATAGTAACAAGGGAGAAAACACCCACAGGCAGATCTTACTGTGAAAAAAAAAAAAAAAAAAAAAAAAAAAAAAAAAGCGGTCGCGAAAGTGTTAATCCCCTTCCTCCATAAAATGAATTACTAATAGACAAAGTAGAAAATAAAAATTTTGATGTCATAAGTGATAATCATAAAATTTTAGTTTCAAACTGACTATGCGGAAATGCATATTTTTGTTTTCATATTAACCAACAAAAGTATTATGTTTAGATGTTTGAGACTTCACAAATGTTCTATTCTGCTGTAAAACCCACTTTTGTTAACGCCTCCAAAGGAAGTAAATACACATTTGCAAATTCCCTGTGATGTAAAATTATTGAAATAAAAGGTTTGTTTATTTAAAAGTCTGTTTAACCCTTATATATGGAGAGAGAGAGAGAGAGAGAGTGTACTTTAACAATGTTGTCAAGAACCTTTATTCATAACGGAACATTTTTAGCCCCGCCTCTATTTCATACTTTTTTTTAAAATAAGAATACTTTTTCTTATTTTATCGTAGTTATAAACTGGTGTATCAAAAGTCTGTAGACATTGCAGGGATGGAACACGGGCGCAGAATTCATACCACTATCGATGTAAGAAAATTTTCTACTTCTTAAATCAACGATATTATAAATAGAGAAATTTCTTAATCGGATTCCGGTATGAATTCTGCGCCGGTGTTCCATCCCTGACATTGCAAAAATTCACAGAAAAATTAGGATTTACGCGGTTTACGAAAATGTTATTCTGTTTGGGGAGGTGGAGGATGTTTTAAAATAAAGGAAAAGATAATAGTTAAATTTTTTGTCCCGTAGAAAATTATCATTATTTGCATTCTAATGTTTACAGGCTTATAAATTCTCTTCTATGTGTTTGAATCACCAAAAATTTCACTTTGCAAACGAGTTATAACACTGATAACTTCAGTTTAAGACAGCGATTTTTACCTGAGGGAGAATATCTTCACCAATAACTATGTACCAAGTCGGTATCAAATAAAACTTCTGGCATGCACAAGCAGGAGCTCGCAACGCCTCCGCGTAACACCCTCTACCGACGAAATATGTCGCTTTTTTTTTTTTTTTTTTTTTTTTTTTTTTTTTTTTTTTAACCAAAAAAAAAAAAAAAAAACTTTCACAAGAATAATTTTTTACAGACTGCGTTAAATTCTACAAAATCTTTAAATCTTTATGAATTTTTAAAATGTCTACAGACATATGGAACACCTGGTATTATAGAAATATATTCTATAAATTAAGTGGTATGAAATAAAGGAAGAGTTATAAAAGGGCTTGGGAATAAATTAAGGCTATAGTTCCCATTATTTTAATTTTTTCGGAACATTTTTAGCCCTACCTTTGACTTGCACCACTTTATTAATAGAATATTTTATCCAATATATAATTACCACGTAATACTTAAAAAGTATTCTTAAAAAATAAAAAAATAAAAGAAAAAAGAAAAATGTGGTATGAAGTAAAGGCGAGGCTAAAGAGGCACCGGAATAAATTAAAATGTTATTAACTCTGTTAAGGAATTTGGTAACTCTACGTTAATCAACTAAATTTGTCTTTAATATGCGATGATATTAAAATGGTTTCATTTATATCTTAAGCAGACATGCCAGCATTTTTATTTATTCCGGATGATTGTTAATACCCCTTTCTTTCTTTTTTTTTTTTTTTTTTTTTTCCCATTTTTTAACACCACTGTTTTGAAGGTTATTTTTCTTTGTATTCATTCATTATTACATACTAAAGAAATTTTCTTAAAATAAAAAAAAAGAAAAGAAAAAAATAAAAGAAAATGGTGGGAAAAGGGGACGTGTTGCATTAATAGTGCTTAGGAACAGATCAAAATGTCAGCATGTCAACTTTAGTAATTGCACACAATGAAGCCAAATTTATCTTACAGCCTATTGATATCCAGGTAAATACTCTCAAATGGCTTTTTAAAAAATGAAAATGGGTGATTGTTTGGATTTTAAAAACATTTATATACTAACATTTGCCAGAGACTGTGTAAAATGAACTTCACTAATACCATAGGGATGGAAAACCCTTTCTCCATACCTATTCAATTTCTAACTTTACGTTTATCTCCTCCCTTAACTTATCTGCTATCAGACACGACAATTTTTCGAAAAAAAAAAAAACAACGTTTGAACTAATATTTACTTGAGCAATTTAAGGTGAAAAGAGAAAGAAGGTTGTAATTCTCTTAGCAAAAGTTGCTCGAAAATATTTTAGTAATTTCTTTATTTGTTATTAATATTGCAAATTTACTTCTAAATCGCTAATTTAGAAGTTTACTAAAATTGCTATAAAAGAAGGGCGTATATTGAGAGTACTTCGGAACAGATCAATTGCGAAATTTATCATACAGCCAGTTGATTTCAAGATAAATATTCTCAAGCAGCTTTTTTAAAATTGAAGAAAGAAAATTTATATAATTGTTTGGGTTTTGAAGATATTTGTTCGTTAACGGTTACACTAGACTGTACAAAATGATTAAAAAAAAAAAAAAAGTCAATAACGTCTTAAGGATGGCAGGGGGAAGTCATATCCTATAACGAATAATAAAATTTTAAAACTGACATAAATTGCCTTCGATACCATAAAATATGTGCGTCTTGGAATGATTTAACATAGTCTTACTCTCTTTCGGATTAAGATACTAAATTGAATAATAATAGCAGGAGACTTGGCGTTGGAATATTAAAACAGGAATAAACTACTACGTCAGAAACGCCAAAGAAAAATTATTGAGGTGCATACAGCTGTTTCGGTAGCCTAAAGCGTACCGTCATCAGTGCAAAGAAAGAATACTGAATCTGGAGAAGTACTCGTATATATAGGAGAGGGACCGGATTTAGTTCAACCAATAGGATTACGGAAGAGGTGGGGAGTGTGACCAATAGGAATTAAGGAATGTGTAGCTGTGTAAACAGTAGAAAAATTAAGGAAATGTGGACTGAATGTAAAATTTCATATGGAAAGCTTCAAAGAAATCGAGTTCATGAATGGATTTGGGTCTGCAAATTATTTTAGCTGAATTAAATTTAAAATTATGATTTTCCTCCCAGCAATGTTATAACTGAGGTAAATTGGTATAGCTGAATTTCTTGATATGTCTGAAAATTTCGATTTTCTAAAATGTATAAAAGCGCAGCGTAGTAAGCACTTATTTTGCAAGAACAAAAAAAGTCCTATAATCAGAGCTGCCAGATAGAGGGAAATTTTCATTCAATATATAACACTAAATTTCAATTATTACAGTTGCCGAATCGCTTGGAAGCCATCTTGGTCAAATGCTTTATCAAATCATCTTGGTGAAATGTATCTTTATTTATTTTGTTAAATCTACCATTTCCAGTAAGAGAGAGAGAGAGAGAGAGAAACCGCGGTTCACAGTTTAAATATCGATTTTCTCCTTTACCAGTATAAAACAACGGGGGAGTGTTTTCGTTTTTAAATAATTTTGCACTTCCGTAGATAACTGCGAATGATAAGCATGCAAATTCTAAAAATGTTTATGCTTTAGTAAAATTCTAAAACATATACCGGGTAGTTCAGTAACACGTTTCAGAACTCCTGGAAAGTGTACTTTCTGACAATTTAAAATCATACGTCAGTGCAGAGTCCGAAATGCTTTTCTAACGCGACAGTGTACACAGAATGATGAGAAATAAAATGACGTCATAATTTAAGCGAATATTCATTTTAATGATAAATGTACAGGAACAAAAGAAACACGGGTCAAAAGCAGTGTTTGAAATTTCATCAAGTAACTTCAATGATTATTTACCCGCTGATTTCACAGGTCTACAAAAATGGAGTTGACAAAATTTGATTTGATGATTTTAGCTGATCTTTATGTTTTTCGATGTGCTGAAGACGAAAGTGCAGCCCATTTTTCTCTGTCACGTATAGATTTTTGTAAATACAGGGACTCACCGACACAATTTCTTACATATACCATCCTAACAATAGGATGATTGGATAATTGCTATGGTTTTACAATTCACTATTGCTGCGCTATTACAACAACAGGTATCCACGATTAATTAATCATGGAAACATGCTATAAAACTTGCCATATAATTATACTGATGGAAGAGTAATGGAAGAAATTGTATAGGTAGGCACTATGTATTCATAAAAATTTGTACGTGATAGAGAAGAAATAGCTTCATTTTCGGTTTCAGCACACCAAAAAACATAAAGACCAATCAAAATTATGAAATCAAAATTTTATATGTCGACCTGTGTTATTTAAAAAAAAAAAACGTACATTTACTAGTAAAACAAATACTTACTTGTTTCTAGTTCTGATGTGTCAGCATGCACATTGCACAACAAATTAGAAAAGCATTTCTCATTTTGACTTGCTATGTGATCCTGAATCGTGAGGATGCTCTCCACCTCTCCTAGAAATTCTTAAACGTGGTACTGAAACACTTTCTGTATGAGTTTCACCCTTTTTAAAAGAATTTAGTTAACTTCATATAACTTATTCATCACGTAGGATGTAATCTGTGTGAATTCTTTCATACTTCAGTAAAAAGGATTATGAATAACATTTACATTTTCCCCATAATGATTAGACTTAAGCAATAAGAAAAAAAAAAAAAAAAAAAAAAAAAAAAAAAAAAAAACTGGAGTAATTCCATACGACTTTCCGAACATAAAGTAATTATAGATTACATATACACATTGAAGTAAGAGAAGTCGTTAAACAAACAAAAGAGAAAATTATTGTAGAATTTTTTAGTCTTTTTCTCCATATAGTATGCACCTTAATTTAAAGCTATTGCACTTCAAATAATTTGAGCTGATAGATCTCAATCGAAATGAATTTTTCGGTATGTTCCTGTAAAAAATCTGTAAGTTCTAATTTCGCCAAAGTCTATAGAGTTTGTTCGAAGGAGACCAATAATAGGTATATATACATTTAGCCTAATCGAATAAGGATATTAGACGCTATAGCATTTTAATTTGGGACCATAGGCTACACTGATAAATATTTTTTCTTTGTATCCCTACACCGTGTCCCAAAAGTTTAGACAATCAATAAAATTTGCATTAACATAAAAAGTAATAAGGTACAGTTAAAATTCGGGAGATAGGTAATAAATAAAAACAGTTTTGCTGATATACACATATAAATTATGGTCAAAGGTTTGAAATTATAAGGTGTACATTAAATTATATAAAAATCTGCTGTCCCAAAAGTATAGACAACTGTAAGTGTTTCTGGTTTTACATTTATAAAAGTAACTAAAAACTTACTTTTAATATTGAATTGTATTGCCTCGACACTTTATAACATCAAGTACACGTTGTTCCATAGAATTAATTAAGCATTGCATTACACAAGGATATATTTCATACCACGCTTTGTCAATTGCAGTTTTTAAGTCATTTACACATGTATATTGCTTTCCATTTTCATATATTTTTTACAAGATAAGATCCCACATATGTTCTCCATGGGATTCAAATCCGGACTCAGAGCCTGATTAAGGGGGAAGCACACATTATTTATACTTACACCGTTATTTTTTAACAAATACTTTCCTCCTATAATAAACAGAAAATTCTCATTAAAAATTATTTTAAAAGAATTCTGGTGTCTAATAACGGTGAGTAAATTGGATTGTTTTACACCGTTCATTTTTTATAAAAAATATTTCCTCGTCAAAGCGTGGAATTTCTATGACATGAAGTAAAAAATAATTGTAAAAATATTCCGTTGAGAGCGGAGATAATGTGTGCTTCCCCCTTAATCAGGCTCTGTCCGGACTAAGTGCTGGCCAGTCTAATAGTGTGATATTGTTTTGCATAAACTACGTTTTCGTTAAATTGGAGGTATGGATGAATGCCCAATCTTGTTGGAATATACAGTCCGGTCCTGCCAATACTTTCGCTGTATATATCTAGAAGAATGTAAAAATGCATATAATACAAGTAATAGTGGGTAATGGAAGTCATGTGATTGTTTCGCGCCATATGTTTTCAATTTGTAATACAAGTTTATATATTTTTTTTCATCATAAAAACGCATTATAAAATACCGTATGTTAATGAATTATACATTTAGAAGTGTCCAATATTAGTAAAATTACATTATATACGTAAAACATGTTAGATTTTTTCTAAAAAAATATGTATATTATTTTATTTAAAATTACGACTAGTAAAAATATTTGCTTTTTTTATGTTTCACATTTTATTTTAACATGTTCCATGTTTCAACTGGGAGGTTTTATTTTTACATAACACAATCAAAATTTATACTCCAACATTCTTAAAACATCGTGTGACTTGAAATATAACGTATAATATTAGCAAAGCTTTAATCTAACTAAAATTATTTATTTAAATGAACATGTAAGCTCATAATGTTTTTAACATATGGAAGAATGGCATATTAAAATCTATGAAGTACTTTAAATTGTTTCTAGCGTGAAGTAACACATTAGTTTATGTTCAGTTCGGCGAATAAAGAATTTGGAGTATGGAATAAATTTGCGATATTACGTGAAGCAGAAATTTTGCAAAGTTCACCTTGTGAAAATTAATTAAATGTGTACGATACAATCACTATACAATCCATCTTTACATAAAACATAAAATATATATATATATATATATATATTTATATATATATATATAGTCACCAGAAAAATATATTAAAGTTGTAGTATATAAAATAGCAAAATTGTTGGTAACAGCTCTCAGTTGTAAAATATTTAAATAGAAATGCTTAAGAATACAAGTGTGCATGGCTCTGTGTTACGTTTTTTTATTCTTTCTTATGAATACATTGTGCAGAAATATGTTTTGCGTCGAATTTTCGAAACCCAGTCTTTGACATATTTACATGCTTTGAGGTCCCCTCAATCGAATTTTTAGAGGTTCGTTTGTGTGTCTATTATCAAGTTAAATCAAAAACAAATGCTAGCAGAAAGTCTAAACTCTGTATTCTGAACCTGTATTACATGGTAGATGCCATTTGCAGCTTTCTATTGAAATCAGACAAATAATTTATATATCGAGATATCTAAAAGAATAACTGTGTTAAATTTAAATGCACGCCATTCTAGTAAGTGTATAATTTATAGAAAATAACTAGTTGTAACGAATGGAAATTCTTTACCAAATTTTACCATGTTCAAGAAAATTGTTTAAGACAGTTAATTACTTTCGTATAACTACGTGGAAGACAAAGTATTGTTTAACTCCTTACCTGCCGAAGAAAATTTACGAGATTTGCTTCAAAGTACCACCATTCTCTTTCACTCACTCTTTCAAAACCTCTGTCAAGATCACTTTCAAGGTAATTTTATCGCATTGTCAAACCGTGTCAGTAGTTTCACTGGTAGCAATAGAATAGAAATGAGCATACTTCAGAAAAACGTATATTTACGCCCGGGGCAGTTAAAGGGTTAAAGTTTAATTTTCAAACTACATATTTGCTATACTTACATGCTTTGAGGTCCCTGAATATAAAAATGTAGTTTTTAGCTATCGATATGAGTGTACAAGACGTTTATCAACATAAACTAGTATGTTGTGGCCACCACAAGACTTTCTTCTATATTTACCTATACATATTCAATCAGTAACAATATTTAAAAAAAAAAAAAAAAAAAAAAAAGTACGATTTTTTTTTTTCTATTTTTTTTTTTTTTTTTTTTTTTTTTTGTTAAAAGTGAAAAAACTCGATAACTTTGTTTTAAATTATCACAGATTTATAGTTCAACCATTCGTTTTGAAGGTATTGACGAGACCTTTCGAAAGATACCCATCTTGAAAATTTATCCCCCCGGGGGGGTACTTCCCCCCCAGGGGGGGAAGCAATGCCCCCCCATGCAGAAAATTTTTTTCCTAGTTACATACTACTATTATCAATAATTCATATTAATTTTACAATCACAAGTTAAAACAACTCTAATTATGCACATTTATACGAATTTTTGTCCTATGCTGCCATGTTAAAAATTTAGATAAAATGCTATCACAGCGCCACCTGTTGAGCTATTGATCCCCAAACATAATCAGCACCAGTTTATGTCGGGGACCAACTAAATACCAAGTTTGGTTAAATTTCGTTAAAAAAAAAAAAAAAAAGCGATATTTTTCTAAGTTTTTTTTTGTTAAAAGTAAAAAAAATCGATAACTTTGGTTTAAATTATCACAGATTTATCGTTCAACCATTCGTTTTAAAGGTATTGACGAGATCTTTCGAAAGATACCCATCTTGAAACTTTGCCCCCCCGGGTGGGAACTTCCCCCCCCGGTGGGGGGGCAACCGATGCCCCCACATGCACAAAATTTTTTTCCTAGCTAACTACTACTATTATCAATAATTCATATTAATTTTACAATCACAAGTGTAAAATAACTCTCTTTATGCCCATTTATACGGAATTTTGTCCTATGCTGCCATGTTAAAAATTTGCATAAAATGCGATCACAACGCCACCTATTGAGCGATTGATCCCAAAATCTAATCAGCACCAGTTTATGTCAGGGTGCAACTAAATACCAAGTTTGGTTAAATTTCATTCATTGGTTCGTGAGATACAGCGTCCACAAAAAAATGATACAGACAGACAGACAGACAGACAGACATTTTCTAAAAACTATTAATTCGTGTTCTCCAAATCCCAAAACATGTAAATCCATCAAAAAGTGGACTTCGAAAATTTTCGCGAATCCAATACTTTCTCTATATTACATATAGAAGAAAGTAAAAAAAAGAAGTAGTATGTTGTGGCTACCACATGACTTTCTTCTATCTTTTCCTATACAAATTCACTCAGTAACAATAATAATAATAATAATAATAATAATAATAATAATAAAGTGGGACTTTGACAAAATTTTGGGTAAAATGTGAAAATTATTCTAAGTTTGTCAAAACACGGAAACCGTGGGACTTGCACAAAATTGGGGGAAAAATGCAAAAATTTGTTTAAGTTTGTCAGAACACAGAAACCGTGAGAGTTTGATAGAATTAAGGGGAGAGGGGAAAAAAAAGTGGGACTTCAACAAATTTTCACATTTTACCCAAAATTTTGTCAAGTCAAACGTTTTTTTTTTTTTCCTCTCCCCTTAATTCTATCAAACTCCCACGTTTTCCGTGTTCTGACAAATTTAAACAAATTTTTGCATTTTTCCCCCAATTTTGTCAAAGTCCCACGGTTTCCGTGTTTTGACAAACTTAGAATAATTTTCACATTTTACCCAAAATTTTGTCAAAGTTTGTCAAAACACGGAAACCGTGGGACTTGACAAAATTAGGGGAAAAATGCAAAAATATGTTAAAGTTTGTCAAGACACGGAAACCGTAGGACTTTGACAAAATTAGGGGAAAAAAGCAAAAACTAGTTTAAGTTTGTCAGAACACGGAAACCGTGGGAGTTTGATAAAATTAAGGGGAGAGAGAGAAAAAAAAAAGATTTTTTTTCTAAGTTTTTTTTCGTAAAAAGTAAAAAAAATCGATAACTTTGTTTTAAATTATCACAAATTTATAGTTCAACCATTCGTTTTAAAGGTACTGACGAGACCTTTCGAAAGATACCCATCTTGAAAATTTTTGCACTATATCACCCTGTTAAAAATTTAGAAAAAACGGGATGGCAACGCAACCTGTAAGACGATTTTTACCAAAAGTTGATAGGCACTAAATTATGTCAAGGTGCAACTACATACCAATTTGTATGAAATTCTGTGCAGTGGTTCCAGAGATACAGTTGCCACAAAATTTTGTCACACACACACACACAGACAGACAGACAGACAGACAGACAGACAGACATTTTCTAAAAATGGTAAAATCGTGTTCTACATCTCTCAAAACGTGTAAATCCATCAAAAACCCGAAATCGAAAATTTTTACGAATCCAATACTTTCTTCTATTGAAGATAGAAGAAAGTAAAAGTTTTTTGTTAAAAGTAAAAAAAATCGATAACTTTGGTTTAAATTATCACAGATTTATCGTTCAACCATTCGTTTTAAAGGTATTGACGAGATCTTTCGAAAGATACCCATCTTGAAACTTTGCCCCCCCGGGTGGGAACTTCCCCCCCCCCCCAGGTGGGGGGGCAACCGATGCCCCCACATGCACAAAAATTTTTTCCAAGTTAACTATTACTATTATCAACGAGACCTTTCGAAAGATATCCATCTTGAAAATTTACTTCCCCGGGGGGGGGGATTTCCCCCCCGGGGGGGGAACCGATGCCCCCCATGCACAAATTTTTTTTCCTAGCTAACTACTACTATTATCAATAATTCATATTAATTTTACAATCACAAGTGTAAAATTACTCTCTTTATGCCCATTTATACGGAATTTTGTCCTATGCTGCCATGTTAAAAATTTGCATAAAATGCGATCACAACGC
The DNA here is from genome assembly GCA_963930645.1 of Salticus scenicus. Classification (NCBI taxonomy): domain Eukaryota; kingdom Metazoa; phylum Arthropoda; class Arachnida; order Araneae; family Salticidae; genus Salticus; species Salticus scenicus. The sequence continues at coordinate 144,210,109 of OZ005659.1, forward strand.
CACCTATTGAGCGATTGATCCCAAAATCTAATCAGCACCAGTTTATGTCAGGGTGCAACTAAATACCAAGTTTGGTTAAATTTCATACATTGGTTCTTGAGATACAGCGTCCACAAAAAAATGATACAGACAGACAGACAGACAGACATTTTCTAAAAACTATTAATTCGTGTTCTCCATATCCCAAAACATGTAAATCCATCAAAAAGTGGACTTCGAAAATTTTCGCGAATCTAATACTTTCTCTATATTACATATAGAAGAAAGTAAAAACAAATAATGGAGGGCATTGAAATTTGGTATCTTTTGAAGGTTAAATGATAGCGCCACGAGAGATGTTTGACCAAAATTGGTAAGTTTCAAGAAGTGATGTATGGAAATATTGTCTGAATAATTTGAATTATTGTGAATTGGATGAAAAAATTTGGAAAATTCGCAGTCTTGTATTTATCGATTTATTTCCTTAATACCATCGATATTATGGGTAACTGGTATTGGTGAAAATTTCCAGCTTCTGATTTTTGATGTGTCTGCTAGTTTTGAGGCTTGATGAATTCAAAAATGACAAAATCAATGCAGTGTTTGTTTTTAGGTTAGTCAATCTCTTAGAAAGAAACGCCTACTGGTGGAGATTTTCAAATGACGCGAATCTACGTCAGCGGTCACGAAAGTGTTAATACCAAAATGAATTAAATAAAGTTAACTTGATTAAGGTTAAAAAATTCTGAAAGTTTAAAATTTGCAATGATTTCACGTGTTATCATACTCAAAAAATATATAAAACCACTTTTAAACACGTACAGTCGGCTGCAAAATTATTCGCGCACTAGCCAATAATTCCTATATTTAAAAAGTACACTTCAGACTGTTTTGCTAGGTAAATCCTTGTCGAATCATGTCCTTAGACTGATTAAGAACATGACTCGACAAGGATTTATTTAACAAAGCTATATTAAGTGTACTTTTTTTTGGCAAGGATTATTGCTAGTGCTCGAATAATTTTGCAGCCGACTGTATTTAGAAAAAAAAAAAAAAAAAGGTTATTAAAAATGTACACGAAGCTTTTCGCTGCTATTACGTGGCATTATCAGGTGATGTTTTTTAACATAAGAAAAGAGAGTAGACAGAATATATATATATATATCTTTATATATATATTTCTTTTGTGCGTGTGTATGTCACTGAACTCCTCCTAAACGGCTGGACTGAGTTTAATGAAATTTTTTGTGTGTCTTCAGGTGGATTCGAGAATGGTTTAGATTTATAAATGAAAGTTGTAACTTAATTAGTTCTTTCTTAATTAGTTTTTAACCAACTCTTTCAACAACTTTTCCACCTAGATGGCGTGAGTTGTCGTAAACACGATGTCAGAATTTATTTAATGTTGAAATGAATAATATTATAGTTTTAAAAAATTAAAGAACACGCTTTTATAGAAATGTGAAATAAAAAGCACGAAATATCTATCTTAGTATTGAAATTCAGGGTAAGAGAAAATCGTGTGAGTGACACACCGTAATATTTACATACATTTAAATCTTTAATTAAAATAACTTAGAATTAACAAAAACCATTTTTTAAAAATCTCCCCTAACGGGGATCGAACTCTGGACCTTTAGATTCGTAGCGAGGCGCCTTACCTCGACGCCGCATCGTTCACGTAGGGAACGTATTTTTTTTACAATATAAATTTTTTGTTTGCTCCCAGAGAAGTTACAAACAAACATGCATACATACATACATACAGGTGAAGCTAACAAAAGCGTGTTAAAAATGAATTTTTAACCGTATCTTACGAAGTGTTTAAAATATTTTTTCAAAATTAATATTTTTAGAATCGTAACCGTATCTTACGAAGTGTTTAAAATATTTTTTTCAAGGTTAATATTTTAGAATCGTAAACACGATGCCAGAATTTATTTAATGTTGAAATGAAAAATGAATTTTTAACCGTAAGTGTTTAAAATATTTTTCCACGTTAATATTGTTAAAATGTTAAAATTAGTTAAAATGGTATATTCTTTTAAAAAATTCGTCAATATCCGACGGAGTTATTTTATGTTAAAATGAAAAATGAATTTTTAGGCCATTATTATTTGTGCAGATGGAAAATGTACTAAAAGTTTTCCGAAAAATTTCACGATCACAAATGTTGACGGATATCCAATATATCGTCGAAGAATTCCCGATAATGGCGGACAATCTTATCATCTATGGCGGTCATCTATGTCAACAACATAGATATTGACATTGATAACTGATGGGTGGTCCCATATTCGCCACTGCTGAGCAAAACATTCAATGCTCATATTAATGTTCAGTTCTGCAGTTCAGTGAAGAGCATCAAATACATTTGCAAGTATGTGAATAAAGGCAGTGACATGGCTGTATTTCGAGTTGAAAATACCAATGTGAATGCTCCTCTGGTGAATAACAACGATGAAATAACACTTTACCAAAGTGGCCGGTACGTGAGCTCCAATGAAGCTGTTTGGCGTATCTTTGGTTTCCCAATTCATGAACGGGATCCAGCAGTTCTTCATTTAGCCGTCCATCTTGAAAATGGCCAGCGCGTATATTTCACGAGCGAGACAGCGATTGATCGTGCTATAAATTAACCAAAAACTACACTCACCGAATTTTTTGAATTGTGTAATCGTGCGGATGCTTTTGGTGCTTTTGCACGGACATTACTCTATTCAGAAGTACCACGCTATTTCACATGGGCTCCAACAAAAAAATGGATGCCCCGCAAGCAAGGCACGCCGATTGATGCATGTCCCGGTTTATTCAAATCAAACACCTTGGAACGAGTATTTACGGTCAATCCAAGGCAGACTGAGTGCTTTTATCTTCGACTGTTATTGGTTAATGTCATCGGCCCTTTGTCATTTCAAGATTTACGTAAAGTGAATGGACAACAGTATCCAACGTATAAAGATGCATGCCTTGCACTCGGCTTGCTGGAAGACGACAACCAGTGGGAGTGTATGCTTGCTGAAGTAGGACTGAACTGTACAGCAAAACAAATTCGTCTACTATTCGCTATAGTGTTGACTACATATTTCTCGGCTCGAGCAGAGACATTATGGGATAATCACAAAGATTCAATGACTAATGATATATTGCAGCAACATCGTTCACGGTGCAACGATCTAACGATAGTATTCAGTGACGCTATGTACAATGAAGCATTGATTACTATTGAAGATCTTTGAATTATCATTGCCAACTTACCACTCAGTCATTTCGGTATGCATTCAACAAATCGAAATGCATCTGATTTAATAAGCACTGAATTGAATCGTGAACTACAATACAATACTGTAGAAATGGCAGCGATTGTTGCTCGCAATGTCCCACGAATGAATGAAGAACAAAGAACCATTTACGACCGCATCATGCTCGCAGTTTTGGCAGGACAAAGTGGATTCTTTTTTTTGGGGGGTGCACCAGGTGGAACTGGCAAAACATTCCTTATTTCGCTAATTCTCGCCGAAATACGATCAAATAATGGCATCGCATTGGCTGTTGCTTCATCTGGCATTGCGGCAACTTTATTGGATGGATGCAGAACAGCTCATTCATTATTTAAACTGCCACTAAATATTCAAAATAACCCAGACGCAGTGTGCAACATAAAAAAAACAATCGTCCATGGCCACAGTGCTGAAATAGTGTAAAATTCTTATCTGGGATGAATGCACTATGGAACACAAACATTCGATTGATGCGTCGAACAGGACATTGAAAGATATAAAAAACAACGACAAACTCTTTGGCGGCACTCTGTTACTCTTTTCATGTGATTTCAGAGAAGCATTTCCCGTTATTCCGTGTTCAACATACGCTGATGAGATCAACGCGTGCTTAAAATCATCGTCATTGTGGCTTAATGTTGAAAAAGTACTACTGAAAGTAAATTTGTGCGTTCAAAAGCTTCAAGATCAATCCGCTGAAACATTCTCAAAACAATTGTTAGATATCGGCGATGGAAAAGTACTGCAGATGAAACTGGATGCATAAAATTACCGACCGATTTCTGCACAATCATTGATTCTCAAGATGCTCTTATTGACCAGATATTTACCGATATACACAGACGATACACAAATCATGAGTGGCTGGCAGAAAGAGCAGTTTTAGCAGCAAAAAATGTGGTCGTCAACGAATTGAATCTCAAGATACAACATTTGTTACCAGGAGACTTGGTGTCATACAAATCTAATGATACAGTTTGCGATGCCACCGAAGCTGTAAATTATCCAACAAAGTTTTTAAACTCATTGGATTTACCAGGCATGCCACCGCATATTTTACAGCTGAAGGTTGGATCTCCGGTTATTTTGCTTCGTAATTTGAACCCACCACGGTTGTGCAACGGCACGCGATTAGTCATAAAAAAATTAATGAAAAATGTTATCGAAGCCATCATTTTAAATGACAAATTCAGAGGTGAAAATATATTACTACTGCGAATTCCTATTATACCCACAGATGTGCCAATTCAATTTAAACGCCCTCAATTTCCAATTAGATTGGCATTTGCAATGACTATCAATAAGTCTCAGGGCCAAACGATGTCTGTGTGTGGCATAGATTTGAGCACATCATGTTTTTCACACGGACAATTATACGTGGCTCTCGAGTGGGCAAACCATCCAGTTTGTTTGTATTGGCGAAAGATGGGATAACAAAAAATATTGTACACTCTGTTGCATTAAGGGAATGATATTGTTTTTTAATAATATTGTTATAAGTAGCGATATGTATATAATTTTAAAGAATCAATTTTAATAAATTAAAAAAATAAATGATTGGTGTTTTGTTATTTTTATATTCTTTCACCGTTCACAGCGCTCCATACATCTTCCACTTATATACCACATCCTAACACACTTAGAATAAGTTAGTTATTTTTTTCTAGCAAAATATTCTCTAGAAATAATTTATATGACAAAACAACGTTTGTCGGGTCAGCTAGTATATATATATATATACCGAAGTAGTTTTATACTGTTAAAGTAAAAAAAAAAAAAAATAAGTCTTGTACACAACATGATGAGTCATTTGTGTTTCTTTGGGGTTACAGCAGGGTTACATACCAAATCCTGTAAAAAACACTGAAAAACGAAGATTGAAGCTTTCCGAGATCATCGTACATCGTAGTTACGTAAGTTTAAAAATAGGGTTAAGTTCATATCAAGTCACACTAGAGCTACATGGCAAAAAATTCTTAAAGAAGAAAAACAAATCTTGAGCAGGAAGACTGGAGGTTTCAATAACAGTTGGCTGCGAAGTTACGAAGTTATACGCAGTTATGAGGCAAGGTTGAGTTCAAGGAAGGCCAAACCAGTGTTACATGCCAAAATTATCTGTAGAAGAAAACTTAAAATTAATACAGTGGAAACTTGAAGAATGGATGGAAACTAAAAATATTTAAATTTCATTAATTTTATTGATATAACGTGTGTCAGATTTTATGAAGAGATGCAGAATCTTTAAAATTGATAGCTTTCTTGCATTTGATAATATTTATTGCTTCAGTTAGGAAAAGGTCTTGATAATCACGTGGAGCAGATATTATTTCGGCATGGGAACACAGGGGAATTGCATTAGGATTCTCATACAGAAATTCAACCACTGCTGAGCTTTTTGTTTCTTACTGATGTGTTCACTTATTCAAGCTTTGAGGGTACGGCGTATTTGTCCAATGTAGTAATACATTTCATCATTATATTTAATAGGGATTTTATAGACACCACCTGTAGGTCTGTTAAGATCACGGTATCAACAACTAAATGTTTATTAGTAAAGAGGAGGTGAAAGGAATTAGTAAATTAAATTTACGAAGAATATAGTGTTATACGGATAGTGTAGGAATATTTGGTAAAGGATAGTGTAGGAATGTTTTGTTAGTCCAAACATAGAATAGTGTTTGGAATTTTTAAATTCGTTACAGAGTGGTAAACTATTGGTATATTTAATTTTAGTAATTTGGTTGTTATTTTTAGTATTGTTATAATAGATTTTAGTCTTGACTTTATTGATGATTTTTAAAATATTGTTTTTGTTATATCCAGCATTAATACCTAACTGAATAATTTTATTAATTTCTTTATTTTCTTTATTTCTTTATTATGGGTTTAAGCAGATGAGATAAGAATTTTTCATGAAAATAAGCAGGGCTATTATTTCGAAACAATTGTGTGTAAAGGAAGGTTACTTTTATGCGTTAACATTCCTTTACACCAAATTGTTTCGAAATATAATACTACTTATTTTCTTGAAAAATTCTTATCTCATCTACTTAAACCCATAATCATTGATAACCCACGTATTATTAATTCAGGTATTGAAGTTAAAAATAGAATTTTAAATACTAAACTTAACCGTACCGATAAATTTTTTAGTTTAGATATAATTTCTCTTTTTCCTAATACTCCTTTAGAGGAGGTCTACACTATTATTGCTAATAGATGTAAAAATAATCCAGTCCTTTCCACCTTTCTTAACTTTATTTTAGAAACTTTTAATTTAATAAATTCCAATAACTCTTTTCTATTTAATGGTGTTATTTATAAACAAACTTTTGGTGCCCCCCTGGGCTCCTCCTTTAGCCCTTTGTTAGCCGATATACTATTAATTGAATTGGAAGAACGTATGTTTGCTTTAGTCACTCTTAAACACAACGTTATGTCGACGACATTTTTACTTCTTGACCCTTCTCTAAAAATTCCTTACTTAACTTTATAGATATTAATAAAAAACAATTTCCCTCTATAAAATTTACGCTTGAATCTGAAATTTTCCGTACTCTTACCTCTTTGGACTTTGCTATTCACCGTAATGAGGAAAACTCTATTATTTGGTTCGACGTTTATTATAAAACTTCTTTCATCCCTTCCCCCATTCTTGCTTCTTCCGCTCACCCTATTGAATTTAAAATGACTAATTTTCACTCTTATATTTTTCTTGCCATTAATTATACTTCTTTTCAGTTTAACGAAAATAAAGAAATTAATAAAATTACTCAATTAGGTATTAATGCTGGGTATAATAAAAACAATATTTTAAAAATCATTAATAAAGTCAAGAATAAAATCTATTATAACAATACAAAAAATAACAACCAAATTACTAATATTAAATACACCAATAGTTTACCATTCTGTAACGAATTTAAAAATTCTAAACACTATATTCTCCGTAAATTTACTAATTCCTTTCACCTCCCCTTTACTATTAACCCCTTTACTATGATCTCAACAGACCTACAGGTGGTGTCTATAAAATCCCTATTAAATATAATGTTGAACTGTATTACTACATTGGACAAACACGTCGTACCCTCAAAGCTAGAATAAGTGAACACATCCGTAGTATTAAAGAAGAAAAAAGCTCAGCACTGGTTGAATTTCTGTATGAGAATTCTAATGCAATTCCTCTGTGTTCCCAAGCCGAAATAATATCTGCTCCACGTGATTATCAAGACCTTGTCCTAACTGAAGCAATAAATATTTTTAAATGCAAAAAAGCTATCAATTTTAAAGATTCTGCATCTCTTCATAAAATCTGGCACACGGTATGTCAATAAAATAAAGGAAATTTATAGATTTTTAGTTGCCATCCATTCTTCAAGTTTCCACTGTATTACTTTTAAGCTTTCTTCCACAGATAACATTGGAATGTAACACTGGTGTGGCCTTCCTTCAACTCAACCTTGATGTAACTCCGTAACTTCGCTGCCAACTGTTATTGAAACATACAGTCTTCCTGCTGAAGATTTGTTTTTCTTTTTAAAGAATTTTTTGCCATGTAGCTGTAGTGTGACTTGTTCTGAACTTAACCCTATTTTCTAAAATTACGTAACTACGATGTAAGATGATCTCGGAAAGCTTCAATCTTCGTTTTTCAGTGTTTTTTACAGGATTTGGTATGTAACCCTGGTGTAACCCCAAAGGAACTCAAGTGACTAATGATGTTGCGTACAAGACTTAATTTTTTTTTTACTTTAACCGTATAAAACTACTTCAGTCTATATATATAATGCTGTCTACTCTCTTTTCTTATTTTAAAAAAACAACACGTGATGATGCTACGTAACAGTAGCGAAAAGCTTCGTGTACATTTTTAATATAGTGTTACGAAATTGTAAATAATTGTGTTTATTTTTGTATAAATTCTTTCAAAGAGGCTTAGTAAGTTGATAAAGTGCTAATTTTGTGCATTTCTGGTCGTTTTAGCGTTGAAATAGCCTTATTTTCCCTTAAAAACGCATTAAAAAGCCCCAGTAATGCAGGTAATGGATTTGGCGCCAAATTTGGCGACTTTTTCCCACATTGGCGATTTTTTTGGCGACCTTGGCGAGAAAATCCTTATATGGGATATACCAAATATGGAAGCTGTAAGTTGATTGGTTGACCACTTTCTAGAGTTTTCTCGAAAAATCTGGGTTCCATGGAACAGCATATAAGGAGCGCTTCCTCGCCAAGGCGGTCAGCTCAGTTCAGATCTCAGCCAGCTTCGCTAGTGCTTGCATTGCTCTTGAGCCTCTTTGAGAGAGACTTGCTTCAAGTGTTACTGCTATACAGTTTGTACTGTGGATTTGCTATTGACAGCTGTTGTTTAAGCTGTGGTTACTGCTTGAATTAAAGCTGATAATTGTTTTATTGACCTGTATTTTTCTGGAACTTTCTGTGAATAAATTACTAAATTTTTGTAAGTTTGGCCTTTCATTCCCGGACAACTCACGAACCCTCAAGTACGCAACAATATATATATATATATATGTGTGTGTGTGTATATATATATGTATATATATATATATATATATATATATGTTTTATACGTGTTTAAAAGTGGTTTTATATATGTTTTGAAAGCTAGCTTCACCACTCAAAGAAACAGAAATGAATTCTGATCCTTTGGCTGCATATAGTGTTGTCAAACTTCACGGCTTTTTTATTCAGTGGTCACCAATAATTTTGAGAAGTGATATTTGATATACATAATCGACGATTCTTCGATTCCATTCGCTTCTTATATGAATTCGCATTTTATCAAATACCACTTCTAAAAATTATTGGTGGCTGTTGAATAAAAAAGTCGCGCAATCTGGCAACACTGGGCTGCGATTATGAGCTCTTGGCTGTTTGATGCTGCCATGTTCTGAGGAATAGAACAGTCAAACATTTATATGGATATATTAAGATAAGATTTAGCGCAATCAACTGTCTGTTTTGTAATATTTTTAATGCAAAATTTAGTAAAACTTTTTGTGATTCATATATGCATCACCATGCATTGAGGGGTTAAATATTTCAAATGCTATAGTAAAGAAAATGGCAAGTTATAAATAATGATAAACTATAAGTATTTCCTTAGTTTCTTAGTCAAATAAAATTGACATTCCATATCACCCAATATATGCCAAAAAATGCTACTACTACTACTAAAAGTAATAATAATATTATTTAATTAGCTAAATTTAAAGCAAAATTAAAAATTTTCAAATTCTCTGATAAAGAATATTACGCATTATCAATTTTGATGTATCACAGTTTATTCCGTAGGATCTATCTGAATAATTAAAATGCACAAATGAAGATATTCAAGCCATCTTACATTATAATAGATATCTTCTCATAAATAACGTTTGACTGATTTTGATTCCTCCAAATAAGTGCTTGATTACCGTGATTCAATGACTGAGCAGATATTCCGTAAAGCTTTTAAGAGCGTATTGATTTTTGATCCTTAATTCTTTCAAAAGAGTATCATGCAGCATAATATCGATAATGGAGTGAATTATTGTATTATATTAAATTTAGTATATCTAATTAAAGATATTGATTTCCCCTATTAAAGAGTGTTAGAATATTCTCATATTAATTTTCAAATATTAATTTTGCGCAGTTATATGTATTTATTTGAAGCCATTTTTAGTTATTTTTAAGTTATTTCAGAGGGAATTATTCACACGATTTATGAATATTAGAAAAGGTGTTTCTTGATAAAAAAGCATATCTAATAATGTCTAGACCAATATCCGGATTTCTACCAGAGTAAATGGACCAAATGAAAGCGGTTTTTCTTGTTTTTTATTAGCGTTATGTTAAAATAAATAATATATACAGTCGGCAGAAAAAGTATCCGAGCACTAACAAAAATTCCTATGTAAAAAATGTGTACTTAATACTGTTTTGTTAAATAAATCCTTGTCGAATCATGCTTTTAGACTGATTAAGAACAGGATTCAACGAGGATTTATTTAACAAATTAGTATTAAGTGTACTTTTTTTACATAGGAATTTTTGCTAGTGCTCGGATGCTTTTGCTACCCACTGTAACTGATTGAAAAAAAAAAAAAAAAAAAAAAAAAATGCATCCGCAGTTATTTTTATAGTTGCCAACTTTTAAGCTTTTTGAAAAATTTAACAGTAATTTTTATTTTATTTAACCAGTGAAAAGTATTAAAAAATTTTTATACATTTATAAAAAATTTCGATAGTCAAAAAGAGTAAAAGTTTCAGTTTTGTTGTTTATGTCAAAAATTAAATTCTGTTTAATACAGATTTACAATAATTGCTTTTTTATTGTGTAACTTGTTGTTTATTTATTTATCATTAATATTATTTGGTAACTTTTATTTAATAAGTTAAATATTACTATTTTTAAAAAAGTTATATTTTAAATTTTAAATACTTTTTTTTTTTTTTTGGTGGAAGTGTGCATATTGTGACGTCATAGGGGACATGATATAAGAGGTCAAAGACACCACTAGAGAAAATAAGTTGTTCATTATGGTACATAATAATAATAACAATAATAATAAATATGTAAAATTTGCAGAAAATATTCTGTGCATGAACGATTTTTATGCAAAGAGGTTTTAAAAATAAAAACTTATTACTTAAAATTAAAAGTGATTCAATTTATAGAACGCAGTATAATTTCAGGGAGGGGGGGGGAGGAAATTAGACCTATCATCCATATTTAAGTTAATTTTAGGACAGAATTTTAATTTGTGAATTTGAAAAGAAATTTGAAATCGTTTGATACTTAGCATTACTATTTCCTTCAACACAAATAAGAAGAAGGTATTAATAGAGTTTTTAATGCTCTTTTAAGAAAGCATTAGATTAGTGGCCATTTTGATGTCCGGTTTTTGATGGATTTAAATGTTTTGAGATGTCCTGTGCATGACTTGTGAATGCTGTGTTTAAAGAACGCAGTTTAGAATACATTTTTGACGAAATTCAATATAAGTTTATATTTAGAGCTATGATTTATGTTGGTGCTGATTTTTGTGACAATAATGTCCATCGTCACCTATTTCAAAAGGTCATGTTGCCATCTTTTTTCTTTTTTAAATATAATTTTTAATATGCCATTATAGGATAAAATTTAATTGTGTAAAATGAAAAATATTTTTAGTGCCTCACATTGAAATAAACAAAAAAGTTATTTAGAATTGTAATAGTCTTTTATGATTTTTTTTTTTTTTTTTTTTTTTTTTTCGCATATGTAAAAAGTTTCGCCTTCCCTTCCTCTGATGGTGAAGTATTATAATCAACCCCTTAACTGTGGCGTATATTTCAAAGACGTGCCCATAGGCCCCAAATTTTTGTTTAATTAAAAAAAGAAAAAAATTGAAAAAAAAAAATTATGAATAATATGTATAAGTGCATATTTCCAAATAAGTTATATATAGTTTGGTGCTGAGTGGTAGAGGCTTTCTTATACCGCAAAATATTAAGAGAAAATTACACAAGGGGCGTGGTCACTGCCCGAACAGGATTCGGGTAACATTGGTAAGGTGTTAAGGGTATTCACTTTCAGTATGAGTATTCAAAAAGAATTGTCCAATAATCTCAAAACGAATATTTGGACCGTAAATCTGAGGTAATTTAAAACAACCAAAGCATGTAATATAGAAAAATACTTGCTTAAAAAAAGGAATTAAAATTATTATATAAGAATTACTTTTAACAAAAACGGATTGTAGGGGAGCGTGGGGCTAGTTGTCACAAGGGTAAGAAGTAACACGCAATTTACGAAATAATTTGTAACATTTGTGATTAAATATTTTTATAAACACACTCTTTATAACGCGCTTTATAGTGTAAGCACAATCGGTGCTCCTTAAAAATGGTTAACGAGAGGTTCTGTACACGTGCTTCATTTTAGCTAGTTAGTGAAAAAAAAAAAAAAAAAAAAAAATCGTAAATTTTGATTAAAGATATGTTAATTTATACTTTAACGAAATGTTTATAGCCATTTACTTAGTATGTGTGTTGAGTTATAAAATGCATGTTTAATTTTTTGTATAAATCGTTATGTATTTTTAAAAATAAACAAAATGTCCAAACTCATACGATGGAGCAAGTTGAAACAAAATTCTGGGGCAAGTTGTAACATGTTAGGGGAGGGGTTTATTTCGATGCCTTCAGCCAGAGCTCGAAGTCTCCGCCCGTTTTCAGGAAACTTTCAGAAATGAAAAATTTTTGGCTTCTTTGCCATTACTATATTTATACAGAAATATTTTCTGTGTTTTTATATTATACTACCATGAATATTTAACCACGATATAGAATTACGACAAAACCACGAATTAGAGAATATTGCATAAAAATAGTGGTAGAAAAAAAAAAAGCAGAAACTTCTCATCAACGAGAGAGTCTTGAAGAAAGGGCGGAGAACTCGTGCTCTGCTAAACGCTCTCTGTGCCATAAAAATGGGTATAATGCTTAATTTGTAAAATGTGTGCGCACATTAAATCAATGAGAGGGAACAAAATATCATTTGTTTGAATTAATTTAAACATTTATGAAAACCTGAATAAACTACTACGTTAGAAACGACAAAGAAAATTATTTGAGATGCATACAGCTGTTTCGGTAGCCTTAAGCGTACAGTCTTCAGTGCAAAAAAAATTCTGAATCTGGAGAAGTGCTCGTATATATAGGAGAGGGACTGAATTTAATTCAAGCAATAGGATTACGGGAAAGGTGGGAAATGTGGTCAATAGGAAATTAGGAATATTTGCTGTGTAAACAGTAGAAAAATTAAGAAAATGTGAACTGAATGTAAAATTTCCAACAATAAGACAAATAGGGAACAACGAATCACAATTTACAAGGTTTTTAAAATTTTTATAAACATGAAAAGCTTCAAGGAAATCGAGTTCATGAAGGGATTTAGGTCTGCAAATTATTTTAGCTGAATTAAATTTAAAATTGTGATTTTCCTCCCAGCAATGTTTAGAAATAGCCGATTTATTGGTTTCTTGTTTGAGGACGTAATTCATACGTTCTTTTAGACGAAATTTAAGAATGCGTTTAGTTAGGCCAATATATGATAAACCACACTGAGAGGAAATACTATAAATGCCCCAAGAATTATGTATATCAATGGGATCTTTTAACTGAGAAAAGGTGAGTTTATTGGAAGGCGAAAATATTATTTTAAAATCATATTGTTTGAGAATTTTAGCTATGGTTTGACTGGATTTAAGAAAATAGGGTAAAACAATACTGGTATTAGAAGAGACTGATTTAGTAGACGAAATACGAGGGAGTTGTAATTTTTGGATGGCTTTGTCTATAATGGAAGGGTCATAACCTCTGTCAATTGCAATGGCTTTCAGGTATTTGATTTCAGATTTTAATAAAATAGGATTTGAACAAATATTAATGGTACGGTTTACAAAAGTATAGAAAGAAGCCATTTTTTGGTTAGGCGGGTAACATGAACGCGCATGGGGAGGAAGGGAGACAGCAAAATTTTTATGATAGACGATGGTTGAAAATCCATTTACAGTGCGAGAGACAAGGGTATCAAGAAATGGAAGGGAGCCATTATTTTCTATTTCATATGTAAACTGGATATTACTGTCAATTGAATTTAAAGTCTCTAAGACATAGTCAACATTGTGACGAGATATGTCGATAAGCGTGAAGGTGTTGTCAACGTAACGGGTCCAAAAAGGAAAAGATATTTTCTTAAAAAGCTTGCTTTCGAAATAGTGCATGTAAATATCTGCGAGAATTGGGGAGAGAGGGGAACCCATGGCTAAACCTTCAGACTGACGATAGAATTTATTTTTGAAAGAAAAAGTGGTTCCCCATGCGCGTTCATGTCACCCGCCTAACCAAAAAATCGCTGCTTTCTATACTTTTGTAAACCGTGCCCTTAATATTTGTTCGAATTCTATTTTATTAAAATTTGAAATTAAATACCTGAAAGCCATTGCAATTGACAGAGGTTATGACCCTTCCATTATAGACAAAGCCATCCAAAAATTACAACTCCCTCGTATTTCGTCTACTAAATCAGTCTCTTCTAATACCAGTATTGTTTTACCTTATTTTCCTAAATCCAGTCAAACCATAGTTAAAATTCTCAAACAATATGATTTTAAAATAATATTTTCGCCTTCCAATAAACTCACCTTTTCTCAGTTAAAAGATCCCATTGATATGCATAATTCTTGGGGCATTTATAGTATTTCCTGTCAGTGTGGTTTATCATATATTGGCCTAACTAAACGCAGTCTTAAACTTCGTCTAAAATAACGTATGAATTACGTCCGCAAACAAGAAACCAATAAGTCGGCTATTTCTAAACATTGCTGGGAGGAAAATCACAATTTTAAATTTAATTCAGCTAAAATAATTTGCAGACCTAAATCCCTTCATGAACTCGATTTCCTTGAAGCTTTTCATGTTTATAAAAAATTTAAAAACCTTGTAAATTGTGATTTCACTGTTCCCTATTTGTCTTATTGTTGGAAATTTTACATGCAGTCCACATTTTCTTAATTTTTCTACTGTTTACACAGCTAACATTCCTAATTTCCTGTTGGTCACATTCTCCACCTTTCCCGTAATCCTATTGATTGAACTAAATTCGGTCCCTCTCCTATATATACGAGCACTTCTCCAGATTGAGAATTCTTTTTGCAATGAAGACGGTACGCTTAAGGCTACCGAAACAGCTGTATGCATCTCAAATAGTTTTCTTTGGCGTTTCTAACGTAGTAGTTTATTCAGGTTTTAATATTCCAACGTCAAGTCTTCTCTTATTATTAATTTAAACTTTGACTAAGATTGACTTCTATGTTGATTTTATCTTTAATTTTCTCTTTATTTTAGTATAATTCATTTGATATAAGTCATTGTTACTATACCAAGAAGGTTATAATTTAATATTAGTTTTTATTTGCCTTTTTATTAACTTAATAAACGATTGATGACAAAAAACATTTTGAAATATTGTCGTTTTTATTGTTAGGGTTTCCTTTGTAACCGTTACATTTTGCCCCACCTGTGTTACAATTTGACCCAAATCCGGGACAAATTGTAACACAAATGCTTTTGAAAAAATATTTTTTATGCTAAAATTAGCAAAATTAACGAAAGTTTTTTTTTTTTTTTTTTTTATGAATATGATAGATGAATATGCATGCTATGGAACAGCAATTATAAACAAGAAAACGTAAATACATTTCAAAATGTACTTAATTTTCCAAAAACTGTTACAACCCGCCCCACGTTCCCCTATTGGATATCTTGAATTCATAACCATAGTCTTACAATCAAATACTTGTAAAAAGAATATTTATTAAATATACAAATACAAAATTAAATTAAATAATGAATATTTAGTAAGATACCACTAATAAAATTTGGGGTATCATCAGTAAAACAAAAAATTAATTGCAACCAAATCACTGTTGGATCACTAATGATATATATAAAGCGACATACAATGAATGATGCCAGCAGTAATATGAAAACCTTGAGTATGCCACTGCTGGGCAACCATTAGCTCTTTAACATCTCTCCATTTTGCTGCTGGCTGCCAGTAGTGGATTTTTTATGTGCGATTTTCTGTTAACCAATATGACATATTATATTCCTTCAGCACCGTCAACGATTGGCACCACTTGGCTTTCTGTTGCTCATCATCTCGGTTTTTGCTGGGAATATAATTAACAGATACTTCAGAGGAACAGCAGCCGCTTCTGAAATTTGTCTCATTACAAAACAATTTAATCTAATCACCCACCCACACACAGAGAGATATATAAATATATATCTGTAGTATATCAATAAACTAAAATGAATTTTTTAATAATTAATAATGCAAATATAAGATGATGAAGGTTCTGATCTGTAGATCCACTGCAAAACAAATGCTTTAGAAAATGAATTTTCGTAATTACAAAGTTCTGAGATTGCCATAACTGCATGAAATGGAGATTTCGCAATTAATTTAAAAAACATTTTTATAATTTAGAAATGTAAAATCTATATACATTGTATAAAATATATGGATAAAATTAAAACGAAAATTAAAATTAAGATAACTATCCAAGGTTAAAGTCGTATATTTTTCTCTTTATTGCAGATACAATCATCAGAAAAAGTTTCCGATCACTAGCAGAAACTTCTATATAAAAAAATACACTTATTATTGTTTTGTAAAATAAATCCTTGTTGATTCGACAAGGATTTATTTAACAAAGCTCTATTAAGTAAACTTTTTTTACATAGGAATTTTTGCTAGTGTTTGGATACTTTTGCTACCGACTGTAAAGTAACTGAACTTCATGAGCAGACCTAGAATGTGGCAGAATTTTACATACCTCCAATGAATAATTCCAATAATAAAGGGATAATAATTTCCTAGATTTATTCATTGCACTGAATTTCAAGAGATATGTACGGGATTAGCTTTGATTGGTCTCCTTATACATCATGTTTACTCATGTGATTTTTTTCCAGAATAGTGTGAATGTTAAAAAATTTAAGCGTGATCGTCGACATTATTGCGGCCATAGAAACAGAAATACAGTCGACATCTTACATGCATTAACAAATCAGTGACTTCAATAAACCATTCACCTCCGTTCTGTTGTAAATAAATTATGGATCGGGCATGGAACACGGTATATCGTAAATTCTCCGTGTTACTGTATGCAATGCTTTTTGAATCATCAATTATCCGTAATAACTTATGAATAATAATGACTTCCTTTTGTACAATGAAAAAAAATTCAGCGGTCGTAGTCTCCGCCTATTTCTCAGGACACGTTGAGGCCAACCATCTCATTAACACTTTCGCGACCACATGTTTGTTACCTTTCGACAGTAAGCTCCGCCTGTGGGCATTAATTTTGTATATCACATTGTTTAACCAGAGCCTCCTTAAGTAGATGCCTGGCGAGTCGCTCGAAAACTTGGCAACAGTACAAGAAGAACATAGCCAGTAGATGGCGCTTGATACCGAACATAAAGTTCTGTTTATTCCCCGCCATTCAATTGAGTTCTTTATGTTTGATTAATTTAACAAATGTGAGAGTTTTTTTTTTTTTTTTTTTTTTTATAATATGGTGTATTGCGTCGTTCCATTTTGTAAATCGTACAGTCGCCGTGAAAATATAAGTTTTCACGAAATACCAAGCAATGCAATTCAGCATAAAAAATGCCTTGCAAATATTTCAAGACAAGGTATGTAAACTGCATAAATAATTAGTGCAAAATTACCAACCCTCCGGATTTTTGAATATCAATAATATTTTTCACAAAAACATTATTTTTATTTATTATCGTAAATTCTGAGATTAAGACGAAGATAAATTTAAAAGAAATTATGATATAAAAATTCGAAGGGTTGACAGCTCTGTTAGTAAGCTAGATTTAACAAATAAAATAGTTATGCTTATTACAAAATGAAATGAAATTTTTATTTATTGATGTAGGAATACAGAAAAATAATTTGTTCTTAGTTACTTTGAAGTAACTCTATATTGGAGTATTTTATAGTTTTATTCATAAATTACAATAGTAATTTATGGATAAAACTATAAAATACTCCAATATAGGAACAAGAATGATTTATAATTTTTTAATACCACTGTTTTTTAAAGACTTGTGTAAATGCGTATAAAAATTTGATTATTTCAATTAAATCGAAACAAAAGTGTATGTAATCTATAGCAATAATGTATGTAATCTAATTTTGATGAAATTTATAAGGCCATATATAAAAAATTATGGAATGAAATGCACAGATGATTTTGCAACCAAAATCTCTTTAAATAGTAAGCCTGTATCCAGGAAAATTTTTAAGCTGTAGATTATAATCTAAATTAAAGAGTTCGATGTATATATACACATATATTTGCAAAAAAATGTGTGTTGCAATTTTTACCCCATTATTGTAGAAGCACTCGAAAACATTTTCATTTTCAATTTCTTAGTTTTTATGCGTTTTAAATTCTTAGGGATCCAAAACAAACAATATATATATTGTAAATAATTTTCATACATTGTAAATTTTCTTGCATCGTAAATAAATTTTCCATTTGTTTGTTTGTCTTTGATAATAGTTTACTTTTCTTAAATTAATATTACTAAAAAAGAGAGAGAGAGATAGAAAGTGTGTATCAGTCTCACAACTTTCTCTTACCCTGCATTCCATTACTATAAAGATATATTGAAGATTAAGTCGTAGGATGAATAAGGTAAGATAATAAAGTTAAGTCTACTTTAAAAATAATTTCAAATTATGTGGGAGGTGAGTTAATGCCTGTTCATTCAAGGCTGTTGTTATTTTGCTTTTAAACTTACCAATCTTGATAAAATTTTTTAGATTGAAAACTTATACGAATTTTAAAATATCAAATGTAAATTTCCTGCATTTATTTGTTTTTAAGTTATTCTAACAACAAATATAGATATACGTAGATCAATCGTTAAAAGCTGGACTTTCATATTTAGGTCCAGGGAGCCTCAAAACATGATAATATTCAAAAGGGCAACTAATAGAGTGTTTATATAGCAACTTTGAAGAAAATCGTTGGAGCTGTTTTTGAGATAAGGGCTTACGGTCCCAGTTCCAGTTTTCCAATTTTCACCAAGATTTGGGAAATTCATCTGTACACCAGACCTGCCTCAATTCTGAAGTTTTGCAATTCCATCTCTATTAATTTCGCAGATATAATAGTCAGAAAATTCCCCACTTCCATACACTCACATACACACACACACACACATACACTGGCTAATCGCCAAAAACTACTTTTTTTGGACTCATGAGACCTTAAAAATATAAATCAGGGAAAAACTCGAGATCGAATTTTTGGACAGAACACAATACTTCCATTACCTACGGTAGTAGGGTAATGGAAGTAAAAATATTTCAAGTATGTTATTAATTTGTCCTTAAATTTGCCAATCTTTATCAAATTTTTCAAACTGAAACCTAATACGAGTTTAAAATACAATTGTGAATTTCCTGCATTTGTTTGTTTTTAAGTTATTCTGATAATAAATATGCATATAAATCAATCGCTAAAAACTAAAAAAAAAATGTTTTTTGTATTCAGGGAACCTCAAAACGTGACTTTATTAAAAAACCTGAGCTGAAAATAGAACTTCAAAAAATTACTATAACTTACATTATAGGTTCGAAAAATTAATTTTCCTTCTTCAACAGTATTCGTCGACAAAGCACTTCCGCCAATTACATTCTACAGAAAAGGACGTTTTGCTTAATTTTGAATAGCCCTGTATGTTTTCCATAAACTATTTGCACATCAGATTGTGCATTTAAATTTAGTCTTATATGAAAAACACCTAACACAAAATTAAATACACTTTCAGCATTTTCCAAGTATATCCGAGATAGACAAACCGACGCGCACAGACCAACCGCTAAAAACATTATTTTTCGTTTCAGGAGACCTCAAAACATGTATCTATAACATAACTTTATTTTGAAAATGTCTATCAGTTTCGAAAGCATACCCTCTCGGAACTGGTGGAGCTAATAAAATCTTGAATAATAATAATAAAAAAAAAAAAAAAAAAAAAAATGGTGAGAGAGAAAACTTATACTCAAGAAATCCTTAATTTTAAAAATATAAATCATAATTGTTATTTATTTATTTATTTATTTATTGTGACGGACTAGACAAGAGATTGTTTTCTTGGCCAATTTTTATAACTGAATGTTAACTTATCTCGTTAATGTGCTGGTCTATTTTTCTTATAAATAATATAAAATTTTCAATTTAAGAAAAGTAATTCACACCTAATAAGGTAAAAATGTAACGTAAAGGACATGACCAAAAAAAAAAAAAAAAAAAAAAAAAAAAAAAGAAAGACATGATTTTAATAATTTATCATTATAAATTATTCATTCTAAACTGAAACTCATTTAAAATTCAGAGATTTTAATTTATATAAACGAAACTTTCATCTGATATTAAAAAAAAAAAAAAAAAAAAAAAAAAATGAAATTTTTATTGAATAAATATATAAAAAATAATTTAATAGCGTGATAGACATGCCATGTTTTTGCTTATTTAATTTTATATTTCGTTTTTAAATTAATAGTATATATATATTTAAAAAAAGGTGTTATTTATTTGATACGTTGTAATGCAATTACTTGAAAAGCTAAAATAGGTCTTGTCCACTTTCGAAGAAAATTAAACCCTATACTTTTTAAAATATAAATATTTGAATAATTTTAAATATAAATATTGAAAATATTTACGATAAAGCACTTTCATATTATTTTTTCAAATTAAAAGAAAAAAATAATAATAATACAATTTTGGACTTTAAATTGAAATTAATAGCTAGATAAGAAGAGAAATTTGTTGCTCTGCGTAGGTGCTGTCACCTAGCGTTAGTTTTGTTTTTTAAATGTTGCCTAATTTAACATTGGGATTCGTCGCGCGTGGAAGGCATCTAGTTAAGGAGGCTCTGGTTTAAATCAATGTTTTCGGTATTCATATTTATAATATAAATGGACATATATTACTATTACACTCTTTCTAATCAAAGTATTTGTGTTAATAGTGCATTGATTGTACAAATGTGAATATTGGGACATTGTTAAGAAATAACGTAACCCTATAGAAACGCCCACTGGTGGAGATATAGATTTTGAAATGACGTGAATTCACGTCAGCGGTCACGAAAGTGTTAATAATCGTAAAATTGTTACGCCCATTAGAAACACGCCCTTTTTTCCACATCCCTTTATTTTTAGAGTAAATTTCTCTAAAAGTAGTTACGATCAAATAAGAATAAAATCACTTTTAAAAAAGACAGGTGTGAAAAAAAAAAAAAAAAAAAAAAAAAAGGCGGATACGAAAAATGTTACGATTTATAATGAGATGGTTGGCAGGTATGATTAAGGGAAGACAAATTTTAGTCTTTTTATCCACCTCTCCTCTCTTAAAGAAATTTTTATCGTGTTTTAAAAGTAACGTGTCGTGATTAAACAAGATTGAAATTATTGCATAAAAATAGTGGTAGCAATAAAGGTATAACTTTCTCATTTCTGAACGGGTTCTGAAGAAAAGGCGGAGACTACGACCCCTGAAAGTTCTGTGACTGACATCTAGAAACTAAATTGTAGCTCTAGTAAAAATAATTCCATGCCATCCTTATTAATTCTAGTTCCTTTTGCTAGCAAGTTCTAAAAACTTCTATTAGAATTCTAGAGCTTCTTCTTATAGTATCGTGGTCAGTCTCATATGAAAATCTCTACAAAATCCAAGCACAAGAGGCGAGTTTTACAAACTAAAATTTTGGTATATGACCCCATCCTAGGAAATGAATAAAGGATTTCAATTAAAGGAAATCAATAAAGGTATAGACCAGAAATTCTCAATCATTTCGGCTATCCAGGTTATATGTTTGCCCTATGTGCATAATTCAGAAATATTTCTAGTTTAGGGATTCAGAAATTGGCTATTTAGTCGTTCTAGATGAAGACGATATCAGGGGTCGTACTCTCCGCCCTTTTTTCAGGACACTCGCAGGAATAAGAAATTTTTAAATTTATTACTACCACAATTTTTATTCATTAATCTCTACCCTGTGTAAACACAGAACATTACCATAAATAAATCTAGAAGTGTTTCTGCATAAAACTAGAGGTGGCAAAAAAAGTCGCAATGTACTCTCACGCAATGTACTCAAGGTACTCTCCGTCCTGAAAAGAGGACGGAGAGTACGACCCCTGCGATATATGTATATTTTCTCAGTGTAGTCTTAAAAAAAAAAAAAGAATACTGTTATATTACTTGAATTTTTTGGCTGCAGAATTATTAGAAAATATCCGTATAATATAGAAAAAATACGTAGACACAAATTTTCAGTAACAGTACAATACAGAAAATATTCGAACGCAACAAATTATTTTCTGTAGCGCATAATGGGAAAAAACTGGCACAAACTGAAATTCGATTGCCCTATCACCTAGGATCGAATCAGGGTCCACCATTTAAAAAAAAATTACGTTACATCACATTTCATTCTGTACCTTAACACATCCCAATCTGCTTTAATACCAAGTACTTTTTATGCAAAACAGAAAATCTATGAACCCACAAGATACAGCGTGTAACCATTATTACAATTTTTTTCCGGTTACTGAAAAGAAAAAAAAAAAAAAAAGATTATAGTTTTAAAAAATTAAAGAACACGCTTTTATAGAAATGTGAACTAAAAAGCACAAAATATCTACATTAGTATTAAAATGCAGGGTAAGAGAAAAGCGTACGAGTGACACACCATAATATTTACATTCATTTAAATCTTTCATTAAAATAATTTAGAATTAAACAAAAACCATTTTTAAAAAACCTCCCCAGACTGGGCTCGTAGGTTCGTAGGTTCGTAGCGCGGAGCTTTACCCCACAGCCACAGCGTTCACCTAGGGAAAGTCTTTTTTTACAATATAGATTTTTTGTTTGCTCTCAGAGCACTTACAAACATACATACAGGTGAAGCTAATAAAAGCGTGATAATATATATAAAAATACATATGTATATATTTGAAGGATTGTGACATAATTTTATAATAAATATTTGTAGTTTTAGAAAAAAAAAATCTGTTTTTTAATAGATTTATTTATTTATTTATTTATTTTACATTGTATGTGGATTAGTTAGAAATTGCCTTTTTAATAAAATTTTGATTAAGATATTAATTATTTTCTACTATTTTAAAATTTAATATGATATTAATTTCACATAGAAAAAATTATATTTATACGAAGAACATAATTTCTGCCCTTCTTCCATTTTTATCAAAGAAATAAAATTTTACTTTAATATGAATTACTAAATCTAAAATTTCTATCTTAAAATGATATATTCAATCAAGTTTTATGAAATCCCTTTGTGTTAAACCAATTTCGAAAACTATGGTTTGGAAATCGACATAATCCATATGCGCACTAAGGTTTCATGTTCTGGTGTAATCAAAGAGTTATGCTTCACAGACAGATGTGAGATTTTAATTAAATACGTTTTGAACATGATTTAGTTTACAATGCATATTCAAATTCATATACATATGCGTAAACATTCGAGTAATTGGATTTTGTAGAAATATAAAAGGAAATGCACAAAGGCAGAGATTCATTCTTTTATATTGCTATTTTATGAACAAAATTCATTTTGTGTTAAATTAGAATTTATTTCTGAAAAATAAGAACTAAAATTTTAAATTTAGAATAAAACTACCACTTTATGAATATATTTAATACATAGATTTTAAAAATAAGCTATAAATTTAATTAATAGTTCAATATTTTGAACAACAACAACAAAAAATTCTTTTAATTTTGTTACAGAACTGGGATCAGAGCAATCTTCATTTTGAAAACCCTATTTAGGCTGATTTTCTTAGAAATCTGCCTATTTTAATCATTAAATCAATTTATCTATCGATAAATGTATAGAATAGGAAATTTTTCATCAAGCTAACTTCCGAAAATTTGAATCAAACTGAAGCAAAGTTGGTTAGTGGATTTATCTTAGACATGTGTATTGAAGGAGTTCGTTATACTCTTTTTTCTTTACTCAGTCGCCTCAAGGCCACGCTCAGATGAACTATGATTTCTCTTTCCCCGTCCGTTGCTAAGTTACTGAAGAAACAATGATATGTCACTGGATGGAATTGAGCACGTGATCTCATTCACGTGATCTCCCTCTCTGAATTCCGTGGCGTTGAAGTGCCTCTGATGAGGAAATGGACTATAGGCAACTTGACCCACCATTTTGTATCCAAGTGGCAGTAACTACAAAAGGAATGTCATAAGAGACGTATTTTAAAACGGATTTCCTTAATATTTGATTTACGGGTAGCCTATAAAAAGGTCCCAACCGAGTTTGTTAATGAACTATATCAGGATATATATCCAGGCTTGACGTTGAACAGAAATAGTATAAATATTTACACAATGTTGAAAACGCAATGTAAAAAAACATTAAAAGAAAACTATAGTTTGGGTAGTCTCAAGCGTACTATCATCAGTGCCGAATGACAAATCGTTGAAAATGCCAATGTAAAAAATATTAAAAGAAAACTACAGTTACAGTAGCGTTAAGCGAACTGTCATCAATGTAGATTGACAAATTGACGACATTTAAATTGTCGACATTCAAATAAAAATTAACGACACTTGTCATTTTGCACTGATGACGGCACGCTTAACGGTACCGAAACTGCAGTTGCTTTTAATAATTTTTACATTGGCGTTTCAACGTTGTATAAATTTATATTTATGTTTCCAATGTATTTTTATTTCTATATATTTATATTTATATTAATATAACTAAACTTTAACAGAAGTTGTATTTCCCGCCTTTATTAAAAGTCAGTTTCGGGGATGAGAAAATTTCGACTTTATTGCTACCACTATTTTTGTTCAGTAATAACTGTCCACTATAACGACACATTACTATAAAAATACCATAAAGATTTCGACATAAAATTAATGGTGGGATAAAAAGGAAAAATTTCTTATTTTTGAAAGTCACCAGGGAAAAGACCGGAGAGTACGAACCCGGTTTGTCTCCCATCTTGTTTCAAATTGGTGATCATTTAAAATTACATGGCTACTTGAAAAAAAAATTCATCACATTAGCTTCCATAATACTGAATTAATTTGACCAAAGTTGGACAATATCTTTCTTAGAAATATATTAGATGAATTCGTCATCTTGTTTGTAAATGACGAGCACTTGAAAATTCGTCATGACGTTATTTCACAAAATACTCTCCGGCTGCGTTTGATTGATCCTCGGTTGGCAAAGTGCCAGGACGATTTCACTCACGCGCTAGGAGAAACAGCAAAAGAAGTGAGAGGGGAAATTTTTCTATTATTCTTGTTTCCGTCTGCTACATGTAGAATCATTGATACTACGGACATTCCTATTTCATAAATGGACAAGCCATTTTCATCCATGAGCAGATCACGCCAGGGATCTTTCTTCCGCAGTTTATCAATACTGAATTAATTCGAACTAAAGTTGAACAGTGGACTTATCTTAGAAAAATTTTGGATGAGTTCATAAGAATGCAATCTTGTTTCCAAATGAGTTCCTCGGAACATAGATTTAAATTTTTGTTTCCAAAGGAGCTCATACGAAATCCAGATTCGTAATCTTGTTTCCAAATGATGGTAATTTGAAATTTAAAACTCACATAATAAATGTATTTATAAATCGATTTGTTTAAAACTTGATATATATGTACATTGGTCACAAAAAAGTTTATTAAAGGGGTTACATAGATTTCAAAGGCTAAAAAATAAATAAGAGCATATTTTCTCTATCCTTTTTAAAACATAGAAATGAAAATTTGTATTGAAAACTTTGAGCATATAAAAGAGCAAAATTTAAACAATAATTTGTAAAAGTTTCATTGAAAATTTTGTAAAAAATTAGCCAGTGTGGCCTGGTGTCCAGGAAACCTTTAAAAAAAGTGCCCTCACGGTTGTCAAAATAACTCATAATAGCATTATCTGAAAAAAAAAATATATATCTTATTTTTTTTGTTAGTAGATAAATATAGCTCGTGTTTGAATAAAGGATAAGAGAGAGAGAGAGAGAGAGAAAGAGAGAGAGAAAATGAAATTTGAATTTTTGGAAATGTATCCAATAAAATACAATTTTCGGTGCATTTTACCTGATGTATAGCCTTTTAAAATCAGTTGTAATTAAAAAAGAATTATTACGTTTCGTTCAAATACGAAAGAAAAAAAAGTTTTTTATTTTAAGATAAAACTGTCATGAGAGAGATATGAGATCCTCCGCATTTCTGAAGGGTCACCGGAAGCCAGATCCTATTGGCTAAATTTTCTAAAATTTTTAATGAAAATTTTCTAAAATATTAATTAAGCGCTGTTTTAAATGCTTAAACTTATATATATATATATATATACATATATATATATATATATATTGTATTCATATGCAAGAAAAAGTAAGTGAATACCATTTACATTAGAATTCCTCATAATAAATTATGTCAGTATAATAAATTCATCATAATAAATAATCATCACCATGAAACATCATTGCATAGATGTTGGACATTAGTTCTTCAACGGACTTTCTAAATTCAAAATATCTACATTAATTTATTCGAGAGACAGTGAATTCTGGTTGGCTGTAAATTTGGCGCTATTTTGGAAAACTTGGTGTGATTCGGCAGTTGGGTCTGGATTGCGAGATTGAGAACACGAGAATTCACTCCCAAACTACTGCTTAAATAACACGTCATCGCAAAGCCCTCTCTCTGTCACCTAACACTCTGAATGTCTTTTTAACTTAATAATATACTTTTTAAGAAACTTTAAAAACTTTTATTCTCATGCAGCATCATGGCATGAAAGCTAATTCATCACAATATTAAAGAGTTTTACTTAATCCAGGGTAATTTTTAAAATTTTGATTCTGAAATAGATTGGACATTTTTCGCCTAGGAGTCTACTTTCACGAAAGAAACTTTAAGCTAAGTAGCGCATCAAAAATATAAATAAATTAAAAAATATTGAAGAATAGAAAAGAAAGAAACAGAAAAAATAATCGCATAAATTATGTATTTTTGTCTAAAATGGCGATAAAAATTCAAAAGTCGCCAAGAAAAGCTATATCAAGCCTGTACTATTATCAGGTTTATATATTTATTTAATTATATATTTATTTTTCTATATACCAACAGCTATTAACTAACTCAACTAATATTAATACGACAAAAAATTGTCTCATGCGATAGACGCAGCCGATCATAACATATTGTAATATTATGTTTGGCGTGAAATTTTATGGTTTATCGAATATATCAAATAAAGATGAAAAATAACGTTAAAGAATTTATTCGGAGATCTTTTTAGTGATAAGCTCTACACTACCTGCATTGTTTTCATGAATTAAAAAATGATTTCGTCAACAAAGTTTGATCTATTGGCACGCAAACAGCATCAAGCCAAGTTTTGTACATTTCGAGTTTGATTTTGGAAATTTTTCTACTTTCGGAATTCGGTTCGTGCCCGAATCGGGGCTTTTCTAATTCATCATAATAAAGTATTTTAGATTACTGTGGATTCGACTATTACAAACTTTCAAATGTTCTTAATCTGTCTTGATGGTTTTATGTTACAAAAAATAGAGTTCACATTAAACATTTTTAGTTAAGAAAGAAAAAGGCTTTTTTCTGTTAGTATGGATCAAGCGGTTAATATGGAATAGTTATGAAGGAAAATACTCTTTGACCGCGTCGGATTGATCCCCGGTTGTCAAAGTGCCAGGACGATTCTACTAACGCGCTAGGAGACACAGCAAGGGCGACAGAAGGGGAATCGTCTGCTATGTGTAGAATCATTGATACTCCTGCTTCCTTTTCTGCTACGGACATTCCTATTTTATAAATGGACCAGTCATTTTCACTCATGCGCAGATGACGCCAGGGATCTTCCTTCCGCGGTTTATCAGTATGGAATATCTATTTAATTGAAGGGTAACACGGAATAGAGTAGTAGTTTTACAGAAAATCATGAATAATTGCAATAAAAAGCATTTTAATTTGAAATTATTATTGAAAATAAACAGTACTGAAGAAATTATCGCCATTCAAATTTCTATAAATTGCAAATAGTATGGAATATTTAGTATTGTATATTATCCGAATCCTCATCTTGGAAAATAAATCAACCTCAAACACATGTAGGTGGAAAAATGTGCATGGAAATCAGACTAATAACTAACTGATATCCCCTACCGGAAATGACACTAGGTTTTCACTCATTTTACTGCTTCGTAATTAGGTATTAGAATCCGTTATACTTACCTCCAAAAAAGTCTGAATCTTGATAAACTAATAGAGTACACTGCAAATAAAGCAGTCTTAAAGTAAGATAAAAGATGCCTGAAAAAGTATTTAAGACCCGTAAATATCCGAAAAAAAAAAAAAAAAACAGATTAGACATAATAGGTATCTTTATTTAAGACACTTCTTGTATCTTAGTAAACTGGTGGTAGATATGGACTAATCTAAAATGTCTTAATACAAAAATATATCTTAAAATTAGACATTCAAAATATCTTTAAAATAAAAGATTCCACATTGCATCATTTGTTATTTAAAAGAAGAGTAGTGGCGCCATCTGCTAATCGTTAAATTAAAATGAAGTAAAAAAAAAAAAAAAAAAAATGCGGATAATAAAAATAAATTAATTTAATAAAAAAAAAAAAAAAAAATTAAATTGCAGCTAAAAAAAAAAAAAAAAAAAAAAAAAAAAATTCTAAATCTGAAATTATAATGAAATTATCAAAGATTTGAATATGTATTTATAGAGGGGAAAAAAAAAAAAAAAAAAAAAAAAAAAACTTGAGAACTTTTAGTAATATCAGATTTTTCTCATAATCATACTATCCAACATCGAGGGATGGAATTTTTACATATTTATAACATTTAGAAATTGAATTCTACACTGTAAATAAAGCAGTCTTAAAGTAAGACAAAAAAATGTCGGAAAAAGTATTTAAGACACGTAAATATCTGAAAAACAGATTAGACATAATAGGTATCTTTATTTAAGATACTTTTTTATCTTAGTAAACTGGTGGTGGAAATGAACTAATCTAAAATGTCTTAATACAAAAATATATCTTAAAATTAGGCATTCAAAATATCTCAAAATAAAAGATTTCACATTGCATTATTTGTTATTTAAAAGAAGAGTAGGGGCGCCATCTACTAATCATTATATTAAGATGTAGTTAAAAAAAAATACGGATAATAATAATAAATTTATTTAACTAAAAGAGTTTTTAACTTTGCAGAGGAAAAGAAAAATAATCATAAATTTGAAATTATAACGAAACTATCAATGATTTAAATCTGTTTTTACAGAAAAAAAAAAAAACTTCAGAACTCTTAGTAATATGAGATTTTTCTGATAATCATATTATCCAACATCGAGGAATGGAATTTTCACATTTAGAAACTGAATTCTAGTATGACTCAAAACATACTGACACAAGATGAAGCACCGTTCATATTTGAACTCCTGTGAAGACATTTGACATTTTACCGACAGTTGCAATATTTACAAGTAAGATATAACTGTATTATATAATATGCTTTATTTTATTTTTCGAAACACATGTATTTCCTTAACGAACTTGATCAGCGCAAAAAATGAAAAAATCTTATATTTCTTAATTTTCATATAAAAATTATATATACATTTAATTTCATACATAAATTTGTTTCCTAAATAAGTTCAAGTTAATTATTTTCAATTCTTTAAGAAAATTTAAATAGCAGAATAAAATTAACGTATTATATTTATTGGAAAGAGAATTATTATCAATGTTTAATGTCAAAGAAAGTTATTATTAAAATATTATTCCAGTTATTAAATGTATCTTTCAGAATTCATAATTTATATCAAGATATTTTATGAAAATCCTAATTACTGATTTTTATTTAGAAAGGTAATTAAGATAATTTTAAAACTAAGAACTATCAAAAGGAAAAATTCTCTTGTACTTACAAAAATCAATAATTGAAGAAATAAGAAAAGAAATGGTAATTATCTGTATTAAAAATTTAGGTAATTACTAAGATAGTTTTAAAACAAAAGGCGACTTTTATTATATTAGGATTTATTATATCTCAAAAGAAATATGCACTGCAGCAGAAAACTCCAATAATGCACTGCACATTAAAATTAATAAAATAAATTCATTTCAGCTTTTAAATAAGCGTTTGCAAATTACTTGATATAATACAAAAAATGAAAAAAGCTATCGATGATCGGTTTATGTATTTGTGTTTTAAGAACAAAGCAATTCTATTTTGTTTTTATAAAAGTAATACTACAGATACATTGCAAAAGAGATAAGAGTTATTAAATTTTACTGTATTTGCGAAATTAGACTGTTTATTACAGAAGGTAAAGTAATAATCAATAAGTTATTCCTGTATTTAAGTTATTCGATAATATGTGTTTTATATTAACATGATATTGGTTCATTAAATAAGAAAAAGGAATAGGGATTGCTTTTTTTATTTTTATTTTTTCTTTTGAATGGAAAGATAATTCCTTTATTTAATTTAATGTAATATTTAATAAAACATATCAGTTTATTAAAATTTTCTTTATAGTAATCGAACATGAAAAATTCTCAAATCTAACGGAAATTCATTTATGCATTTAAATATTAAGTATCAGGATCATGTATTTCAAATCTCATTAATATTACAGAAATATGTTTGATATCTCATATATTTGCATGATATCTCATACATTTATTCAATACTTAAAATTAAATTATTCATTTGATAAACATGATGAAATCAATACCATAGTATGGTAAAGATTATAATGATATTTATGCTAACATTTGGCTATTTCATTAATTTAAAATTCTAAAAAATCTGATGTGGGCACCACATGACTTCCTTATACATCTTTAGAAATATATAATGTTAAAAAGCATTGTCATTGGACCCAAGACAAATGGTTAAAAGCATTTTAAAAATGCATTACCACCGTGTTCTGGCTTTTCTGAAAGTTTCAAATGTCTAGCTAGTCGGGAAGTTAGTTAAAAATCGATTGCAAGATTTGTACAGGTAACGATGCCGAAGGCAGCAGGGATCTAAAGCAGTTGGTTAAAAGTATTTAAAAAATGGATTTTCACCGAGTTCTGAACTATTCTGAAAGTTTCAAATGTCTAGCTAGTCGGGAAGTTAGTAAAATAAATTTTCTGTTGAACCATAAAACGCTGCCAAAGGCAGCAGTGACCCGAAACAAGTTGCTAAAAATCTTTAAAAAATGCATTGTCACCATGTTCTGAGCTTTACTGAAAGTTTCAAATGTCTAGCTAGTCGAGAAGTGAATTAAAAATCGATTGCAAGATTCATCCAGGTAACGCTGCCGAAGGCAGCAGGGATCCGAAACAGTTGGCTAAAAATATAAAAGAAATGAATTTTCACCATGTTTTGAACTATTTTGAAAGTTTCAAATGTCTAGCTAGTCGGAAAGTTAGTTAAATAAATATTCTGTTGAACCATATAAATGCTGCCGAAGGCAGCAGTGACCCGAAACAATTTGGTAAAAATATTTAAAAAACGCATTGTCACCATGTTCTGAGCTTTACTGAAAGTTTCAAATGTCTAGATAATCGGAAGTTAGTTAAAAATCGATTGCAAGATTTGTCTAAGTAACGCTGCCGGAGGCAGCAGGAATCCGAAACAGATCGCTAAAAGTATTTCAAAAATGCATTTTCACCGTGTTTTGAAATATTCTGAAAGTTTCAAATGTCTAGCTAGTCGAGAAGTTAGTTAAATAATTTTTCTGTGGAATCATATAAACGCTGCTGAAGGCAGCAGGTATCCGAAACAGTTGGCTAAAAATATTTTTAAAATGCATTGTCAACGTGTTCTGAGCTTTTCTGAAAGTTTCAAATGTCTAGCTAGTCGGGAAGTTAGTTAAATTGAAAGATTTGTCCAAACCGTTTTTAAGCTATTACCGTTTTTTGATACATTTTGGCCATTATGAACCTAATTTTCCTAAATATCTCCAAAACGGAAAATCATACAAAGTCCAAAAAGGGAGGTGCACAACTAGATGTTATAACAAACCTATGTACCAATTCGCAACTTCTACGTCCAACCGTTTTTGAGTTATGCGACATACTCACACACACACACACACACAGACACACATACATACAGACGTCACAAAAAAAACGTGTAAAGTCGCTTATATCTCTAAAACGAGAGCTCGTGTTAAGACGACACTTGCATGTGTACAACTAGACATCATGACAGTCACACGTACAAATTGGGAACATTCAGTGATCATTCGTTTTTGAGCAATGTGAAATAGAAAATCCATTTCGCAAATCGGGATTACTATACTTCCTTTATCAGTACAAAGTATATCAGTTTTTAAAAATTTTCCTTTAAAGTAATCGGTTGGTTGGTTGGTTGGTTGGGTTTTACGTCCCACTAGTGCTGCGCAGATGGGCAATTGGCGATGGTCTGGGACACACCCCTAGATTTAATGTAATCGGAGATGAAATTATCAATTGAATAAAAATTTATTTATGCATGTAAATATTAAATATCAGGATAATATATTTCATATCTCATTATTATTACATAAGCATTTTTATATCTCATATATTTGCATTTATTCAATACCTAAAATTAAATTATTCATTTGATAAACATAATGGAATGAATACCATGGTATAGCAAAGATTATAAAGATATTTATGCTAATATTTGGCTATTTCATTAATTTAATATTCTAAGAAGTATAATAATAATAATAATTAAATCTTATGCCATGATAAGATTTATCAGTATAAAGTATATCAGTTTGTTAAAAATTTCCTTTAAAGCAATCGGAGATGAAATTCTCAAATTTAATGGAAATTAATTTATACAGGTAAATTGTAAATATCAGAATCGTGTATTTCAAATGTCTTTAATATAACATAAATATGTTTGATATCTCATATATTTGCATTTATTCAATGCCTAAAAATTAAATTATTCATTTGATAAACATGATGGAATCAATACCATGGTATGGCATAGATTATAAAGACACAAATGCTAACATTTGTTGATTTTATTAATTTAAAATTCCAAGAAGTATAATAATATTAATAATAAAAATTAAACGTAAATCTCATATAGTAATAAGGTTTATCAGTACAAAGTGTATTAGTTTGTTAAAAATTTCCTTGAAAGCAATCTGAGATAAAATTCTCAAATTTAATGGAAATTTATTTATGCATGTAAATATTAAATATTCGGATCATATATTTCAAATCTCATTAATATTACATAAATATGTTTGATATTTCATATATTTCCATTTATTCAATACCTAAAATTGAATTATTTATTTGATAAACATGATGGAATATGTACCATGGTATGGTAAAATCATAAATATAATTATGCTAACATTTGGCTATTTCAAAAATTTAAAATTCTAAGCTGTAAATTAATAATAAAAAAATGAATCTTATATAATAATAAGAATCATCAGTATAATGTATAAGGTAAAGCTAGGCGAGATCGCGCGGTAGGAGAGATTGCGCACATAGGGGATCGGCGAGAAAGTGTAGAGTGGGCGAGTTGCAATTTCAGGTAGTTGTATAACATCAATAGTGAAGTGTCTACTTGAATGTATATTTTGTCATCTAGTATATGACGTAGATGTTTTGTCTCGTTAAAAAAAAAAAAAAAAAAAGTGCTTGAATTTTCATAATCCTTCCTAGAAATTTCAGGGGCCGCGGTAGCCCAGTCGGTAGAGCGCCGGCCTCGTAATTGGAAGATTGCGGGTTCGGTACTCGAGCCGGCCAAAGACCGTCGTGTACACTAATGGTGCCTGGTGCACGTAAAATCTGTCGTGGCCGCAATGTCCTCCATGTTCCCATAAAAAATTATACCTCTGGGGGTTACCGAAGCGGGAGAGCCATCCCTTCCGCGGAGGATCAAAATTGTGATGGAATGTCTCCGGACAACTTCTAGGGGTGTGTCTTAGACCGTCGCCAATTGTCCATCTGCGCAGCACTAGTGCGACGTAAAACACAACCATCCATCCATCCATCCTAGAAATTTCAGTACAATGGTAGTAGTACAAAATATCTTTTATTCAAACGATTTCTCATAAGTTACTAACCTAGACTAACGGTACGAGCACCACAATTTTTTCTAAAAGCGAATGATTACATTATAAAAAAGGCTGCGCAATGTCTCCTACCAAAATGGGAGAGTTTGCGCTTTTGCTAATTAGGAGAGATTGCGCATTGTTTTTTATAAAATTCTACACTAATAGAGATTTCACAGCTTATTGGTAACGGCAAGACAATGAGGACAACCCGTTCCAGACAGCACATCTTTTTGGAGACTGTTCCCAGAATCTGAAAATTATCATTATTCGGGAGTGGCCTGATCGACAAAAACCACACATCAGGTACCTTTCAAATGCGAATGTTAGTCGATAAGAAATTTATCGAAAACTATTTAAATGTTATTTTATATCTGTGTAGCTTTGTAATATTTTCAAGTATGATGCTCAAGTTTTGTGCAGCTGTCGGCAGCTTAAATAGAATCGATAAAACTAAATGTAAGCCAAAAATATCAGCATACACAAAATTCTTTTCAAGGACGTTAATCATCTAATTTTCAATGAAATAAAATATATTAAACGTAAATGATTTTAAAATTAAAAAGAGAAGATTTCAAACCAAGTGAAATTTAGGTTTCGTGTTTTGAACATTTTTGTGCGGAAGATTTTGAGGAGGGAATATATATATATATATTAAACGGTGGGAGGAGTCTGGGCTTAAAAGTGGGCTGCACTAGCCATATACTATAGCACACACGTTGTGCTACCTGTTTTTTGGTTCTGAAATGCATTGCGAACACGGAGTGAAATCCGTCTCGATCACGTTAACTTGTGGCGGCTGATTACACGATTAGTTTCACCAACAAGAAGTTCAAGGAATGTGGACAACCAGAGATTCTGTCGGCAGACAAGAAAACATTGAAGCTAAAAAGGAAATGTACTAATTTTTAAGTTAAATGTGTTATCTAATAACTTAATGTTATTTTGCAATTGCTTATCTTTATCTGGTCTTGTTCATTTTTCTGTTTCCAGAGCTGCCAACCTAATCCGGCAAATTGTTAGTACCGCCCCTTTTTCTACACCACTTAATTTTTAAAGTAATTTTCTTCAAATATATTTGCGAGGAATTAAGAAGAAAAAAACTCTAAGAAATGACTGGCGTAGAAAAAGGGGCGGTACTAGTAATTTTGGATTAGGTTGGCAGCTCTGTGTTTCTTTAATATTTTTTCCTTATATAATTTTTTGTAATTCTTTTTAAATTTCTTTTATTTTTCTGATTTTTTATTTATTTAATTGAATTACCCACTCCTAATACAAAAATGTTTGTTTACAAATACTTTGCAACAATGTCGTTTAAAAGCAATTATTGGTATTTACAATTTAGTTGAAGTTATTATTAAGCGCAATCTCTCCTACCTAAGTGCGCAATCACTCCTACTCTCTAAGGAGAGATTGCGCAAAATAGTCGTCTTAGTTTTACTTCAGCTGTTAATTTAAATTATAGCAGAACAACAAAATAGTAATGAAAATGTATAGAAGAAGGTTCAATTCAAAAGTACGGACCAATAATTTAGCAAAAAATTAATATTTGAACTTTTATAGTGTTTTGTTGAATTGTGCGCTATCTCTTCTTGCTTTACCTTATCAATTTATTAAAAATTTCCCTTAAAGCAATCAGAGATGAAATTCTCAAAATCAATGAAACTTTTTTTATGCATGTAATATATTAAATATTGGGATCATGTATTACAAATCTCATTAATATTACACAAATATCTTTGACATCTCATATATTTGTATTTATTCAATATCTAAAATTAAACTATTCATTTGATAAACATGATGGAATCTATACCATGGTATGGCAAAGATTATGAAGATATTCATGTTAACATTTAGTTATTTCATTAAAATTCTAAGAAGTATAATAATGATAATAATAATAATAATAATAATAATAATAATAAAACTTAAATCTTATACAATAATAAGATTTATCAATATAAAACATATCAGTTTATTAAAATTTTTCTTTAAAGCAACTGGAGGTGAAATTCTCAAATTTAATGGAAATTTATTTATGCATGTAAGTATTAAATATCAGAATCATGTATTTCGAATCTCATTAATATTACATAAATATGTTTGATATCTCATATATTTGTATTTATTCAACACCTAAAATTATATTATTTGTTTGATAAACCTGATGGCATCAATACAATGGTATAGTAAAGATTATAAAGATAGTTATACATACATTTGTTTATTTCATTAATTT
The DNA here is from genome assembly GCA_963930645.1 of Salticus scenicus. NCBI lineage: Eukaryota > Metazoa > Arthropoda > Arachnida > Araneae > Salticidae > Salticus > Salticus scenicus. The sequence goes on from OZ005659.1 coordinate 144,246,381, forward strand.
AAAATTCTAATAAGTATAATAATAATAAAAAATAAATTTTATGCCTCAATAAGATTTATCAGTATAAAGCATATCAGTTTATTAAAAATTTTCTTTAAACCAATTGGAGGTGAAATTCTCATATTTAATAGAAATTCATTTATGCAAGTAAATATCAAATATCGGAATCATGTATTTCATATCTCATTAATATTACCTAAATATATTTGATATATCATATATTTGCATCTATTCAACATCTATTCAACATCTAAAATTGAATTATTTATTCGATAAACATGATGGAATCAATACCAGGGTATAGCAAAGATTATAAAGATATTTATGCCCCTTGGTTAATTCTTTAATTTAAAATTCCAATAAGTATAATAATTATAAAATTTAAATCTTAAGCCATAATAAGAAATTTATAAAGTCTCTGTAAAAGTTTTGCTAAGTTTACAGCAGAATTTCTTACATACGTGTTGTTATTCAAACTCTTTTTTTGTCGCTTGTCAGGAATCCCGACGAACAGCTTGTGCACGAGCTCATTTCAGCGGCTATAGCGGAAAAACTAATGGTCATAGCGAAACGCCGTAAATGGACGCTCATTGTCTAAACTTGTCGCTAGGTGTGCTCAGTATCCGCGCCTTCCTTTTGCCTGTTATAGCAACATTTCGAAAATTTGTTTTTTTTTTAAAAAACCTCATATGAACTAATATATAATATGATTTATGATTACCTAAGAATCAATTATTGTATAGAACAAACAGCTTGTTAAAATATAACATCAAAATTCTCTAAACATAAACAATTTTAAGCATTGATCTAACAGAAATTATCTTTAAAAATGAAGGATATTAATTGAAATATAATGAATATAAGTTTCTCATTATTCAGTCTAAATGTATGCTGATTCAAATTATGGAAACTAAAATTATAATATTTTAGTTCATTTAAAATAAAATACATTTTTTTTTTTTTTTTAAATTAAAATATATCCTTTCAGAAAACCATACACAAATTTCATTTTAAAATTACCGTTTTATAACTTGCAAATAGTATATATTTGCAAATATTAATAAACGTTTGCACATTATTATACGCAAGAACATGTACAGTCGGTAACAAAAGTGTCCGAACACTAGCAAAAATTCCTATGTAAAAAAAAAAAATACACTTCATACGGTTTTGTTAAATAAATCCTTATCGAATCCTGTTTTTAGTCCGTGTAAGAAGATTATTCGATAAGGATTTATTTAACAAAACTGTATTAAGTGTACTTTATTTACTTAGGAATTTTTGCTAGAGTTCAGACACTTTTGTTACCGACTGTAATTATTAAAAAAATTACATATGCTGATTTGAATTTCAGAAAATAGTAATTATTTTAAATAAATGAAAAATAAAAAGGCTTTTATTAGACATTTAACTTTCTTAAATCTTTTTAACACATTCCATCAAGAATTTTCAAAAGCTCGATCTTACTACTTTTGACCACATATTCCTGAAAATAACTTTTCCTTAGCCTGAAGCACAGTTTCAGGACAGAATTCTAAAATCTTGCAGATTTCTACCCTACTCATCGATTGAACTTTTTGAAATTCTCAATTGCATGACCTGAAGTAATGCTTCAAAAGAAAATTTTAATCTTTTATAATACATTTACCGAACAATTTTCTGCATTGTGTCAAACTGTCGTTTTTGAATCCCTTATTCAGTTGACTTGACCTCATTAGTAATTTAAAATCAATATGTAAAAAATACTTTTAAGAATTATATTGACGAATATTTTTTATCATTTAATATTACTGTAATGGTGAAAGTATTTTAAAGAGATATTTTTAAAGTAAATAAGCAGCTTTTAGAATTTTAAGTAAGCTCATGTTTAATTTAGAAATTTATTCATCAACCATGAAAGTTCCTTTCAGAAAATTTTGGAGTGGAAGGCTGATTTCTTATACCAACTCTGTGAGGCGCAGAATGTCCTAATTTGGACCTTGCGCCACAGAAAACCATTATCCTTTATCCAACTATGTGAAAAATACCAGTGCCGGGAATCGAACCCGGGCCTTCCGCTTTACGTGTGGATGCTCAAACCATTGAGCTACCCTGGCTGATTACCAGCTAGGCATTTCTCACATAACATTCGTTGGCTCAATGGTTTGAGCATCCGCACGTAAAGCGGAAGGCCCGGGTTCGATTCCCAGCTCTGGTATTTTTCACATAGTTGGTATAAGAAATCAGCCTTCCACTCCAAGATTTTCTGAAATGAACTTTCATGGTTGATGAATAAATTTCCAAATTAAATTAAAATTTCGTGGTCTATTGGAGTTGTGCCATGAATATTAATGTCACTCGATATAGCTGTGTTTACAAACTCGGTGACTTTGCCAACGAATGTTACCTGATAAATGCCTAGCTGGTAATCAGCCAGGGTAGCTCAATGGTTTGAGCATCCGCACGTAAAGCGGAAGGCCCGATTTCGATTCCCGGCTCTGGTATTTTTCGCATAGTTGGTATAAGAAATCAGTCTTCCACTCCAAAATTTTCTGAAAAGAAGCTCATGTTATTTAATTTGTTTTCAGTACTGTAAAATGAGATTTGTTAAGTAAGCGACAATTTTAGTATTTATATCAATTTAAATACACCATTAAAAACTTTGTTAAATTTACAGAAAAAAAAAAAGGGTGTCATGGCTAACAGTTTTTTCTGTATTTACTAATGAAAATAGCTCTTATAGTTCAATGGATTTTAAGTTCCTAAACAGTTATTATTTACGTATTATTATCAAATATACACGCCAAATTCTTAAGAAATGTTCATTAAATATATTATAATACAACCTAGATTAACTTTCTATACAAAATTGTCATAAAAAAAATCGAAAAAGTATAATAAAAATTTTAGATTTATTTATTTTTTATTTTCCTTTGGAAAATAAATAAATAAATAAATAAATAAATAAAAAAAAAAAAAAAAAAACAGCAATCCTTCGGAGTTCTTACATACGTAAGAAATATATTCTTGCTTGGAGTTACAGTGAAAATATTTCTTTTGTTAAAATGCAGTGGAATAGGACTTTTTCCATTTATACAAAGTTGGAAAATTCACAAAAATCACCAGAAAGGCATGGAAATGGAATGCGGTATTAACAAGTTCATCTGAATCCGTTATGCGAAAACTTAAAGAAAATAATAAATTTATAAGTACCAGAATGTGTACAAGTGATGGGAAAGACATTGGAAATGAAACAAAAACAGCATGAATGCCCTGAGGTTTATAGTCGGCAACAAAATTATTCTAGCGCTAGCAATAATTCGTATGTAAAAAAAAAAGTACACTTAATACTGTTTTGTTAAGTAAATCCTTGTCGAATTATGTTCTTAGACTGACTAAGAACATGACTCGACCAAGATTTGTTTAACCCTTTCCGGTGCAAGACAATTCACATCCTTTAAATTACACTGCCACCGGAATTCGTGAACTAAATTAAAGTAAAAGAAATTTGGAATTTTAAGGTTAAAAAAAACAGGCATTTTCTGATATGTTAAAAACGTAAATGTTTTCTAAAAAATTTCTGGGATGAATTCTTGCAGTTGGGAAGTGAAATTAGGTGGTATAAAATATATCCCATCGCGCATGAAAGGGTTAACTTAGCAGTATTAAGCGTATTTTGTATATATAACCAACAAACACACGAGAGTCGGGCCTATTACGGAAGGCATACGGCATGCCGAACAGCGATTATGGCCCACATACCACCTTCAGTATCGGTTCCATAAAGTTTTTGTCCTCTCCGCCGCAACGTCGCCAAATGGCATCGGCTCTTATTTGGATCAGTATCGGTGAAATATATCTTAGCGGCGTAACGATAGTTTATGTGTTTAAAACATTAAGTAAAGTGTTTTGGCCCACAAGCGCATTTCCGATCACAAGACAGTCATCGGTTTGCCGACACTAATACGATTCCGGACCGAATACGCTTTAACGAACAGTTCGGCATGCCGTAATTGCCGATGCTGGACCGTACAGCTACCGACGATTCTGTGTTTGTTGGGATATATATATACATAGGAATTATTGCTAGCGCTCGAATAATTTTGCAGACGACTGTATGGGGTACATACAAATGAAACACTTCCGGCTGCAAAGCCGTTTGCAAGCATTCCAAATGTATGACTGCAGTCGGTAGTAAAAGTATCCGAGCACTAGTAAAAATTCTTATGTACAAATAGCACACTTCAGACTGTTTTGTTAACCTTTTGAAAGGGGCTCTTACGAAATCCTATGGTGAAGCGTGACAGATGCTGTCACAGCCCCTTTCAAAAGGAAATAAATCCTTGTCGAATCATGTTTTTAGACTGACTAAGAACAGGATTCGACAAGGATTTATTTAATAAAACTGCATTAAGTGTACCTTTTTTACACAGTAATTTTTGCTAGTGCTCGGATACTTTTGCTGTCGACTGTATTTGCAAAAAACTTGCAAAATTTACGTCATCAAAATTGCAGTCGTTCCATTTGCATGTAACCCCAAATATCGTTGTTATTTTTTAATAGTTTAAAAACTGTTACTTTTTGATTCCTCCAGCTTCCCTGTTTAAAAAAATTCCAAAAGAGGCATAAAAATGAAATACCATGTAAAAGATAATCCTAAATCGTTGTACGAAAAATTGCAAAAAAAAAAAAAAAAAAAAAAAAATTCGTTGTTAAAAAAAAAAAAGAAAAAAAAAAAATATATATATATATATATATATATAAGCACCGAAATTACTGCAAATGGGTGAAAAGAGATGGGATTGAAATAGAAACAATCCAAATGTTAAATTAAAATAAATACCTCAAATTAAAGTCGAATATTTCTTTGTATATTGCTGGTAAAGTCACCAAACTTAAAGAACAGACTTATATTGCGGCGGAATATTACACACCTGCAATAAATATTTCGAATTATAAAGGAATTTTTCTTTGCTTAGTTATTACTCAGAATTTCAAAGTTGTACAAAGTGATAAGATTAATTGGTTCCTTACTCACCGTATCTCAGTGTGATTTCTTTTTCCGGCAGGTTTTAAGAAGAATATAATCAGAGCTGCCAACCTAATCCGGCAAATTGTTAGTACCGCCCCTTTTTCTACACCACTTAATTTTTAGAGTAATTCTCTTCAAATAAATTTGCGATGAATTAAGAAAACAAATACTCTAAAAATTAAGTGGTGTAGAAAAAGGGGCGGTACAAACAATTCGTCGGATTATGTTGGCAGCTCTGTATAATGTATGCGAAAGTGCGATCGCGTTCAAAGCAGAAATACAGGTTATATACAGTCAGTAACAAAAGTCTCATAACACTAGCAAAAATTCCTATGTAAAAAATGTACACTTAATACAGTTTTGTTAAAAAACCTCATATGAACTAATATATAATATGATTTATGATTACCTAAGAATCAATTATTGTATAGAACAAACAGCTTGTTAAAATATAACATCAAAATTCTCTAAACATAAACAATTTTAAGCATTGATCTAACAGAAATTATCTTTAAAAATGAAGGATATTAATTGAAATATAATGAATATAAGTTTCTCATTATTCAGTCTAAATGTATGCTGATTCAAATTATGGAAACTAAAATTATAATATTTTAGTTCATTTAAAATAAAATACATTTTTTTTTTTTTTTTAAATTAAAATATATCCTTTCAGAAAACCATACACAAATTTCATTTTAAAATTACCGTTTTATAACTTGCAAATAGTATATATTTGCAAATATTAATAAACGTTTGCACATTATTATACGCAAGAACATGTACAGTCGGTAACAAAAGTGTCCGAACACTAGCAAAAATTCCTATGTAAAAAAAAAAAATACACTTCATACGGTTTTGTTAAATAAATCCTTATCGAATCCTGTTTTTAGTCCGTGTAAGAAGATTATTCGATAAGGATTTATTTAACAAAACTGTATTAAGTGTACTTTATTTACTTAGGAATTTTTGCTAGAGTTCAGACACTTTTGTTACCGACTGTAATTATTAAAAAAATTACATATGCTGATTTGAATTTCAGAAAATAGTAATTATTTTAAATAAATGAAAAATAAAAAGGCTTTTATTAGACATTTAACTTTCTTAAATCTTTTTAACACATTCCATCAAGAATTTTCAAAAGCTCGATCTTACTACTTTTGACCACATATTCCTGAAAATAACTTTTCCTTAGCCTGAAGCACAGTTTCAGGACAGAATTCTAAAATCTTGCAGATTTCTACCCTACTCATCGATTGAACTTTTTGAAATTCTCAATTGCATGACCTGAAGTAATGCTTCAAAAGAAAATTTTAATCTTTTATAATACATTTACCGAACAATTTTCTGCATTGTGTCAAACTGTCGTTTTTGAATCCCTTATTCAGTTGACTTGACCTCATTAGTAATTTAAAATCAATATGTAAAAAATACTTTTAAGAATTATATTGACGAATATTTTTTATCATTTAATATTACTGTAATGGTGAAAGTATTTTAAAGAGATATTTTTAAAGTAAATAAGCAGCTTTTAGAATTTTAAGTAAGCTCATGTTTAATTTAGAAATTTATTCATCAACCATGAAAGTTCCTTTCAGAAAATTTTGGAGTGGAAGGCTGATTTCTTATACCAACTCTGTGAGGCGCAGAATGTCCTAATTTGGACCTTGCGCCACAGAAAACCATTATCCTTTATCCAACTATGTGAAAAATACCAGTGCCGGGAATCGAACCCGGGCCTTCCGCTTTACGTGTGGATGCTCAAACCATTGAGCTACCCTGGCTGATTACCAGCTAGGCATTTCTCACATAACATTCGTTGGCTCAATGGTTTGAGCATCCGCACGTAAAGCGGAAGGCCCGGGTTCGATTCCCAGCTCTGGTATTTTTCACATAGTTGGTATAAGAAATCAGCCTTCCACTCCAAGATTTTCTGAAATGAACTTTCATGGTTGATGAATAAATTTCCAAATTAAATTAAAATTTCGTGGTCTATTGGAGTTGTGCCATGAATATTAATGTCACTCGATATAGCTGTGTTTACAAACTCGGTGACTTTGCCAACGAATGTTACCTGATAAATGCCTAGCTGGTAATCAGCCAGGGTAGCTCAATGGTTTGAGCATCCGCACGTAAAGCGGAAGGCCCGATTTCGATTCCCGGCTCTGGTATTTTTCGCATAGTTGGTATAAGAAATCAGTCTTCCACTCCAAAATTTTCTGAAAAGAAGCTCATGTTATTTAATTTGTTTTCAGTACTGTAAAATGAGATTTGTTAAGTAAGCGACAATTTTAGTATTTATATCAATTTAAATACACCATTAAAAACTTTGTTAAATTTACAGAAAAAAAAAAGGGTGTCATGGCTAACAGTTTTTTCTGTATTTACTAATGAAAATAGCTCTTATAGTTCAATGGATTTTAAGTTCCTAAACAGTTATTATTTACGTATTATTATCAAATATACACGCCAAATTCTTAAGAAATGTTCATTAAATATATTATAATACAACCTAGATTAACTTTCTATACAAAATTGTCATAAAAAAAATCGAAAAAGTATAATAAAAATTTTAGATTTATTTATTTTTTATTTTCCTTTGGAAAATAAATAAATAAATAAATAAATAAATAAATAAAAAAAAAAAACAGCAATCCTTCGGAGTTCTTACATACGTAAGAAATATATTCTTGCTTGGAGTTACAGTGAAAATATTTCTTTTGTTAAAATGCAGTGGAATAGGAATTTTTCCATTTATACAAAGTTGGAAAATTCACAAAAATCACCAGAAAGGCATGGAAATGGAATGCGGTATTAACAAGTTCATCTGAATCCGTTATGCGAAAACTTAAAGAAAATAATAAATTTATAAGTACCAGAATTATTACAAGTGATGGGAAAGACATTGGAAATGAAACAAAAACAGCATGAATGCCCTGAGGTTTATAGTCGGCAACAAAATTATTCTAGCGCTAGCAATAATTCGTATGTAAAAAAAAAAGTACACTTAATACTGTTTTGTTAAGTAAATCCTTGTCGAATTATGTTCTTAGACTGACTAAGAACATGACTCGACCAAGATTTGTTTAACCCTTTCCGGTGCAAGACAATTCACATCCTTTAAATTACACTGCCACCGGAATTCGTGAACTAAATTAAAGTAAAAGAAATTTGGAATTTTAAGGTTAAAAAAAACAGGCATTTTCTGATATGTTAAAAACGTAAATGTTTTCTAAAAAATTTCTGGGATGAATTCTTGCAGTTGGGAAGTGAAATTAGGTGGTATAAAATATATCCCATCGCGCATGAAAGGGTTAACTTAGCAGTATTAAGCGTATTTTGTATATATAACCAACAAACACACGAGAGTCGGGCCTATTACGGAAGGCATACGGCATGCCGAACAGCGATTATGGCCCACATACCACCTTCAGTATCGGTTCCATAAAGTTTTTGTCCTCTCCGCCGCAACGTCGCCAAATGGCATCGGCTCTTATTTGGATCAGTATCGGCGAAATATATCTTAGCGGCGTAACGATAGTTTATGTGTTTAAAACATTAAGTAAAGTGTTTTGGCCCACAAGCGCATTTCCGATCACAAGACAGTCATCGGTTTGCCGACACTAATACGATTCCGGACCGAATACGCTTTAACGAACAGTTCGAAATGCCGTAATTGCCGATGCTGGACCGTACAGCTACCGACGATTCTGTGTTTGTTGGGATATATATATACATAGGAATTATTGCTAGCGCTCGAATAATTTTGCAGACGACTGTATGGGGTACATACAAATGAAACACTTCCGGCTGCAAAGCCGTTTGCAAGCATTCCAAATGTATGACTGCAGTCGGTAGTAAAAGTATCCGAGCACTAGTAAAAATTCTTATGTACAAATAGCACACTTCAGACTGTTTTGTTAACCTTTTGAAAGGGGCTCTTACGAAATCCTATGGTGAAGCGTGACAGATGCTGTCACAGCCCCTTTCAAAAGGAAATAAATCCTTGTCGAATCATGTTTTTAGACTGACTAAGAACAGGATTCGACAAGGATTTATTTAATAATACTGCATTAAGTGTACCTTTTTTACACAGTAATTTTTGCTAGTGCTCGGATACTTTTGCTGTCGACTGTATTTGCAAAAAACTTGCAAAATTTACGTCATCAAAATTGCAGTCGTTCCATTTGCATGTAACCCCAAATATCGTTGTTATTTTTTAATAGTTTAAAAACTGTTACTTTTTGATTCCTCCAGCTTCCCTGTTTAAAAAAATTCCAAAAGAGGCATAAAAATGAAATACCATGTAAAAGATAATCCTAAATCGTTGTACGAAAAATTGCAAAAAAAAAAAAAAAAAAAAAAAAAATTCGTTGTTAAAAAAAAAAAAGAAAAAAAAAAAATATATATATATATATATATATATAAGCACCGAAATTACTGCAAATGGGTGAAAAGAGATGGGATTGAAATAGAAACAATCCAAATGTTAAATTAAAATAAATACCTCAAATTAAAGTCGAATATTTCTTTGTATATTGCTGGTAAAGTCACCAAACTTAAAGAACAGACTTATATTGCGGCGGAATATTACACACCTGCAATAAATATTTCGAATTATAAAGGAATTTTTCTTTGCTTAGTTATTACTCAGAATTTCAAAGTTGTACAAAGTGATAAGATTAATTGGTTCCTTACTCACCGTATCTCAGTGTGATTTCTTTTTCCGGCAGGTTTTAAGAAGAATATAATCAGAGCTGCCAACCTAATCCGGCAAATTGTTAGTACCGCCCCTTTTTCTACACCACTTAATTTTTAGAGTAATTCTCTTCAAATAAATTTGCGATGAATTAAGAAAACAAATACTCTAAAAATTAAGTGGTGTAGAAAAAGGGGCGGTACAAACAATTCGTCGGATTATGTTGGCAGCTCTGTATAATGTATGCGAAAGTGCGATCGCGTTCAAAGCAGAAATACAGGTTATATACAGTCAGTAACAAAAGTCTCATAACACTAGCAAAAATTCCTATGTAAAAAATGTACACTTAATACAGTTTTGTTAAATAAATCCTTGTCAAATCCTGTTCTTAGTCAGTCTAAAAACAGGATTCGACAAGGATTTATTTAACAAAACTGTATTAAGTGTGCTTTTTTTACATAGGGATTTTTGCTAGTGTTATGAGACTGAATTAGTGGATTGAATAAAGCATTTGCCTTCGTCGTGTTGTAAATAAATTAAGATCCGCGCATGGAACACGCTATATTATAATTTCTTATAAAGTTGTATACAAAGTTTTTGGAACCAACACATTCTCTATAATGACTTGGGAATAATATATATATATATATATATATATATATATATATTTTTTTTTTTTTTGTAATTTTTTTTTTTTTTTTAACTTTATTTACGGATCTGGTAGAGATTGAATTTTCAATAAATTCTAATTAATAAATTAATGATTTTCTATTTTATTTAATATTATTGTGATATTTGTTTCATGTAGAAAACATTATACTATGCAAAGAAAGCAATTTCTGCACTTCTTCATTTTTTTTTTCAACGAAAATTTTTCTTTAGTTTAATAGGAATTATTAAATTGTAAATGATATTTATTTTAAAGTAATATTTAGTCAGGATTTGAGAAATCTTTTTGTGTTAAATCAATTTCAGAAACCATGATTTGCAATCAGCATAATCCATATGTACACTAAGGTTTCATTTTCTGGAGTAATCAAAGAATTTTGTTTCGCAGGCAGATGTGGGATTTTAATTAAATACATATTGACAAGGATTTAGCTTACAATGTATATTGAAATTAGTGCATATATTCGTGAGCATTCGAGTACCTGGACTTTGTAGATATATAAAAGGAAATATACAAAGGCGACTATTCATTCCTTTGCTTTGCGATTTTAAAAACGAAGTTCATTTTGAGTGAAATTAGAATTTATTCTTGAAAATAGGGGCTAAAATATCAAATGAAGAATTAAAATAACACTTTATGAATAGATTTCATATATACATTTTAAAAAATAAATTCTTTTTTTTTATATATATAAATAGTTAAAAAAAAAAAAAAAAAAAAAAAAAAAAAAAAAAAAAAAAAAAAAACTTTAATTTTTTAGAAGAACATACATAAAGCACTCTTTCTTTTGAATAACATATTTAGGCTGATTTCCTTAGAAACTGACCTGTTCTAATCATTATATAATTTTATCTATGAACAAATACACATAATAGGAAATTTTTCATCATGCCAACTTCCAAAAAACTGAATCAAATGAAACCAAAGTTGGATAGTGCACTTATCTTAGACACGTATATTGAAGGAGTTCGATAGGCAACTTGATCCACCATTTTGCATCCAAGTGGCGGCAACTAGAAAAGGAATATCATAAAAGACATATTTTAAAACGGATTTCGTTAAAATTTGATCTACGCGTAGACTACAACTAGGTCTTAATCAAGTTTTTAATAAACTTTATCAGATATATAACCAGACCTTTGTCATTCTGCACTGATGACGATATGATTAACGCTATCAAAAGTACAGTTTGTTATCAATATTTTTTACATTGGCTTTCTCAACGTTCTGTAAATATTTATATTTCTAAACACTGAAAAAAAATTCTGTAACTGACATCTAGAATCGAAATTGTAGCTCTAGTAAAAATAGTTCCGTGTCATCCTTATAAATTCTAGTGTCCATTGAAAGCGAATTCTAGAAACTCCTTTTAGAATTCTAGAGCGTTTGCTTATATTATCGGGGTCAAACTTATTTAAAAATCTCTGCAAATAAATGCGAATACAAGAGACGAGTTTTAGGAACTATAATCTTGGTTTATCGCCTAATTGTAGAAAATCATGTGAGAATTTCTCACAATGCAAAAGATTCATAATGTTCATAGTAATGATAACATTGTTTCACCATATCACATAGAAATGTATAGACTGGAAATTCTCGATTAGTTTGATTAGTCAGATTATTTTGATTATTCAGATTATTGGCGTGCCTTCTGTGCATAGCTCGGAAATCTACATTTCTAGTTTAGAGATTTAGAAAACGATCACTTATTCGTTCTAGATGAAGGCGTTATATAAACAGGGCGAGTTTGACACAATCTGCCAAACGAAAAGAGGTGATAGAACAGCCCATGGGGAGCATAAAACACCATGGAAACCCTGTCCTATCTCTAACCGTTTCCGAGATATGGTAGATAGAAGAAAAATCTGTTTATTTCCATCCCGTCTGAAAAAACCCCAAATTTGTGAGCTTTCTGAAAGACTTACACGCAAAATAAGCACCTATTTGGAAGAGAAAATCCTATCGGGTGACACTATTTACATCAGGATACTTTAATTTGACGGCGAGCTACAAGCGCTAAAACATTGGCAAAGTTTAAAATCGAGTTGTCACCAAATTCTTTAACCGGCAATTCTGCAAACACTGTTCAAGCTACAATCGGTCAAATTTACTAAAAACTTCTCCATTCCACAAGCTTTAGAATGAGCCCACAATAAACCATATCGGTGTTCTAGTTCAGGATAAATTTAGCCTTTTGTTTGAAATACATCACTGAAAACGGCGTTCGTCGAAATTGGGCAAACGAAACGACGGTGAGTAAATGGAATGTATGCAAATTCGTGACTATCTGCATATGGACATTTAGTGATATGCAGATGTATTCCAACCTTCCTGCGCGCGCATCCCATTCGCGGGTACAAAAGGCGAGTCAATCTGTAACAACCCGTTAGCTTGTCAGCTTCTTTTACGTTTTATGCTGCTTATTGCTTTAGCATTTTCTGGACTTTGCCTGAGCTCGGCCGATTCTTTTCACGCTGCTCTTACGTTTACTTGCTCTCTCTTAAATCATACTTAATATGTTTTCCTACATTGGTACGAATTAACCAAGTTGGTTCTTATTCCATAACACTGTTTTTCCTCTACTTTTGTAAATTAATATTGAAATTTTATCCCTTTTTGTTTACCCTTCTGAATTTTATTTTCAAATGGAGTCATCACAGAGATTAAATTGTCATACATTTCAACCTGTAAACAGATACGCCTAGTTTTACAAATGAAGATTACGCGGTTATGCATTTTGTGTATGGATTTTGCGATGGTAACTCTCGGAGAGCCGAAGAAGAGCACCCTCTACGTTATCCACATCGTCGTGCGCCCAACCGTACTGTATTTGCCGCAATTCATCGAAGGTTTAGGGAGAGTGGGTCGTTCGGTAGGGTGTACGAACGGGGCCATGGTTGCCGCTCCGCCACCGCTGAGGAGTCCGTACTTGACCGAGTGGAGGAAAATCCAAATATGAGTTCACGCATACTTGCGAGAGAAGGAGGAATCTCCCAAAGTAAAGTGATAAATATTTTTCTTAAAAACCAGTATCATTCATACCACTTCACACCGGTACAAGAATTACGCTTCTCAGATTTTCAAACGCGGGTAGCATTCTGCCGGTGGCTTTTAGAGCGAGATATTTAGGAACACCATTTCCTTACAACGATACTATGTGGACAGATGAGTCACTTTTCACTAGGAATGGCATGTTGAATTTACATAACTGGCATCATTACGCTGAACAAAATCCCTTTGTAGCACGAAACTCACCGTTCCTGACGCGATTCAGCTTAAATGTTTGGCTTGGAATGGTTGACGATCGCTTGATAGGTCCACATGTGTTCCAAGGTCATCTGACAAGCAATACATACATTTGGAGTTTCTGGAACATCATCTTCCAGGATTACTTGATGTCATTCTTGTACCCCAACGAGCGGAAATCATTTTCCAAAACGATGGAGCCCCTGCACATTCTTCCAGTGCCGTTCGGGACTTCTTGAATCAGCAGTATCCGCGATGGATTGATCGTAATGGACGAATTCCTTGGCCACCTAGATCGCAGATCTCACTGCATTGGATTTCTGTGTTTGGGGTTTCCTGCAGCAAGAAGTTTACCGCACAGAAGTTGCCAGTTTGCAAGATTTAAGCAGCCGGCTTGATGATGCAATAAAAAAAACTGAGGGGTGAGCTTTCGCTAAGAGCTATTGGTTTCCGTTCGTATGCGGTCAAGGGCATGTATCAGGTGTGGGAGTGACCAATTTCAGCAGCGACACGAAATTTCACACATCCATTCGAATGCATATGTGCTTTAATCATAAAACGTGAAATACGTCTTTTTTTCTGCATATTCCTTTGTGAAAGACGTGAGATGCGTCATTGATTTTTTTTTTTTTTTTTTTTTTTTGATATTCCTTTTTGAAAGACGTGAAATGTGTCATTTTTTTTTTCATATTCCTTTGTGAAAGACGTGGCAAACGTCATACTTCTTTTATTTCCATTCCATTGTGTTGGTATGCTTAATACAGCTGCTACTTTTCTTGTTTTTCTTTAAAACTTTCTTTTTTGCCTCTGACAAAACAGCGGGCTGAAGGCGGACATGAAATCAGGAACAACCATGGTACCCCGTGAGTCTTCTTCATGACGAACGTCGAGTTCAGTGATGAATGTATTTCAAACAAAAGGCTAAATTTCTCCTGAACTAGAACACCGATATGGTTTATTGTGGGCTCATTGTAAAGCTTGTGGAATGGAGAAGTTTTTGGTAAATTTGACTGATTGTAGCGTGAACGGTGTTTGCAGAATTGCCGTTTAAAGAATTTGGTGACAGCTTGATTTTAAACTTCGTCACTCGATAGGATTTTTTCTGCTCTTTCCAAATATGTGCTTATTTTGCGCGTAAGTCTTTCAGAAAGCTCACAAATTTGGGTTTTTTCAGACGGGATGGAAAAAAACAGATTTTTCTTCTATCTACCATAACTCGGAAATGTTTAGAGATAGGACAGGGTTTCTATGGTGTTTTATGCTCCACATGGGCTGTTCTATCACCTCCTTTCGTTTGGCAGATTATGTCAAATTCTCCCTGTATATATATTTTTTCTCAGTGATCGTTATCAGGGCTCGTATGTCCCTCCTTTTTTCAGGTAAATTTCTGAGGTAAGAAAATTCTGACTTCATTGCTACCACTATTTTTATACTTTATTGCTACTGTCGGTAACAAAAGTGTCCGAATACTAGCAAGAATTCCTATATAAAAAATGTACGCTTAATACAGTTTTGCTTCATAAATCCTTGTAAAATCCTGTTTTTAGACTGACTAAGAACAAGATTCGACAAGGATTTACTTAACAAAACAGTATTAAGTGTACTTTTTTTTATATAGGAATTTTCGCTGGTGTTCGGGCACTTCTGTTACCGACTGTACGTCTATACTATGTAATCACGACACATTACTCTAAAAATACCATAAAGGTTTTGGCATAAAACTAATAGTAGGACAAAAGGTTATGTTACCCCACTGTTAACCACCTTCGAGCGTAGGAGAGCGGGTTCGATTCCCTCGCTGGCCCTGGGTGTTTTTCCATTTCTTCATATTGTAATTCTGTCATGGGCTATATGTAATTATCGGTTGATGATTTACAAGCGGACTACAAGTCATGCTGCCGCCCAGACGGTGGAGTGGTTAGCGTCCCTGACTTCTACACAGTTGGGCCCGGGTTCGAATCCCTTAGAAGGCATGGATATATGTATTGTCCCTATTCATGTTCTTGTATCTGCTCTTGAAATAAAAACTTGTAAACCCTTGTGGTGTGGATTATTCGAGATATAAGCGGCCCTAGAGGCAAGCAATAAATCTGATGTACTCATCAAACCAAACCAAACCAAACCAAACAAGTCAAGTATACAAATCTGATGTATATGTTATCAATAAACAAACAAACAGTGACAATTTTTCTTCCTTGAAAGTTAGCAGGAAAAATATAGAACTCTATTTATCTGCTATTTTGTTTAAAAACGATGATCATTTAAAATCACATGTCTACTTCATAAATTTTCATCACGTTACCTTCCGTAATACTGAACTAATTCGAACCTGAGTTAGACAATGTATGTTTCTTAGAAATGACTTATATGAATTCGTTGTTCCACTTTATTTGCCATCTTGACAGCCGCTTGAAAATGGTTATCACAATAAATTCCCGATATACCCAACAAGAACCAAAGTTCAACAACAGACTTACCTTAGAAATGTATTGGATGAGTTCATACGGAAGCTAGATCCGCAATCTTGTTTCCAATTGACAATAATGTGAAATTTTAAAAATCGCTCTTAATAAATGTGTTTATTAACCGATTTGTTCTAAAATTGACATAACTATATATAATGTATGCAAATATAATGTAGAATAACAGAGAAGCATATTATATTAATGCAAGATTCCTCCAAAACATCTATAAATACATAACCAGGTTGGTTGGTTGATTTGTTGGGTTTTAAGGCGCACCAGTGCTGCGTAATGGGCAGTTGGCGCCGGTCTTGGACTCACCCCTATAGGTTGTCCACAGACATGCCATCACAATTTTGATCCTCCAGGGAAGGAATGACTTTCCCACTTTGGTGACTTTCACAGGTATAATTTTTGATGGGAACATGGAGGACGTTATGGCCACGACTGATTTTACGCGCACCAGCCACCAATAGTATACACGACGGCCTTTGGCAAGCTCGAGTACCGAACTCGCAATCTTACAATTGCGAGCCCGGCGCTCTACCAACTGGACTACTGCGGCCCAATACATAACCAGAAATAATAATTAAAAACAAATATCAATTAAACCGCAATAGAAAATTTTTATAATGTTAGTATCATGAATAAAAAAAATCCCTTTTCGGCCAGCTTAAAGGCACATGTAGATTCCTTTACGTTAATGTTACAAAACTAAAGAAATATTACATATGCATTAACACATACTTAACCAATAGCTTTGTTCCCACACATTGTATTATTTACGTTGCTATTCTGTTTTCAAGAAATTTAATTTTTAACTAAAACGGGTTTTATTCATTCTACTTAAAATTTTAAGCTAAATTTATTGATCAGTAAAGGCTTCAATTTTTAAAAATGCAAGCTTATAATCATGCAACAAATAGATGTCATAAAGATATACAATCCCAGCAATGGTGAATCTGGGAGGACCAATATAAATATGTTTCCACAAGATAAAAAGTCAAAGAACGCTGTAACGTATTACTCTCAATTTCAATCGTAAATTTTAAATTCTTGACTTAACCGGCATTCTAAACTATTCACCACTAACGATATTTGTATTAAGACTAACGTAATATTTTAATTTTATATTTTTAAATGATTAATTAACGGAGTTAACATCTATATAATATTTCTCTAACGTGTACCAATTATGATTACATTTTGTCGAAACGATACAATACGCACGCGAACTGATGACGTCACTGACCATCCATGGATGCAAGAAAAAGATATCCTATGTTAATCGCCCATTGGATTTTTTCTAAAATTTTTTTTTAAAAATCGAGGAAAATTATTTCCCGATTTTAATTCCCATATTTGGGTATAGTTGTTAGTATAGTTATTAGTATTGGGTATAGTTATATTTGGTATGTATTAGTTCTCGTGTGCATGCGTTAGATTAAGTTGTTTTTGATGTCAAATTGACAAAATTTTAATTTTGAAATTTCAAGACTCTGTCATCCTTGGCGTTTTTTTTATTTGACGATCAAAAACGTAATACGAAAATATACATGCCATATGTATATTTTCGTAATATGTATTGTATGAAATATTATTTCACATTATTCATTGCTCTATTAATATAAGTTGTTAAAATAGCCATGATTTTTGAAAGGAATTAAATGTGTTTGCCAGATAATTTGGCGACTTTTTTTTTCCGCCAAGGATGAGAAATATCAAACCTATTCCGTTGCAACATATTAGTACAGTCGGTAAAAAATGTGTCCGAACACTAGCAAAAATTCCTATATAAAAAAAGTAGAGTGACTACTATTTTGTTAAATAAATCCTTATCGAATCCTGTTCTCAGTCAGTCTAAGAACGGGATTCGACAAGGATTTACTTAACAAAACGGCATTGATAGTAGATACAATTGAGCAACTTTGGCTCAGGGTCAATGACCTTACCTGCAGAGGTTAACGACCTTATCACGGGTGAATGACCTTGTTTTTTCAAGGTCGTTTTGGTTGAAGGACGTTTTGGTTTGAGTTTATTTTTCGTTACGCTTGAACAAATATGATGGTAGGATTATTGTATAATTAAGTATGTTTCGTGCAAGTCTAAACTTGTACCGGAATGTTAAGTCACGTAATTATAAAGAGATAAATATTTTTTGTAAAATCAGAAAAGTTTATTGTTCCGAAATCAGTGGAAATGGAAGGAGCAGACTGGTCTAAAGTCGTTCGCGATTCAGTATTGAACGAAGAAACAATTAGAATATTAGCGAGTGTTTTAGATTGGGATGATGTGTCGAAATATCAAAAATCGAGTGAAAATCTCATAGAAGAGTTTGAACACAAAGTGAATTGGGATTTGATCTCAGAGTATCAACATCTTTCGGAAAAGTTTTTAAGAAAAAATGCAAACAAAGTTAATTGGAAAATAATATCTCAACACCAAAATCTGGGAGAGGAATTTATAATTGAATTTAGTGATCGATTAGATTGGGAAAAGATATCCCAGTATCAAACCCTGAGTGGACGATTTATATACAATAATGTGCAACGATTGGATATGAAATTGGTGAGCCGTCATCAAAAATTGGATATGGGTGCGATCGAAGCTCTCAAAGAACATTTAGAAATGAAAAATATTTTTCGTTATCAGGAGTTGACTGATAAATTTGTATTAGACCACATTCAAGAATTGGAATCCGGCGAGGATGTTTGTGACGTGCTCGTTCTCAATGATAACATATCTCAAACATCTTTGAATATTGTTTATAAACGTTGGGTTTTGCATTTCTTGAGAAATATTTGCAAATCTTTGAAAAATTATTAAAGACTCTAAAACAAAAATTTTTTTAAACGACAGTTAAAAATATTTTAAAGAACTAAAACCATGAATACAAAGTTGATGTGTGTTTTCTTCACATCTACAATATTAATATTGATTGTCATTTTCACAGTATCGATATGTGTAACGTTTGACGAGGTGAACAACGAACCCTATGTGAATCTTACAAACACTTCTTGCATATATTCTGAACCTATTGGAAGAAAACTCTTTTTTCACAAATGCATAAAAGAACATAAAACTGTGTACGATTTACGTTATTTTTGGAAAGATGATGTTTTTAATAACAGTAACAATAATGATAAAATTGTAAACAACGATGCTGTTTTAAAAGCAAGTGTTATAGGTATTCAGATAACACCTGGAGAATTTTCAAAAATATGTAATGTTTATTTTAATGTAAAAAATTAAAAATAAAAGAATTTTTTACTGTAAAATCTCTTGTTTTTTTATTTTGTGTTGCTTTTTCTGCATACAGATATATTTGCACATATGTTTTACTAGAGGGCGTTGACAAAAGTAAATACCTATCTACTTATATTAATAAATTTTCGATTCACTTGATTTTTTTATTTTCACATAGCATGTAACTAACGCTAGAATGAAATTAAAGCATCCTAGTTGTTGTTTAATCGTAGGGCCGAGTCAATCGGGTAAAACTTCTTTAGTACGTAAAATAATTCGACTTTGCAAGTATGAACCAAATATTAAAAAGGTAAAGTGGTGTTATTCTTATTCTTCGCAATGGTTTTTGGAAGAACCCGATATAGAATTTATACAAGGTATTCCAGATTCGTATGAAAAAGGAGATTTGATCGTCATAGATGATATGATGCATCGACTGAATGAAAAAATTGCTGATCTATTTACTGTCGCATCACATCATTGCGTTGTCAGCGTAATATTAATATTGCAAAATTTATTTCCGCGAGTTAGAGTAATGAGAGATATTAGTCTGAACGCTCATTACATAATTTTATTTAGAAATGCGAGAGACGCGTCTCAAATAAATTGTTTAGCCCGCCAAATATATCCTCGAAATTGTCATTATTTGTCAGATGCTTATATAAAATCAACTACAAAACCGTACGGTTATTTATTTATAGATTTACATCCGGAAACGGAGGAAGCGTTTCGCTTAAGAGATAGTATTTTTCCAGACGAACGAGGATTATATTGGGTTTATCATCCGAAATGACAAAAGAAAAATTGAAAAAATATTATCATTTTTTGCAAGTTCTCGCTCGAGCCCATCCGTCACAAAAAAAAGCAATATTGAAAACTTCTAATAATGCACAAATGGAATCTTTGTGCGAAATATGTTTAAACATATTAAAAGGAAATATACCTGTTAATATTAAAAAAATGAAAAATTATAAAAACATTATGAGGAAACTTGCAAAAAAAAATTCAAGTATTCAACAAAAAAGAAAAATGTTGATCAACCAATCAGGAGGGTTTTTACCCATTTTAGCTCCCGCCATAATTTCAGCCCTCGGCGGTATTTTGGGCCGAGTAATCAGTAAAAAACTCTAATGGACTTTAATACGATATCATTTCGAATCAACGCGCGTAAAGATTTAGATCATGTCGAAAAGAGTGGCTCTTATACCCGAAGAACTGGTGTCTTCTTATAACTTTCAAAAGCCCGAATTAAGGTTAGAAGACGATATCGATTCACTGTTTAAAAAAGCAAATTTACCCGATGACATGAAAGCAAAGTTATTAGGACAACTTATAATGCGTTATCATAGAACTATGCACGCACCTCCAGAACCAATAGACGTAAACATTGTAAACGAACAAAAATCGTCAGAAATGAAAGAAGAAATAGATGAAAATCGGGCTGCAATTTCTGATGACAAAATGTTAAATGCAATTATGATATCGGTACCGCAAAACTTTTCTAAATTTGTTAAAATGATTGTTGAAAAGTTAAAATCAAGACAATATTCTTGGAATGATAAAGGAGAAATGACAATAGATGATAAACCAATCAGAGGTTCAAGTATAATAGATTTTTTTTCATACACCATGAGAAATGTTAAAAGCATGGAAATGCCTAAATATTATGAATATTTTTTGAAAGCCATTCAAGAAATTAATATCCCACGCGGATGGATAGGAAATAAAAATGTTTTGGCGCAGATAGACATTCCACATTCACCAAACGAGGGTTTTATAAAGCCAGAAGAATACATGCTAAATTTTGAAAAGAAAAGGCGACGTAGTAAAAGCCACAAATCATATGTGACAGGAAAAAAGGAGAGGTCGCCTGTATCTAAATGGCAGAATTGGTGAAGAAAAAGTTAGAAAAACATTATTACGATGCAGAAGATCCTGGTTCTTATGGCGGTGTAAAAAGATTATCCAAAGCAAGCGGAGTGCCTATTAATCTTACAAAACAGTGGCTTCAATCCCAAGACACATATTCGTTGCATAAACCAGTGCGATTTAAATTCAACCGTCGTAAAGTGATAGCTTTTGGAATTGGAGAATTAATGCAGTGTGATTTGGTTGATATGTCTAAATTGTCTAAATATAATAACGGAGTGAAATACTTATTAACTGCTATTGATGTATTTTCTAAATATGCATACGCATTACCATTAAAATATAAAAATTCGGATTCAATGTTAGAGGGTTTTAAAAAATTATTTAAAGAATCAAAAACCCAATAAACTTGCAGACCGATGCTGGAAAAGAATTCTACAATAAAAAAGTTCAAGACTTATTTAAGCGCAATAAATTTCACCACTATTCTACAAATAGCGAATATAAAGCGAGCGTTGTAGAAAGATTCAATCGAACTCTTAAATCGAGGCTTTATCGCATTTTTACTCACACAAATTCTTATAAATACGTACACATTTTAAAATCTGTTTTAAAAGCTTATAATTTGAGCGTACATAGCACAACAGGTTTTGCTCCCATAAACGTAACAACAGATTTAGAACCCCTTATTTTTAAAAAGGTTTACGGATATTCTAGGAACATAAAGTTTGGATTTGAAGTGGGTGATCGCGTGCGAATTTCAAAAGCTAAACAAATATTTCGCAAAGGATATTTACCTAATTGGACAGGCGAAGTATTCATTATAAATAAAAGGTATCCGACATATCCTCCGACATACATACTTCAAGATTTGAAAGGTGCAGATCTCAAGGGAAGGTTTTATGAAGAGGAGTTACAAAAGGTGTTAAAAGTTTCTAGCGATTTTTGGAGAGTAGAACAAATTTTAAAAACAAAAGGACGCGGTTCCAAAAAAGAATATTTTGTTAAGTGGAAAGGATTCGATTCAAAGTTTAATTCTTGGGTTAAGGCATCATGGATGAAATGATGAGTGATTTTTATGTAACTTTGCCTAGTAATTCTAGTATGGAATATTTTCCAAACAATACTCAATCATCATATCGTACAAAATTAATATCTCCTCTCATGTTGAGCGGAGAATGGGAAGTTGGTTTGGCACAATTTTTTGCTCCTAGAAATTGGTTTAATATCGACAGTGACAATAACGAATATGCAATATATACCGAATTTGAAAAAATTAGCATTAACGACAGTATGGAACATACTATAACATATGCATATGATGATGAAAAAAATATTATTGATAATTTTTATGATATTAATCAACTTATCGAAAAAAATTTAAAGAAATATTCTGTTTATTTCGAACCCGACCCGGACGGTGAAAATATAACAATTAACATTTCAGAAGGATTTGAGTTATTTCTTTCAAAAGAACAGTCTCCAAAATTATTATATATGTTACATTTAGCAAACGAAGATATTATTTTAAAAAATACAGTAAGAAAAAAATTAAGACCTTCATTAGAATCTCATTTGCAAAATTTTACAATAATTAATAAAAATCCGATAAACATAACTACTCACACTATTCCGTTTAATTTAATAAAATCTGATTCAAAAAAACGTAATGAAAAAGGAAAATTTTTTTCTAATATAACAAAAAATATCGAATTTTTAAGTTTAGAAAACTTCGTAACTTTTACATACGAACCAATAAGAAATATATTGGAAATAAAAGTATCTGATTATGCAGAATTACAAATAACGGAAGCCAAGTCAAGTTCGTTTTTGCGTATATTAAATCATCAAGGAGATCTTATTATAAAAGGGAAAAAAATTTTTAGAATAAACCCACTCATAAATTACGATAATTCTGATTCTTTAAATTTAATTATAAAAGAATATACTAAAACATCTAAAACTGAAAAAGAAATAAAACAATTTCACTTAAATATTGGGATATACAAATCCGCTGAAGATTTGTTTCAACAATTCGAACATGTCAGTTTGAAACAACTTCCAGATTCAAAAGTATTATTAGACGTACCAGTTAACTGCGAAATACATTTCGGTAAAGGATTAGCAGATATGTTGGGTTTTGTACAAAACAAATTTACAGACGGAAGATATATCAGTGAATATCCCTTAGAGTTAAACGCTGGAATTTCAGAACATTTTATATATAGTGACTTGATTCAGTCTAATTATATAGGTGACACGTATGCACCGTTACTGAGAACTATTCCTTGTTTGAATGAAAAAAATGAACAAATTGTGAAAAATTATGATACACCCATTTATTTTCCATTGCGGAAAAATTTTATAGACACCATTGAAATAGAAATAAAAACAGCAACGGGTAAAAATATTACTTTTACTGGGGGAAGAACTTTTGTTATTCTGTCTTTTCATCGTAAAAGAGTATAAAATGAAAAGACATTACTATAGTAACATCAAAAGATGTATTTGAACGCGAAAGATATTGAAAATTATTACTGCTCCCAAGTAGGAGGAAGTAATCCTAATTATTTTTCGGGAGTAGGCTATCAAAGGGGGTATTCAATATTTGGAGACCTAAGAAGATACCTTACACCTATAGTTATTAAAGCAGGGCGATATTTGGGAAAACAGATATTTCAAGCAGGTGAAAATGTTATTAGCGATTTTTCGTCAGGCACGTCTTTCCGTGATTCGGCGCGAAAGTGAAACAACAAGCGATGAGTGAAACAACAAAAAAAATAAAAGACGACGTGATTGAAAAATTACAACAACACGGTAAGGGTATAAAAAGGAAACGACAGAAAAAATCCTGTCAGTCCAAGAAGAAACGTTGTAAAACCAAGCACGGTGATATATTTTCGTAAAACTGATAAAATTAAAAAATATTATGGAGAAAAATAATATTATGTGCCTTAAAAGTGAATTAGATCTTTTTAACGATGTTCCCATTCAAATGGGTATTGATGCTTCTGCTTTTGTAGAAATACATCCAATAGCCTCCCTAACTAATAAAACTCCTATTGAATTTTACATAAGCGGAAATGGTGAACACTATTTAGACCTTTCGCATACTATTTTACATTTAAAAATTCAAATTCAAAAGAATACTGGAGCAGATTTAGCTGCGACAGATGAAGTGGCACCTGTCAACTATATTTTGAACACAATTTTTTCGGAATGTTCCGTATTTTTAAACGATAAACAAGTTTCATCACAAGTTAATTATTCTTATAGAGCAATTTTGGAAAGTTTGCTGCTCACTTCTAAATCTACGCAGGATAGCTTACTGACGTCTGCTTTATTTTTTAAAGACACCGCTGGACTACACGTTTCGGCTACTGCAAATTCGACAAATGCAGGATATAATTCACGTAAAAATTTATGCAAACTTAGTAAAGTAGTTGATCTTGTAGGTGCTTTGCATTTTGATCTATCCACGCAACCTAAATTGTTAATTAACGGTGTTAATGTTCGAATTAAACTCGAACGAAATAAAGATTCTTTTTCATTAATGTCAGCAAATGACACCTTTAAAATTCATATTCAGGCAGCAAGTCTTTATGTTAGAAAAATCAACGTTGTTCCTTCTATCATAATAGCACACGAAAAAGCATTAGAAAAAGGTGTAGTTAAAATGCCGATTCGAAGAGTAGATGTAAAAACATTTGCATTGTCGAACGGTTTACAATCTACCACAATAGCAAACGCATTTATTGGACAATTACCTGCTCGAATGATTTTAGGTTTTGTCTCCAACGAAGCTTATAATAGAAGTATATCTAGAAATCCGTTTAAATTCGATCACTATGATCTTAATTATTTAAGTATTTTAAGTGGAAGCCAGACCATTCCTGCTAAAGCTTATCAACCAGATTTCGATAAAAATTTGTATGCACGAAGTTATTTAAGTTTATTTACAGATTTAAATCGATATCACACTTCTCCAAACATTAATATAAATTTTAAAGAATATAAAGAAGGTTACACGCTCTTCGCAATCGATTTGACGCCAGATATGGGGGTAGGAGAAAGCCATATAAGCGTCATAAAAAATGGTAACATCGCCATCGACATTAAATTTGCTAAAGCATTGCCAGAGACAGTCACTCTAATCGTGTACGCCGAATATAGAAATACAATAGAAATTGACAAATCTCGTGGTGTCATTACAGATTACTAAAATATGGATGAAATTCTGAAGTTATATGAAAATGAAATGCTTCAAATGGTAAAAAAATGTAAAGGAGAAAAGCATGTAATTTTACGCGTTGGTAACGAAATGTTTTCAGATAAAATTACTGTTACTCGTATTGCATTTTTAATAGCATTTTCTAAAATTCTTATTAAAACATATCCAAGAGAAAAACCTGAAGTTCTTAAAGACTTATTTAGTGTTTTGTATATCAATTTGCATTTTATAGAAAAATGGACACTCTAACTCTCTGTCGTTTTGCCTGCAGTGATATACAAATAAAAAAAACTTTTGGAGGTGTATATGCTTCTGATACTTTACCATTATTGAAAAAAAAATTCTCATCATTTATTGTGAATTTAGATCCACATTCGTTACCTGGAACACATTGGGTCGCTATTAAATTTGATAGAAAAAAAGCTTATTACTTTGATTCTTTTGGATTAGCACCTACCAACAGAAATATATTACGTTTTTTAAAAAGAAACTCTAACGAAATAACTTTTAACGAACAATGCTTTCAACAAAACTTTACGATGACTTGTGGATATTTTTGTTTGTATTTTCTTTTTCGTTCTGTTCGATTTTTAAATTTAGAAGACCTTGATGCTAAAAATAAAGACAAAAACGAAGCCTTCATTGTATCATTTGTGCGTCAAAACTTTAAAGAGCGCACGTGTTGCCATTTTTCTCACAGAAAAAAACAGAAATGTGTGTCGTGGATAAATATGCAGAACAGTCATAAACATTAATCATTGTTTTTCTAACCATGGAACGCTACGGTTATTTTTTTGTGAACGAAGTGGGAGAAAACGACTCTCATTTTACTACAAAAAAATTAAACATTGAACATATTCATAATTTTTTTTTAAAAAATTTGAAAAATTGTATTTGCAATGCTCTTAATTTCAAACCTGAGAATGAAAATGGATCACTTCAATATTTAAAAATTTTAAAGTCTGCAGATGTGGTGCGTCTTATTCATGATAAAAATAATGATCATTTGTATGGATATTTCTACCTTAAAGAAACACAGCATGGAAAAATTAATTTATTTTCTCATTGCAATGTGTTATATAACACAATGCTAGATTGTGTTTCATCTCAAAAATGTCATCAAACATCAAGCCTCGCATGTATGAAGGAGTCGACAGAAGCTGACATTAAATTAGCATATTATGTTTTGCTAAAAGACGATGATATTTTACTAGAACTGCAAAAAAATTGTAACTAATTAATGCATTAAAAATATATAAAAATCAGCGTTATTATATAACGCGTTAAAAAAGAAAAGAAAATGTATATCTTTTGCTTTTACATCTAATATGATATTTTTAAATGTAATGCTTATATTTTTTTACTTTTTAAAAAAATATGTATTTTTCTATATGTAATAAAAAAAATTTTATATCATAATATGTTTTTTATTCTATATATATTTTTTCTATCATAAAAATATTTAAAAACAGAAATAGATTAATAAGAAATATTAAAAAATGCAAAAATAACAGTAAAAATGAAAAATATTTTAAAAATA
Organism: Salticus scenicus; assembly: GCA_963930645.1. Classification (NCBI taxonomy): domain Eukaryota; kingdom Metazoa; phylum Arthropoda; class Arachnida; order Araneae; family Salticidae; genus Salticus; species Salticus scenicus. The sequence goes on from OZ005659.1 coordinate 144,273,355, forward strand.
AGATACACTTTTACTTTTAGATATACACTTATTAGATATATACTTACTTTTTTTTTATCTCTTCTTTTTTCTTTATAATTTTGTTACATTTTTATTAAATTTTTTTATAAAATGCAATACATAAAAAATACGAAAGTAAACAAAAAAATTTAAAAAATATATACCTATTTTTAGTAGCGCTTTTGTCCAATCTTCGCTCCAATCTTCTGTCCAATTATTCGATCCGACCGTGTTTGCAATGAGTGACTAGTGATATTAAATTTTACACTAATCACTCATCATCTAACGGTAGGACTCCTCCGACTTTTTTTCCTTTTTTCTTTTGAAGAGCCCTACATCTTTCTTTATTTTACTGAAAATTTACAATACAAACAAAATACGACATAATACACAACATCTAGATAAAAATGCAATACAATGAGATATATAAGTGCAATACAATGATAAAAATAGTAAAAGATACATTAAAAAATACAATGATAAAATAGTAAAAAATACATTATTATTTATACTATTATTTATGCATTATTTTTACAATTTTCTACAAATTTAAAAATTTTAATAATTTTATTTTCTTGGGTAATTTTCTGATTGAAAATGCAGTTATCACACACTGCAATTTTTATATTTAAATTTTCTTTTTTAAATAGAGAGTCTTTTTCATGCTTAATAATATTTACTCTTCTGAAACAATTACATGAGGATGATAATTGATCTATAAAAAATATATATACAAATATTTTAAAAATAGCATAAGTAAAAAACATTTTTTTCACATAAAAATGTAAAAAACACACATCTAAATTATCAATCGCTATCTATATCTTCATACATATTTTTATAATGTCCGTAACATCTTGAATTTAACCCATCATTTAAAACAAATTTCTTATCATAGAAAGCAGAGAGTCCAACTTTATTTTGGGCAATTGTGTTAATATTATAATTTTTCGATACTATACTGTATTGTTGTTCCCTAGTAAATGTCTTATTTAACAAAATTTCTTTATACACGTCAACGGTGAATGATTTTAAGGTATTTTTTTTAATACCCTTTGCTGTTTTGTTACAAGTATCGGCATAAGAAAATGCATACATTTTTGATTTTAAACCCACGAATTCTTTTATATGTTCAATTGTTTCACATTTTAAAAATCCTAATTTTGATTTATTAGTCTCATCATGCAAAACGTGTCCTTTTGGAAAATTACTTAAATCAGTAATATCCCCAAAATATTTTTTTATATCTTTATATACATTTGTTGTTTGTATATCCATATAGAGACTGTCAGTATCCATATATACTAACTGAACCTTATCCTGATAAATTTTTTTAAAATGTGAATAGTACATTTTATACATGTGTAACTTGCTAAGTTCGAGAACCGCAAAACCTACATAAATGGGTTTATCGAGGAATAATTTAGGTCTTTTTAAATTATACACAGAAAAATTCTCGTTTATTATTTGAAAGTTTTCTAATAAAGGGCTCGCTAAATATTTTTTACAATCATTTTCATTTAGTCCAGCTTTTACATTCATTCGCTTACGCACGTTTTGAATCGATTTCCCATAAAAACAGTTATTCATCTTTTTAAAAAATGCTTTTTCAAAATCATTTTCTGCTTTTGCTCTTTTCTCATTATTAAAATTTACATAAGATTTCAAAAATGGGTATTGAGAAAACGCTAAAATATTGTGAATTTTTTTAATAACCAGCCCATGTTCCACATAAAATTTTAAATTAAGATAATGCGTGACATAATTTTGTTTATCGTAAAAATTAGGGGTTAATTTTTTACACGGAAATGTAGATCGTATATTAAATTGATCACATAACTTCTGCATATATGGAGAAAGCATTTCAAAAGTAATATCTAAATGTTCAGGTGCCATGGGTAAGTCATCATGCAAATCGTGTAACGCAGGGGGGTAATAAAGGTCTACTTCAAGAAAATACCCAACATTAGAGTTTTCGTCAAGGCTTAAAATATCAAAATTGTTTATTTCCTCTTTACTTAACCAATAAAAATCACCTACACCTAACGGTTGGCTCATGATGTGGCCATATAAATTATTGCAATCAACTGCAAGTATGAAATTACTCGGCAAATCTGAATCAAAAAATTCTGGTAAGAAAGTATTATTAGCTCGTACATAGCGTTTACCTAACAGCGAAATGCCACCCCTCATTTGACGCTCTAACCAAACATATTCGGTCACGTTACTAAATAATTTTAATTCTACTTGACTATATTTCAACCCAGCATCCCATGTTAACTGTGCACTCGTTATAAAATGTACAGGATCTAAATTATAATACTTTAGAGACGTTCGACGAAAATAAAGAAAAATTTCAGCAAGCAGCACAGTGTCCACATTTTGATAGAGCTCAAGGTAATCGGCAAAGGTTTTACAATGAAATGAACTAAAAACTAATAACGCATGCTGATATTCTTCATCACTGATACTCGAATCGTTTAATACATTATAAAATTCGGATATAGGTGGTAATTTAGTTTCTGTTAACACATCTGTCGTGCTAAAATAGGAATAAGGAAATATTCCTTTTCTCAACAATAAACTTTTACAAGAACCATAATCATTAAAAAAAGAATTGAAAATAGGAAAATTATGTTGTGACTTTTTTAAGTTTTCAACTAAGTTATCTAAAGAAGTATCAAGAAACATATATGAATCTAAAAATTTGATCTCATTTAAAGTAAACATTGTAAATTTTTCAATGTTCGTAGGAATAATTTCAACATGCTTTGCATAATTTGGGGGTAAATTTTTTAATATCAAATGGCTATCATAATTACGAAGATTATGAATTATAACAGGTATAAAATATGTAGAACGATAATTTAAATTACAACCTTGATGAGCTAAACCTCTTACACTTCCGTCACCCCAATGACAATGATCACGCACGCGTATTTCTCCGGGTTTAAATCTTTTTTTTACATATATTGCAGTAATTTACGTCAAAATTAAACGGCAAATTTTCATCAATAGGATTAATTATTTTTATTTCTGCAATTAATTTTTGACAAAGTTTTTTCATAGTTTCTAAAAATATTAGTACAGCATCCTCACCACAATAATATTCATGAAATATAGCTTTATCATTTATATCTATAGCTATTATTGAATAACTTATAGGCACATGTTTTTCGATAGGTTCTGTAAAACTTTGACTGGGATGTGGTAAAGCATGATGTAATTTTTGTGTCATGCATTCGAAATCAGCAAAGACACAAAAAGGATGATACAACATTTTAGCTAAATTTTTAAATTTCAAAGTTAAATTATGCGGTACAGACGTTTTTTGAGGTTTATTAAAAACGCAAATTTCTTCATGCAATTTTAACGTCGTTCTTCTTTTAAAGGGGTTAAGACAAAGTCGACAAAAAAAACCCTGTTTTTGTTTACTACTGAGTAACCTATTTAACGATTTTATCAGAAAGAAATGATTTTGATAAAAAAATAAATCTACAACGTTTTTAAAATTCTCTTTTTTTTCTGAAATTCTAATAGGATATATTTCATTATCTTCGTAACCGAAGATATTAATTTTTATATCATTTAAATTCTCAAAAATGGGGATATTTTTAAAGGACATAGGAAACGAAATATTTTTTAATTTAAAATATTTCATATATCTTTTATAACTACTAATTCGATTACAATTTTTTTTTGAGGAAATAAATGTGCGATAATGCTATATATAAAGCATAAATTGTCTTCGCAATGTATATTTAATATCGCATGTTTATTTTTCAAACCCGCCGGTAACTCAATATTTTTACATCCACCCCTTAAATCTCTATATTGACCCACATGTAAATCTAAAAAAATAATCCATTTGATTGTCCAACCGCTCCCATTTCTTACAAATTCCTCAATACTAAAGAAAATTTTGTTAAACGCATTTATGATAGCACTTTGTAATTGATAAGAACTCAACACTCGTTCACAATTAGAACAAAAGTAAAAATTTTGTTCTTTTTCATTAGGCGTCCCTTCATTTTTTACAAATAATATGTTTAGACATAAAAGTAATCTCAACCTTAAAACTAAATGTGTGTTTAAAATATTCATTATTAAAGGAAAGGAATGAATAAAAACAGTATAAGGATCACGATAATTATGTAAATACGCACGATATGTGCGTAAAAATCCTCTATGTGCTGAATCTAATAATGAAAATCTGATCATTTTTTTTTTTTTTTTAGATATGTGTTTTTTTTACAATACTATACATAAAATAGTTAATACATTTAATAAAAATATTAAAGATATTTAAAGATATTTAAAAGTCCATACTTTAATTATATATAAAAATAAGTGATAAAATGATAGTATAAAAAATTATAATAAAAAAATAAACATCGAATAAAAATAAACATCAAATAATATAGAAAAATGCAATGAATTTTAAATGCGCTCTTCTATATTATTTAATGCTTTTTTTAATGTATCAATTTGATCCAAAGGAATATTAAATCTATTTCGGATCTGCTCGTTCTCTTTTCTGTATAAACAGCTGTAATTTACATTGCGAAAAACTGCAGTTTCGACAAAAAGGCCCTTGCCTATGTGTATTGAGATGAAGGGGATGTCGCACGCATCTTCTTTTTCATTGGGAGATAAATCAATACAAATTGGCTCCTTGGTCTCTTTTCTTTCTTTCTTTAGATCGATTTTTGAAGGGGTTAACGTGCATGATGGAAAAGGTTGCGTCATCCCACCCAGATGCTCATCTTCATTATCACTTAAGTTAATAGCAGTGATTTTTCTTTTTTTAATCGAAAAATTTGGCCCATTTCTTTCTAAGAAAAAATTAAAAAAAATTTAATTTTTTAATTTTTTAATTATATTTTTAAAGTAAAAAATTATTTTTTAATTATTAAATGTGAATTTTGCTCCCCCCTTCACTGATTTTAAATATTTTTTAAAATACAAATTTAATAAAAACAAAAAAATAATATAAGAATTCAATCATGTAATAATTAAGATATATTATTTTAATTAGTATAAAGTATTATTTTAAAAATTGTTTAAAATCCCTCCAAAATGAATAATAATGAATTTAAAAAACTTACCAATAGACGACATCTTTAAGTTATGGTAATCCAAATCAGTAATACTCCAATTCAAGGAAAGTAATATCCAAAAAAGTTGTAAGAACACACAGTGGCAGTAACACAAAGAGCAGCGCACTAATTTGAAATCAAATGATGTTAAGTTAACGTTTTTAATCTATATATATGAAAACCCCTTTCCTCATCAAGCACCTGTCATAACAGTTGTGAATCGAGGGTGAAAGGATATAACATACAGTATTCGACGACACGATAACCCTTTTCTCATATCACAGCTGTAATAACAGTTGTAAATCGTGTGTGAAAGGATGTAACATATTGTATTCGACGCAATATAAAGAATAAAAAGCAGATGTTTAATACTCGTTTAAAATCTTTTCCCTTACACTGTTCGTTATTTTTAATTCTTTTATTAAAATGCTTTTTCCGTTCAAATAAAACAAATGGTTTATATAAATTTTTCTCACCCCGTTAAACATCTGTTATATTTTGCATTATCAAAAGTAACCCACCGAAATACATATGTTTTATACAATTATATCGAGCGAAAATTAAACAATGAAGAAAATATAACAGACGATAAGCGCATGCGAGTCCATCAAACATATTTAAAAAAATCAAAATACGCACACGCTTGCAACCTGTTCAACCTTTTTCCCCGATACATATTTCAATCCTTTTTTTTTTTTTTTTTTTTTTCCCAGACATAAGGCATAAACGACAGATGTTATACGTAACCCTTTTTACAACCTTGTCGAAAAGTTAAGAACAATGAAGCGAAAAAATGTGTGCAAAATAAAACAAGGTCATTGACCTGAGTCAAAGTATATCGTTTTATAAAACGTAAGGTCATTGACCCTGATAAGGTCATTGACCCTGAGCCAAAGTTGCTCAATTGTATCTACTTGTATTGTATGAAATATTATTTCACATTATTCATTGCTCTATTAATATAAGTTGTTAAAATAGCCATGATTTTTGAAAGGAATTAAATGTGTTCGCCAGATAATTTGGCGACTTTTTTTTCCGCCAAGGATGAGAAATATCAAACCTATTCCGTTGCAACATATTAGTACAGTCGGTAACAAATGTGTCCGAACACTAGCAAAAATTCCTATATAAAAAAAGTAGAGTGACTACTATTTTGTTAAATAAATCCTTATCGAATCCTGTTCTCAGTCAGTCTAAGAACAGGATTCGACAAGGATTTACTTAACAAAACGGCATGAAGTGTACTTTTTTTATATAGGAATTTTTGCTAGTGTTCGGACACTTTTGTTACCGACTGTATCTTATATCAGATACTTGATTTAGACATTTGAAAGCAAATTTGACTTCAAATTATGATAGAATATTTATCATTTTCCTTTTAATTAGTATATTAATTGAATATTTATTGTGTAAATATCATCCTTTGGAATGAAATGTTTATGTTTTCAATCAAATGTAGAAGTTTGCTTTTTTTTAAGAGTTTTGCAATTTAAAATTCAAATTTTATCAACTTTACAGCAAAACAACTTAATCTAACGCATACACAAGATAACTAATACATATGTATACCTAAACAAGTATGGGGATTGAAATAGGGAAATAATTTCCCCTCGATTTTTATTTTTATTTATTTATTATTATTATTTTTAAACAAAAAATCCAATGGGCGATTAACATAGGAAATATTTTTCTTGCATGCACGAAAGGTCAGTGATGCCACACTTCGCATGCGTATAGTGAAGTAATTAATAAAATACACGCGGATAAAACATAATATTTATAAATGGATAATATTTAAGCACGCGGACTCAGCTCAATGATCTAATAAGAAAAAAAATGAGGACGTTTGTTTCATTAGGTTATTTTATAGGAAAATGTATTTTTAAAAGAGTTGATACTTCAGAAACTTTGTAAGCTTCATTTTAAACCTAGCAATACTTTAAAGATATATATATATATAGAGAGAGAGAGAGAATATGAATTATTATCAAAAATTGGCAAAAAAGCACAATCATGTAAAGTATAATCAAAATAGGAATTATTATTTTTAAACAAAAACTATATGACAAAACAAATAAATAAAAAGTCATTGCCAACATGGCGACAAAAAATAAAAAGTCATCTAAAACTGTAACAGCCTCTGATATACGAAAACAGAGTCGTCAACCATGAATTTTTTTTTTAAACCTTTCATTGAATGATTTTGGTTTTATTATTGCACAATATTAATTTGGTTCTAATAATAATTTTAATTAGGAGGTGAAATTGGCAGATTATTTATGAGTTTAAAATTTTAAAGGTAAATAAGAAAAGAAATAAAGTGCTTAAAATTCGCACGGGTTTGCTAGTGGTTTTTATATTTTCAGTGATTTTTTTTTTTTTTTTTTTTTTTTTTTGTAACCGTTTGCACGTGAGGTAAGCACCAGTTTACAAATTTCAGCAATCAAAGCTATTGAAAATATCGGCTTCATCACAATTGGTAAAAAATCACTTTTTAACTTATAACTTTTAAGCAACTGAAGTTATCGAAAAAGTTTAAATACAAAAATTGTTCTTTAGGGCAAGGCAGTAATTCGCCTGATTTGAAGTTCTTTTCTATTTTCAAAGTTAAAGAAATTATGGACAAATGGAAATTTCCACCCTCCACAATTTCCACCCCCTTTGAGCTGGATACCCCATCTACAAACTCGACCGAGATTTTTACTGTCATAACAAAATATCCCGAACTGGTTAAATTTAAATAAAAATTAGTCCAGTTATCATGTTCACAACTTAAAATGGGAAAAAGCATTATACACACACATATATATACGTATATATATATATATACCTATATATAAACTTTTGAATGGAGGGTGGTTTTGGATTCTAGGGGTCATAATCGGTGAAGATATGAAAATTTTTTTCAGAAGTCGTGTCATGAGAACCATTGCAATAGGTAGATTTCCTATAAGGATTCTACCTAAAATGGTATAATAAGTTTCAAGTTAAATACGAGGGACGATCCGAAAGTAAGTTTCGTTTTTAAAGGAAAAAATAGTACATTAGTTGAAACAAACAGTAGCCATAATAATGTACACCCTTCGATGGAAGGAACATCAATGGAGGAAGAAGGGCACATGCGCAATACGCCGAAGAAAAGAGAGTAGCAGCAGACCGGCGTGCCCGAGATTATTCGAATAGAAATCTCGATGGCAGACAGACATGTTCTGAAAATGTGGTTGCCAATGTAAGTACCTGCTGTTATCTATAATGACTGGACACGTGGGGCTAGTGTGCCCGTGATACATGAACGCCTAGAGAGCGTGTATATTGAAGAAGTCATGACTTTTCGAATGATTGGTCGCTGGTGTTGCATGTTCATTGAATGGAGGACGCATGTGAAATAAAAAGGTCGAAGTGGGTGTTCATTCACATCCACGAATGAAAACAACGTTGCTAGACTAAGGACGGCGATAGCGGTCAGCCGTACCAATACATCACTTCAAGGAAAATGCTGAGGTGAAGCAGGTTGAGCAACAAATCCTTGCATCGCAAAGCGCAAAGTTTTACCAGAGTGGTTTCTTCAAACTAACAGCACTCTATGATAAATTACATCAATATCGGTGTCAACTATGTCGAAAAATAGTACAAAGTGTAAAATGTTCTAGTTCATGATGTCATGTTGTAATTGTTTTGGCTAAAAAGTTTCCATGTGAAAAAACAAAAATAAAAAAGACTAAATTTACTTTCGAAAGTCCTTCGTACGTTACTACCTATAATAAGGAATTTAATTAAATTATGAAATAAAATAAAATAATAAAATGAAGTAATGCATAATTGTATAAGTGCATTTTGTATATATTGGCCCCAAACAAGTTTTTAAAGAACTTGATCTCTCTCTCTCTCGATTAAAAAAAAAAAAAAAAAAAAAAAAAAAAGTCTAATTTTTCTCATTTTTGTATCGGGATGACATTGCTTTTGAATTTCATGCATCAGTTTGTTTAAAAAAAATTCAATTTAAGAATTTTTAATTGTTTTGGAAAACCTAAATACAGTCGGCATCAAAACTATCCGAGCACTAGCCAATAATTCCGATGTTAAAAAAGTACAACTTAATACTGTTTTGTTAAACAATCCTTGTCGAATCATGTTCTTCGATTGACTAAGAACATGACTCGACAAGGATTTATTTAACAAAGCAGCATTAAGTGTACTCTTTTTAGACAGGGATTATTGCTAGTGCTCGGATACTTTTGCTGCCGACTGTAGGAGAATAAAATTAACATATTATATTTATTGGAAAAAGAATTATCATCAATGTTTAATGTCAAAGAAAGTTATTAATAAAACAATATTCCAGTGATTAAATATATCTTTCATTATTTGTAATTTATATCAAGATTATGTACGAAAATCCTATTTACTGATTTCAATTTAGGAAGGTAATTTAAATAATTAAAAATGAAAGAATTATCAAAGAAAAAATTCTCTTGTACTTACAAAAAAATCAATATTTGAACATAATAAAAGAATTTTGTTCAGCTTTATTGGAAAATGCACGATTGTTAGCAATATTGAAAATATAGATAAGTATTAAAATAGCTTTCAAACAAAAGGCAATTTTTAGAATATCAGGATTTTACATTTAATAAATGCATTTGAAAAGTGATAAGCATAAGAGCGGAAAAGTCGAATAAAACATTGTACATTAAAATCAATAAAATAAATCCATTTCAGCTTTTAAAGAAGTCCTTGCAAATTACGTGAGATGATATAAAAATCACAAAAGCTGTTGAAGATGTGTTTATGTATTTGTGTTTTAAACAAAAAGAAATTCTATTTTTAATTTAAGTAATATTACAGAGACATTACAAAAGAAATCAGAGTTATCAGATTTTACTGCAATTGTGAAACTGGATTGTTTATTACAGAAGGTAAAGTAATAATCAATGAGTTATTCCTGCATGTGAGTTATTCGATGATATGTGTTTTATATTAATATGGTATTGGTTTATTAAATAAGAAATAGAATAGGATTTATTCTTAATTTATATTTTGAACAGGAAGATCATGAAATTATTTAATTAATTGTACATTTAATAAACTATATCATTTTATTAAAAATTTTCTATAATGCCGTCGGAGATGAAATCCTGAAATTTAATAAATATTCATTTATGCACGTAAATATTGAATATCAGGTTCATATATTTCAAATCTCATTAATATTTCATAAATAAGTTTGATATCTCATATATTTGCATTTATTCAAAGCCTGGAATTAAACTATTTATTTGATAAACATGATGGAATTAATATCATGATTAAATATATAAACATGCTTATGCTAGCATTTGTTTATCTCAATAATTTAAAAGTATTAGAAAAGTATAATAACATAAATATTTTCTTAATTGTTACTTTTCTGGATACTCATATCGACATCAAAGTCTTTAAAAATTAACTAGCAGTTCTATGCGTTCTTCAGGTCTGTTTGCATCCCCGGAATTTGCCACCAGAATTTCTTTAACAGTGATATTATTGATATTTTTCTAGTAAAGTTTTGCAATTAACTATAACCAAAAATACAATTCATAATTATTGGGGGAAAATAAAATAAGAAACCCTGAATGCAAACACCCCTGATGTTCTTCCCACTTGAAAAATAATTAAAAAGAAAAATTGTATTCGAAGCCAGTTTGTTTTGCCCGTTGGCAAAAGATTGTTAATTTTGAATGATGCTGGTACAGTTTTAGCATAGGACTGCCTAAGCGAAATTTGGCATTGAAGTAGCTCAGAGGTTTTTCGTCAAGTTATATGCTTATGAAACAGCGATATCCATTTTAATTTTATCTAAAAAATGATACAAAAATTTAAAAGTTGCAAGGAAAGTCCTATACAAATGATTTACCACGATGCCCTAAATTTAGAATATTCAAATCAAGGACGTCAATATTTGTGAAAATTATAACTCAAAACTAACATGTAAAAGTATCGCCAAACTCTTAAAATATTCTTTATGTATTATTCAATGCAATGTATAAAACAATCAGTATTGTAGCAAGAGATAAAGGTAACAGAAACTCATACAAATAAGTAAAAAGCTTTTTTAAAAGTAATATACGTACAGTCGGTGACAAAAATATCCGAACACTAGAAAAAATTCCTATATAAAAAAAAAAGTAGAGTTAACACTGTTTTGTTAAATAAATCCTTGTCGAATCATGTTCTTAGACTGACTAAGGACATGATTTAACAAGGATTTATTTAACAAAACAGTATTAACTCTACCTTTTTTATATAGGGATTTTTGCTAGCGTTCGGATACTTTTGTTATCGACTGTAGAAAGTAAGTAAAATAAAACAAAATTATAACTGTTTGAAATCTTATGCTATATGTAAACTATCCCCCCCCCCAAAAAAAAAAATAAAAAAAAAAAATAAATAAATAAATAATAATAACGGTTTATTATATAGCATTGCCAATTTTCCAAAAAAGTTAAATACGCGCGAAAAAAGAAAAAAATATATATACAAGGGCAATATTTAACCTTTATATCCCAAATTACCTTATTTTTCGGAAAATAGTTTGAATCTTTTTTATTATATTTCTTTATGCATGAGAAACATCTCATACTAAATTTAGAAAACTGCTACAATTTTTTTCATTTTTCTTTTTTTTAATTTAAAATTGGGACTTAAAAGTCCCGACGGGACTTAAAAATCCCGATCATTTTTTTGGGTCTTTAAAGTCCCGGTGGTATACAAATGGTTCATTCGTCATTTGTCGCATTTGTGACATTAGGAATTTTTAGCAGTTCTAACTCTCCTTTCCACGGAAAAAAAAAAAAAAAAGCAAAGCCAATCAATTTAACCTGTTGGCGAGGAATTATTTATTCTGAGTTCTGATAAAGACTAAGCTTCGCCTAATTTTATTGAAAAATTCTATTTGAAACCACTGCTAGTTTTCTCGTGCGAAGTCCGGTTAGATACGTTAGATGCCCCTTTTCACAATCCTTGACTGTTTAATTTCAGAAAATCCCCCTCTTTTACCTTAAATAGGGTCTAAAAGAAGGCACATTGTAAAACTTCAGTGTTTTAATAGAAACTACTACAATATTTCTCGATCATGTTCTTAAAGAAGTTTTTACTGGCAGCAGCAAGAAACGCCTATATCATTTGAACACGGATATTTCTGACAAGCGCAGCTCAAATTTTAGGCTGACATGACGGATCTTATCTCTGTCACACGAAATTTGATGAAATGATACTACATTGATGTCAATTTTCTCAGCAACTTCCGTAACAGCACCCCATCTTTCCAGGACACCTATAGGATATCCCTTGGATTAAAGAGATATCCTGAGGATTAAAGGGACATCTCAAGGATGTTTTGTGGATAAATGTGCTGTTAGACCCACCGCACACTGACGAGACATAACACAAAGTTTGATGCGACATGCGACACATGCATGCTCTGAACAGTTTTCAGGAAATGAAGTTGTATTTAGAGCATGCGCGTGTCGCATGTCGCGTTGAACTTTGTCTCATGTCAAGCCAGTGTACGGCGGGCCTTAGGGTTCTCGAAAAGTTAAAGGACGATATCCATGAAACACAGCATGAACTTTCTCGACATGGTCCTCATCTGTTGATGCGAAATTTGGTCCAGGCTTCTGATCGTCTCCAATCGACATTCTGCCGTCTTCAAAACTCTTAAACCACTCGTAGCATTGCGTGAGATTCATACACTTCTCTCCGTATGTCGGACTAACCAATTCAAATCTCTTTGTAAAAAATTTGCCAAGTTTATAGCAGAATTTCACACACGCACATTGTTTTTCAATTTTTTTGTCATTTTGGCAATAATCCGACGGACAGTTTGTGCACGTGCTCCTCCCAGTGGCTGTAGTGGGCCAACTAACCTCCATAACAAAATGTGATAAATGACAGTTCATTGTCTAAACCTGCTGCTAGGTGTGCTCATAGTAGCTACACTTTTTCTCTGCCGGTTGGCGCACTATTTCAAAAGTTTGGATTTTTTTCGAAAACACCTCATATAATTTGATAATATCATTTATGATATTTAAGGATCAATTATTGTAAGTAACAAATAACTTGTGATAATAAAGCTTCAAAATTCTCAAAACATAAACTATTTTTTTTTCAAGTATTAATCTAACAGAAATTATATTTAAAAGTGAAGAATATAATTAAAATATAAATAACGACACTTTCTCATTATCCAGTTTAAATATTTTCTGATTCAAATTACTGAAAACAAAATTTTCATATTTTATTAATATTTTAATTCATTTAAAATGAATTACAATTAATTTTTTTTTTTTTTTTATTAAATATATCGTTTTTGAAAACAATACTCAAATTTCATTAGAATATATCATTTTACAAATTGCAACATATTTAACAAAATTTTGCACAATAATTTACGCATAAACAAATAATTCTTAAAAAAATTACACTTGCTAATCTGAATCTTAGAAAATAATGATTAATTTAAATAATTTGAAAAAAAAAAAAAGTTTTTATTAGCCCTTTTACTTTTCTAATCCTTTAACTATGCTTCATCAAGAGATCGACTTTTTCTACTTTCGACCACATATTCCCGAAAATAACATTTCTTCAGCCTGAAGCACAATTTCAAGACTAAATTGAGTGATCCGACTGCCACACTCGTCAATTGAACTTTTTGAAATTTTCAATTGTATGACCTGAAGTAATGCTCCAAAGGATAGTTTTTATCTTTTATAATACTTCTGTTGAACACGTTTCCTCTTTCGTGTCGAACTGCAGTTTTTGAAATTCTTTAATCATATGAATCGGCCTCGTTATTAATTTAAAATCAATATGTAAAATATATTTTAAGAAATTAAATTGAAGGATATTTTCTTATGATTTTATGTTAATGTAGGGTAAGTGTACCAGTGATTGACACTTTTAGAGCAATCTCTGATGTTTTTAATGTTCTAATCATCAGAAAATATTTTTAGAAATCTTAAGTTAATACATATGGCATGAAAGACATTCAGAACCGCATATATGTTAAATTATATATACATTTGGTAGCAATTTATTTATTTATTTATTTGACATCCACTCAATGTTCCAGTAATTGACACTGCCAGTTTCTCCTTGTATCAGTAATTGGCCCATTATGTTCCAGTGTTTGACACTGCTAGTTATTCATTTTACCAGTTATTAGCACCCTATGCTCCAGTGTTTGACATAAAATGTTAAAATTTTTATATGTTATATATATGATTTTATTATTTTTTTATTATTAGTTATTTCTGGATATATGTCAATTACTGGAGCATGCCAATCACTGGAGCACCTACCCCAATATTAAAAATATTTTAAAGATATATATAAAAAAAGTGCATAAAAGTGTCCTAAAATGTTAATTACGCCCGTGTTATTTAATTAATTTTCAGTACTGTAAAATCGAGATGTGATAAGGAGGCGATACATTTTTGTTTATATATATATTTAAATGCAAGGTTAAGAAATATTGTTAAATGTAAAAAAATACCTGTCGTTCTGGCCAACAATTCTTTTTTTTTTTTTTTTTTGTGTGTGTGTGTGTGTGTATTTTAATGAAAATATTAGTTATATTTTAAAGCATTTTAAATTTCTAAACAGTTAATACTTGCGTATTACGAACAAATAAGCATGCGTATTCTTAATAAATATTCTTTAAAATACGTTATAAAACAACCTATCAACTTTTTATTCAATATTTTATTTAAGACGGGCTTAAAATAAAGAGACTTAATTTTCTATGCGAATTTTTAGGAGTTTCTTAGATTAGTTTGAATCGATAATCCATATATCGTCACATGGAAATGTTGAAAAATTAATTTTCCTTTGTTTAGTTAGTTATGTAATGTATAGTTTAAACAGGGTAAAAAAAAGTCGGATAATTTTTAAATGTACACGTTTGGCCTTACAGCCGAATCTGTGAATGTTGGGAGTTTCCCTTTTTGTAAGTTAATAAACGTATTTATGTCCCGATCAATGTTTTATGGTAGGCTAACGAAGATATTTGGGTAAGCTGATAGTTTTACATTGAGGTAATCTTCTTCATTGTTTTACGTTGTACCTTGTCCGTAACTTTATCAAACTATCAAATAAGGTAATAGATGAGATTAAAAAGATAATTTTTCAAAATACTTAATTTTAAAAAATCTGGAGTGACGCCACTCGACTTTCCGAACATTGAATAATCAACGGTTTTGTATGTAAAGTGAAGTAAGGGAAACTGTTAAATAAACAAAAGCGAGAAAATTATAATAGGGTGTTTGAGTATTTTTCTCCATGTAGTACACGATGATTAATTTAACGCTATTGTACTTTGAGCCCACAGCTCATAACGATAAAGAATTTTTCGTTATGTCCCTGTAAATTCCAGATTCACCAAAATGCTTATAGTTAGTGCAACAGTGACTTATAATATTTATAAAATTTTTGAGCTCCATCGGATAAGGCAGTTAGACGCTATCACACTTGAAAGTTTGAGCCCGTATGCCACAATGATAAAGAAATATGCATTGTGTCCCTGTAAAAAGAACCATAAGTGCTAGATTCTCTAAAGTTCCTTAAGTTCTTGTGATGGTGATCTGTAACATGTATATAAATTTTCAGTTCATTTGAATAAGGCGTTTAGTCGCTGTCGCACTTTAAATTATTTGAACATATAGGCCAGAATGATAAGCAGATTTAATTTGTGTCTCTGTAGAATTCTGTAAGTGCTAGAGTCACCAAAATCTATACAGTTTGTGTGATGGTGACCTAACATATGTCTCTAAATTTTCAGCTCATTTTGATAAGGCATTTAAATGCTGTAGAACTTTAAATAATTTGAGCATATAGGCCATAATAATACAGAATTATTTGTTGCGCACCTGTAAAAAAACTATAAGTGCTAGATTCACCAAAACCTATACAAATCGTGAAACTGTGACCTATAGTAATATGTGTATATATATTTTTTCCCAATTGAATAAGGCGTTTAGACGCTATCGCCCTTTTAAAAATTTGGTCCATAGGCCATAATGATAAAGAATTCTTCTTTGTGTCCCTGTAAAAACTGTAAGAGGTAGATTCTCGAAAATCTAAACAGTTTGTGAAATTATGACCTATAACATGTGTATAAATTTTCTGCACAGTTTAATATAGCGTTTAGACGCTGTCGCACTTTTAAATAGTTGGGCCCATAGGCCATAATGATAAAGAATTTTTCTTGGTGTCCCTGTAAAAAACTATAAGAGCTAGATTCACCAAAATCAATAGGGTTTGTGCTACGATGACTTAAAACATACGTACTAACTTTCAACTCATTCGGGCAACGCGTTTAGACGCTAGCGTGTTCACTCACACACATACACACACACATACATATATCATCATAAAAATAGTGAAAACAGACTCGGAGGACCTCAAAACGTATAGGAACATTAAAATCTCTAATTCGGATTTTTGACATGATTACAATACTTTCATTACATATGTATGTTCAAAATGTAAAAATAATTGATTTTTTTTTTTTTTTTTTTTTTTTTTGGTTGTTTTAACTAAAATTCGTATTTTACATTGAAATTCCATGAGACATCTTACCCCAAAACATATGGTCATCCTATCGCAAGAATGGGATAAGATGTCGAAAAAGAAGCGTCAATGAAAACTTTTATTTATAAAATTTTACAATATATACAGACGGTCACAAAAGTCTCCTAACCCAACAAAAATTCCTATTGTTACAAAATTGTAAATAATTGTGTTTATTTTTGTATAAATTCTTTCAAAGAGGCTTAGTAAGTTGATAAAGTGCTAATTTTGTCCATTTCTAGTCAATTTAGCGTTGAAATAGCCTTATTTCTCCTTAAAAACGCATTAAAAAGCCCAATAAGGCAGGTAATGGATTTGGCGCACAATTTGGCGACTTTATCGCACCTTGGCGATTTTTTTGGCGACCTTGGCGAGAAAATCCTTATAAGGGATATACCAAATATGGAAGCTCTAATCCCAATGAATGAGATATGGAGACTTCTGGAACGTTCCACGCTTTTCTACAGGGGTATATAAGCCTGCTTTCTCGCCAAGTCGAGTTAGTTCAGTTCAGTCTGTGATCAGAGTCGGTCAGCTTGCATTGAGCCTCTTCGAAAGAGACTTGCTTTAAGTGTTATTGCTATACAGTTTGTACTGTGGATTTGCTATTGACAGCTGTTGTTTAAGCTGTGTTTACTGGTCGAATTGAAGCTGATACTTGGTTTATAGACCTGTATTTTTCTGGAACTTTCTGTGAATAAATTACTGAATTTTTGTACGTTTGGCCTTTCATTCTCGGACAACTCACGAACCCCCAAGTACGCAACATTTCTGGTGTCGGAAGCGGGGATTGTCTGTGAATGGTGATAACTAGAGCTATGGAGCAAGAGATGAAAAAACTTCTAGAAAGCTTAGCTACCCAGATGAATGAGATGAAAGTTAGCCTGAGTCAAGAGATGAATGAAATGAAAGCCGGACAGGAAAAGATGGAAATCGGATTGAAAGAGAAAATGGAAACATCGCAAAGGGAAATGAAAGCAGGACAGGAAAAGATGGAAACCGGATTGATAGAGAAAATAGAAAAAGGACAAAAAGAATTGGAAGCCAGTTTGACCGAAGAAATTAAATCTAATCAAGATGAGATGTAGAGAGAGCTTTCAACAGTGAAAGAATCAATAGAGGGTAAATTAACGGTGATGGAAAATAGAATGGATGGGATAGAAGAGAAACTTATAAAGATAGAAGAAAATTTTGAAGAGAAAGTTACGAAAATAGAAAAGAATTTTGAAGAGAGATTTATGAAGATAAAAGAGAATTTCGAGGAGAAAGTTAAAGAAAATTTTGATCAGGAACTGTAAGGAAAGGTTTCAGAGATAGAAAGCAAGTTTAAGAAAATGGAGGAAGATCTTGAGAGAAAAATGAAAGAAGACTGGAACGGAGAAGTAATAGGGAATGAACTGCAGAGCAAGATTCGGAATCTCGAAGAAAAGTTAGAATCCATGCCTCAGGAAACTGAAAAGAAAGAGAGAAGAATCCAGAATCAGGAATTTATTAAGCTATCCACCTACGACGGCAGTTCCTCCTGGCATGTATATAAGACGCAGTTTTCCATCGTAGCTGAAGCTAACGGCTGGGACTCTACCGCCAAGTCAGTCCACTTAGCAGCAGCATTACGGGGAGATGCAGCCGAGATACTGCGAAATGTTTCTAAAGAAGAAAGGAACGACTTCGAGGCCCTGACTAGAGCACTGGAGCTACGGTTCGGAGAGAAGTGTTCTAAGGACTATAGTCGCCTCCAGCTAAAATCTCGTTACCAGAAAACGGGCGAAAGTTTGCAAGAGCTGGCAGCGGACATTCAGAGACTGTCACACCTAGCATTCTCAGACTATCATGCTGACACTCGAAACGACTTAGCTCTTCAGTACTTTATCGATGCTGTTCGGGATCCAGAAATTCAAAAAGCGCTGAGACTCTCCAACATCAGAGACGTAGAATCAGCTTTACACTGTAAAAAAATATGTCCTATTTGCTGCCAGAAATTATCTGTAATTTGAGAAAAAACGCATAATTTACGAAAAAATTACGTTGTCAGAACGTTTTTTCTGAAATTACCGAGAATTTCTGGCAGCAAATAGGACATATTTTTTACAGTGTAGGCTATGCATTTAGGATAGAGGCAGCCCAACAAGCCTCCCGCAAAGACCGCCATACCATAAGAGCAGTCTCATTAAATGATACGCCTGCTGGTGAAAATGAAACGAAGAGAAGAATCGAAGAGATCTTAAAGAGATTGCGCAGCCTCGAGAATAATAAGGAAATAAAGGATCGGAAGATAAAGTGCTGGGGCTGTGGAGGGGATGGTCATGTGAAGAGGAACTGCCCTGTACGACCAACTATAGGAAATCACCCGGCTTCACCTTCACTGCAGGGAAACTAAGAGGAGGCCATCTCGCGGGGCGGAGGTTGCCTAAAATTAAAGAGCCCCAATTTACAGTATTTCATGTTTCATCGATGAGTGGCGGCGATAATGGACTTCACGTCTATGGCCAAGTTAACAACACCGCCTGCCGGATGATTCTGGACACGGGAGCCAACGTGACCATCATTAGAGCGGATTTGGCTCGAGAACTAAAATAGAAGATCATCTGGACGCCGCCCTGTGTTAAACTCTAGACTGTGACCGGAGACGAAATCAAAATATATGAAAAAATGAACTTGACCATCACTTTTGGAAATGCCAGTTACCATCATATGGCATACGCGGCTGATATAAGAGATCCTCTGATCATTGGAATTGATTTCCTAAGAAAATTTAACCTTCAATTGGACTTCAAGAATAATGAACTGCATTTGAGTTCGGAAGACATCGCTGTGTTCAACACTGAAAATCAAGACATTCAGACAATTTGCCAGATAACAGCCAAGTCTGAAATTTCCATCCCTCCACACACAGAGACAATAGTTTCAGGAACACCACCTACAAAGCAATACTTCCGCTATGGACTGATTGAATACCCGAATACAGACAATAGCCCAAGAGGAGTTCTGGTAGCTTCATCTCTAGTAGATCTCTCAAAGAGTACTATTCCTGTGAGAGTCGCAAACATCAGCGATAAGGTCCGAACAGTGAAGAAGGATGAGGTGTTAGCAGCCTGCACTCCTGTAACATGCATAAACCGCCCCATGCAATCAACCGAATCGAAGTCTTCTGAGCAATTAACAACGGAACTACACAAGAATGCAGAGTTAGGAAAGGAACAGAGATGTGCTGCCGAGAAGCTATTCCAAGAATTTAAAGACCTTTTTTCTCGAACACCTGAAGACGTCGGGAGAACGAACATCACCCAGCACAGAATTGATACAGGAAATCATCCTCCAATCAAACAACATCCAAGAAGACTTTCATTTGCTAAACAGGAAGAGGTCACTGAACTTCTAAGTGAAATGCAGCACAATGATGTCATCGAGCCATCAACGAGTCCTTGGGCCTCTCCAATAGTACTGGTGCGAAAAAAGGATGGTTCAACAAGATTTTGCGTGGATTATCGTCGTTTGAATGACATCACGAAGAAAGACAGCTACCCTCTTCCCAGAATTGACGACACATTAGACACACTTGCTGGCAATAAATGGTTCTCGACTTTGGATCTGAAGAGCGGTTACTGGCAAGTAGAATTACATCCTGATAATCGTGAGAAGACTGCATTCACCACGGGACAGGGACTGTGGCAATTTAAAGTTATGCCATTCGGATTATGTAATGCACCTGACACCTTCGAACGCCTGATGGAGACAGTGCTAAAAGGACTTTCATATGAAGCCTGTCTGGTGTATTTGGATGATATTATCATTGTGGGGCGCACCTTTGAAGACCATCTACGAAACATTCGAAAGGTGCTGGAGAAACTCAAAATGGCTGACCTCAAATTGAATCCAGGCAAGTGTAACTTGTTCCGTCGTGAAGTGAGCTACCTCGGCCATATCATGTCTGCCGAAGGTGTGAGAACTGATCCTGAGAAGATCTCTGCAGTCGAGAACTGGAGTCGCCCTGAAAATATACACCAACTACGAAGTTTCCTGGGGTTATGCACTTACTACAGGAAGTTTGTCAAGGGTTTCTCAAATATTGCCAGACCACTCCACAAGCTGACGGAAGCTAAACAGAAGTTCCTGTGGACAGATGAATGTGAAAAAGCGTTCAAGCGACTTAAAGAGGCCTTAACATCATCGCCTATCTTGACGTATCCACAGCCCGACAGACAGTTCATACTTGATACAGATGCCAGCCATGAGAGTGTCGGTGCTGTTCTGTCGCAGGAAATTGATGGTCAAGAACGTGTCATTGCCTATTGGAGTAAATGCCTGCCTAAACCAGAGCGAAATTACTGTACCACCAGGAAAGAGCTACTCGCCATCGTAAAAGCCATAGAACATTTCCATCATTACCTCTATGGCAGAAGATTCCTGCTCCGGACTGACCGTGCATCTTTAACGTGGTTGCTCCAGTTCAAGAACCCGGAAGGACAGATTGCCAGATGGATAAAACGCCTCCAGGAATATGACTTTCAGATACGTCATCGTAAAGGGACTCTACATGGTAATGCAGATGCCTTGTCACGGAAGCCCTGCTCGGAAAGCTGCAAGTACTGCTCTAGAGCCGAACAGAAATACCTGCCGATAAATCCGGTTGCCTGCCAAGTTACTGTCTCAACACCATCAGAACAAGATCCCGATCCCTGGAGTGACGAAGAACTTAGACAAGGCCAGTTGGAAGATCCTGACATAAAGCCAATATTACAGCTGAAGGAGACGACCAGCAACAGATCTACCTGGCAGGACATTTCCAGATTCAGTCCCATTACGAAAAGTTATTGGGTTCTTTGGGACTCTCTTCATATCAGAAACGGCGTATTATACAGAAAGTGGGAATCTGATGATGGGAAAAGCTTCCGATGGCAGATTGTATTACCAAGATCAAGAATTCCAGATGTTTTAGAACAACTGCATAGTAGCTCTACCGGAGGCCATTTTGGGGTAATGAAGACTCTGCAGAAAGTTCGGGAACGCTTCTACTGGTGCAAGGCAAAGGAGGATGTGGAGAAATGGTGTAAATACTGTGATGCTTGTGCGGCACATAAAGGCCCGCAGTAACGAAGTCGAGGAAGACTGCAACGGTATAACGTGGGAGCACCATTTGAATGGATTGCAATCGACATCTTGGGTCCTTTGCCACGGACCTCCAGTGGAAATAAATACATCCTCGTCGTGATGGACTATTTCACCAAGTGGCCTGAGACATATCCCATTCCCAATCAAGAGGCATGCAAAGTCGCAGAGATCCTAGTGCAGCAATGGGTGTCAAGGTACGGCACGCCCCTACAACTTCATACCGATCAAGGTAGGAACTTTACCTCTGATGATTTCAAAAGACTGTGTCAACTACTCGGCATAGACAAAACCCGGACAACACCCTTACATCCCCAGTCGGACGGCATGGTCGAGAGGTTCAATCGTACCATCCTGAATAACCTCTCTCTTCTAGTATCCAGGAACCAGCAAGATTGGGACTTGAAGTTGCCATTGTTCCTGCTGGCTTATCGAAGTGCTGTCCATGAAACCACCGGCTATACTCCAGCCCAGATGCTGTTTGGAAGTGAACTTCGTCTCCCTTGTGATCTCCTGTTTGGTTGTCCACCCGATGCGCCTTCATCGCCCGAGGAGTACATCCAAGATCTCCAGGCACGATTTGAGGACGTACACAACTTTGCTCGGGAGCGGATTAACCTGGCAACGGAGAAAATGAAGACAAGGTACGATCTAAAGGCTACACAACATGAGTTCCAGGAAGGAGAGAAGGTCTGGTTGTGGAATCCTGTTCGACGCAAAGGACTCGCTCCCAAGTTACAGTGCAACTGGGACGGACCGTACACAGTCTTAAAAAGGCTGAATGATGTAGTGGTGCGGATCACTAAAACACCTTCGTCAAAACCGAAGGTGGCGCACTATAACAGGCTAGCCAAGTACCACGATTAACGTTAATATTAAAATTTAAAATGTAAATACTGGTAAAATTTGCGCATGCGTAATGTAAATATTTGTATATAAATACTTGTACATATTTGTGAATTTTGTAAATATTTCTCACTTGATTTTTGTTTGTATTTTGTCGTTATATGCAACTTAGTTTTTGTATTTTAGATTGTGTAAATTTGGTTAGTTTCGCCTCTTGACCAAGGGTTGCACTGCCCGGGACGTGCAGTCCTTGGAAGGGGGACAGTGTTACAAAGTTGTAAATAATTGTGTTTATTTTTGTATAAATTCTTTCAAAGAGGCTTAGTAAGTTGATAAAGTGCTAATTTTGTCCATTTCTAGTCAATTTAGCGTTGAAATAGCCTTATTTCCCCTTAAAAACGCATTAAAAAGCCCAATAAGGCAGGTAATGGATTTGGCGCCAAATTTGGCGACTTTTTCCCACCTTGGCGATTTTTTTGGCGACCTTGGCGAGAAAATCCTTATAAGGGATATACCAAATATGGAAGCTCTAATCCCATTGGCTGATGAGATATGGAGATTTCTGGAACGTTCTACGCTTTTCTACAGGGGTATATAAGCCTGCTTTCTCGCCAAGTCGAGTTAGTTCAGTTCAGTCTGTGATCAGAGTCGGTCAGCTTGCATTGAGCCTCTTCGAAAGAGACTTGCTTTAAGTGTTATTGCTATACAGTTTGTACTGTGGATTTGCTATTGACAGCTGTTGTTTAAGCTGTGTTTACTGGTCGAACTGAAGCTGATACTTGGTTTATAGACCTGTATTTTTCTGGAACTTTCTGTGAATAAATTACTGAATTTTTGTACGTTTGGCCTTTCATTCTCGGACAACTCACGAACCCCCAAGTACGCAACATTTCTGGTGTCGGAAGCGGGGATTGTCTGTGAATGGTGATAACTAGAGCTATGGAGCAAGAGATGAAAAAACTTCTAGAAAGCTTAGCTACCCAGATGAATGAGTAGTCCGGTCAATTTAGACATAAAAATAGTGATCAAATAAAGAAAATTCCGACAGAGCCAAATTTCCGTAGAGACCTTAGGTTCACCACAAAGAATAAGGTGTCAAAAGTCCCCATCGGTCCCATGTGTGCTAAGGGACTTATTCGGCCCCCAAGGTCAAAATTGTGGGTTTTTTAGATTTTTCTCGAAAACGGTAAGTTTTATCGAAAAAGTACCTCAGAGTAAATTTGTAGATCTCAAAATTCTCTATAAAAATGGTCCTTATGATTTTTTCTTTAAGACCCACCATTTCTACATGTGTGCTAAGGGACTTATTCGGGCCCCAAGGTCAAAATTTTGGGGTTTTTGGATTTTTCTCGAAAACGGTAAGTTTTATCGAAAAAGTACCTCAGAGTAAAGTTGTAGATCTCAAAATTCTCTATAAAAATGGACCTTATGATTTTTTCTCTAAGACCCACCATTTCTACATGTGTGCTAAGGGACTTATTCGGGCCCCAAGGTCAAAATTTTGGGGTTTTTGGATTTTTCTCGAAAACGATAAGTTTTATCGTAAACATACCTCAGAGTAAAGTTGTAGATTTCAAAATTCTCTATAAAAATAGTCCTTATGATTTTTTCTCTAAGACCCACCATTTCCCAGATATTGCGCTTGTAAGAATCACGTTCTACATAATATGCACACATATGCCACGTACATACATATTCAGGTACTCAAGCAAGTAAAAATGCCTACTTGTGCCTCTTTCATGTATACATTATACTATTCTAAGAAAATATACTCTCAAAAGACCGCCAGTCCCTTACAGTATCCCCTCTACTTGTATGGCCTTGAATAACATCTGGCTATTCTTTTGTCCGTGTGGTGTCGTTCACGTACCTGTTTCTTTTAGTGTTAAACGTGCAGTTC
The DNA here is from genome assembly GCA_963930645.1 of Salticus scenicus. Classification (NCBI taxonomy): domain Eukaryota; kingdom Metazoa; phylum Arthropoda; class Arachnida; order Araneae; family Salticidae; genus Salticus; species Salticus scenicus. Next base: position 144,297,913 of record OZ005659.1, read on the forward strand.
GAGTGAATATACGTATTTATTACAAGTAGTATTTGATGGCTATAGTGACACAATAAAGAACATAAAAGCTGCAGAACAACGTCGTCGTACTACAAAAACATCCTCAGGTTCCGACATAATGTTTGATGAATTTATGACAGTTCCAGTAAACCAACAACAATTTTTTTGCAAACATTAATAATAAATCTCGATTTATTTCTATGTTGAGTAACAAATTAACTGCTGAAAATATTGCCGTGAAACAAGCTCCGAATGACGCCGATGTCCTCATAATTGAAACAGCAATAGAAATATTTAATGCAAGAAACACAACTATTGTAGTGGGCGAAGATGTTGATTTGTTAGTACTACTCACTGCAAGGACTCCATCTGATAAAATTTTCTACTTTCTGAAACCTGGGAAGGCGCAACAACGCACAGAAATATATTCTTCTAAAAGTTTATCAGCTTATCCAAAATGCCAAAACTATATTTTATTTTTCCATGCGATAACCGGCTGCGATACTACGTCAGCAATGTTCAGAAGGGGCAAAAATTCAGTATTAAAATCATTTGAAAAAAAAAGATTTGATTTGACTGCGCAAAAGTATTTGCAGAAATTAATTCTCCACCTCAAATACTAATTACTGAAGGAATTCGGTTTCTTCTTGAGGTTTATGGAGCTCCAAAAAAAATTGATTGCATAGATAAGTACAGATATTTAACATCTGTAAAAAATACACGAAACAAAAAGCAAGTACAACTACCTTGTCTTCCTCCAACATCGGCATCTGCTATTCAACATTTGTTTCGAGTATACTATCAAGTTCAGACATGGCAAGGCAATCAACTGAACCCTGAAGACTGGGGTTGGAAATTGATAAATAATACTTTGGAACCGATTAAAACTTTACTGCCCCCTGCTCCAGAAAAACTTCTTAACTCTATTTTTTGTAAGTGCAAGAAAGGTTGTAATGCCAAATGTGGCTGTAAAAAAATACGGTTGCAGTGTTCTCCAGCGTGTACCAATTTCCAAGGTCTATCGTGTTCGAATGTTCAATTAAATACATAGAGGAAGATTCATGTGATTTTGATGAAGAGACAACTGATTCATCTTCATTTGAACAATTTTTGAACATTCAGCAACAGGAAGAAGAAGAAAACATGATTGTTGAAGTTGAGTATGAAGAGTATGAGTCAGATTAAAGTAACAAAAAAACATTCGGACGACAGTTAAACTCAATAACCAATATCAATAATCTCCATACTATTAAATAACTATTTTTCCTGAAAATAACGTCATACAGGTTCGTGGAATAGGCCTACCGGGGAAACCACGTTAAAAAAAACGCGCCAAGTACACTACCTCACAGGTGGTGTGGAAATGTGTGCATATTATGTAGAACGTGATTCTTACAAGCGCAATATCTGGGAAATGGTGGGTCTTAGAGAAAAAATCATAAGGACCATTTTTATAGAGAATTTTGAGATCTACAACTTTACTCTGAGGTACTTTTTCGATAAAACACCGTTTTCGAGAAAAATCCAAAAAACCCAAAATTTTGACCTAGGGGCCCGAATAAGTCCCTTAGCACACATGTAGAAATGGTGGGTCTTATAGAAAAAATCATAAGGACCATTTTTATAGAGAATTTTGAGATCTACAACTTTACTCTGAGGTACTTTTTCGATAAAACTTACCGTTTTCGAGAAAAATCCAAAAAACCCAAAATTTTGACCTTGGGGCCCGAATAAGTCCTTTAGCACACATGTAGAAATGGTGGGTCTTAGAGAAAAAATCATAAGGACCATTTTTATAGAGAATTTTGAGATCTACAACTTTACTCTGAGGTACTTTTTCGATAAAACTTACCGTTTTCGAGAAAAATCTAAAAAACCCAAAATTTTGACCTTGGGGCCCGAATAAGTCCCTTAGCACACATGGGACCGATGGGGACTTTTGACACCTTATTCTTTGTGGTGAACCTAAGGTCTCTACGGAAATTTGGCTCTGTCGGAATTTTCTTTATTTCAATTGTCCAAATTGACCGGACTAGAGATGAAAGTTAGCCTGAGTCAAGAGATGAATGAAATGAAAGCCGGACAGGAAAAGATGGAAATCGGATTGAAAGAGAAAATGGAAACATCGCAAAGGGAAATGAAAGCAGGACAGGAAAAGATGGAAACCGGATTGATAGAGAAAATAGAAAAAGGACAAAAAGAATTGGAAGCCAGTTTGACCGAAGAAATTAAATCTAATCAAGATGAGATGTAGAGAGAGCTTTCAACAGTGAAAGAATCAATAGAGGGTAAATTAACGGTGATGGAAAATAGAATGGATGGGATAGAAGAGAAACTTATAAAGATAGAAGAAAATTTTGAAGAGAAAGTTACGAAAATAGAAAAGAATTTTGAAGAGAGATTTATGAAGATAAAAGAGAATTTCGAGGAGAAAGTTAAAGAAAATTTTGATCAGGAACTGTAAGGAAAGGTTTCAGAGATAGAAAGCAAGTTTAAGAAAATGGAGGAAGATCTTGAGAGAAAAATGAAAGAAGACTGGAACGGAGAAGTAATAGGGAATGAACTGCAGAGCAAGATTCGGAATCTCGAAGAAAAGTTAGAATCCATGCCTCAGGAAACTGAAAAGAAAGAGAGAAGAATCCAGAATCAGGAATTTATTAAGCTATCCACCTACGACGGCAGTTCCTCCTGGCATGTATATAAGACGCAGTTTTCCATCGTAGCTGAAGCTAACGGCTGGGACTCTACCGCCAAGTCAGTCCACTTAGCAGCAGCATTACGGGGAGATGCAGCCGAGATACTGCGAAATGTTTCTAAAGAAGAAAGGAACGACTTCGAGGCCCTGACTAGAGCACTGGAGCTACGGTTCGGAGAGAAGTGTTCTAAGGACTATAGTCGCCTCCAGCTAAAATCTCGTTACCAGAAAACGGGCGAAAGTTTGCAAGAGCTGGCAGCGGACATTCAGAGACTGTCACACCTAGCATTCTCAGACTATCATGCTGACACTCGAAACGACTTAGCTCTTCAGTACTTTATCGATGCTGTTCGGGATCCAGAAATTCAAAAAGCGCTGAGACTCTCCAACATCAGAGACGTAGAATCAGCTTTACACTGTAAAAAAATATGTCCTATTTGCTGCCAGAAATTATCTGTAATTTGAGAAAAAACGCATAATTTACGAAAAAATTACGTTGTCAGAACGTTTTTTCTGAAATTACCGAGAATTTCTGGCAGCAAATAGGACATATTTTTTACAGTGTAGGCTATGCATTTAGGATAGAGGCAGCCCAACAAGCCTCCCGCAAAGACCGCCATACCATAAGAGCAGTCTCATTAAATGATACGCCTGCTGGTGAAAATGAAACGAAGAGAAGAATCGAAGAGATCTTAAAGAGATTGCGCAGCCTCGAGAATAATAAGGAAATAAAGGATCGGAAGATAAAGTGCTGGGGCTGTGGAGGGGATGGTCATGTGAAGAGGAACTGCCCTGTACGACCAACTATAGGAAATCACCCGGCTTCACCTTCACTGCAGGGAAACTAAGAGGAGGCCATCTCGCGGGGCGGAGGTTGCCTAAAATTAAAGAGCCCCAATTTACAGTATTTCATGTTTCATCGATGAGTGGCGGCGATAATGGACTTCACGTCTATGGCCAAGTTAACAACACCGCCTGCCGGATGATTCTGGACACGGGAGCCAACGTGACCATCATTAGAGCGGATTTGGCTCGAGAACTAAAATAGAAGATCATCTGGACGCCGCCCTGTGTTAAACTCTAGACTGTGACCGGAGACGAAATCAAAATATATGAAAAAATGAACTTGACCATCACTTTTGGAAATGCCAGTTACCATCATATGGCATACGCGGCTGATATAAGAGATCCTCTGATCATTGGAATTGATTTCCTAAGAAAATTTAACCTTCAATTGGACTTCAAGAATAATGAACTGCATTTGAGTTCGGAAGACATCGCTGTGTTCAACACTGAAAATCAAGACATTCAGACAATTTGCCAGATAACAGCCAAGTCTGAAATTTCCATCCCTCCACACACAGAGACAATAGTTTCAGGAACACCACCTACAAAGCAATACTTCCGCTATGGACTGATTGAATACCCGAATACAGACAATAGCCCAAGAGGAGTTCTGGTAGCTTCATCTCTAGTAGATCTCTCAAAGAGTACTATTCCTGTGAGAGTCGCAAACATCAGCGATAAGGTCCGAACAGTGAAGAAGGATGAGGTGTTAGCAGCCTGCACTCCTGTAACATGCATAAACCGCCCCATGCAATCAACCGAATCGAAGTCTTCTGAGCAATTAACAACGGAACTACACAAGAATGCAGAGTTAGGAAAGGAACAGAGATGTGCTGCCGAGAAGCTATTCCAAGAATTTAAAGACCTTTTTTCTCGAACACCTGAAGACGTCGGGAGAACGAACATCACCCAGCACAGAATTGATACAGGAAATCATCCTCCAATCAAACAACATCCAAGAAGACTTTCATTTGCTAAACAGGAAGAGGTCACTGAACTTCTAAGTGAAATGCAGCACAATGATGTCATCGAGCCATCAACGAGTCCTTGGGCCTCTCCAATAGTACTGGTGCGAAAAAAGGATGGTTCAACAAGATTTTGCGTGGATTATCGTCGTTTGAATGACATCACGAAGAAAGACAGCTACCCTCTTCCCAGAATTGACGACACATTAGACACACTTGCTGGCAATAAATGGTTCTCGACTTTGGATCTGAAGAGCGGTTACTGGCAAGTAGAATTACATCCTGATAATCGTGAGAAGACTGCATTCACCACGGGACAGGGACTGTGGCAATTTAAAGTTATGCCATTCGGATTATGTAATGCACCTGACACCTTCGAACGCCTGATGGAGACAGTGCTAAAAGGACTTTCATATGAAGCCTGTCTGGTGTATTTGGATGATATTATCATTGTGGGGCGCACCTTTGAAGACCATCTACGAAACATTCGAAAGGTGCTGGAGAAACTCAAAATGGCTGACCTCAAATTGAATCCAGGCAAGTGTAACTTGTTCCGTCGTGAAGTGAGCTACCTCGGCCATATCATGTCTGCCGAAGGTGTGAGAACTGATCCTGAGAAGATCTCTGCAGTCGAGAACTGGAGTCGCCCTGAAAATATACACCAACTACGAAGTTTCCTGGGGTTATGCACTTACTACAGGAAGTTTGTCAAGGGTTTCTCAAATATTGCCAGACCACTCCACAAGCTGACGGAAGCTAAACAGAAGTTCCTGTGGACAGATGAATGTGAAAAAGCGTTCAAGCGACTTAAAGAGGCCTTAACATCATCGCCTATCTTGACGTATCCACAGCCCGACAGACAGTTCATACTTGATACAGATGCCAGCCATGAGAGTGTCGGTGCTGTTCTGTCGCAGGAAATTGATGGTCAAGAACGTGTCATTGCCTATTGGAGTAAATGCCTGCCTAAACCAGAGCGAAATTACTGTACCACCAGGAAAGAGCTACTCGCCATCGTAAAAGCCATAGAACATTTCCATCATTACCTCTATGGCAGAAGATTCCTGCTCCGGACTGACCGTGCATCTTTAACGTGGTTGCTCCAGTTCAAGAACCCGGAAGGACAGATTGCCAGATGGATAAAACGCCTCCAGGAATATGACTTTCAGATACGTCATCGTAAAGGGACTCTACATGGTAATGCAGATGCCTTGTCACGGAAGCCCTGCTCGGAAAGCTGCAAGTACTGCTCTAGAGCCGAACAGAAATACCTGCCGATAAATCCGGTTGCCTGCCAAGTTACTGTCTCAACACCATCAGAACAAGATCCCGATCCCTGGAGTGACGAAGAACTTAGACAAGGCCAGTTGGAAGATCCTGACATAAAGCCAATATTACAGCTGAAGGAGACGACCAGCAACAGATCTACCTGGCAGGACATTTCCAGATTCAGTCCCATTACGAAAAGTTATTGGGTTCTTTGGGACTCTCTTCATATCAGAAACGGCGTATTATACAGAAAGTGGGAATCTGATGATGGGAAAAGCTTCCGATGGCAGATTGTATTACCAAGATCAAGAATTCCAGATGTTTTAGAACAACTGCATAGTAGCTCTACCGGAGGCCATTTTGGGGTAATGAAGACTCTGCAGAAAGTTCGGGAACGCTTCTACTGGTGCAAGGCAAAGGAGGATGTGGAGAAATGGTGTAAATACTGTGATGCTTGTGCGGCACATAAAGGCCCGCAGTAACGAAGTCGAGGAAGACTGCAACGGTATAACGTGGGAGCACCATTTGAATGGATTGCAATCGACATCTTGGGTCCTTTGCCACGGACCTCCAGTGGAAATAAATACATCCTCGTCGTGATGGACTATTTCACCAAGTGGCCTGAGACATATCCCATTCCCAATCAAGAGGCATGCAAAGTCGCAGAGATCCTAGTGCAGCAATGGGTGTCAAGGTACGGCACGCCCCTACAACTTCATACCGATCAAGGTAGGAACTTTACCTCTGATGATTTCAAAAGACTGTGTCAACTACTCGGCATAGACAAAACCCGGACAACACCCTTACATCCCCAGTCGGACGGCATGGTCGAGAGGTTCAATCGTACCATCCTGAATAACCTCTCTCTTCTAGTATCCAGGAACCAGCAAGATTGGGACTTGAAGTTGCCATTGTTCCTGCTGGCTTATCGAAGTGCTGTCCATGAAACCACCGGCTATACTCCAGCCCAGATGCTGTTTGGAAGTGAACTTCGTCTCCCTTGTGATCTCCTGTTTGGTTGTCCACCCGATGCGCCTTCATCGCCCGAGGAGTACATCCAAGATCTCCAGGCACGATTTGAGGACGTACACAACTTTGCTCGGGAGCGGATTAACCTGGCAACGGAGAAAATGAAGACAAGGTACGATCTAAAGGCTACACAACATGAGTTCCAGGAAGGAGAGAAGGTCTGGTTGTGGAATCCTGTTCGACGCAAAGGACTCGCTCCCAAGTTACAGTGCAACTGGGACGGACCGTACACAGTCTTAAAAAGGCTGAATGATGTAGTGGTGCGGATCACTAAAACACCTTCGTCAAAACCGAAGGTGGCGCACTATAACAGGCTAGCCAAGTACCACGATTAACGTTAATATTAAAATTTAAAATGTAAATACTGGTAAAATTTGCGCATGCGTAATGTAAATATTTGTATATAAATACTTGTACATATTTGTGAATTTTGTAAATATTTCTCACTTGATTTTTGTTTGTATTTTGTCGTTATATGCAACTTAGTTTTTGTATTTTAGATTGTGTAAATTTGGTTAGTTTCGCCTCTTGACCAAGGGTTGCACTGCCCGGGACGTGCAGTCCTTGGAAGGGGGACAGTGTTACAAAGTTGTAAATAATTGTGTTTATTTTTGTATAAATTCTTTCAAAGAGGCTTAGTAAGTTGATAAAGTGCTAATTTTGTCCATTTCTAGTCAATTTAGCGTTGAAATAGCCTTATTTCCCCTTAAAAACGCATTAAAAAGCCCAATAAGGCAGGTAATGGATTTGGCGCCAAATTTGGCGACTTTTTCCCACCTTGGCGATTTTTTTGGCGACCTTGGCGAGAAAATCCTTATAAGGGATATACCAAATATGGAAGCTCTAATCCCATTGGCTGATGAGATATGGAGATTTCTGGAACGTTCTACGCTTTTCTACAGGGGTATATAAGCCTGCTTTCTCGCCAAGTCGAGTTAGTTCAGTTCAGTCTGTGATCAGAGTCGGTCAGCTTGCATTGAGCCTCTTCGAAAGAGACTTGCTTTAAGTGTTATTGCTATACAGTTTGTACTGTGGATTTGCTATTGACAGCTGTTGTTTAAGCTGTGTTTACTGGTCGAACTGAAGCTGATACTTGGTTTATAGACCTGTATTTTTCTGGAACTTTCTGTGAATAAATTACTGAATTTTTGTACGTTTGGCCTTTCATTCTCGGACAACTCACGAACCCCCAAGTACGCAACATTTCTGGTGTCGGAAGCGGGGATTGTCTGTGAATGGTGATAACTAGAGCTATGGAGCAAGAGATGAAAAAACTTCTAGAAAGCTTAGCTACCCAGATGAATGAGTAGTCCGGTCAATTTAGACATAAAAATAGTGATCAAATAAAGAAAATTCCGACAGAGCCAAATTTCCGTAGAGACCTTAGGTTCACCACAAAGAATAAGGTGTCAAAAGTCCCCATCGGTCCCATGTGTGCTAAGGGACTTATTCGGCCCCCAAGGTCAAAATTGTGGGTTTTTTAGATTTTTCTCGAAAACGGTAAGTTTTATCGAAAAAGTACCTCAGAGTAAATTTGTAGATCTCAAAATTCTCTATAAAAATGGTCCTTATGATTTTTTCTTTAAGACCCACCATTTCTACATGTGTGCTAAGGGACTTATTCGGGCCCCAAGGTCAAAATTTTGGGGTTTTTGGATTTTTCTCGAAAACGGTAAGTTTTATCGAAAAAGTACCTCAGAGTAAAGTTGTAGATCTCAAAATTCTCTATAAAAATGGACCTTATGATTTTTTCTCTAAGACCCACCATTTCTACATGTGTGCTAAGGGACTTATTCGGGCCCCAAGGTCAAAATTTTGGGGTTTTTGGATTTTTCTCGAAAACGATAAGTTTTATCGTAAACATACCTCAGAGTAAAGTTGTAGATTTCAAAATTCTCTATAAAAATAGTCCTTATGATTTTTTCTCTAAGACCCACCATTTCCCAGATATTGCGCTTGTAAGAATCACGTTCTACATAATATGCACACATATGCCACGTACATACATATTCAGGTACTCAAGCAAGTAAAAATGCCTACTTGTGCCTCTTTCATGTATACATTATACTATTCTAAGAAAATATACTCTCAAAAGACCGCCAGTCCCTTACAGTATCCCCTCTACTTGTATGGCCTTGAATAACATCTGGCTATTCTTTTGTCCGTGTGGTGTCGTTCACGTACCTGTTTCTTTTAGTGTTAAACGTGCAGTTCGAGTGAATATACGTATTTATTACAAGTAGTATTTGATGGCTATAGTGACACAATAAAGAACATAAAAGCTGCAGAACAACGTCGTCGTACTACAAAAACATCCTCAGGTTCCGACATAATGTTTGATGAATTTATGACAGTTCCAGTAAACCAACAACAATTTTTTTGCAAACATTAATAATAAATCTCGATTTATTTCTATGTTGAGTAACAAATTAACTGCTGAAAATATTGCCGTGAAACAAGCTCCGAATGACGCCGATGTCCTCATAATTGAAACAGCAATAGAAATATTTAATGCAAGAAACACAACTATTGTAGTGGGCGAAGATGTTGATTTGTTAGTACTACTCACTGCAAGGACTCCATCTGATAAAATTTTCTACTTTCTGAAACCTGGGAAGGCGCAACAACGCACAGAAATATATTCTTCTAAAAGTTTATCAGCTTATCCAAAATGCCAAAACTATATTTTATTTTTCCATGCGATAACCGGCTGCGATACTACGTCAGCAATGTTCAGAAGGGGCAAAAATTCAGTATTAAAATCATTTGAAAAAAAAAGATTTGATTTGACTGCGCAAAAGTATTTGCAGAAATTAATTCTCCACCTCAAATACTAATTACTGAAGGAATTCGGTTTCTTCTTGAGGTTTATGGAGCTCCAAAAAAAATTGATTGCATAGATAAGTACAGATATTTAACATCTGTAAAAAATACACGAAACAAAAAGCAAGTACAACTACCTTGTCTTCCTCCAACATCGGCATCTGCTATTCAACATTTGTTTCGAGTATACTATCAAGTTCAGACATGGCAAGGCAATCAACTGAACCCTGAAGACTGGGGTTGGAAATTGATAAATAATACTTTGGAACCGATTAAAACTTTACTGCCCCCTGCTCCAGAAAAACTTCTTAACTCTATTTTTTGTAAGTGCAAGAAAGGTTGTAATGCCAAATGTGGCTGTAAAAAAATACGGTTGCAGTGTTCTCCAGCGTGTACCAATTTCCAAGGTCTATCGTGTTCGAATGTTCAATTAAATACATAGAGGAAGATTCATGTGATTTTGATGAAGAGACAACTGATTCATCTTCATTTGAACAATTTTTGAACATTCAGCAACAGGAAGAAGAAGAAAACATGATTGTTGAAGTTGAGTATGAAGAGTATGAGTCAGATTAAAGTAACAAAAAAACATTCGGACGACAGTTAAACTCAATAACCAATATCAATAATCTCCATACTATTAAATAACTATTTTTCCTGAAAATAACGTCATACAGGTTCGTGGAATAGGCCTACCGGGGAAACCACGTTAAAAAAAACGCGCCAAGTACACTACCTCACAGGTGGTGTGGAAATGTGTGCATATTATGTAGAACGTGATTCTTACAAGCGCAATATCTGGGAAATGGTGGGTCTTAGAGAAAAAATCATAAGGACCATTTTTATAGAGAATTTTGAGATCTACAACTTTACTCTGAGGTACTTTTTCGATAAAACACCGTTTTCGAGAAAAATCCAAAAAACCCAAAATTTTGACCTAGGGGCCCGAATAAGTCCCTTAGCACACATGTAGAAATGGTGGGTCTTATAGAAAAAATCATAAGGACCATTTTTATAGAGAATTTTGAGATCTACAACTTTACTCTGAGGTACTTTTTCGATAAAACTTACCGTTTTCGAGAAAAATCCAAAAAACCCAAAATTTTGACCTTGGGGCCCGAATAAGTCCTTTAGCACACATGTAGAAATGGTGGGTCTTAGAGAAAAAATCATAAGGACCATTTTTATAGAGAATTTTGAGATCTACAACTTTACTCTGAGGTACTTTTTCGATAAAACTTACCGTTTTCGAGAAAAATCTAAAAAACCCAAAATTTTGACCTTGGGGCCCGAATAAGTCCCTTAGCACACATGGGACCGATGGGGACTTTTGACACCTTATTCTTTGTGGTGAACCTAAGGTCTCTACGGAAATTTGGCTCTGTCGGAATTTTCTTTATTTCAATTGTCCAAATTGACCGGACTAGAGATGAAAGTTAGCCTGAGTCAAGAGATGAATGAAATGAAAGCCGGACAGGAAAAGATGGAAATCGGATTGAAAGAGAAAATGGAAACATCGCAAAGGGAAATGAAAGCAGGACAGGAAAAGATGGAAACCGGATTGATAGAGAAAATAGAAAAAGGACAAAAAGAATTGGAAGCCAGTTTGACCGAAGAAATTAAATCTAATCAAGATGAGATGTAGAGAGAGCTTTCAACAGTGAAAGAATCAATAGAGGGTAAATTAACGGTGATGGAAAATAGAATGGATGGGATAGAAGAGAAACTTATAAAGATAGAAGAAAATTTTGAAGAGAAAGTTACGAAAATAGAAAAGAATTTTGAAGAGAGATTTATGAAGATAAAAGAGAATTTCGAGGAGAAAGTTAAAGAAAATTTTGATCAGGAACTGTAAGGAAAGGTTTCAGAGATAGAAAGCAAGTTTAAGAAAATGGAGGAAGATCTTGAGAGAAAAATGAAAGAAGACTGGAACGGAGAAGTAATAGGGAATGAACTGCAGAGCAAGATTCGGAATCTCGAAGAAAAGTTAGAATCCATGCCTCAGGAAACTGAAAAGAAAGAGAGAAGAATCCAGAATCAGGAATTTATTAAGCTATCCACCTACGACGGCAGTTCCTCCTGGCATGTATATAAGACGCAGTTTTCCATCGTAGCTGAAGCTAACGGCTGGGACTCTACCGCCAAGTCAGTCCACTTAGCAGCAGCATTACGGGGAGATGCAGCCGAGATACTGCGAAATGTTTCTAAAGAAGAAAGGAACGACTTCGAGGCCCTGACTAGAGCACTGGAGCTACGGTTCGGAGAGAAGTGTTCTAAGGACTATAGTCGCCTCCAGCTAAAATCTCGTTACCAGAAAACGGGCGAAAGTTTGCAAGAGCTGGCAGCGGACATTCAGAGACTGTCACACCTAGCATTCTCAGACTATCATGCTGACACTCGAAACGACTTAGCTCTTCAGTACTTTATCGATGCTGTTCGGGATCCAGAAATTCAAAAAGCGCTGAGACTCTCCAACATCAGAGACGTAGAATCAGCTTTACACTGTAAAAAAATATGTCCTATTTGCTGCCAGAAATTATCTGTAATTTGAGAAAAAACGCATAATTTACGAAAAAATTACGTTGTCAGAACGTTTTTTCTGAAATTACCGAGAATTTCTGGCAGCAAATAGGACATATTTTTTACAGTGTAGGCTATGCATTTAGGATAGAGGCAGCTCAACAAGCCTCCCGCAAAGACCGCCATACCATAAGAGCAGTCTCATTAAATGATACGCCTGCTGGTGAAAATGAAACGAAGAGAAGAATCGAAGAGATCTTAAAGAGATTGCGCAGCCTCGAGAATAATAAGGAAATAAAGGATCGGAAGATAAAGTGCTGGGGCTGTGGAGGGGATGGTCATGTGAAGAGGAACTGCCCTGTACGACCAACTATAGGAAATCACCCGGCTTCACCTTCACTGCAGGGAAACTAAGAGGAGGCCATCTCGCGGGGCGGAGGTTGCCTAAAATTAAAGAGCCCCAATTTACAGTATTTCATGTTTCATCGATGAGTGGCGGCGATAATGGACTTCACGTCTATGGCCAAGTTAACAACACCGCCTGCCGGATGATTCTGGACACGGGAGCCAACGTGACCATCATTAGAGCGGATTTGGCTCGAGAACTAAAATAGAAGATCATCTGGACGCCGCCCTGTGTTAAACTCTAGACTGTGACCGGAGACGAAATCAAAATATATGAAAAAATGAACTTGACCATCACTTTTGGAAATGCCAGTTACCATCATATGGCATACGCGGCTGATATAAGAGATCCTCTGATCATTGGAATTGATTTCCTAAGAAAATTTAACCTTCAATTGGACTTCAAGAATAATGAACTGCATTTGAGTTCGGAAGACATCGCTGTGTTCAACACTGAAAATCAAGACATTCAGACAATTTGCCAGATAACAGCCAAGTCTGAAATTTCCATCCCTCCACACACAGAGACAATAGTTTCAGGAACACCACCTACAAAGCAATACTTCCGCTATGGACTGATTGAATACCCGAATACAGACAATAGCCCAAGAGGAGTTCTGGTAGCTTCATCTCTAGTAGATCTCTCAAAGAGTACTATTCCTGTGAGAGTCGCAAACATCAGCGATAAGGTCCGAACAGTGAAGAAGGATGAGGTGTTAGCAGCCTGCACTCCTGTAACATGCATAAACCGCCCCATGCAATCAACCGAATCGAAGTCTTCTGAGCAATTAACAACGGAACTACACAAGAATGCAGAGTTAGGAAAGGAACAGAGATGTGCTGCCGAGAAGCTATTCCAAGAATTTAAAGACCTTTTTTCTCGAACACCTGAAGACGTCGGGAGAACGAACATCACCCAGCACAGAATTGATACAGGAAATCATCCTCCAATCAAACAACATCCAAGAAGACTTTCATTTGCTAAACAGGAAGAGGTCACTGAACTTCTAAGTGAAATGCAGCACAATGATGTCATCGAGCCATCAACGAGTCCTTGGGCCTCTCCAATAGTACTGGTGCGAAAAAAGGATGGTTCAACAAGATTTTGCGTGGATTATCGTCGTTTGAATGACATCACGAAGAAAGACAGCTACCCTCTTCCCAGAATTGACGACACATTAGACACACTTGCTGGCAATAAATGGTTCTCGACTTTGGATCTGAAGAGCGGTTACTGGCAAGTAGAATTACATCCTGATAATCGTGAGAAGACTGCATTCACCACGGGACAGGGACTGTGGCAATTTAAAGTTATGCCATTCGGATTATGTAATGCACCTGACACCTTCGAACGCCTGATGGAGACAGTGCTAAAAAGACTTTCATATGAAGCCTGTCTGGTGTATTTGGATGATATTATCATTGTGGGGCGCACCTTTGAAGACCATCTACGAAACATTCGAAAGGTGCTGGAGAAACTCAAAATGGCTGACCTCAAATTGAATCCAGGCAAGTGTAACTTGTTCCGTCGTGAAGTGAGCTACCTCGGCCATATCATGTCTGCCGAAGGTGTGAGAACTGATCCTGAGAAGATCTCTGCAGTCGAGAACTGGAGTCGCCCTGAAAATATACACCAACTACGAAGTTTCCTGGGGTTATGCACTTACTACAGGAAGTTTGTCAAGGGTTTCTCAAATATTGCCAGACCACTCCACAAGCTGACGGAAGCTAAACAGAAGTTCCTGTGGACAGATGAATGTGAAAAAGCGTTCAAGCGACTTAAAGAGGCCTTAACATCATCGCCTATCTTGACGTATCCACAGCCCGACAGACAGTTCATACTTGATACAGATGCCAGCCATGAGAGTGTCGGTGCTGTTCTGTCGCAGGAAATTGATGGTCAAGAACGTGTCATTGCCTATTGGAGTAAATGCCTGCCTAAACCAGAGCGAAATTACTGTACCACCAGGAAAGAGCTACTCGCCATCGTAAAAGCCATAGAACATTTCCATCATTACCTCTATGGCAGAAGATTCCTGCTCCGGACTGACCGTGCATCTTTAACGTGGTTGCTCCAGTTCAAGAACCCGGAAGGACAGATTGCCAGATGGATAAAACGCCTCCAGGAATATGACTTTCAGATACGTCATCGTAAAGGGACTCTACATGGTAATGCAGATGCCTTGTCACGGAAGCCCTGCTCGGAAAGCTGCAAGTACTGCTCTAGAGCCGAACAGAAATACCTGCCGATAAATCCGGTTGCCTGCCAAGTTACTGTCTCAACACCATCAGAACAAGATCCCGATCCCTGGAGTGACGAAGAACTTAGACAAGCCCAGTTGGAAGATCCTGACATAAAGCCAATATTACAGCTGAAGGAGACGACCAGCAACAGATCTACCTGGCAGGACATTTCCAGATTCAGTCCCATTACGAAAAGTTATTGGGTTCTTTGGGACTCTCTTCATATCAGAAACGGCGTATTATACAGAAAGTGGGAATCTGATGATGGGAAAAGCTTCCGATGGCAGATTGTATTACCAAGATCAAGAATTCCAGATGTTTTAGAACAACTGCATAGTAGCTCTACCGGAGGCCATTTTGGGGTAATGAAGACTCTGCAGAAAGTTCGGGAACGCTTCTACTGGTGCAAGGCAAAGGAGGATGTGGAGAAATGGTGTAAATACTGTGATGCTTGTGCGGCACATAAAGGCCCGCAGTAACGAAGTCGAGGAAGACTGCAACGGTATAACGTGGGAGCACCATTTGAATGGATTGCAATCGACATCTTGGGTCCTTTGCCACGGACCTCCAGTGGAAATAAATACATCCTCGTCGTGATGGACTATTTCACCAAGTGGCCTGAGACATATCCCATTCCCAATCAAGAGGCATGCAAAGTCGCAGAGATCCTAGTGCAGCAATGGGTGTCAAGGTACGGCACGCCCCTACAACTTCATACCGATCAAGGTAGGAACTTTACCTCTGATGATTTCAAAAGACTGTGTCAACTACTCGGCATAGACAAAACCCGGACAACACCCTTACATCCCCAGTCGGACGGCATGGTCGAGAGGTTCAATCGTACCATCCTGAATAACCTCTCTCTTCTAGTATCCAGGAACCAGCAAGATTGGGACTTGAAGTTGCCATTGTTCCTGCTGGCTTATCGAAGTGCTGTCCATGAAACCACCGGCTATACTCCAGCCCAGATGCTGTTTGGACGTGAACTTCGTCTCCCTTGTGATCTCCTGTTTGGTTGTCCACCCGATGCGCCTTCATCGCCCGAGGAGTACATCCAAGATCTCCAGGCACGATTTGAGGACGTACACAACTTTGCTCGGGAGCGGATTAACCTGGCAACGGAGAAAATGAAGACAAGGTACGATCTAAAGGCTACACAACATGAGTTCCAGGAAGGAGAGAAGGTCTGGTTGTGGAATCCTGTTCGACGCAAAGGACTCGCTCCCAAGTTACAGTGCAACTGGGACGGACCGTACACAGTCTTAAAAAGGCTGAATGATGTAGTGGTGCGGATCACTAAAACACCTTCGTCAAAACCGAAGGTGGCGCACTATAACAGGCTAGCCAAGTACCACGATTAACGTTAATATTAAAATTTAAAATGTAAATACTGGTAAAATTTGCGCATGCGTAATGTAAATATTTGTATATAAATACTTGTACATATTTGTGAATTTTGTAAATATTTCTCACTTGATTTTTGTTTGTATTTTGTCGTTATATGCAACTTAGTTTTTGTATTTTAGATTGTGTAAATTTGGTTAGTTTCGCCTCTTGACCAAGGGTTGCACTGCCCGGGACGTGCAGTCCTTGGAAGGGGGACAGTGTTACAAAGTTGTAAATAATTGTGTTTATTTTTGTATAAATTCTTTCAAAGAGGCTTAGTAAGTTGATAAAGTGCTAATTTTGTCCATTTCTAGTCAATTTAGCGTTGAAATAGCCTTATTTCCCCTTAAAAACGCATTAAAAAGCCCAATAAGGCAGGTAATGGATTTGGCGCCAAATTTGGCGACTTTTTCCCACCTTGGCGATTTTTTTGGCGACCTTGGCGAGAAAATCCTTATAAGGGATATACCAAATATGGAAGCTCTAATCCCATTGGCTGATGAGATATGGAGATTTCTGGAACGTTCTACGCTTTTCTACAGGGGTATATAAGCCTGCTTTCTCGCCAAGTCGAGTTAGTTCAGTTCAGTCTGTGATCAGAGTCGGTCAGCTTGCATTGAGCCTCTTCGAAAGAGACTTGCTTTAAGTGTTATTGCTATACAGTTTGTACTGTGGATTTGCTATTGACAGCTGTTGTTTAAGCTGTGTTTACTGGTCGAATTGTAGCTGATACTTGGTTTATAGACCTGTATTTTTCTGGAACTTTCTGTGAATAAATTACTGAATTTTTGTACGTTTGGCCTTTCATTCTCGGACAACTCACGAACCCCCACGTACGCAACAGTATATAAAAAAAGTACACTTAATACAGTTTTGTTCAATAAATCCTTCTCGAATCCTATTTTTAGACTGATTAAAAACAGGATTCGACATCGATTTGTTTAACAAAACTGTATTAAGTGTACTTTTTTAATATAGGAATTTTTGCTAGTGTTCGGAGACTTTTATTACCGACTGTATAACTTAGATATACAGTCGGCAGCAAAAGTATCCGCGCAGTAACAAAAATTTCTATATAAAAAAAGTACACTTAATACAGTTTTGTTAAATAAATCCTTGACGAATACAGTTCCTACTCAGTCTAAGAACATGCTTCAACAAGTATTTATTGAACAAAACAGTATTGTATATATATATATATATATTATATAGGAATCTTTGATCGTGGTCGGATACTTTTGCTGCCGACTGTATTTTAAAAATGAAATCAAAAGTATACAATTTCACAAGTGATTAATAAAAATAAGAAATATAACCAACAGACGCTTTCACAGGTATTTTAAATAAAAACTATGGCGTCTTCCTCTAATTTACCCTATGGCTGCTTAAAAAATGTATGGAATAAAAAGCAGCCACATATTTCATTAGAAAATAGTTTGCTTTTTGAAGTACGTACATCTAATGTTAATAGTTTAATATATAGCCTTTTGATAAAAAAACTGAAACACTCAGTACAGCGTATTTGATATTTTCATTAAATTTAGAGAAGCTTATTTGCTGGTCAAAAATAGATGAAATCATGTTACTTTTTCTAAATATAATAATAGTAATAATAAAAAGAATATTTAAAGAAACCTTTTTGTAAATTGGTATGTTTATTCCTTTTCCAAGCAAATATTACAGCAATACTATTTAACTTTGACTATGAAATATTATTTAAAAAAAGAGGTTTTTTGCTCAATGGTGCTGACTTTCTGTCCAGTTGGCAGAGATCTGATTTTAAACACAAAGATTTTTGGGTTCGAATAGCATGTAAAATGTAGTCACTTATTAAGTTATCGTATGTGTAAAAAATATGCATTGTTATTGTGAGTTCGAATTCATTCTTATTGTCATTCGAGACAAGAATCAATTAATTCACAAAGGTACGAAATAAATATAAAAACACAGATTTTTAAAAATTAGTATTATTTATAGAAAAGTTTTGTGTTTGAGCCCCCCAACTTTAGATTCTTATTCAGAAAACACCCACACACAACTTAAATAAGCCATAGATAATAATTTGGTGGGCCACTCACACGTCTTACTATTGTTCTGCACTTCAATATAATAAAGGCCGGTTGCAGATTAAGGGATAAAATAACAAGAACTGTAAACTAACATAATTATGCATTTAGTATATAGAAAATACGTTTATAAAGAATTCATTACTGTTAAGTTATTTAAATTACTCCGATAACAGACATACACTACGCTGATAATACACATATTCAGAGATCAACCGTTATAAAATTTGATTTTAGTATCTAGGGAATTTCAAAAATCGTAATAAGACAAAAAGTAAATAAAAAATATTAGCAGTACAAATAAGTTTCAGCCGTTTGACAAAAGTTGGCAGAACCAGAAGGTTATGTTGAAATTGCCAGATGTAAAACGTAATATCGTAAGTTTCGTCATCTGGTAACAACATAACTTTGAAGTATTAGTGACTCCATATCAGCATCACATATTTTGTACGTGCGAAAATGTCAAGTTTTGTGCCGAATTAGCGTCATTTGCGGGAACTTTTGATTTACGTCTTTAGTTTGAAGAAATCTGTAGCTGAGACGCATCAGTTGTTTGTAGAAGCATATGGTGAGGTTGTTTTATGTGAGAAAAGTTGTCACATAACTTCTCTGAGTGGTTTAAAAAGTTTAAAAATGGTAAGTTTGACGTGGAAGGCAAAGATGCAGTGGAAGGCTGAAAGTGTACGAAGACACAGATTTGGAAGTTTTATTGGAGGAAAATTCATTCGAAACGCAAAAAGAACTTGCACGTATATTTAGAAGAGACTCAACAAGCAATTTTCACATTGTTTAAAATTATTGGGAATGATTCAAAAGCTTGGAAATTGGTTTCCATATGAACTGAAGCCAAGCCCGCATATTGCGGCGTAGTTCAAAACCTATTTGGAAACAATTAATTGGGAAGTCCTACCCAATCCGCTGTATTCACCAGACATTGCCCCTTCTGATTATCACTTGTTCCGGCCGATGGCACATGATCTGTCTTAACAGCGCTTTACATCATGTGGAGATTCCAAAAATTGGGTCGATTCACGGATAATCTCAAAAGATGAAGAGTTCTTCCGACGTGGTATTCGAATGCTATTAGAAAGATGGGAAAACGTAGTGGCTAGCGATGACCAGTACTTTGAGTAAAATGCAATGTACCATTCTTTCACATTAAATCCCTAACGCTTGATCGAAAGCGGCGGAAACTTATTTGTATTTCTAATAAAATAAATAAAATAACAAAAATAACACTAAAATTTAACTTAAAAAAAAATAAATAAATAAAACGTTACTTACCGTATGAGTATTAATTTTCATTTTTGAACAGTTTTCCTGGACTTGATAAGATATAGTAAAGCACTTCTAACTATTACATTCAATATATAAGAAGGCTTTTGCTTAACTATTGGTTGACCTGTATGTCATCTGTAATTATGTATGCATTACATAATGTATTTAAATATTGTTCTAGATTATCAACACATAGAACAACCTACAATGCATTTACACCAATTTTCGTGCATAGTTCAACTATATTCTACTTCTTCTGAGTAACCCTGTAAATGGGGAATGATTTTCACAAAACAGACACAAAACCCACTTATGTATGTAAAAGATGTATGTTCGTTGCATTTGTTTTAGAGTAGTTTATATATGTTAAATCATACCTAACAGAAATTTCACCAATAGACAAATGTATTGGAATTCTCTTGAATTGTCCTGTACACAAACGATTCACTTGAATTTAATAGAAAGTTTAGTGTAGCATCCCTATATGACACAAATTTAGAATAGTGAGTTTGGTCTTCTTACTGTAATTTGTTCTTGAGATATGCTGATAACAATCAGACGCGCATAGATAGATCCACCTCTAAAAATATAATTTTTAGATTCAGGAGACGTCAAGACGTCTAAATATAACAAAAACTCAATTTTGAAAATTTTACCCAAAACTATAATTTCTCTACCATATATATGGATAAGGGAAAAGTAAATTGACCGCAAATTTTACAAGGTTATGATACATTTCTTCTGGGCTATTTTTGTCATATGCAATTTTTTTTTGTAAATTTTTTTTATACATATATGAATTCATTCAATTTGCATTTTTTGTATACAAGGGTATCAATTTAATTGATACACTCCCTACAGCCTTTTTGGTAAAGTCTTTTAATGACCTTTGGTTTTGTTTGGTTTGTATTCTCACTCTACGGTCATTTTTTACACAATAAAGCTCGCTATATACTGTTAAAAATTTGGTGTTAGTTTGAACCAAAACTTGGTACTGAAGTAGCTGGAATCACCCGATCGTTCAGTATTCTACCATGATTTGATAATTTTTTGTTGAAACAAACAAACAAACAAACAAAAAAAAAAATGACCGAGACAGGGTTCGAAATGAAATTTTATTGTTTTAAGTGAAACACTCTGGCAGTGCCATACTTCCTTACCCTCTAATTCTGTTTCTTTGATTTTGATGAAAGGGGCTAAATTTCCTAGGGTCTTACCTTGGCCCAAGGCTATGTTGTTGCACAAAATTTGCACTTTACCCTATGCTTTCGACCACACTTTTTAATTTAAGCTTGGCTGGGTTTCAATAGGAATTTTACTGATTCATACTTCCCTTGTGAATGGACGTATGGTAGCTCAAATTTTGGTGCAGCTTAAATTCTATCGCAAGAAGTAGAAAACTCAAAGCGAGGCTGAAACATATTATAGTATTGCTTGTAACTTTATATAATGTTTCAAGTTTGAACTGAAATTTTTAACACTGCACCGGGTTCTACGGTATAAGAGGATACCGAACGTATAAAAAATATCCATGCCTCAATCAGAAATATAATTTGGAGCTTGGCCACTAAATGCTACAGCTTTAATCATTCCTTTACATGATTGTTTCATTAATTTTATAAAAGTATTTTATTGCTAAAAAAAGAAATAAAATTATATTAATTTAGTCAATATTATTAAACATATTTTGAAAATTAATTATTTATTGTTTGGGTTTCTTTTATGTTTTATGTAAATACGAAGTACTAAATCAGGGTTCATATAGAACAACTTTTTTTTTTTAAATCTTAGACTACCACCTGTGTTCTGAAACAATAACAACAACAACAACAACAAAAAAAAAAAAACGTCTGTTAAATGTAAACTTATGTATATATATATTAGCAAAATCGTTGTTTGGAATTACTACTATAAGACTCAGGCAAAAAAGAAGGGCCGTACAAAACCTGTCAAATAAGTAATGTGTGACTTTGAAAATAAATTATTGTTTTATGTGATCGTTTATCACTGGATTACCTGAAAACTAATATGAACTAGAGACAATATTTCAGTTTGTGTCCCCACAGTAAAAATGCTCTTTTCATACGGCATATTTTATATATTTTTTTCTTTAATTGAACATTTAAACATACAGTAGTTTGTCGTATGTTTTATTTAATAACTTTATTATTTGTTTTATAGAAAGTTAATGTTTTTTATTTTTATGTAAAACTTTTTATTTCCCCAAGCACATAACTCAAAAACACAAATATCTATAGAAATTATACACAACTTAACAACATTATAAAAAATTGAATAATCTTATTTATTTTTATCTATTATTAACTATTTTTCTATTTCCTTCAAAATGCCTTCCTTATGCAAATATTCTGCGCACAATCCACAGAAAGCAAATTCTCAATCTAGAATTTTTAGAAACCAACACACTTTGCATGAATTGCATTTAGCATCATTTGAGTGAAAAAGCTGAATAGATGTGTGAAAATGCATCATACCTTTGAGTACAGGAGATTACTAAGGTAAAATACTTTGTTTCAGATAACATCTGCAACAATAATGCGGGACAAAATCATAAGTAATTCAAAATTCTCTCGAATCTGTACATACATTTTTCTATATTTGCTCTTGTCTGTAGTTAAAAATGCAAAACATTTTACCCAAAATGTGCTATGTGAAAAATTTAGCCAGAAAAGAAAACTGTTTTAAACTTCAATTTTTTATATATATGCCTAATAAGGATGTAAAAATAATTTTGATTTTAAATTAAATTTACTAAAACATGTGAAAAAATTCGCATATATGGTTTTATTGTGGTGTTTTTTTTATAATTTTATTTGTGTATACTTATATTCTTGACAATTTTATTTGAGATTCATTACGAAAAGCTGTATACATACTTAATACCTCAAATAATAAGCAAATTTTCATAAAAAAGTTTCTTAATTGCATAGAACATACTGTGCAATAGTTATTAAAAATATTTTTTCAGTTTTATAGTCTACATCGTATTATGAGAGATAAAATCATATTGTTTCGATAAGCGGGCATGACACTGTAATTAAACAAACTGAAGAAAAAAGAAGTACATCGCCTTCATCTAGAACAAATAAGTAGTCAATTCCTGTACCCCTGAACTAGAAATAGAGATTTTCGAACTATGCGTGAAAAGTAAATAATAATAATAATAATAATAATAGAAGAAATGAACCGAAAATTTTCTAGTCTATAATTTTTTAGATGGCGAAACAATATTATGAATCCGTGGAATTGAAAAATTCTCACTTGTTTTTCTAGAATTGGGTCAGCTCCGGTCAGGTTGAGTTTAATGTCGCACCAGCGCAGCACAATGGATGTTCCGGAGGCATACCGTCACAGTTTTTATCCTCCATGGTGGGGGATAGTTTCCCCGCTTCGGTGATCCCCAGAAGTATAATTTTGAATGGAAATATGGTGGACATTGCGACCACGACGACTTTTAAGTGCACCAGTCACCATTAGTGTACACAACGGCCTTTGGACGACTCGAGTACAGGATCCAATTTTCCAATTAGGAGCTCGGAGCTCTACTGACTGGGCTAACAGAGCCATGGCTCGTGCCCTAGAATAAGGCCACAAACTTGAAGTATAGTTACTAAATCTCGCCTTTCGAATTCGCATTGATTTGAAGATATTTTTAAATGAGTTTGTCTACGATAATTTAAGAAAACGCTCTAGAATTCTAATAGGGGTTTCAAGAATTCACTAGCAAATGGAATTATAAATTATGAGGATAATATGAAACTATTTTCACTAAAGCTACGATTTGTTCTTTGAAAGTCTCACAGAATTCTTTTTTTCAGTTCATTTTAGTTAAAAAAACTTCATTTCCAATTAATCTGATAGATATCATAATTCTGAAAACATTAGTTAAACACATGTTTTCTAAATTTATAGAAATGAAAATCCAAATAGAGTTCAAGGTTCTTCTATTATAAGGTTGGGCCATTTGAAGAGTAGCCAATCAGAAGCAAGCAGAAGTGAAACGTCACAGGGCGGAATACAGAAACAAACTACGATGCAAATATACAGCTGTTAGCCCAGAGCTAGCTATTACTTACTAAAAAATATATCTTATAATCTGATATAAATATTACCCAAAAACGAAAATCATGTATGGTATTACATGAAATAAAAGTACATTCGTTAAAATATTTATTTTAAATGCATATAAGTTCATAAAAAATTATAAAGCTTTCGCGTTTTCGGCAACATTGCCTTGCATTTGTTTACATTTATAATACTTAAATAAAACGATGAATTTCAATTATATTAAAATGAAATGAAATAAAAATGCAGTTATTTAATTGTTGTGCTCAAAAGAAAGCACATATATTTTTTTAAAAGAATGTAAAATATATACATTTTACTATACGATCGCGATATGTTTGTTTACATTTCAGATATTTCAGTAAAATTATGAATTTTAATTTTATGAGTAAAAATAAAATATAAGTACATTTTTTAAAATATTTGTTCAAAATAAAACACTTCTATTTTTCAATTTAAAAAGAAATACACAATATATGAAGTTATTTGTAATATTGATATGTTTGTTTACCTTTTAAATACTTCAATATTGTTATGAATTATTTCAGTAAGACGATGAATTTAAATTATATTAAAATGAAATAAAAATGCAGTTATTTAAATGTTTCGCTCAAAAGAAAGCGCACGTATTTGTTTAAAAAAATCTAAAATATATAAATTTTGCTGTACTAGTGTGATTTGTTTGTTTACATTTCAGATATTTCAGTAAAATTGTGAATTTTAATTTTATGAGTAAAAATGAAATAAAAATACATTCTTTAAAATAGTTTGTTCAAAATAAAACACTTTATAATTTTCAATTTAAAAAGAAATACATAGTATATTCAGTTATCTGTAATATTATGATAGGTTTGTTTACCTTTTAAAACTTCAATATTATGAATTTTAATATTAAAAGTAAACTAAATATTGGAAATAGGAGAAATTAATATTTATGTCAGACTTTAAACTCATATTAAATTTATTATTTCCCCATTTAAAAAAAGTTTCAGCATAACAATATATTTCAAAACAATTATTAGTATCAGTTTACAAATAAAATAGGTTCCTTAATAACAGAAATTAGAAGGGTACTAAAATCACTTACCGAATTTTTGGTTGTTGAACTCCAAGTGTATTTTAATTATATATAATTACAATTATTATTTCGTCCCATGTAACATGCTGAGTGATTGGTAATTGATCAGCACAAATTAATAATTGATTTATCTTCTAATACAGCTAAATTTTCGCAATCCACTAATCAACAAATCAGTTGTGACAGTGTTTGTTTACATTGCAATTGATATGTGGACTTCAGAGAATTGTGGATTTTTGAGAGATGATTATACTTCACTTTGCATGAAAGAAGAAATGTATGAAATTTTGTACTGCAGCAATCAATAATATGCATATATGTATCATATGTATTTATGTAATCAGTAATATGCTTAATGTACAAGAAAAAAAAAAAAGATCTTCGGATACAGCTAACTTGTCTTGCATGAAAATCTGTACTGTAGCGGAAAGTAATATGAATATACAAAAAAGTCTGATATGAGAATGGACTCATGATCACTTTTTTCATTCTTGCACCGAAAAAGAGGGAAGGGCAGTTGATAAAACACAATCCAGAAAAAAAAAAAAATGATACGTGGTGGTGGGTCTAACCGTCTAACATTATGATAGCACAGTTTAAAAACGTTTAAGTTACAAATGAAAATTTATAGTAGTACTGAAAATTATTTCAACTGAATTATTCATTTGAGTATTCACTTGCTGTATAAATACAAATTTTTCGCATATTTTTGAGTAAAATTTGATAGCATATCAAATATGAAAGAAACGCCTCTCTCTCATTGAAATCCGAGCCGGACAGTTGGATGATGTTCCTTGTAAGTAAAAGAAATCACTGGTATACAAAGAATTAATTAACTTTCGAAAAACCTAAAATAGTGCTTGCCTATTTTCGCTAAAATGCTAAAGTAATTTTTTTGCCAGGTTAAACCCTGTCAGTAAATATACTCCAAATTAATAAATACGAAACTTTGAATAAACACCATAAAATGCAAGAACTTGCAACATTTGTTTCAGGTTAAAAGAAAACACAACACTTCATCAAGGCGAATAAACTAGGCAAGAGTGCTGCCGAAGGGTCATGTTTTCGTTTCACCTGAAACAATTATTGTGAACTCTTGCATTTTATGGTGTTTATTCAAAGTTTTGTACTTATTACTTTCAAACCTCAGTTCTGTGGTGTTTATTTACTTATTTTTTAATATATATATATATATAATACTCCAAAATGTTTAAGCAATGATCAACAATTTTTTACAAAAGAAAAATTATATTCATTGTTTAAATATGGTATGACAGAAATAGTTTCAAAACATTTTGCTCATGTTGGCTTGTTGGTATTTTTAAAACTATTTTCATTGGAAAACATGTGCTACTACGGACACTTTTAACATGTTATTACAAAAGTTACATTGAAATGTGTTACTACATAAAAACAATTTCATAAAATTTTCAATTATCCAGATACTTTCTACAGAGGATTAAAGAAAGAAAAAATTAAAATTAAAAAAAGTACTAAGATTTTTTTTTTTTTTTTTTTTACACACAAGTTTATTTCATTTTAATTGTATTAACTGCAAATTTAATTTTAAACTGCAAAAATATTTTTGTGTGTACTCATTTTTATCCACTACATAACTTAATGAGATACCACAATTTGTTTCATGTTTTATAAAGATAATAAATTTTAACAAAATCTTAATTATGTTCCTATTTGAATTTTTTTAAAAAAAGGTCACTTTTAACAGCAGACAACAGGCATTGGCTACTGCCTGCTTTCAAAAGAGTATACTTGAAAATCGAAGGGAAGTAGCATAAACATTTAACAAACATACTTATTACATGATTATTGCTAATTTAATATCCCTTTGATTTATTACTTCTGATCTGGAAAATGTATGATGTAATATACACGATGATATTACTTACATGATTTGATTTTATGAGCAATCTATGTATTGCTATTATACATCACAGTTTTTCAGCAATGTTCTATCACTTTCAATAATGTATTCTTTAAAAAATATATGTGCTCTAATGCGGAGCATGTCAAAGAAGCAACAAAAGACGTAGATTAAGATTATCACACGGTACATTTAAACAAATTCGATTAAAAGAAAAAATAAATAAATAAATAATAAAAAAGCAATTTAAACACAGTTATTTCAAATGTAAACAAGATTTGATCGATCCGCCTTATGACGTAGTGCGTGAGAAATCTCAAATAGCTAAAAATTCGCGCATCTATGAAATGGCACCCCCCTGATAGAGTTGACAAAAAATAGAGAAAATTAAATTAAATACAAAATAAAAGCCATATAAAAATTCGGGTGTGAGTTTAATTTTTTTTTATATATTGTAATATTTGGCTAGAAAATATGAATAAATGTATCAGTGATAAAAGTGTTATAAGAAAAGTAAAAAACAGATTACTCTAAGAAATCAGTAATTTGATCAGATTAGGAGTAATATAAATAAATATGCGTAAATATAAACTTAAATTCTTATTTGTTAATTATTTTTTACACATATAAATTTTTAATTGCAATATCAATAGATATAGAGAAAAATATTAGAAAAAATTAGAAAAAAGGAAATCTTAGAAACCGGTAATTTGTTAATTATAATAAATTTATTTTAAAACTACTTCACATTAACCAAAATATTAAAAATATTTAATTTAGTATTATTATATTTCATTGCATATTTGTATTAGCTATAAAATATACTATTTGTGGTTATGTTAACAGTTTAAAACACTTGTCGTATCTTAATATACAACTAAATATTCATGCTAGCCTTCGAAGGAATATATCTCAAATCCTCTTACGTGTCTTTGCTATTACAGAAGACCATTTATAATTATATACCGAATCGTAATAAACGTTCCTATTGAACTCATTTCAATCAAAGAATCTTACATTCCTCAAAGGGCGGCAACATCGTCTCTATTTAAATTGGATTAACTCAGTATTAGCAGAGCATCTTATCTGGAAACGCTTTGAATAGTGAGTAGCTGAAATGAGTGATGTGGAGAATTTAATTTTAATATATTTAAATGTCGATATTCAATAAAATATCACAGTTTAAATGACAAAAAAAAAAAAAAAGTAATAATAACACTGGTCGGAAAAACAAAAGCAGATAAATGATAATAATAATAAAAATATTTCAGTTTGAGTCCCCACAATAAAAATGCTCTTTTCATACGGCATATTTTATATATTTTTCTTTAATTGAACATTTAAACATACAGTAGTTTGTCGTATGTTTTATTTAATAACTTTATTATTTCTTTTAAAAGAAAGTTAATGTTTCTTATTTTTGTGTAAAATTTTATATTTACCCAAGCACATAACTCAAAAACACAAATATCTATAAAAAATATACACAACTTAACAACATTATAAAAATTTGAATAATCTTATTTATTTTTATCTATTATTAGCTATTTTTTTCTTTCCTTCGAAATGCCTTTCTTATGCAAATATTCTGCGCACAATCCACAGAAAGCAAATTCTCAATCCAGAATTTTTGAAAACCAATACACTTTGCATGAATAATTCATTTAGCATCATTTGAATGAAAAAGCTGAATACTATATGTGTGAAAATGCGTCATATATTTGAGCACAGGAGATTACTAAGGTAAAATATTTTGTTTCAGATAACATCCGCAACAATAATGTGTGACAAAATCATAAGTAATTCAAAGTTCTCTCGAATCTGTACAGACATTTTTCTATATTTGCTCTTGTCTGTAGTTAAAAATGCAAAATATTTTACCCAAAAATTTGCTATGTGAGAAATTTTGCCAGGAAAGAAAACGGTTTAAAACTTCAATTTTTTATAAATATGCCTAATAAGGATGTAAAAATAATTTTGATTGTAAATTAAATTTACGAAAATATGTAAAAAAAATCGTATATATGGTTTTACTGTGGTGTTTTTGTATAATTTTATTTGTGTATACTTATATTCTTCACAATTTTATTTGAGATTTATTACGAAAAGCTTTATACATACTTAATACCTCAAATTTAAAGCAAATTTTCAGAAAAAAATGTTCATTATTGCATAGAACATACTGTGCAATAGTTATTAAAAATATTTTTTCAGTATTATAGTCTACATCGTGTTATCTATATATATAAAAGAGTAAACTCACTGATTCACTGATTCACTGACTCAACACGGTTGTGGTGATCCTATGGGAGATAGAGTCACAATTGTTGGTGAGCAGGTTGATTTTAGGACACTGACGCTCACTAAGACGGGATTTTGCGAAATACCACCCTGTTCCCCCGGGGGGAGCAGAAGGCAAAAACCATCTTTATAAGCATAACTCGGCTCCAAATTGCTTCACGGTGAAGAAATTGCAGATGGGGAGACTAGACTTGAATACAAAAAAAATCATTTTCTACGATTTTGGAATTTTGGATTTTTAAGGGGGGTAGGGGATAAAAATGAGATTTTCGGGGCGCGTAAGGCAAAACACATTTATACGTATAACTCGGCACCAATTTACTTCACAGTGAAGAAATTGCAGATGGGGAGACTAGACTTGAATACGAAAAAATTATTTTCTGCGATTCTGGAATTTTTGATTTTTAAGGGGTGAAGGGGGTGAAAATGATTTTCGGAGGTGCAGAAGGCAAATACACCTTTATAAGCATAACTCGGCTCCAAATTGCTTCACGAGGAAGAAATTGCAGAAGGGGAGACTAGACTTGAATACAAAAAAATAATTTTCTGCGATTTTGGAATTTTGGACTTTTAAGGGGGAAAAGGGGTGAAAATGATTTTCGGATGCGCAAGAGGCAAAAACACCTTTATAAGCATAACTCGGCTCCAAATTACTTCACGATGAAAAATCTGCAGATGGGGAGACTAGACTTAAGTACAAAAAAAAACATTTTCTGCGATTTTGGAATTTTGGATTTTTAAGGGGGGAGAGGGGGTAAAATGGATTTTCGGGGGGAAATTTAGCAATATATGGATTTTCGAGTAAAATTCTAGCAGTAATAGATCAAAGATATTAAAAAAAAAAAAAAAGCCAAACGTCTTCTTGAAGGTATTTTCAAAAATTCATTTTTGATTTTTTCTGATTTTCGATTTTGGAGGGGGGGGGGGGAGTTACGAAGGGGCAAATTCGACTCCCCGCTCCTTTTAGCACTAAATTCGTCCGTGGAAATCTATAGGAGCTGAGGTCACAAATTTTAGTGTGTGGCTTATTTACGTGTGTCCAAAACCCATTGTAACGGGATTTTGTGAAAGCCCCCCCCCTTTACCCCTTTGGGAGCGTGGTGTGGAATAAAAGAGTAAAATCACTGATTCACAGATTCAACACAGCCGTGGCAATTCTATGGGAGATAGGCTCACAAATTTTGGTGAGCACGTTGGTTTTAGGACCATGACGCCCATTAAGGCGGGATTTTGCAAAATATCCCCCCGCTGCCCCTGGGGGGGCAGAAGGCAAAATTTCCCTTATAAGCATAATTCGGCTACAAATAGCTTCACTGTGAAGAAATTGCAAAGAGACTAGAATTGAGTGCAAAAAAAAAGAATTTTCTGCGATTTGAGTTTTGGATTTTTAAGAGGGGGAGGGGGTAAAAACTATCTTCGGAGGCAAATTTAGCTAAATACGCGTTTTCGAGTAAAAATGTTCCAATAACAGCACAAAGATATAGAAAATCGCCAAGAGTCTTCTTGAGGATATTTCCAAAACATCATGTTTGATTTTTCGTGATATTCGATTTTTTTTTGGGGGGGGGGAGTTACGAGGGGGTAAATTCGAGCCCCCTCTTTTAGCGCTGAATTCATCCGGGGAAATCTATAGGACCTGAGGTTACAAATTTTAGTGAGTGGCTTACTTACGTGTGTCTGACACCCACTGTAATGGGGTTTTGCGAAAGTCCCCCCTTTTCCCCTTGTGGGGGGGGGCAATATAAACCCGTTTCCAAGTATAACTTTGCTTCAAATTATCTCAGTAAGATTACTTTGTATATGTGGGTTGTTTATGCTTTTTCAACACGCACAGTAATGGGATTTTACAAATTTTCATCCTTCCCCCCTTTAAAGGCGGGGGGGGGAGGCGAAAACACGCTTATAAGAGTAACCGTGCTCCAAATTGTCTCAGGATAACGATTTTTTGATATGTCAATTAATTATGCGTACTCAAGACACATACTGCAAAGAGATTTCGTAAAATTCCGTCCTATCCCCCCTTGGGGGTAGGGGTGGGGTAAAAAGCATGTTTCCAAGCATAACTTTGCTTCAAATTATCTCAATAAGATTACTTTTTACATGTGAGTTGTGTATGCATTCCCAACACGCATTATTAAGGGATCTTAAGAAAATTCCCCCTCCCCTCCTTCAAAGGCGGGGAGAGAGGCAAAAAACGCTTTTAAGAGTAACTCTGCTCCAAATTATCTCATAATAACGAGTTTTTGATATGTCGATTGGTTATGCGTACTCAAGACACACACTAATAAGGGATTTTGTAAAATTCCACCTTATTCCCCTTAGGGGGTGGGGGGGGGCAAAATCATGTTTTCATGCGTAACTCTGCTCCAAACTATCTTAGATAATTTTTTATGTGCGGGCTCATTATGCGTTCCCAACACGCACTATAAGGGGATTTTTGTGAACTTTTCTTTTTCCTACCTTTAAAAGCGGGGTGGGGGGTGGAGGGAAAAAACACGTTTTAAAGAGTAACTCTGCTCCAAATTATTTCAGGAAAGCGATTTTTTGATAGGTTGATTGATTATGCGTACTCAACACAAACTACAAAGGGTTTATTTGGAATTCCGTGCTATCACCCCCTGAGGGTTGGGGGTTATTTAAAACATGTTTTCATGCGTAACTCTGTTCCAAACTATCTTAGAATGGCAATTTTTGATGCGTGGACTGCTTATGCGTATTCAACACACACTACAAATTGATTTTGTGAAACTCTACCCTACCTCCCCTTAGCGGGGGGGGGGGACATTTATTCAGTTAAAAGCGGGCCGGAGGGGGGCTAAAAACACGTTTTAAAACATAACTTTGCTTAAAAAAAATCTTAGAATCCTGATTTTTTAATATGTGGGCTAGGTATGTGTATGCAACATGCATTATAAAGGGATTTTGTGAAGTGTGGCGAGTGGGAAAACTGCTATCGAAGGTATCGAGAACTTTGAGTTAGATTTTGACTGATTTCAATGATTTTATTATTATTATTATTATTAAGGATATGGTATTTTGAGACTTCATTTCAATATAATGACCAGCGAAGCGGGCAAAGCCTGCTAGTGAGAGATAAAATCATGATGTTTCGATGAGTGTACATGACACTATAATCAAACAAACTGAGGAAAAAAATGCATTCATCGCCTTCATCTAGAACAAATAAGTAGTTAATTCCTGAACCCCTGAACTAGAAATAGAGAGTTTCGAACTATGCGTGAAAAATTAATAATAATTATAATAATAGACGAAATGAATCGAAAATTTCTGGTTTATAATTTTTTAGATGGAGAAACAATATTATGAATCCGTGAAATTGCAAAAGTCTCACTTGATTTTCTAGAACTGGGTCAGGTCTGGTCAGATTGGATTTAATGTCGCACCAGCACGGCACAATGGGAAACTGGCAACGGTCTTGAATATACCCCAAAGGTTGGTCCGGAGACATACCATCGCAATTTTTAACCTCTATGGAGGGGGATAGTTTCCCCGCTTCGGTGACCCCCAGAAGTATAATTTCGAATGGGAATATGGTGGACATTGCGACCACGTCGGATTTTATGAGCACCAGTCACCATTAGTGTACAGTCGGTAACAAAAGTATCCGAACATTAGCAAAAATGCCCATGTAAAAAAAGTAGAGTTAATACTGTTTTGTTAAATAAATCCTTGTTGAATCATGTCCTTAGACTGACTAAGAACAGGATTCGACAAGAATTTATTTAACGAAACAGTATTTACTCTACTTTTTTACATAGGAATTTTTGCTAGTGTTCGGATACTTTTGTTACCAACTGTACACAACGGCCTTTGGCCGACTCGAGTACAGGACCCAATTTTCCAATTAGGAGCTCGGAGTTCTACTGACCGGGCTAACAGAACCATGACACGTGCCCTAGAATTAGGCCATAAACTGGAAGTACAGTTACTAAAACTCGGCTTTTAAATTCGCATTGATTTAAAGAGATTCTTAAATGAGTTTGACCACCATAATTTAAGAAGACGCTCTAGAATTCTAATAGGGGTTTCAAGAATTCAGTAGCAAATGGAATTATAATTTATGAGGATAATATGAAACTATTTTTACTACAGCTACGATTTGTTTTTTGGGAGTCTCACATATATATTTTTTTTTTTTTTCAGTTCATCCCAGCTAAGAAAACTTTATTTCTAAGTAACCTGATAGATATCATAATTGAGAAAATATTAGTTCAGCACATGTTTCCTAAATTTATAGAAATGAAAATTTAAAAACAGTTGACAGGAAACAGCTAAAATTAAATTAAATACAAAATAAAAGCCATATTAAAATTCGGGTGTGAGTTTAATTTTTTTATATATTGTAATGTTTGGCTAGAAAATATCAATAAATGTATCAGTGATAAAAGTGTTATAAGAAAAAATAAAAAACATTGCTCTAAAAAATCAGTAATTTGGTCAGAATAGGAGTAATATAAATAAATATGCGTAAATATAAAGTTATATTCTTATTTGTTATTAATTTTTTACACATATAATTTTTTAATTGCAATATCAATAGATATAGAAAAAAATATTATAAGACAATTAGAAAAAAAGAAATCTTAGAAACGGTTAATTTGTTAATAATAATAAATTTATTTTAAAACTACTTCACATTAACCAAAATATTAAAAATATTTAATTTAGTATTATTATATTTCATTGCATATTTGTATTAGCTATAAAATATACTATTTGTGGTTATGTTAACAGTTTAAAACACTTGTCGTATCTTAATATACAACTAAACATTCATGCTAGGATTCGAAGGAATATATCTCAAATCCTCTTACGTGTCTTTGATATTACAGAAGACCATATATAATTATATACCGAATCGTAATAAACGTTCCTATTGAACTCATTTCAATCAAAGGATCTTACATTCCTCAAAAGGTGGCAACATCGTCTCTATTTAAATTGGATTAACTCAGCATTAGCAGTTCATCTTATCTGGAAACGCTTTGAATAGTGAGTAGCTAATTCGAAAATAAATTTAATGTCTCAGAAAGATGAATTTAATTGGAAATGAGTGATGTGGAGAATTTAATTTTAATATATTTAAATGTCGATATAGAATAAAATATTGCAGTTTAAATGACAAAAAAAAAAAAAAAAAAAAAAAAGTGACATTAACACTGGTCGGGGAAACAAAAACAGATAAAAACTAGTACGTTGTGGCCACCACAAAACTTTCTTCTATATTTTCCTATACAAATTCACTCAGTAACAATATTAAAAAAAAAAAAAAAGATTTTTTTTCTAAGTTTTTTTCGTTAAAAGTAAAAAAAATCGATAACTTTGTAACTTATTACAGATTTATAGTTCAACCATTCCTTTTAAAGGTATTGACGAGACCTTTCGAAAGGTACCCATCTTGAAAATTTACCCCACCCCTCCCACCGGGGAGTACTTCCCCGCAGAGGGAGAACCGATGCCTCCACATGCACATTTTTTTTCCAAGTTATCTACTACTATTATCAATAATTCATATTAATTTTACAATCACAAGTTTAAAATAACTCTCATTATGCGCATTTACATGAAATTTTGTCCTATACTGCCATGTTAAAAATTTACAAAAAGTGCGATCACAGCGCCACCTGTTAAGCGATTGATCCTTAAATCTAATCAGCACCAGTTTATGTCAGGGTGCAACTAAATACCAAGTTTGGTTAAATTTCATTCATTGGTTTGTGAGATGCAGCGTCCACAAGAAATGTGATACAGACAGACAAACAGACAGATACACACAGACATATTCTAAAAACTATCAATTCGTGTTCAGGATATCCCAAAACGTGTAAATCCATCAAAAAATAGAGGTCGAAAAATCCAAATGTATTTCCAAAATTGACCATCACGTACAGTTTTTGAGAAATAAGTAATCTTGCAGTAGTAAATGAAAAACAATCTATTCGCTACAAAACAATAAAAAATGAACAATCTTTATTACATTATTTCATCTATAATAATAAAAGGAAAGGTTTGTCTGTCTGTCTGTTCTTTTATACGTTCAGCCCCTATTGAACGCAGAAGTACAAAAATTGATATACGGATGCTCAGGAGCCTTCCGGAGGGGCTCCTGAAAACTGAATTTAAAAATTTTAATTAGTTTCGGAGGTATTAATTAAAAGGTTGACCCATGTCGATCGAAAAATGACCAAAAATCCTTATTGCTTAAAAAGAGGCATTCTATCAGCAGACGATTTTAACGGCTGTCTCGATGGAAGTCATTAATGTCACATGATCTTGAACTGGGGTTAAAAATTGCAAATTTCAAAGTGCTTCAAATTTTCTTTTTCTCACACAACACTTAATATACAACCTATTCAGCACAAAAACAACCTGCAGTTAAAATTTCATCAATTTTCATTAATAAACAAAGCAGTTACATTTTAATTGCAAATTAAATTTTATTCTAACGCGTAATCTATCTTTCAATAGACGATAGCAGTTTCCATAGCAACAAAATACATTTGAAGGAACTAAGAAATACTTTTTCTTTTTCTTTTTACTTCCATTACCCGACTACCGTGGTATATATAGGTTTTGGGGACCTAAAAAATATTTATTTTTCTTTTTACTTCCATTAACCGACTACCGTAGATAATGGAATTAGAGATTTCACGTGATTTACATGTTTTAGAATGTCCTGATTAGGTTTTCTTTTGTATTTCAGCTACTAATTAAAATAATTTCACAAGTAACACATTATTTGAAAGCTTTGTTGATTTGGAATTGAACAGTAGATTACAGAAATTTCTACCGCCAGATATTTTAAAATTTCGATATTTCAAATTCTAATTAAATTATTTTTAATGCATCATTCGAAAGATATTTTAAAGTTCTTTTAAATTATCGAAAGTTTTCCCCAGATTTACACGTTTTGAGGTGTCCTGAATCAGTTTTCTTTTATATCTCAGTTATTAATTAAAAAAATTTCATAAGTAATACATCATTTGAAAGCTTTGTTGAGTTGATACACATTTTAAAGTACTTTTACACTATCGAAAATGGAATTCGACATTTCACCCGATTTACACGTTTTGAGGTGTCCTGATTAGGTTTTCTTTTGTATTTCATCTACTAATTAAAATAATTTCATGAGTAATGCATCATTTGAAAGCTTTGTTGATCTGGAATGGAACAATAGATTACAGAAATTTCTACCGCCTGATGGCGCTGTAATATTTTAAAATTTCAAAATTTCAATTTCTAATTATGATTAAATTATTTTTAATACATCATTCGAAAGATATTTTAAAGGTCTTTTAAATTATCAAAAGTTTTCACCAGATTTACACGTTTTGAGGTCTCCTGAATCAGTTTTCTTTTGTATCTCAGCTACTAATTAAAATAATTTCATAAGTAATGCATTATTAGAAAGCTTTTTTGATTTGGAATTGAACAGTGGAATACAGAAATTTGTACCGCCATATGGCGCAGTAATATTTTATAATTTCAATATTTCAATTTCTAATTATGATTAAATTATTTTTAATACATCATTCGAAAGATATTTTAAAGTTCTTTTAAATTATTGAAAGTTTTCACCAGATTTACACGTTTTGAGGTGCCCTGAATCAGTTTTCTTTTATATCTCAGTTATTAATTAAAAAAATTTCATAAGTAATACATCATTTGAAAGCTTTGTTGAGTTGATACACATTTTAAAGTACTTTTACACTGTTGAAAATAGAATTCGAGATTTCATCCGATTTCAGCTAATTGAGTAAGACCGTTCAAAATTGGTATATGTAAGTTAATTAGGAGGGGCTGGAAGGGTGGAGAAGGAATAGGCGCGCAGCGCGCATGGGTTTGGGACCCGGTGCGAGTTTTTACCCGATGATTAAAGATTTTTTTTTTTTTTTTTGAATTTTATTTTCTTAATACTAAAAGTTTGAGTTGAGAAGGAATATGCGTGTACAGCGCACGTATATCCTCAAAAGTGCGCGCTCAGCGCGTATGGGTCTGCGCTGCCGAAGGCAGTGGCGTCCCGGTGTGAGTTTTTACCCGAAGCTAAATGATATATTTTTAAATTCCTTTTCTTAAGAATGAAAGTTTATGAAGAATAACATGGAATTTTGAGAATTCATAAGGATGTTGAAGGAGTACGTGCGCGCAGCGCACGGGTCTACGCTGCCGAAGGCAGTGGAGACCCGGTGCGACATTTTTCCCGATGAGAAATTTTTTCTCTTTTTTTTCACATGATAAAAATTAATGCAATTTTGAGAATGCATTAATTATTGTGATTCATTTAAAAATAGTGACCAGCGAAGCGGGCGTAGCCTGCTAGTAAGTAAATAAATTGTACCACGGAAAAGTAAATTTGTTGATATTTGTCTTTTGAAATTGTGGATACATGAATTGAGATTATGGATCTTCAAAAGAGGGTAAACAACTTTTTCAGAAAAACATGAATATTGTTTTCTATAGAAAGTGGAATGAAAATTAGGCGAAAGAAAATAAAAAAATAAGGATTAGTACACTGATAGCGCTAACGCTTCAGTGGAAGAAAACTATAATTTCTAAAGATGACCTCATCCCCTTCCTCCAACTCCCTCAAAAGAAAAAAAAATGGTACGTAATGAAACAATTTAATTCGATAAATGGGTTTAGTATTTTTGTTACTAACATTTTGCATGTGCTCAATCGACAACTGAGTATTACCTTCCCACAGCATCCCAGGTTGACAATGTTAAAAGAAAATGTTAAATGTACTATGACGCTACACAGTAACCGCTTATTGTACTTAATGATAATTCTGTAAATATTTTATATTATTTTTTTCGTATTTACTAATGTTGCACTAAGCATAAGGGAGGGTCCTGGGTGGGCATTTAACTGTATTGAATGATTTCTTGGTGAATTTTGATATTTGTGCGAATTATGTTTTCTTAAAAAATCGAAACCACACAAGTTACTCCGCATGTATGCAAATTTTTATTAGATTTAGCCTACTATCGCAAGAATTATAGAATTAAAAATATCTTATGGCCCCACCAGTGGCAGAAAGACTCTGATGTCGAAACATATAGACGGAAAGTACCACGTTTGATCCACGGTACTCTTGTCGAGCTAGCTGTTCGAAATTTTCTCTGTTTTCGTCCGAAAGCCATGTATACATGTGCTAGGAGCTCTTCAAATGAACACCACAGACAGCCTTATTCACCAAATATTTAACACTGATGTTAACCCGAGAATATGCTAGGTTATCCAAAAATCGGTATTCACCACGCAAAATCAGCGATTTAACACTCGAGTTAACCCTCTTTTTTTAATCCTCCTAAATTCATGGGTTAACTCTGGTGTTAAATGAACATGTTACAGTTATAGAGAAAACACTCTTGTTTACTTTTTTAATGCAATGCGTTTTTATTGACCAATCAGCGAGACTCTTACAGATAACTCTGGGGTCAACTAATCCTTGGATGGTGAATACAAAAACTTTCTAACCCAGGGTTAAGGGAGTGTTAACTCTAACACAAGTGTTACGTGAACCATGGGTTAACACTGATTTGGTGAATAAAGCCGTGAGGGTATGCACCCCAGGTTTAAGACCAACGTGCAGTCAATCCGCCTTATCACCTACACTGAGTATCTTATGTTATTTAATGTGTAGTTGGTGTAATTCAAATAAAGCAGACACATTTTTTATTCTTTGTTTAAAAATTTACTTATTAGTTTAATTATTTTCAATTATGAAAACCAAACAATGAATAAATGAACGATTTTAAGTTCTACAATTTAATTTTTACTTTCTCTTTCCCATAGGGTCGAGAAAATATTGTTTTAGGGTCGAATTTTTGAACGTGAGTTTTTGTTATATTTAGATGTTCTGAGGCCTCCTGAATACGAAAATCATGTTTTTAGCGAATGGTCTGTGTGTCTGTCTGTGTGTGTGTTATCAGCATATCTCAAGAACAAATTGTAGCAAAAATTCCAAACAAGGTATGCTAAATGTGTATCATATAAGGATGCTACACTAAGCTTTTCGTTGAGATGAAGCCAATGGTCTATCGGGGAAATTGCAGGTAAGTTGAGTTTAACATCTACAGATTGCACTAAACAAAATGAAACGAATATATAATTTTTGTAATAGAGATAGTCAACTGGGAAATTTTTTTTGTGTATGTAGGACCCTCGCCTCCCCCCCCCCTGGGGGAAAAGTCACCGCTCGAGGGGAGTAAATTTTCATGATGGGTATCTTTCAAAAGAGCTCGCCAGTACCTTTAAAACGAAAGATTGAACTATCGATCTGCGATAATTTAAAATAAAGTTATGGATTTTTTTCATTTTTAACAAAAAAAAAAAAAAAAAAAAAGCAAAAAACAAATTTAGTGTAATATTGAGAATAATTCAACTTTTTTGGATATTTAGTGTTATACTACTTCTCTAATACGGAAATCGTCTGCATTATCATGGAAGATAATATTTTTAAATAATAACATTAATAAATTATTTTTAATGAGTGAATTTTTATAGGAAAATATAGAAGAAAGTCGTATGGTGGCCACAACATACTAGTTATTTGTTGTTAGTGGATGTGCTTTCCTAATAATATTTTACCATTTCCAGGAAAGCTGTTCGGGAATTTAAATAAATTTCTCATAAAGATATGGTAAATAATATATATTTTAAGCTAAATATTCCTCGCTCTATTTTTGTATATTTACACGTTTTGAGGCTTCCTGATTACCGTAGTCAAGTTTTTTAACGTTTGATCTTTGTCTGTGTCTCTTAGAGTAACTTAAAATCGAATAATTTTAGGAGATCCAAATGTTGTATTTTGAAGTTAATGTAAGTTTGTTGCTGGAAAGGTTTGATCAAGATTGATGAGTTTCAATGAATGTTGCGTGTGAAAGTTGTCTGTATAATTTTAAGTAAACTTTTAATTCTAATAACAGAATTATATTCTATATAAATGTAGGTGCATTAATGAAATGGGGGGTTGAGGGGGCGGTAGCCCCCCTCACACAAAACTAATTGTCATATAAAACTCTTCGGAAGCCTAATTTGAATTGTTTAACATAGGTTTACATAACAGTACTCGTTATCTTACCTCTTAATCTCCAACTTGTATTTATAGTATTAAATTTCAGGGTAAGAGAAAGTCGTGTGTGTGACACACCGGATTATTTTTCAAATAACAATAATTATAATAATAAATAAAATGAAAATAAATGAAAATAAATAAATAATAAATAAAAGTCAAGATATTTTTAAAGATTTTTTTTTAAATATACGCCAAGATTAATAAACGATTTTAAATTGCCCAGTTTTAATTTAAAAAAAATATCTGTCGATTTTTTTCTACCTGTTTTAACATATGAAATATATTTTAATATTTAGAAAATCCAGATCATTGTAGACTTCATTAAATTTGAGAGTCGTGAAAAGGAAATTTATATTCATAATTTGCAATCTCACTGAGATTCATATACTTAGAATAAACAAATTTTAATTAATTATATTTAGCTTAAGAACATAACAAACTCTTTTCTAGAATTATGAAAATTAAAGAAATAGATAACGTTGAGATTTACGTAACAATATATTTTACTCGGTAAAATTTCATTTTAAATGATGCATAATTGAAATTTTACTACTTTAACAAATGATTTTTAAATGTATGAGATTATATTTCAGTCATCACATTTTAATTACTTTCGGAGTATTTACAAGAGTTCTTAAACTTATTTTTC
This sequence comes from Salticus scenicus, assembly GCA_963930645.1. NCBI lineage: Eukaryota > Metazoa > Arthropoda > Arachnida > Araneae > Salticidae > Salticus > Salticus scenicus. The sequence continues at coordinate 144,338,536 of OZ005659.1, forward strand.
GCTTATTTTATAATAAAGGTTTTAAGGAAAATATTTTTCATCTATTCTCGATATCCTACGTAGGATTGCGAAATATCATTCATTTTAATTTATTTTATAAACCACATTATTATTAATTTTATTATTTTTTACTTTCTCTTACCCATAGGGTCGATAAAGTATTGTTTTCGGGTCAAATTTTCGAACGTGAGTTTTTGTTATATTCACATGTTCTGAGGTCCACTGAATACGAAAATCATGTTTTTAGCGAATGGTCTGTGTGTCTGTCTGTTATCAGCATATCTCAAGAACAAATAGTAGCAACAATTCCAAACTCGGTATTCTAAATGTGTATCATATAGGGATGCTACAGTAAGCTTTTCGTGAGATGAAGTAAATGGTTCGTGTAAAGGGACACTCAAAAGTATTCAAATATATTACGTCTATGGGGGAGATTGCAAGTAAGTAGAATTTAACATTTATAGACTGCGCTAAACAAAATGAAACGAATATATATTTTTTGTAATAGAGATAGTCAACTGGGAAATTTTTTTTGTGTATATAGGAGCCACGTCTCCCCCCCTGGGGGGGGGGGAAGTCCCATTCGAGGGGAGTAAATTTTCATGATGGGTATCTTTCAACAGAGCTCGCCAATACCTTTAAAACGAATGGTTGAACCATCGATCTGCGATAATTTAAAATGAAGTTATCGAATTTTTTCATTTTTAACAAAAAAAAAAAAAAAAAAAAAAAAAAAAAAATATTGAGAATAAATTCACCTTTTTGTTTGGATATTTAGTGTTATACTACTTCTCTAATATGGAAATCGTCTGCATTATCATAAAAGATAATTTGTTTAAATAATAATTTTAATAAATTATTTTTTAAAAACAGAAATTTTTTTAATAACCGAATTAAATTCTATATAAATGTAAGCGCATTAATGAAACGGGGGGTTAGCCCCCCTCACACAGAACTAATTATCATATAACACTCTTCCGATGCCTAATTTGAATTGTTTAACACAGGTTTACATAACAGTACTCGTTATCTTACCTCTTAATCTCCAACCTGTATTTATAGTATTAAATTTCAGGATAAGAGAAAGTCGTGTGAGTGACACATCAGATTATTTTTTTTTATTGAGCGTATTGATGTACAACTAATAATTATTTTTGATAAAATCTTAGCTAAAAAATCTGGAGTGACTCCACTCGACTTTCCGAACATTGAGTAATTAACAGTTTTGTAGATAAAGTAAAGAAAGAGTAGTTGTTAAACAAACAAAAGAGAGAAAACCATAATAGAGTGTTTGAGTATTTTTCTCCATCTATTACACGTTGTTTTATTTAACGCTACTGAACTTTGAGCCCATAGATCATAATGACAAAGAAATTTTCGTTGTGTCCCTGTAAAAACCTATAAATGTTAGATTCACCAAAATGCTTATAGTTAGTGCAACAGTGATTTATAATACTCATATAAATTTTCAGCTGAATTCAATAAGGCGTTTAGATGCTATCGTACTTTTAAAAATTTAGTCCCATAGGCCATAATGATAAAGAATTTTTCTTTGTGTCCCTGTAAAAAAACTGTAAGTGCTAGATTCACCAAAATCTATACAGTTAGTTCAACTGTGATCTATAACATGTGTACAATTTTTTTGCTCGGATTAATAAGGCGTTTAGACACTATCACATTTTTAAAAATTTTGCCCCATAGGCATAATGATAAAGAATTTTTCTTTGTGTCCCTGTAAAAAAACTATAAGTGCTAGATTCTCCAAAATCTATACAGATTGAGTATTTGTGATCTATAATATGTGTATAAAATTTTTGCTCAATTGAATAAGGCGTTTAGATGCTATCGCACTTTTAAGATTTTGCTCCCATAGGTCATAATGATAAAGAATTTTTCTTTGTGTCCCTGTAAAAAAACTATAAGTGCTCGATTCACCAAAATCTATAGGGTTCGTACTATGGTGACTTACAATATGCGTACCAACTTTCAGGTTAATCGAACGAAGCGTTTAGACGCTAGCGTGTTCACCCACAGACATACACACATACACACATACACACATACACACACACATACATACACACACACATACATACATCATCGTAAAAATAGTGAAAACGGACTCAGGGGACCTCAAAACGTATAGAAACATCAAAATCTAGAATTCGGATTTTTGACATGATTACAATACTTTCCTCACTATAGTGTTCGGAAAGTAAAAAGTAAAAAAGTTGAAGCAGCTACTTCTGATATAATGAAATTAAATTTTGAATCTATTTTGTATACGTTTAAATTGCAGACTTTTGAAAAAAAAAAATAAACGCGAGTTCCATAAATTGTTTTGAGCCTAAAAATTTTTAGGTTTATAAAATAGTGTATTATACATGTACTTTTTTTAATTAGTCCTACTGATTAATAAATTTTGAAAATTATTTTTAGTAAAAAATGATTTTGTACTATCATAAACAGTGGTAAATTTTAATTTACTTTCAATGATGTCATGTTACGTAATCAGTTTTGTAAAATTATTTTCTCGCGAATTCGGATGGTTGGTTTGGTTTTACGTCGTACTACTGCTGCGCAATAGGGAATCGGAGACGGTCTGGGACAGACTTAGGGCTGTTCCGGAGATATGCCATCACAATTTTGATCCTCCATGGAGGGGATGGCTCCCCAGCTTTGGTGACCCCTAGAGGTATAATGTGGATGGAAACAGGGAAACATTGCGGCGACAACAAATTTCACGTGCAACAGCCACCGGTTTATGCACACGGAGGTTTTTGGCTGTCTCAATTATCGAGCCTGCAATCTTCCAAAATCGAGCTAGGCGCTCTACCAACCAAGCTATCGTGAACTTAAAAATATTTAAGTTGGCGACGCATACATTGCCCATACACAATTTCGGAAATGTACAGGTAGGAAAGTAAAAAATCAAGAAAAATAATCATTGCTTTAATTAAAATTAAACCCTAAAAAATAATAATAAATAATAATAATAATAATAATAAGTGTTCGTACCACAGATATGATTTAGAATGTAAATTTACGATACCATAATCTGAACGAAATCTCATGTGTAATTTATATTTTTAGACGACTTGTGCCGTTTGTGTGTCCTTTCATGCATTATTTACTTGAATATTGTTTTGTTGTTATTATTAACGATATAAACACCTTAAAAAGTATTTAACAACAGAGAAAGTTTAATGAAAAATATATATTTAAAAGTACAAAAGAGGAATGGATATACATATATTCAAATATAATAAATAAATTCTTTAGATTAATGCTTTGTGTTAATCCATTTTTAATCTTGAATTCGATGGTTGTGTATATATTTTTGCTTTCATCTTTGAGCAGTCGGGGGCAGGGACGTTTATTTTTAATTAAAACGCATGTTTCCTCAGAAACGTCTTCTTTTTCCATACCATACATGGGGAAGGGGGCTCTTTTGAAGAAGACCCCCCCCCATGAGTTTTGGGATATTTTTCATTTATTATCAGTTTATCAATTTATTTTTATATTATATTTCATTTTATTTCATTTTGCGCGTTGGTTTATAAATACTTAGTTTAAAATTTTCTTAAAAAAATCAGTTGTTTTTCTAATTGATTTTGAGATTATAATTTCATATATATATATATATATATATATATATATATATATATATATATATATATATATATATATATATATATATATATATGTGGTTAAATAAATGAAATAAAATCTCAAAGACGAAAGCATAAAAAAATATACAGCCACTGAGTTCAATATGAAAATGAATTAATACAAGACATTAATATAAAGAAATCGGATTCACAAATAAAATACATTAATATAAAATAATTCATCAATATAAAAAAATAAATATATATAAGTTAATAAAACAATAGGAATGAGGAAGAATGGAAAAATGAACCCCCCCCCCCCTCTCCTTACCAAGAAGAGGTAACTCTCTTCGATTGGTAAGACCATTTATCAGTACTAACGTAGGGACTTAATTTTTAACTTAAAACATACGTCCCTTTAGAAATTTCTCATTTTTCCATTCCCTGTACTCCCATGACTACCCTGACGAAGAGCCCTCCCCCCCCCCCCCCCCGATGTATTTTGGGATTCCTTTCATTTTATTGTCCATTTGTTTTTCATATTATATTTCCTTTTGCTGCATTTTGGGCATTAGTTTATAAACACTTCGTTTTGGCTTTTTTAAAAGCAGGTTTTTCATAATTGATTTTCAGTTTTTAAATTCCATATATGTAATATAGAAATCCCCTAATTAGGTCTTTTTATATTAAGTTATAATTTAATTAATATATTCTTTAGTAATAATTTTAATCTGTTCTTTTAAATCGAAATTACCAATTCCGCTTTTTTTAAAAACTAAACAAGCAGAATTAATCTTTTTTTAATTATTATTGTTTTTTCATATTTCTTTCGAATTGATCTTTTCCCCTTCAGACAAAAATATCTTCTCCAGACTTAGTTCCTGCCCAGATTTAGTGTGAAGAACCATTTAAATAATTAAAAAGCACATTGACACGTCCTTTTAATCACGTGAAATTTCGTCACGTAGGGGAGAAAATCCCGTGACCTCTTTTTACTTTCCTTCATATAAAAGTACCTACATCCCTAAATAGAGGTTTTTTTTCTGAAAGGTATTGTCTAAATAAAGTATATGATATTTTCTGTTAAAAAATGCTAAAGAGTTACTGGCTTCTTTCTATGTTAGAAACCCTAAAATATTTCAAGATTCAAATAAAGTTCTTGAAATGCATGGTCTTTTTTTATGTTTATCACGAATGCGTATTTCAAAAGTGAACTAAGTATACCGTTACAAGCCTAGTAGAATGTTGAAGGAGGCCAGTAATTATAAAAGTTAAGCCTGTTTAATAGGAGAACTGAAGATTATAATTATACTCCTCATTACATGACAAAGTTTCCACCAGCATACTTAATGTATAGCAAAATTCCTTTTTCAAATCCTTTAAATAAAGATATCTATCCACCAATAGAAGAAGATAGAAAGTTAGCTGTTGAACGGATTAAAACGTATCATGAAATCATTAAGGTGCATTATGATACCCGTTTTATTGATGTAAATTTTAGACTAAATGATCCCGTCATGAGGAGTTCAAATATCCTAATACGAGAAAATTGACACATCCATTCAAGGGCCCTTATATTATCCTTATAAAATTTCTTAGGTAAATACTCAAATTAATAAGCCAAAATATATACATATATGCATATAACCTCAGTCTAAAACCTGTAAATTAGTTTCCAAAACAAGAAATAATATAAAATCTAAACAACAAACAAATTGATTTTTTTTTTCTTTTTTTTTTTAATATATTAAACGAAATTTGGGAAAGATGTATTACAGTGATTGAGGTGACAGGATGTTGCTACTTAAACTGTTTGAAGAATTGGGTTTTTATTTTGACCCAAAACTATAGTTGCAATTTTTATTAAATTCATGGAGATTTCAGAGTTTTTCATTTATTACGTTACAGCACCAGTCTTTAGGAGCATATTTTATTGCTATCTTTAATATATACATTAATAATGGTTTAAAAATAACATGCATAAAATTTTAAAGACGTTTAATTTCTACACAGTATATTGAAAACTTATTCAGAAATTTAGAAATTATTTTAAATTTTAGAATATATATATATATATATATATATATATCCGGACTTTTTATAAATTTCTTGCTGATAGGGGAGACCGGAGCACAGAGGACCACTTTTACACTCTTAATTTTTTTTTTTTCACAAAAACTAGAAAAGCAATGTACTTGAAAAAAGTAGCAAACAATCTCTAAACCATTTTTAACACGTCTTAATTTTTTTATAATAATATTTCCAATACATTATGAATAAAAAAATAATAAAAGAGCGCTCACAAAGTGGACCAGCCTCGTTTGTTTGTATTAAATTAATGTAAATTACTTTTTTTCCCCTCTAAAATTAATTTCTTGTATACTATTCTATTCCAAAGAACATAATTCAAGCATTTTCATGAAATAAACAACACAAAATTAAATAAAAATAAACAAATAAATCAAATCTCAGTATAAAAATTTATTAAGTTAAAACAGATAATTATTTTTTATTCTTTTATTAATATTATATAAATTCTTTTTAATGTTTCTTTTTAATTCATATATTAATAAATATTATACTACTATTTAAATATTTAATATTTTTTAAAAATTATTTTAAAATATATTAATTTACTTTTTATTTGTAGGATAAATTTAACTAAAATGTATTAAGCTGCTTCTTTTGCTGTTCACATGTGATCTCTAAAAACAACAACAATAATAAATTTTCCCTACTATTTATTAAATTGGATATTATTTTTTCTTTTGTTAATGCAATATATTTCAAATAGTTATTAAATTTAGATATTAGTAGATATTATATTACCATTCAAATATTTATTCTTTTCAGGAATTTCTTATTCATTTTATTTATTTTAATATTAAGATATTTATTACTTTGAGATATTAATACTTTACATTATGTTTGTATCTATAAATTTAACTAAAACAAATATAAGTATTAAATCTAATTTGTACTTTTAGGCACATTGGAAGGTGGTCCACTGTACCTCATACAGAGTCGGTCCATTGTGCCCCGTGACAGAGTAAAACAAATAATAATAATAAAATAATATACAGACTATAAATATGCTAATAATTTTTAGGAATTTAAAAACAGCAATATCTTTCCTTCCTTTAACAGTTATATATAGTATTTATAATTACTAGTTCGATCTTCATAAAATTTTGAAAACTTCAATGTGAAAAAATTACTTTGACCAGCACAAAACATAAAACTGCTCAAAATGATTACCTTACTATTTCCCATGTGGTTTTTTTGGTTGCATACAACTAGTACCATGATGCCATGCATGAGTATCCATATGAGCTAAAAGAGTTCAATATTAATAGATTTAAATAGGGGTGGCCCACTGTGCCCCTAGTTCCACTGCGCCCCGGTCTCCCCTGTTTGTTTTAAAATGAAGAAATATATTTTTTTTTAATTTAATTATAGCAATATCTATACTATACAATTTTTATAGTGACGTCAGTGGAAACAGAAAAATAATTGTAAAGCATATTGATTTTCTTTCAAAGATTATATCCGTTAAATAAAGGTAATCAATCGCTAAATCATTAATAAAAAGTAAGTTGCATTTCATATGGTAATTTTACCTTTTCAAATTGCAAAGATAATGTTGATATTTATCATTACAATGCATCGAACCAAAAATGAATACATGATGCAAGTAAATAGGAATATTTCACAATGACAAATTGTTTTTAATGCATTCTAGAAAATATTTGCTTAAAGATTATTCTGTGTCATTACTACTTTTATTGTAGAATTAAGTATTTAGAAATTGTATTTCCAGAATATCTGAATATAAAATAATTGTATTACAAAAGCTTTTTAACTACGTGTAAAACATATACAAAAATCCTTTTGCACTTTCGATAAAGTTATTGTTTTCAGAAGTACGGTTTTAGAATCTATTTATTATGGAAAACATAGCTCAATACTGCATAAAACATGTTATTTGCGAAAGTATTTATGTGTTTGTAGATTATAATGCAAACGATTTCTTTTGTATAAAAGAGATTAAAACTGTATAGCAATATTTTTTCGCTTTTGTTTTCGAGAAAGAGTAACTCCATTGATCAAACTACTTTTTTAAATTTTCAGTCCTAGTATTCAATATTTATTAATAATATTTATTTATTAATATTTTTTATTTATTAATATTTATTAATAATTTTAAACAAAAATACAATTAATGAAAAATGTTTTCTTTAAATGGTAAAACTAATAGGAAAATTATTTTAAAAATTAATATTTTTTGATAAACTCGATTAAAAAAAAAAAAAAAAAATACTATTGTTTTCTCATTTTTCTCTTAATGCGTATTTATAGCTTTTGTTGAGAGTTATAAAATTATTAATAGCGTGTAATAAACATGAATTATTACACTGAAATATCAGTAAAAAGGCAATAGAAAATATAAAAGTTTAAAATATTACTTACAGTATTGAATCGGTAAATTTTTCGATAACAAAAAAAAATATAAAAAAAAGAGAGTGAGAGAGAGAGAGAGAGAGAGAGAGAGAGCGTGGTTGTTCATAAAAAAAATATACATATTAATTTGCTTAAATATGCCACAAATTTCGATATCTTACGCCTATGTGATATACGGCATTATAAATTTATTTATTTAATTTATTAAATTTATTAATTTTTTTTTAAGAATACATACGTTGTGCATATATTCTCATTTATATAATTACAGAAATAATGTAATCAAAGTGAAAACAAGCGCGGCCATTTACTTTGAAGGATAATTTTTATGAAATTCCCCACCATACGATTTAAAAATTAATATAATAAGCATCATCAGTATGATAGCTCTTTCTTGTGTATTTTCGTGTACCTGTATTGCAATTGCGATGTTTAAACCAATTTAATCATGTATGTTTTCAACCACTTTATAATTTTCGGAAATAAATGGGAAAAGATCTTACTACTTTAGTTGCTGAAGAGAACTATTTGGTTTTCTATGTAATAGTTATTCACAGATGTAGCATTTTAAAATTGAAAGAACTGTAAACATATGAAAATATTTATTGTTAAATTATGCCTGTGCAATTATTTCAGTATAAAAATGTAAATGAACTATTTGCTTACACATTTGCAACAGTTGTGAAAAACTTTTGTTGTTGCGAAGAATACTATTATTGAGCAAGATTAGAAAATGCAAAATATTGTTAAAAGTGAAGTAAAGATAGAGTGACCATATCTTTTTCATTGAATTTGGGGACAAAGATGGCGGTGTCCTCGAATTTCGAGGACAAAAAATAAATAATTAATTAAAATTGAATCACCTTAAATTGTAAAATTTTACCAATTTTTATGTATAAAGCACCTAAAAGAATTTATTGCAGTTTATTTATTATACATATAATAAATTATTATAATAAAAATCATTAATAACTTTAAAACCAGCGTCCCTAAATGTATTGTAATTTTTTGGGGACAAAGGTAGTTTTCGAGGACTGGCCTCAAAATTCCGGACGTATGGTCAGCCTAAGTAAAGATGCTTATACGTTTCTTAGATTCGAATCCATTATAAGAAAGCAGGGTGTTATCCAACTGCACTCGAAATATAACAACTGCACTAACAAGTCTTACCTCCCCCCCCCTTCACTTAAACTTTTGCGAGTTTCTATCTTACCATCCCTTCGCTCTGAATAGGAAGAACCCAAAAGTTTGTTGGTGGAATTATACTATCTGCCTTAGCTGGAAGTTTATAATTTTATTTGTAATTTAACCGAGTTATGTGCGTTTTCAGATTCATGCACAGCAAAGTAGGGGTGGTGTGCAGTAATTTTTTTTTTTTTTTTTTTTTTTTTTTTTTTTTTTAATCTTTTACGTGCATCGTAGTGATTGCCGCGGAACCGAGTTACATGCGTTCTCAGATTCATGCACAGTGAGGTAGGGATGTCTAGTGATGTTTTTTGTTTTTGCGTGCGTGGTAGTGATTGCCGCGGAACCGAGTTTCGGGTATTTTCAGATTCATGCACAGCGAGGGAGGGGTGATTTTTTTTTTTTTTTTCGTTTTTACGTGCGTGGTAGGGATTGCCGCAGAACCGAGTTACGGGCGTTCTCAGATTCATGCTCAGAGAGGTTAGGGTATCCAGTGATTTTTTTTTTTTTCTTTCTCATTACATATTTCGTTTTCTATTTCATTATTTTCAGTGGATGGATCTAAATTCATAACGGGGGTTTAAGATAGCAGGGGGTGTTTGCATGTCCAAGGGCAGTTGGTACTTTTTTAAAGTGGGTGAAAACCAGCGAGTGCAGTTGATAGTCGACCAGCAGGCATTATTTTGGGTTATTAATACAGATAAATTTGTTGACTAATCTAAAAAAGTGTAAAAACTAGCTGTGATAATATTGTACATTAAAATTAATTATTTTGAAATTATCACGGAGTTGAGTGGGGAACAAAATATGAGAGGTCTTATTAGCACTAAAACTCGAACATGGAATGAAGTAGGATGATTTCGAAGTATAATTCTTCTTGGCATTCAACTGTCACACTCGACAAGCTAAACATTTTAGAGAGAACATGAATGTTGTTTTAGCTCTATATATACATGCTTAATTTTTTAAAAGGCCATTAGAAATTTCAATGAAAATGGTTACTGGAAAATGGACTGTTTATCTTGAGATTAATTTGCATTATTTAGCATGATAAGAAGATTTTAATATAATTCTTCGATGCAGTGATCTCAATAAATGGACAACAAAACTTAAATTTCTGTTGAAGATAAAAGAAAATTACTATTCAACTATTCATAGGTTAAAAATAGTCATTTCATTATATTTAAAATGGTTTTTAAGATTCTATAATTTAATTTATAAATTTATTTTTATAGAATATTTGCTTATATTTCTGAGAGAAAACCAATTTCATAATATATGATAATTTACATTTCAGTCACTATTAATTGTGCATTAAAAATGCAATTCTAGCCTATAAGCCCCTCCCCCCCCCCTTAAAATCTTAAAAGAGTGAATTGTGGCTGTCAAATGTACATAAATGTACATATGTACATAACAAACATAAATGAAGTTTATTTGAAGTGTAATGTTTTTTTTTTACATTTCAAATAACTAATTACATGTAATTACAATTTCTTGCTCTTAAACGACCACTTAGGGCTTGTCAAAAGGATTTTAATTTTCAAATTGTAAATTTTTCACAGAAAATTTTTCACTTAGAAATATTTTATTTTATTTTATTTTTTGTTAAACCGGAGGTAATATTTTTCTAAATATGAGTCACAGTAAAGAAAGAGCCGTATAATTATTAACTTTCACATTTTAATATGTATACAGTCTTTTGTACGGAAAGTTCCATATCGTAAATCTACTTTTGATTTGAACCAAATTTATAACTGGAAGTATATTTCTATGAATGTTAGTTTAAGAGATAATCGCTTTATAACATATATTTTGACTCATCCAGTATAAAATTGCTACACAAAATTATTACTTTATCTGAAGTATTTCAATTTTAAAGGCAGATCAAGCTATTTTTAAGATTAAAGAAAATCAACACGTATTTCATTAAAAGATTAGTTTTGTATATTTTTGGTTTTTAATAAGATATTCAGTATATAAAATAAAATAAAAATTTTAATGTTTATTAAATATTTTTAAACAGGTTTCTTACTATTTCTTTAACTTTAATTTTAACTTAAATAAAAGTAAATCTCCAGTGAAAATTTGGAAAAATAATAAGTATACAATTTTAAACAAATAAATTAGTTTTAAAGGTATGTCATATTTCTTCCGTTTGACACAAATCTTGAGTATCTAATAAAGCATTTCGATTGATATTCTACACACAAAACAAAAGAAGTAATTTAAACATTTTTTGTAGCTTTTTGAGCAATAAAAAAAGTGAAATACTGACATTTTACCCAAATTTTATTTTGAAAACCACACAGGATAAATATTTACTCCGACAAAACTTTTCGCAAAGAAATATAAAAAATGATTAAAAAGAACTTCAGTTTATGACAGGGACTACTTTTTTGTTCCCTTACTTCTACTTTCATGTTTGACAGTTTGGCTAAACAATTCAGTTCAAAGTAAATAAATAAATAATTAAATAAAATTAAAGATAAACAAATAAGTAAAGGAAACAGGATTATATATCCGAAACACTCTTCTAGTTAGTTTAAATAAAAAAAAAATTATGTGAGATAAAACAAAATTTCCAGAGAACTTTTAATGTATATATATGTAATATTTCTTTTAATGATTTATTCTTCTTTTGTTTGCATGTAAGGTTTTTAAAAATATTAAATATTTTTTCGTTTGTGTTTTCTATTAATTTCAGAGAAATGTATCATAAAATGTATCATTAGAATTTTATTACCTTGTTATTGCAGTATTACAATGAAACATGCTAGCACATTAACGAACTTAAAGCTTGAAATTAAACATTTTTTAAACCTATTGTAGGTCCTACATTATTGTTAACGGAAGTAGATTTCAGACCATTATTTCGGGAACATCTTATTTAATCACAGATAAAATATTATTAAATAATACTATTAGGTTGATTTCTTTAGAAATCGACTTATTGCAATCACTTCGTTTATCCCTCTCTCTCTATATATACATAATGGAAATTTTGTCATCACTATAACTCCCGAAATAATACTCCAAATAGAAACAAATTTGGACAACGAACTTATAAATATCTTGGAAGAGTTCGTTAATCAAGTTGCTCCGTCTTTTTCTTTTTTCAAGTGGAAACCACTTGAAAATTTCAAATCCACATTATAAAAAGCGTATTTAAGACCGGATTTGCTTGAATTTCGATGTATACATAGATCATATAAGGGTCTCAACTAAGATTATTAATAAAATTTTCCCATCATTTTTAACAAAGTGGCGAATATCTTAAAATAAGCGAGACCACTTGAAATCAGGCAACCTCTTGAAAATTTATCATTTCGAACTAAAGTTGGACAGTGAATTCATCATACAAATATCTCGAGGGGCAACTTGTTACGAGATTTTGTTTCCAATTTGTGGCCACATGAAATCAGGTTGCCACTTGAAAATGTGCATCAAGATAACTTTTGAAATTCTAAATTCATTCAAACTAAAGTTGGATAGTGAACTTAGCATACAAGTATCGTGGATGATTTCGCTGGACAAGTTCTCCGCCATTCTATTTCTACGTGCCTGCCACTTGAAAATTTGTCATTATGATAACTTTTGTCAAACTGAAACAATTCTAATCAAATTTGCGTAATGGACTTATCATTCAAATGTCTTCGGTAATCTCGCTGGGCATTTCACTCCGCCCTTTTGTTTCCAAGTGGTAGCAACTTGAAATGACGGTGCCACTTGAAAATTTCGTATCACGATAACTTTTGAAATACTGAATTAATTCAAACCAAAGTTGGACAGTGAACTTATCATATAAATATCTTGGATAATTTCGCTGGGCAAGTTGCTCCACCATTTTGTTTCCAAATTGTCGCCATTTAAAATCAGACTGCTACTTGAAAATTTCTCATAACAATAACTTTCAAAATACTAAACTGATTCGAACCAGAGTTGGACAGTGAGCTTATGCTACAAATATCTTGAATAAATTCGCTGGGCAAGTTGCTCCGCCATATTTTTCCCAAGTGGCGGCCACTTGAAAACTTGCTATCACAATAACTATTGAAATGCTTAATCAATTTGAATGAAAATTGGGCAATGGTCTTATAATTAAAATATCTTAAAAGATTTCGTTGTGCAAATTGCTCCGCAAATTTGTTCTTCAAGTTGCGGCCACTTGAACGCTGCCACTTGAGAATTTGTTATCACGATAACTTTTGAAATATTGATTTTATTCGAACCAAAATCGGATAGTGGATTTATCTTATAGGATTTGGATTAATTGACTGAGCAACTTGCTGCGCCATTTTGTTTCCAAGTTGCGGCACTTAATTTGCCTCATATTTAAAATATTTAAAATATTTTTTAAAACACAAAATTAAAAAATTGCTTGCAGGGAGCAACATTGTATGCATATTTTTAACATTCTAAAATAATTATGCAGTTATTTACGAAAAAGAAAATTTTTATGCATATTTACGTTTGTAATGACCGAGAGATGCCACAACCAGATCAATAACTAATGGCCAATCATAACAATGCATCGGTCAATGAATCAAATGCCTCAGAATGTTTTTTTCAAACTCGGTTCAGACGTGTATCGAATCTTCGATTGCCTTACCGCCTTGACTTTCGTGGTTTATAAAAGAGTAAAAATTCTTTTCCGCTGAAATTTATCATTTCACATTAATACAAAAAAAATTGCAAAATCATAACTTCGAAAAGATTTATGTGATATGATACATTAAGAATGTGGGTTTTAAAAGTTTTTTAAAATAGATTATTCATATTAGATGTCTTGGTATTTATTTATCGTTTAGTTTTTGCGTTTTTCAATAAGTGTTTTTCACTATATTTTTATAAGTTTTTACATTTATATTTGTATATGTTGGTGTGTCACATTATTTTTTTTTCTTTGTATATAATTAATTATTCGTTCGTTATTTTGGACTATATTGTATAAGGGTTTTCTTCTCTTGGTAAGATGTAGGGGGTCCAAGATACTTTTAGCTTTTGTTAGTATCTCTTGGATTATCTTACTGTTGTTTCTCCTCCCTGTTTTTGAGGGGGTCTCCTTCATGATAGCCTCAATACTCTTTTTAGTTAATTACATTTCTGGTTTTATTGATATTTTTCTGTTTATACATATTTACTTTATATATATATATATATATATATATATATATATATATATATATAGGGCAGGTGCTCCAGTGATTGGCATGCTCCAGTAATTGACATCTATCCCGAAATAATTAATAAATAAGAATAATAATAAAATCAATATACTACATATAAGAATTTTAACATTTTATCTCAAACACTGGAGCATAGGGTGCTAATAACTGGTAAAATGAATAACTAGCAGTGTCAAACAATGGAACATAGGGGGCCAATTACTGATAAAAGGAAAAACTGGCAGTGTCAGATACTGGAACATGGAGTGGGTGTCAAATAAAAATTCATAAAAATTAAAATAATAATTGTTATCAAATGTATCTATTTTAACATATATGTGGTTCTGAATGTCTTTCATGCCATATGTACTAACTTAAGATTTCTAAAAATATTTTCTCATGACTAGAACATTAAAAACATCACAGATTGCTCTAAAAGTGTCAATCACTGGTGCACTTACCTTATATATATATATATATATATATATATATAGCAAATAATTGACAGGAAAATTTATAATTATATAAGTTTTACAGAATAGAAAAACCAATAGGAGACTTTTACAATTTGATAATTTTATAAAATATTTTTAGTAGTTTTATACATTATATGTATGTTTGATTTCTCTTCAGTTATTGGTGGTTTTCTGTTTGGTGAGAAGTTGGGGGCTAAGGATAGTTATTAGCTTATAGCTACTGTCCTTTCAGAAACTTCTCGTTCACCCCTACACTGAGGGGCCTCCCTGATGAAGATCTCAGTGTTTTTTAGGGTATAATTTCATTCATTTGTTTATATATTTCTACATTTAATTTCATTCATTCGTTTATATATTTCTGCATTCACATATATATATATATATACTAGCAGGCTACGCCCGCTTCGCTGGTCACTATTTTTAAATGAATCACAATAATTAATGAATTCTCAAAATTGCATTAATTTTTATCATGTGATAAAAAAAGAAAAAAAAATCTGATCAGGAAAAATGTCGCACCGGGTCCCCACTGCCTTCGGCAGCGTAGACCCGTGCACTGCGCGCAAGTATTCCTTCACCATCCTTATGACTTCTCAAAATTCCATGTTATTACTCATAAACTTTCATTCTCAAGAAAAGGAATTAAAAAATATATCATTTAGCATCGGGTAAAAACTCACACCGGGACGCCACTGCCTTCGGCAGCGCAGACCCATGCGCGCTGCGCGCGCACGTTTGAGGATATACGTGCGCTGTACACGCATATTCCTTCTCAACTCAAACTTTTATTAAGAAAATTAAATTAAAAAAAAATCTTTTATCATCGGGTAAAAACTCGCACCGGGTCCCAAACCCATGCGCGCTGCGCGCCTATTCCTTCCCCACCGTTCCAGCCCCTCCTAATTAACTTGCATATACCAATTTTGAACGGTCTTACTCAATTAGCTGAGATGCAAAAGAAAACCTGATCAGGACACTTTAAATTGTAAATCAGGTGAAATCTCGAATTCCACTTTCGATAATGTAAAAGAACTTTAAAATATCTTTCGAACGATGTATTAAAAATAATTTAATCATAATTAGAATATGAAATATTGAAATTAAAAATATTACAGCGCCATCTGGCGGTAGAAATTTCTGTAATCTATTGTTCCATTCCAGATCAACAAAGCTTTCAAATGATGTATTACTCATGAAATTATTTTAATTAGTAGATGAGATACAAAAGAAAACCTAATCAGGACACCTCAAAACGTGTAAATCGGGTGAAATCTCGAATTCCATTTTCGATAATGCAAAAGTACTTTAAAATGTGTATCAACTAAAATAAGCTTTCAAATGATGTATTACTTATGAATTTTTTTAATTAATAATTGAGATACAAAAAAAAAACTGATTCAGGGCACCTCAAAACGTGTAAATCTGGTGAAAACTTTCAATAATTTAAAAGAACTTTAAAATATCTTTCGAATGCTGTATTAAAAATAATTTAATCATAATTAGAAATTGAAATATTGAAATTTTAAAATATTACAGCGCCATCTGGCGGTACAAATTTCTGTATTCCACTGTTCGAAAAGCTTTCTAATGATGTATTACTTACGAAATTATTTTAATTAGTAGCTGAGATACAAAAGAAAACTAATTCAGGAGACCTCAAAACGTGTAAATCTGGTGAAAACTGTCGATAATATAAAAGAACTTTAAAATATCTTTCGAATGATGCATTAAAAATAATTTAATCATAATTAGAAATTGAAATATTGAAATTTGAATGTATTACAGCGCCATCTGGCGGTAGAAATTTCTGTAATCCACTGTTCGATTCCAAATCAAAAAAAGCTTTCTAATGATCTATTACTTATAAAATTATTTTAATTAGTAGCTGAGATAAAAAAAAAACCTAATCAGGACACCTCAAAACGTGTAAATCGGGTGAAATCTCGAATTCCATTTTCGATAATGTAAAAGTACTTTAAAATGTGTATCAAGTCAACAAAGCTTTCAAATGATGCATTACTTATGAAATTTTTTTAAATTAATTTCTGAGATATAAAAGAAAACTGATTCAGGACACCTCAAAACGTGTAAATCTGGTGAAAACTTTCGATAATTTAAAAGAACTTTAAAATATCTTTCGAATGATGTATTCAAAATAATTTAATCATAATTAGAAATTGAAATAATGAAATATTGAAATTATAACAAATAATTAGCAATAAATTAAAATTGCGACTGTAATTTGAGATTTAAACTATCCTATCTCTCAAGTTGGATCGAACTGCACATGGTGTGCGAATTTTATTATAATCGGTTAAGTGGTTTAGGAGTCCATTGAGGACAAACATTGTGACACGAGATTTATATATATTAAGATATATATATATATATATATATATATATATATATAAAGTTTTACTTTAAAAACACATTTCTAAAAAACAACAAAACTGTGAGGAAAACGGTAAAAATTGAAATTTTCAATAAAAAATTGAAGTTTGCAAAACGTATTTGCTACATTTATTTACTCTTAGCAGAACACAACACCAAAGAGAAATTTTCCTTTTCATCAAACGTAGTATTACCGAGAAATCTTTTAAAAGTAAACAAAATCTCACATTGAATGTGTTATTCACGAAGAAGAATTTCAAATAGATTACAAAGAAACATTTGGAAAGCAATTCTTCATATTTTAAATTTATTTCAGCGAAAGTTTTACATTTTTTTTTTTTTCAATATGAAGTAAAAGTTAATATTTTATTTTCGGAAAAAAAAAAAAAAAAAAAAAAAAAAAAAAACTTTGTCAATGTAAAAATTATGTATACAAAAGCTACTTTAATTGGAAACGTTGACAGGATAATTGAAATACAAAACTCTTTTTACAACGTTTCTTAACATTTATTACTAAATGTTGAAATCTATAACAGGTCAGAATCTTGTTTTTCTATTTATTTATTTTTTTTTTTTAAAGTGCATTGATTTATTTTCAGTATCATATTTAAACATTTCTCCTCCTAGGAATTTCGTGTAATTTAAACAAATTTGAAAGCATTTTTTTTTAGACTTTATATTGAAAGATATTTCCCCCCGATTTTCGCATTATTCTACACTTTGTGAACACTTTTTCTTTTATAATACTTTTTTCCTTGAAATTTGACGTTGGGACAAGGCAAAAAAATTATTATTAAAATTAGTAATATTCAAAATACAGGATGCTATGACTTCAACAATAAAGTGTATTAAAAAATAAATAAATAAATAATGTCATTAAAATTAGCTGAACTTAATTTATTTGTAAAAGTTTAGCCTAAATTTAACTTTTTTTTTGAAAAATTAATTATAATCTGTAATGGTGTTTCTAAGATTAGCTGCATAGATCTATCCCTGCTGCTCAGTTCCTCTTTACTAAATATTACAATTATATTATTTTAAATTATATGTAGAATTATATAAATAAATTAAAAGTATTTTTATGCAAATGATGCCTGATTCTTGCTACACTGAGAAAAAAAATATACCGCCTTCCTCTAGAACGAATAAGTGGCCATTCTCTAAATCCCTTAACTAAAAATGTAGATTTCCGAGCTATGCGCGTAGGGCAAGCGAATAAACTGAATAAACGAAATGATCGAGAATTTCTAGTGTACACATTTCTAGATGGCGGAACAATATTCTTAATACTCTAAATATTCTGAATCCTTTGTATTGCGAGAAATTCTCGCTTGAGTTTCTAGAATTTGGTAATAAACCAAGATTATAGTTGCAGAAACCCGCCTCTTGTAGTCTCATTCATTTGCAGAGATTTTTAAATAACTTTGCCCTCGAGAATATAGGCTAGAATTCTAGTAGGGGCTTCTAGAACTCGCTTTCGAAGGGGACTCGAATTTATAAAGATGACATGGAACTATTTTTTCTAGAGCCATAACTTTGATTATACATGTCAGTTACAGAATTTTTTCTCAGTGTAAAAAAGTTACAAACTGTCAAGTAAGTTATTTTATGCTGTTGTTTTTAAAGTGAATTGAAAAATGTTTCGGTTCAAATAAACAGAACCGAACATCTGGGTGAAATTTCTATTAAAAATATTTTCTACATTAAAAACTGCATTTTAAACTCAACTTTTTTTTTCTACAGACATGCTGTAATGTAAGGAACAAATAATTTTCACGATATAAAAAAAACAATGAACCTACAAAACATTGAAACATTTTGAAAATACGATCTGCAAATAGATAAATTTACTTAACCGGGTTAACATTCGGCATATCTGTAGTACGAAAAGTATTTTATTTTTCTGTAGGTTTTGATTTCTTTTAAAATTTATTAATGAATCAAAAAATACTAGTTAGCTTGAATTACGGATATTGTTTGAAACAGTCATTCGATAAAATTACTATTTACAATTTCATTCGTTATTTCTAATGATCAGTTTTCGAAAAATGTTTGATTTTTGCACTCAAATTAACTTTAAATATATAACTTCATTCTTCTGAAAATAAAACATAAATGAAATAAAAATAATCTGGTGTGTCACTCACACGACTTTATCTTACCCTGAAATTTAATACTATAAATACAGGTTACAGATTAAGAGGTAAGATAACGAGTACTGTTATGTAAACCCGTGTTAAACAATTCAAATTGTGGTTCGGAAGAGTTTATATGATAATTAGTTCTGTGTGAGGGGGGGCTACTACTCCCCTCAACCCCCCATTTCATTAATGCACCTACATTTATGTACAATTTAATTCGGTTATTAAAATATAATTCTGTTTTTAAAAAATAGTTTATTAAAATTATTATTTAAAAAAATTATCTTTTGTGATAATGCAGACGATTTCCATATCAGAGAAGTAGTATAATACTAAATTAAAAAAAAAAAAAAAAAAAATAAGAAAAGTTGAATTTTTTCTCAATATTACATTAAAAAAAAAGAATTTTTTTTTTTTTTTTTTTTTTTTTGCTAAAAATGAAAAACATCGATAACTTTATTTTAAATTGTCGCAGATCGGTGGTTCATTCATTCGTTTTAAAGGTAATAGCGAGCTCTTTTGAAAGATAGCCATCATGCAAATTTATTCTCCTCGAGGGGGCTCTGTCTCCCCTCGCCCCAGGGGGGGGGGGGGGGAGACAGAGCTCCTACATACACAATTTTTTTCCCAGTTGACTATTTCTATAACAAAAAATATATATTCGTTTCATTTCGCTTAGTGCAGTCGATAGATGTTAAACTCTACTTACCTGCAATTTTCCCCATAGACGTAATATATTTGGATACTTTTGAGTGTCCCTGTACACGAACCGTTTGCTTCATCTCAACGAAAAGCTTACCGTACCATCCCTATATGATACACATATAGAATACCGAGTTTGGAATTTCTGCTACTATTTGTTCTTGAGATATGCTGATAACAGACACACAGACATCCACACAGACAGACACACAGACTATTCTTTAAAAACATGATTTTAGTTTTCAGGGAACCCCAGAACATATAAATATAACATAAACTGACGGTCGAAAATTTTACCCTAAAACAATACTTGACCCTATGGGTAAGAGAAAGTAATCTATATCATTACTAGCAGACCCGGCCACGCATTGCTGTGACTAAGCTATACGTTGAATTATACGGCTGTAAACTATTTAGTACAGTCAAATTATTATTTACGAACAAAGACGAAAACGTTGTAGCCGATGTAAAAACCCACAGGGTTGAGATTTGAAACTTAGGTCAAAATTTGGAAGCGATTGATAAAAATTTTCGTAGTGTTGGTATTAAGCACAAATTAATTTTATTGTAGGGTCCTATAAATTTTAATGGAGAAGTGATATATATTATTTCTAATGCTACTTTGGATGAAATTGCTAAAATGACTAATATATAAATTAAATTCTATTAAAATTCTATTAAAATAAAAGTATAAAAGAAACAGACGATTTTAAAATCAATTTTTATGGAGGAGTGAAATATAATATATGCTATAATGGATAATTTTACTATAAAATGACCTCATCATTTTAAATATTTTAAAGAGGGCAACAGCTGTAGTTATAAAAAGGAAAACAATAAGGCTAAACCAGAAAAATAAGTAAATTTGATAAATATTTTAAAACTTTAAAATTGGAAATCTTATGAAATATTGGACATTTAAAGTAAATACATGTATCATTTTAAATAGAAAAAGATTTTGGAAAAGTTTAGTGTATTTTAACGAAGTGATGAGAAGTTTTTAAGTATGTTAAAATTTTAATAGTAAATTCAAGTTAATAAAGATGGGAAGCATTGAGGATTAAGATAAGAATAATTATAAGATTAAAAAAAAAAAAAAAAAAAAAAAAAAAATTATATACCATGCTTTTAAATTTTAATATACTAATAATATACTAATTAAAATGAAAATGATAAATATTCTATCATAGTTTGAAGTCAAATTTGTTTTCAAATGTCTAAATAAAATATCTGATGTAAGATACTAATATTTTGCAGCGGAATAGATTTCATTTCTGTCATCCTTGGCGAAAAAAAAAGAATATCGCCAAATTATCTGGCGAAAATATTTAATTCCTTTCAAAAATCATGGTTATTTAACAACTTATATTAAAAGAGTAATGAATAATATGAAACAATATTTCGTACAATACATATTACATGTCATACATACGTACAATACATACATCTGGCATGTATATTTTCGTGTTACGCTTTTCATCGCCAAATACCAAAAAAAAAAAAAAAAAAAAAAAAAAACGCCAAGGACGACAGAGTTTTGAAATTTAAAATTAAAATTTTGTCAATTTGACAGCAAAATAATTCAATCTAACACCCGCGATAACTAATACATATCTATACCCAAATATAAGGATTAAAATCGGGAAATAAATTTCCTCGATTTTTAATAATTTCTTACAAAAAATCCAGTGGGCAATTAACATAGGAAATCTTTTTCTTGGCTGCACAGACCGTCAGTGAGTCACACTTCGCTTGCGTATAGAACTCATAGATATAGTATAGCATATATAGAATAGAGTGATCATTGGGGAGAAAAAGGTTATTCCTTTTCATTTGGGAAAAGACGACATTTTTACCAAAATATGGCCGTCTTTCCCCGAGTGAATACACACGGGAATACATACTAATATTTTAGCAAATAAAATTTATGAATAATTTATTTGCTAAAGGGGAATGGAAGACTCCAGATACAGTTTCAAATTCATATTTCTTTTCTTTTTTTTTTTTTTTTCAATACCACTTAATGGCTGTTTCCAAAGCTTTTATTAATTTTTTTTTTTTTTTCGGCATCAAAAATCTTTGTACGATAACATGGGGATGAGAGATCTATATATATTACTATATCCATGATAGAACTACATTAGCACTTTATCAATGTGTATAAAATCTTTAAATTGATTATGGCGTCAATTTTCGTGAGATGCATAATTTAACTTTTTATAATTTTTTAACGTTCACGTTTGATTAAATGTATTTATTTTTATGTCGAAAAAAAATGAACTCGTGTTTTTTTTTTTTTTTTTTTTTTTTTTTTTTGGCAACAATTAAATTAATGGAACTCACAGATATTTCGGAGCAACTTTAATAAAGGTCTATAATTGACAAATAATTGCAATAAAACAATATTGTGACAATAAATTGAGATAAAAACTATCCTATCTCTCAAGTTGGACCAAACTGCACACAGTGTGCAAAATTTCATTAAAATCGGTTCCTTACTTTAGGAGTTTACCCCGGACAAACATCGTGACACGTAATTTATATATATATACAGATATAAAGCGCAAAAAATTGTTTGTTTGTGGAGGGTAATCTCTGAAACTACTGAACCGATTTAAAAACTTCTTTCACTGACCGAAAGCTACAGTATGCCATATTGTTATAGGCTATATTTAATTTTGATAAAATAAATTTTAGTTTAAAATCTGAGCATTTTAATTAAAATCCCCATAGAAGCCGTAATAGAAATGGAAATAATGACATATTAAAAAAATTACCTGCTGCCAACATAAAAGAAACATTTACATATTCATTTCGTTTTTAAAATATCTTGACGTGAAAAGAAAAGAAATATATTTGCACGTGCATTAAATTGAAATTCATATAAAGCTTTTTTAATTGTTAAACTTACACGTTAAATTTGACGTCATTATAGAATTAATAGTGTTTATTTTTCTAATAATTTAATTTGATATGATATGATATAATATCTAAGCATCAATTTTTAAACCACGGAGTCTTTATTACTCCGTGGTTTAAACTGATGTGTGTAAACGAAATTGGAATTTAAAAATAAATAAATAAATAAAATAAAATAAATTAAGAAATTCTATTTTATAATATTATTTATTTTAATTTATAATTGTTGCCAAAAAGATTTACGAATTAATTTATTTTTAGACATATAATAAAATATATTTTCACGCGAACAATAATATAAAAAGTGAACTGGATTTTTTGTAAAAAAATAATAAAGATCGAGGAAAATTATTTCCCCATTTTAATCCCCATATTTGGATATAGATATGTATTAGTTATCATGTGCATCCGTTAGATTAAATTGTTTTTGTTGTAAAATTGATAAAATTGGAATTTTAAATTTCAAAACTCTAGAAAAAAAAATGGCAAATTTCCATATTCGATTAAAAACATAAACATTTCATTTCAAAGGATGATATTTACACAATAAACATCCAACTAATAAACTAATTAAAAGGGAAAGGATAAATATTCTATCATAATTTGAAGTCAAATTTGTTTTCAAATGTCTAAATAAAGTATCTGATATAATATACTAATATGTTGCAGCGGAATAGATTTGATATCCGTCATCCTTGGCAGAAAAAAAAATATCGCCAAATTATCTGGCGAATATAATTTAATTCCTATCAAAAATCATGGTTATTTTAAAAACTTACATTAAGAGTGTAACGAATAATATGAAACAATATTTCGTACAATACATATTACGAAAATATACATCTGGCATGTATATTTTCGTATTACGTTTTTGATCGCCAAATACAAAAAACGCCAAGGGTGACAGTTTTGAAATTTAAAATTAAAATTTTGTCAATTTGACAGCAAAATAACTCAATCTAACGCATGCATACAATAACTAATACATATCTATACCCAAATATGAGGATTAAAATCGGGAAATAATTCTTCTAGAATTTTAATTAAAAAAAAAAAAAAAAAAAAAAAAAAAAAAAAATCCAATGCGCGATTAACATGGAAAATCGTTTTCTTGCATCCACGGGCGGTCAGTGATGTCATACTTCGCTTGCGTATTGAGATGTTTAAATTTATTTGGCGACTATTTTTAGCAACTAACAGTTATGGCAAGTAGCTCAATATACATAGCGCATACAGCCATTACTGAAATGTAAATAGCATTTAATTATTTGAGTTACATTATGTTGACTGGAAACCTATTTAATATACCTATGCTCTATAGCTATACTAATATAAAAAAAAGAAAGGTTTATATGCATATGTAGAGAACGATCGCTAGAACTAAAAAGCCGATTGCTTTTTTTTTTTTCTTTTTTTTTTTTCTTTCAATAATCAAAAGTTACACTGTCTCTCTCTAAGTGCTAGAAGCTATAATAAATTTTGGTTAAATAAATTTTTAATTAAAATTTTCAATATTTTAATTGAAAACAAAGCATAGATTTGATATCTATCGTCATTGGCGATTTTTGTATTTGGCGATCGAAAACGTAATACGAAAATCTGTATATTATCGTAGTAAATACGAGATGTATGTGTTTACTTCAATTACACTACTACCGTAGGTAGTGGAAGTATTGTATAGGTTTTGGCAATTGGTCAGTGTGTGTGTATATGTGCACGTGTGTGTGTAATCTTCTGGCTGTCATATCACCAAAACTAATAAAAATAGAACTACTGAACTTCACAAGTGATTCAGGTCTGGTGTACAGATAAATTTTCCAAATTTTCGTGAAAATTGAAAAACCGGAATTGGGTCATCGAAAACCAGAAATGGGACCCTAAGCCCATATTCAAAAACACCTCTAATGATTTTCTTCAAAGGTGCTATATAAATAATATATTAGATGCCCTTTCGATTGAAAAGTTGCTTAGTTCAGGAAAATTGATAGGCGTCCTCTATAAACAGCTCAATTTCAGACTTCGTAAGTGCGTTCCTTTAAAAACGCCTGTACGGATTTTTTTCAAACTCGCCATGTTAACTTCCTATTAAATATCCTTTTGTATGTAATTATTGTTTTTAGGTCAATAATTGAGTATGTTAAGTTTTGGTAAAAGTTGGTATCTCAAAAACGGCTCTAACGTATTCTTGAAAATTTTTTCTTTAATCCAATTTAGATAACCTTTCTCAAGTATTACGTGCTTATTACAGGAATATTAACGGTCATCCTGATTAGGTAGTTCAGTTTTAGATCTCGGAAATTCGTGTTTAAAAAAATAACTATCTATTTTTTCCCCCTTATTTTTTAACTCGCTATGCAAACTCTGTTGTATGTGTCTTTATACGTGTATCAAGTTTCTCTTACTCGAAAATCTCAAAAAATGCAAGTAATATCTCCAAAAAATTGTATATATTACGTGTAATAGTGGGTAATGGAAGTCGTGTGGTTGTTTCACACCAGATTCTGTAATAGTATATATTGTACGAATATTGTTTCATATTATTGATTTCTCCTTTAATATACATTATTAAAATAATAATCAATTATGGAAAAAATTAAATATATTTGCGAAATGAAAAAATAAATAATAATTAAAGCTATTATGACGTCAATTTTATCAAAAACATTTTCATGTCATAGGTTTATTTTTCAATATTTTTTATTCATCAGTAAAGAAATGTTTCTTTTTATGAAATAAATAAATAAATAAATAAATAGCATTAAGTAAAAATTGCCAACATTTAACAACTAATTAAAAAAAATAATTGTAAAATTATATTTTGACTTTTCAGTTAATAATATTGCCTTGACTATAACATATAAACTGATATCTTTCTTGATTTTTTACATGTCAATCCATCTTTAACTAAAATTTGTTCATCCGTGCGAAGGCGGACGGGTCAGCTAGTGATATATATATATATATATATATATATATATCAGTGTTCTCACTTCGGAGAAAATGTTCCCATTTTAGGGAAATTCCGGGTCTTAGAGGGAAAAAAAAAAGGGAAACGAAATAATGAGGGAAGAAATTTCCTTCACCTAAGACAGCTATGAGAATATTCTTTTAAACTGAAAATCTGACACATCCATTCAAACTGCTTTGAGAATAAGATCTGAATTTGTTTTCTGAACTCATAAAGTGATATATATCTTCTTGTTGAATAACATAGAAATGCAGCAGTCTTCATGGTACGGATTAGTTTCAAATCGAACATGGCAAAAAGCTGCGCATTAACTTATTCGTACAGAATTCGCAACTTATTGCTTCACTCGCTTCTAAACTTCTAAATAGATGACAGATAGCTTCAATTTCCAGAAATGTATGAAAGAGAAGCAAATTTA
The DNA here is from genome assembly GCA_963930645.1 of Salticus scenicus. NCBI lineage: Eukaryota > Metazoa > Arthropoda > Arachnida > Araneae > Salticidae > Salticus > Salticus scenicus. The sequence goes on from OZ005659.1 coordinate 144,364,976, forward strand.
CGTACCATCATCCTCATAAATATATAAAAGAAATGTTAGCACCACCCCTATCTTACACTACTAAATATTTAAAATATGCAACAATTGTTTCAAATTTTACATGAGATTATGCTATGGATTTTACACGAGATTATATGCGCGATTCAAGCTGCTAAACTACGGAAAAAAAAAAAAAAAAAAAAAAAGCAATTAAATGACTATTATTATTATTGTTAATTTCATCTTTGTATTTATCTGGGGATATCTTATGGAAACCTGATCAGTATGGGTCAGTATTTTTATGCTGCCTTACTATTATTATTATAATTATTATCATTTTAGATATAAATTATTTTAATGTTCTTTTCTATTAAACTATTGTTTAAATTTAGTTGCACTGAGTGTCACAAATACTTCATTAGTGTTTATTCAGAAACTTCTACAAAATTTCAAAATTTACCAAATTTTAATATCATTCTTAATCAACCGATATTTTAAAGGTAAATTAAAGGAATTAGTCATGATAATTTTGTTAATTTTATAGTTTAGCTATAGCAGGGATGGAACACGGGCCCAGAACTCATACCACTATCAATGTAAGAAAATTTTCTTCTACTTAAATCAACGATATTATACGTAGAAAAATTTCTTAAACAGATACCAGTATGAATTCTGCGCCCGTGTTCCATCAATGAGCTAGGGATACTATTAGAATTAGACTTCCGTTTAGAATTAATAAGACTCCTGTTTTTCTGAAAGGCGGGTCGTATAATAAATTCCTATTAGATTGATTCCTTTTTTCTCTTCTCTTTCTCCCAGAAATCGACCAATTGCAACCAATTAGCTTCAATACATATAATGGAAAATGTGTCATTACGGTAACTTCCGAAGTTTTGAACCGATTTGAACGAATCTATCAAAAGAATCTTTTGCACGACTCGCGGAATCACTTATAATGACGCGGCCTTTTGAACTGTGTTATCCAATAACTTTTTAAGTATTCTTTTCATAGCTACCAACATAATCCGAAGGAATGTTAGAACCCGCCCTTTTTCCACATCAATTATTTTTTTTAATAGTAGTTGTCTTTAAATGTATTTACATAGGAATAACTAGCAGGCTTTGCCCGCTTCGCTGGCCACTAAATTTAAAGGAAACTCGTTTCTATATAGCTTTATAAAAATAAAATAAAATAAATTACTGAAATTGTTCAAAAGCTCGCTCCAGGTCCCTGCTGCATTCAGCAGCGATTTGGTCATCAACTGCAACTCGGGCGCTTGTCCCTTTTACCTGCGACAATAGTTTACCAATGAGCTTCCATTTAGGTGCTTATTATATAACAGTTTCGAAATAGATAGTATCGAAAAAATTGGAGTTTCCCTTTTATATTTGAAACCCAGTTACATGTGAACAACACTATACGTGTTGTTCACATGTAACTCGGACTGGACTCAAACGTAACTGGATTTAGACAACATAATATTTGCTTTTACGTTATTTCATATGTTTTTTTTTTTTTTTTTGTTTATCCAATCAATCATTAAATGACAGCAATTTCACGCCAAATATTACAATATGCTGTGACCGGCTACGTCTGTCGCACGAGACAATTAATTTTTTGTGTTTATATATAATTCATGGGTTGTAAACCTGATAGTACAGCCTTAATATAGTTCTCTTTGGCGGCTTTTGAATTTTTGTCACCATTTTAGACTTAATCCATTGTAACAATAAGACTTAATCCCTTGTGACAATATGCTATGAGCGCTATTTCTGCCGTATTTTGGATAACTAATCTTTTTATGGTTATATATATTTCCCATTACACATATTTTTATTTATTTATTTAAATATTAATTTGAATTTTTCAAATATTTCTTTTCGACAGCGTGAGAGTGCAGTAACACACAGAGGTTCATTTGTTTGTATGATAAATTAGCATAGTGATTATTATATAAAAAAATAAATAAATAGGTAAACATTATCGTGTTACACAACTTTATTATGTCGCTCCATTGGCGGCTTTTGAATTTTTGTCGCCATATTAGCGATGGATTTTTTTTTTTTTTTTTTTTTTTTTTTTTTTTTTGTATGAAAAGGGGAAGACTATTTTGCTAATAATTTTATCAGACTCTTTTTGTTTATACATAAGAATCCTTTATATTCTGCTTATATTTTTAATGCTTTTTAGGTTTAAAATAGTGCTTCTTGAAATAAATTTCCTATCTTTAAAACTGCGTTTGTTCTGTAAATTTTGTGTAAAAATAAATCATTTATGTTTTTATATATTTGATGCGCTACTTAGATTAAAATGGCTGTTGCTATATTAAACTTCTTGTCGAAAAACATTCGGTGTACTTCAACACCAAAATTTAAAAAATCGCCCAGAAGGATCTGTTAATGAAGCTGATAAAATAAAAATATGGTTCATAAAGTTTAAATGATCTATTTAAAAAATTTTTTAAAACCCAAATTATTAATCTATCGTATCACATACATAGATATAGTAATAATATATGGATTGATCATTGGGGACAAAAAAGTGATTCCTTTTCACTCGGGAAAAGACGGCGATTTTACCAAAATATGGCAGTCTTTCCTCGAGTGAATACACACGGGAATATGCACGAATGTTTTAGCAAATAAAATTCATGAATAATTTATTTACTAAAGGTGAATGAAAAGCCCCAGATATAGTTTCAAATTCATTCTTCTTTTTTTTTTCCTTCAATACCACTTAATGGCTCATTCCAAAGCTTTTTTTTCGGCATCAAAAATCTTTGCACGATAATATGGGGATGATAGATCTATATATATTATTATATCTATGATCACATAAATCTTTTCGAAAATATAATAAAACTTAATTTGAAAAAAATAATAATAACTTTTGTTTATTAGCCAAAATAATTGATGAAATTTGAAATGCAAGTTGGTCTTGTGGGGTACAGGCTGTATATTATATTTTTGTGTTCGTGAGAGAAAATTTAAAAGAATTTGAAAACTGCAAAAAATCATGTGACTTAATGTGAAGCATATTTTTCATTTTTTTTTCTCCTAACGGTTTCCATACAATCTTCTGCTGTTGCCACCTAAAATTCATTCTTTAGTTAATTTTAAAAAATCTAATTGTCCGATTGATAAGCTGTTTAATGCATCGGATTTAAATAAATTTTCCCTTTCATTTGCTATCTTATTTGTAACGATGCGACTGATATTTCTAATTTATTTTCTAATCTTTTGATTTATTTTCCTCATTTTAAATAAGTGTACGTTTTTTTTTTTTTTTTTTTTTTTTTTTAATTATTATTATTATTTTGTCGAAAAAAAATGGCAACAATTAAATTATGGATAAAATTTTAAAATTTAAATGTCTTATTTATCAGAAATTAGAAGGTTTTTATTTTCACATTTTAATTAATTAAGAAAAAACTAATCATCCGATTGATAAGCTATTTAATGCATCGGATTTACAAAAATTTTCCCTTTCATTTGGTGTCTTATTTGTAACGATGCGAGTGATATTTCTAATTTATTTTCTAATCTTTCTTATTTATTTTCCTCATTTTAAATAAATGTACGTTTTTTTTTTTTTTTTTTATTATTATTATTATTTTGTCGAAAAAAAAAATTGGCAACAATTAAATTATGGATAAAATGTTAAAATTTAAATGGCTTTTTTTATCAGAAATTAGAAGGTTATGATTTTAACATTTTAATTAATTAAGAAAAAACTAATCAAAAATTCGAAAATCTGACTTCGATGTGCACAATGACCCTTCGGGATGCACCTTTGTGTTAAATCTTGTGACTGTCCGAGCTACCGTTTTCGAGATCAGTGAAATATACATACAAATATTGCTCACTTAATAGTATAAGATAAGAAAATACTTCAAAAAAAAGACTGGTGTAAAAAAAAAAAAAAAAAAAAAAAAAAAAAAAGGCGAGTTCTAACAATCCTCCGTATTATTAATTAAGATGTTGGCTTCACTGACCAGGAAACTATCCCAATAGAATAATAATAGAAATCAATTAAATTATGTTCATTTGAGAGGGCATAATATAACGGGATTTTTGACGGATAAATTGTTAGCCCTCGTAATCCCGTTTTCGAGAAATCTATATTTAAGTTTGAGTAAAAATATAGTAATCTGAAAGAAGTGGGAGCAGTCCCGTGAAAACATCCCAGAATGATGACTTTTACCAATTTTTAGATTCTATTTTGGCGGATTTTTAGACATTGCATCTCGATTACGATTGACTATATCTCAAAGCTGAAATGGGCAACTGATTATTCCATCAAAGAACACATCTGACTATGCTCTTTCGATTTCTGCTTGTTTTGGATTTTATTCATTATTTCAGTAAGGCGTGGTGTTATTGATTTAGGCGTGGTTACACCGATTATTACCAAACTTTCAGAATTTATAACTCGAAAACGAGGTGACGAGGGCTATTGTTTTATGCGTCAAAAAACATATATTTATATATGCTCTTTCGATTAATGCTTGTTTGGAGTTTTCTTTTATGATTACACTATGGGATGGTTCAGGGTTAGAAATAAGCGGTCGTTAGTCGTATTTTGCGACCAGTTTTTTCATCTTGACGCCTAGAATTCCAATCATAGGTGCCATAATTGAAGACTGGATTTTTTTCCTCATCATATTTAATAATTTTCCCAATCCCATCAGACAGTAAACAAGTCTGTTTCACCTAACCTAATAAAAACCTAATTTGAACCTAATAAAAACTGATTTAAGAAATCATTTCTCTATGAAAGTAGCTGACGATTTGTTAATGATTAAATTAAACAGCCCTAAATTTGAAGATTTCTGACCAGAAAATGCTATTAACTTGTTGTGGAATGATGTATCTTCTGGGCGAAGAATGAATTTGTGATTTTAAATATGTACGTTTAATATTGTCAATGTAATTACATTCATTACATAAATATTTTTTTTATATAATCTTACATATATTATTTACAAGTTGATGCTTTATTATAATAATAATTATTATTATTTTTTAATATACATATTTAATTATAGATTGCACCTAGATTTTTAATTTGGACGCCCAAAAAAATTAATCCAGGCGTTATTTTGACGCCTAGTTTCAAAATTGTTATTTCTAACTAGTGCTGCACCGAGTAGCACTTTGGCCGAGTAGCCGAATACTGAGTACTCGGCCGAGTACCGAGTAGCCGAGTACCGAGTAGTTCTAAGAAAGAATAATTGATGCATATATGAAGAAATTTGAACATCTTGAAATAAAAAAAAACGGCTTTTAAACATAAAATTTAGTTAAATGGTAAACAGCATGCTTTCATGCAGAACTTTTGTAGTGTATATACATAATTAGGTTCATTGCTATATTTTGATACTTTCAGTATAGTGGATTACTAAAACCATAACTGATAACTTTATTCTTAACATCTTTTTTAGATACGAAATTATCATCCTCAGATAATTTTTGGAGAATATGAAAGTTACTAGGCACTAAGGCTTAATTTAAGATACATGAAATTCACATATGAAAGGCGAACATTAAATTTTTTTATAATTTCAGACATGATAGGCTTCATTAATCTTCAGATCGTAGAAATGTAAAATGACTGGTGGTTTTGGGCCATAATTGGCAAAACAACAAATTTGATTATGAAAATACGTTTTAAATAATGTTTTAGTGTATTTACATTTTTTATGTATAACGTAAAATGCCATAAAAAGCCTTTACTCGATTAAATGCCCCCTCCCCTTTTCACATTTTTTTTGTTCTTAAAATACTAAATAAATGCACCTTTTGCGATAGTTTTTTATGTTATTTTATAGTATTAAATTCAAAATCAATTCTTTCTTACCGATTTGAAAGTGCCTTACTTTTATTTGTGGCGTGTTCCTGTTATTTAAGCCAGAGGAAGCTTGGGCTGCAGGATGGATTGGGTTCGGTCCTCGGAGCCGTTATTGAAAGAAATGTATAACGAAAATTTTGTGTTAATATTACATAGACCCTCTTTTTTTTTTTTTTTTCTAAAATATTTTATTTTTGTGTGATTTATAGGCACAATTTTATGTACTAAGTTTTTATAAAATAATGCATATTACATTCATACAAGATAGTTATAATTAAAAGCTCATATCATGAATCATCTCTATACTAAGTTTAGTAACAGCCCGTTTTAACTGCAGAAAGCTGTTACAGCAAAAATTTTAATTGTAATGACTCTGTATTTATTATATTTTCATATTTTTTTAGTTTAGTTATAAAATAAATATCTCTCATTAACACATTTCTGTCAATAATACATAAAAATAGTGAAATTCCCACAACTCCTCGGTATTGGCCGAATACATAGCCTAAATTTGGCCGAGTACCGAGTACTCGGCAAATAGGCCGAGTAAGCCGAGTGTCGAGTATATACCGAGTACTCGGTACAGCTCTATTTCTAACTCTGGAATGGTTTCCTGGTGAGTATTGAATCAGGTGGAAAGAAAGTTAGATTGTACTTATCTCAGAAATGCCTTAAAAGAGTGCATTTGACAACTTGATCACATATCTTACTTCAAAAGCGCTGTCTCTTGAAATCGCGAGTTCACTTGCAAATTTGTCATTACGATAACTCGCAAAATAATCAGTCAATTCGAACAAAGCGGGACAACAGATTTATTTTACAAATATCGTGGATGAATTAGTTAATCAAATTGATCCGTTACTTTGTTTCAAGTTGCAGCCACTGAAACATTTCACATAAAAACGCATTTATGAATCGATTTACTTAACACTTGGTATGTAGATACTCCTAGCAATGTCTCAATCAACTTTGTTAATTAACTTAATCGATCATCTAGTTTCAAAATGGCGGCAAAAATTTTATGGTTCCTGAATGTATTGGGGTTTAGAAATTATGGTATCCAAAGTAAAACTCTTGCCCCTCAAAAAATTACCTTTTTCTAGATGCGACTTATTTAATAATGAATATCGAAAATATTTCAGCAAAAAGTGAAAAATCCATAAGAGGATCATGCTTAGCATTGTATGTTGAAGCATTTAGGCAGATTGAAAATAGATTTCCTCTTGAAAAAGATGTATTCTCTGACACTTTTTTTAAAGTTTTCAAATGTTTTTAATCGTAGTCCAGAAAATCTCATGCCTTTACCAAGAAAGTATATTTTACCTTTATGTGAAGATGTTAACATCAAATCATCGGATCAGGAGTGATGAGAATAAGCCATAGATGAGAATGTAGAGAAAAATTTATATCAACGACATTTACAAATTTTGAAAAGGTGTCTTTAGTATTGTAGATACTAATGTCCGAAAAAAATATGCTAATCTTCTAAGAGTGCGCCGGCAGATACAGGAAAGGAAAACATGGCTGTTCCCTAGATTTTTAAAATACATTTAAACTGTCTTTACCCTTCATAATTTTGGAAAACATATATACATAAATATTTTTTTTTTTAAATAATCAACCATTACTAAAATAACATTGCCATGTGTAAGCATAGTTCTCTTCCATTAGGTGACTAATTTTAACAATATATGTTTTCGTAACAGATAAGTGGGAAAAGGTGAGGGACAAATGGAAATGAAAAGGGGAAAAAGAGGGAAATTTTAACAACTGTGGTTGGTTGGTTGGCTTTTAGTGGCGCAAGGTCCACTATGAGACATACTGCGCCAAACAGTTAAATTGAGAAATAAAAAACAATTTACAGCTTCTGGATGGGTTTACCCATCCAGACTGTCGTTTATAAAATACACATTAAAAATACAAAACAAGAAAAGATAAAAAGTTAGAATAATGTAAAAAGTAAAAAACTACATAAAACCAAAAAATAACTAATGTGTATCATAAAATAAAATGTAAAAAGTTAAAACCAGTGTATATATATAATAAAAACAGATGTAAAATGTGGTAAATAATGTAAATAATAAAATCAGATGTCAAAATAAAAACCTATCTCTTTTAAAATGTTGGTCAAATTAATGTGTGGATCAATGCCCAAAAGGTTTGTCATATTTGGTGATGACGAATTAAAATAATACTGATACAGGTGGGATTAACAACTGTGGAGGGAAATCTTAAATTTAAGAGTGAGATCACTGCTTACAATATTTAAGCTCTAACCGTCAAGAGATGACAGGTTAACAACTCGAACCTCGAAGACGAAGTAGACAAAGCACAGCTACTGCTAGTAACAAATATTTTATATAAAAAAATAATTCATTAATATTTTTGGTGTAGGCAGATTTTGATATATTTTTTACATTTTAAAATGTTATACCACAATTTACTTTTTCTTTTTCATAATTATAAAAATAAGTAGTTGTATTAATACGAAACTACCAAAGTGAGAAAATTGTCAATGGTAAAAAAAAATATATATATATATATATATATATATATATATTAAGCAAACTGTGAAAGAGTTATAATTAATTTTTGTTATGCTAATTTGCGTGAAATATGAGTTTTAAAAAGGCGAGTTACGTAACGTGGTTTCCACAACTTCTAGTTAACTATCGCTGCAGTTGCACGTCTGTACCGCAGCCGTTAACATGTTGAGTGCCACGTAAATTCTTAAAACCCATTAAAATTCCATAATGATGGTTGGTGTCTTTTTATGGCGCAAGGTCCCAAGAAGGACATACTGCGCCAAACAGAGATGTTAAAAAAAAATATCCAAAGATAAGCACATGGATGGGGGACTACCCCCATCCACAAAGTCAAGAAAAAATATACTTTAAAAAATTAATGCAGTTACATAACAATTAAAACAAAACAGCACAAGATAAAAAATAGAGTAAAATCAAATTTCACTATAAATACCCGAATGTTTTAAAAAATTTATCAGTTCCGAATGAGGATTGCTACCGAGAAGGCTTGTCAAATTTGGTGAGGATGATTTAAAAAACTGCCGATAAAGATGACGGAGACAAGGACAGTCGGTGAGGATATGGCGAATGGTAAGCTGACTAAAGTGGCATTTGGGACAAGAAGGTTCACTTTCCCCTAGGAGTAAATGCCGGTGTGTAAATCGTGAATGCCCAATTCTAAGTCTAGTAATAATAACATCATGCTTTCGTGGAGTTAATGTAGGCCATATTTCAATGTTTGATTTAATCCCCTGTAATTTATTATTAATTTCACATTCCCACTCCCGTTGCCAGATATTTCTTAAAGAACTTCTTAGTGCAAGTTTTATATCTTCAGATGGAATTGGACATTCAAGAGGAGTCAATCCCTGCTTTGCAGCTCTATCTGCAGCTTCATTACCTTTAATGCCAACGTGAGAAGGAACCCAGCAAAATAAAATTTTGTATTCCTTTCTAAGAAGTTCGTTATGAATTTTTAAAACTGAAGTAAAAGAGGTAGAGCAAGAGCTAGAAGTCAAGGAATCCAAGACACTCTTTGAGTGATTTCTCTTGTAATAAATAAAAATTAAGAAAATTTTTAATAAATTTTCAATTGTTAGATGTAATATTTTTAATTTTATAACCGCCACCGATGGTTGACGCGGCTTTACATCATATTTGACCCTGTCAGCCTCCAATGGCTGACAGGCCGCTAAACATTTGAATTTTTTTTATTGGTACTACTTTTCCTTTCGGGGTAAAACTTTCACTGAAATGTTTGAAGTATAACATGTTCTGCACGCTCTTAAAGTTTCACGCTGATTCCTTCAGTACTTAGAGATATATGACAAAATGTCTAGAATCTAGAATGGCTGACATGGCACTAACATGTTAAGGGCCCGCTTCACTCACCGCCGCCGGAAGCCGAAGCTAATGTTATTCTATGGGAAATTTTTCTTTACAAATAACTTATAAGTAATACATATTTTTAAATTCTGCTTTCACATTCTGAAAATTCCCAGCTGTTAAATTGACGAACCTTTTTTAAAAAAATATTTTTTATATTTTTTTATATTTTATTTTGAAGCTGCAAAATACGAATTTTCAATATGTGAAGTTTTTTCATTTTGCAATTTCAAAATAAAATATTAAAAATTAAAAAAATACATTTTTAAAAAAGGTCCGTCAGTTTAACAGTTGGGAATTTTCTGAATGTGAAAACAGAATTTAAAAATATGTATTAGTTAATAAGTTATTTGTAAAGAAAATTTCCCCATAGAATAACAGATATAGGGGATAGTCATAGGCGAGCTATAGTGCGCCGTCAGATATAGGGGAGGAGGTCATGGCCGTTCTCGAGATTTTTAAAATACATTTACACTGTTTTTGCCCTACATAATTTTGAAAATATATATACATAAACTTATTTTAAATAATCAACTATTACGAAAATAACATCACCATGTGAAAGTACAGTTCTCTTAAATTAGGTGACTAATTTTAATAATAATACTTTCATAATAGATAAGTGGGAAAAATGGAAATGAAAAAGAGGGAAATTTTGGCAAGTGTGGAGGGAAATTGTAAATTTAATAATGAGATCACTGATATATATATAATTGAAAGGGAAAGTTATGTTAAAATATTAATATATTATTGAAATTACAAACTTTTGACTAAATTATTTAAGGAAATAAATAAATTAAATGAAAAAAAAAAAAAAAAAAAAGATATCTTTTAAAATAATATTAATAGGAACAATAAAATTTAGGTAAAAAATCATTTTTTAAAGTTAAAAATTTTCTTATTGTGAAGCCCTAAAAATCATAAAATAAAATTTATTCTGGCAAAGACATGCTACAAAGAAATCAAAGTTTCAACACTAAGAAAATTTTAGAGAAAAATATAGGTACTTTCCTTTTGCAAGAGATGAAAATTTTTTAATGTTCAAAATATTTTAAAAAGCTTTCGAGACCAATATTCTTAGTTATTAGTTTTTGTATAATCATTCGTTAGGCCAGAAATTTCAAACGTCTCGAAAGCTTTTTAAAATATTTTGAACATTAAAAAATTTTCATCTCTTGCAAAAGGAAAGTACCTATATTTTTCTCTAAAATTTTCTTAGTGTTGAAACTTTCTTTCTTTGTAGCATGTCTTTGCCAGAATAAATTTTATTTTATGCTTTTTAGGGCTTCACAATAAAAAACTTCTAACTTTAAAAAATGATTTTTTACTTAAATTTATTTTTGTGCTTTTTAGTTACAAATAAAATTTAAGTAAAAAATCATTTTTTAAAGTTAGAAGTTTTTTATTGTGAAGCCCTAAAAAGCATAAAATAAAATTTATTCTGGCAAAGACATGCTAAAAAGAAATCAAAGTTTCAACACTAAGAAAATTTTAGAGAAAAATATAGGTACTTTCCTTTTGCAAGAGATGAAAATTTTTTAATGTTCAAAATATTTTAAAAAGCTTTCGAGACCAATATTCTTAGTTATTAGTTTTTGTATAATCATTCGTTAGGCCAGAAATTTCAAACGTCTCGAAAGCTTTTTAAAATATTTTGAACATTAAAAAATTTTCATCTCTTGCAAAAGGAAAGTACCTATATTTTTCTCTAAAATTTTCTTAGTGTTGAAACTTTGATTTCTTTGTAGCATGTCTTTGCCAGAATAAATTTTATTTTATGCTTTTTAGGGCTTCACAATAAAAAACTTCTAACTTTAAAAAATGATTTTTTACTTAAATTTTATTTTGTGTTTTTTAGTTACAAAAAAGGAAGAAGATTCATAAAAAAACTAATTAAAATTTCTTCGGATATTTTGTAGACAACGGAAGATTTTCGTCTATCAATTGACATTTTTTTTTTCGATTATTTATCTGCAAAAAAAGTATTATATCGTCTTTCGAGGACCGAATACGGGATCATCGCGTTATCAGCATGATGCTCTAGCCAAAAGTCTAAGAACTGTCAAGAAAAATAAAAAAAACATTCTAGAAAAATCTAACAAATACTTATACAAAAGGAATATTGTTCTCGAACGATTTTTAAAATATTTGGAATATTTAAAATTTTTAATGTTTTGCAAAAGGGAAATATCTGTATTTTCTTTAAATTTTTCTTGTTTTGAAACTTTTATGAATTTATAGCATGTCTCTGCAAGAATAAATTTTTATTTTAGGCTTTTTAGGGCTCTACAATAATAAAAAACTTTCAGTGTTATTTTTATTTATTTATTTATTTATATTTTTATTAATTAACTAATTAATTTTTATTTATATTTTTACTGAAATTTTTATTTTATGAGTTTAATAACTCAAAAAAAGGAAAAGCTTCTTTAAAAAACTATCAAAATTCCATAGGACACTGCGTAGACAATGAAAGATTTTCTTTTATGAATTGACATCATTCTATTAATTATCTGCGAAAAAGTAACACATCGGTATGCGATGATCGAACCCTCGAGCATCGCGTTATCACCATGATGCTCTAAGCAAATGCCCTAACGAGCGACGGAAAAGGTTGTTTAAATTTTCATTAAAGTGGAGGCGCCTTCTTTTTCAGAATCACATAAAGACACGATGATAAAAATCGAATTTCAATAAAAAGCTTCTAAAAAGAATATATATATATATATTTAACTTTTTTATTTTATGCTTTTTAGTATCTAAAAAAAAGCTTCTTCAAAAAACTCTTCAAAAATTCTTAGAATACTCTGTAGACAATGAAAAATTTCCATTTATCAATTGACACATTTTCTGTTAATTACCTGCAAAATTTAACACATCAATCCTTCGGGAATGGAACTCACCACCATTGTATTAGCAACTTGACGCTCTAACTAACTGAGCCAACAAGCGACTATAAGGATCGCTGACATTTACTTTAAAGTTGAGGTACCTTATTTATTAGCGTGACATGAAGACGCGATAACGAAACCCAATTTCAATAAAAAGCTTCTAAAAAAATTATTTATTTGTTTTTATTTAAATTTTTATTTTGTGCTTTTTAGTAATTAGATAAAAAGCTATTTAAAAAAAATATTCAAAAATTATTAGGATACTGTGTGCACAACGAAATATTTTCTTTTATGTACTGACACCTTTTCTATCAATTACTTGAAAAAATAATATGACGCTCTAACCAACTGAGCCAATAAGAGATAGAGAAACAATGAATTGCTTACATTTTTTTTTTCTTTTTAAGTGGAAGTGTCTTGTTTTTTAGCGTGACAGAAAACGCGATGACAAATTCAACTTCATATAATTATATAATATATATATATATATATAACTTCTAAAAATATTTATTTATGTATTTTGTTCTTGAAACTTTTTATTTTGAGCTTTTTTAATATCTAAAATATTTTGTGTTTTCTAATATCTAAAAAAAAAAAAAAAAAAAAAAAGAAAGAAAGAAAGAAATAAAGAAAAAACTTATTTTAAAAACTCTTCGAAAATTCTTAAGATATTGTGTAGTCAACGAAAAATTTTCTTCTATCATTTGACACCTTTTCTACTAATTATCCTCAAAAATTAACACTCCGGACCTTCCGGGAACCGAACTCTCGACCATCGCTCTATTACCGTCACGCTCTAACCAACTGAGTAACGGAGCCCCAAACGGAATGGTTTATATTCACTTTAATTGTTTACTAGCGTGACACGAAGACACGATGACAAAGTCAATTTCTTATAAAAAGCTCCTAATAAAAAGCTTCTAAAAAATTTGTTTATTTATTTATTTTTACTTACATTTTTATTTTGTAATTTTTGTCACTAGATAAAAAGCCGTTTAAAAATCTCTTGAAAAAATTATTAGGATACTGTGTACACAACGAAGTATTTTCTTTTATCAATTGACACTTTTTCTATTAATTATTTGCAAAAAATAACACCTCGGCCCGGCGAGGATCGAACACACGACTCTCGCATTATCAACATGACGCTGTAACCAGCTGATTTATTAAAAGATACAATGAGTTGCTTACTTTTTTTTTTTTTTTTTTTTTTTTTAAATATATATAATGGAGGCGTCTTGGTTTTTTAACGTGACAAAAAGCCGATGACAAATCCAATTTCATACTAGTATGTTGTGGCCACCATGAGACTTTCTTCTATATTTTCCTATACAAATTCACACAATATTTAAAAAATAAAATAAAAAATCCAAGTTTTTTTTTTTTTTTTTTTCGTTAAAAGTAAAAAAAAAAAAATCGATAACTTTGTTTTAAATTACCACATATTTATAGTTCAATCATTCGTTTTATCATTCGTTCAATCATTAATTTTACAATCACAGGGTAAGAATAACTCTCATTATGTACATTTATACGAAATTTTGTCCTATACTACCATGTTAAAAATATAGAAGAAATACGATCACAGCGCCACCTGTTGAGCGATTGATCCCCAAATCTAATCAGCACCAGTTTATGTCAGGAGCCAACTAAATACCAAGTTTTGATAATTTCGTTTTAAAAAAAAAAATTAAGATTTTTTTTCCAAGTTTTTTTTCGTAAAAAATAAAAAAAATCGATAATTTTGTTTTAAATTATCACAGATTTATAGTTCAACCATTCGTTTTAAAGGTACTGACGAGACCTTACGAAAGATACCCATCTTGAAAATTTTTGCCCTATATCACCATGTTAAAAATTTAGAAAATGCGGGATGGCAACGCAACCTGTAAGACGATTTTTACCAAAAGTTGATAGGCACTAATTTATGTCAAGGTGCAACTACATACCAATTTGTATGAAATTCTGTCCAGTAGTTCCTGAAGTACAGTTGCCACAAAATTTTGTCACACACACACACACACAGACAGACAGACAGACAGACATTTTCTAAAAATGGTCAAATCGTTTTCTACAGCTCTCAAAACGTGTAAATCCATCAAAAACCCGAAATCGAAAATTTTTACGAATCCAATACTTTCTTCTATTGAAGATAGAAGAAAGTAATAATAGTAATATATAATATATATATACATATATATAAAGCTTCTAAAAATATTTTTTATGTATTTTTTACTTAAAACATTTTATTTTGTGCTTTTTTAATATCTAAAATGTTTTGTGCTTTCCAATATCTAAATAAAAAAAATAAAAAATACTTCTTAAAAAAAAACTCCTCAAAATATTCTTAGTGTAAGCAACGAAAAAATTTTCTTGTATCAATTGACACCTTTTCTGCTAATTATCTGCAACAATTAACACGCTGGACCTACCGGGGACCGAACTCACGACCGCCACGCTATTAACGGAACGCTCTTACCAACTGAGCCAAAGAGCTACAAGCGAAACAGCTTATATTTACTTTAAAATGAAGGAGCCTTGTTTAATAGCGTGACACGAAGACACGATGACCAAGTCAATTTCAATTAAAAACATTCTAATAATAATAATAGGTTAATTACATAAAATAATATGACATTATATTTGATTATAAAAGTTAAATATGAAAAATATTGCACAGCCACATATTTATCTATATCTTATAAAAATAGCAAAAATGTTATTGAATGTCCTAATGAAATTATACGATAAGTGTGGTATATTTCATCGTGTTCCTGATTTAATCTATTGGTCTTCTGGCAAGTGACGTCACACAAATACACAGGTATCTGTGAACTCTATCGTCCAATAAAATGATCTCTTTAATTTCCTTCACTTCTATTAATGCTAAAACAGATCAGTCAAAACGTAATCGTTTGTGCAATGCGTGTATTGTTAGCTTTAATTGTTCTGCGTACTTAATTAAATTTTGTGTACAAAAATTAGAAATATGCTTCGTTATAAGTTATAGATTTATCATAAATCTTCTTTTGCAAAATATAACAATAAGTATCCCAAAAATGTCATAAATGTTTTCAAATAATGCATGCTTTGCAAAAGTATTAAGACAAATTTGATAATTGCAATAGTAAATTTTGTAAAATCCTGTTCGCTATAAAAATAAATGTATTGTTTAATATTTATTTATTATTTTAGGCATTCATTTTGATCAATATTCTTGATTAATTCACAATAGATCAGTATAATTATTGATGACAGTGAAACATATGATCTGTAATTACATACGAATATTATATGAGTTGATTTTAAAATGTTTTAAGAGGATTTTAAAGATAAGTTTAAGAGAATTTTATGAAATGTGACATCCAATACGTTTCCACGTGCCAAACTGAAATCATACGTGTAACGCAGAGTCTTTTTTGCCTATTTTATTCAAAATAAATTATTATTATTATTTTAATTTAAATTTAATAAGCACAATAAAAAGCATCGATGATTGTGAAATCCTCATGTGTATGTAAGAAGTTGTGCATATTTGTTATGAATATATATATATATATATATATATATATATATACTCTTTAACTACATTTCTTGTGACCGTGGAAGCCTCTGCGCAAGTGCGGATTCAACGAGTCTACTAGTAAAATTGGGGAGAGAAGCTTTTCCTTGAGAGAAAATAAGCGATAAAGGAATACCGAACGACTGGATGCTTACTAAATTCGAACCTGTTGGTCAACTTGAAAACCCTCCAAGATTTTCAACTCGTCCTCACTGCCAGGCGTAGGAAACGTGGTTACACTATACTATATATATAACATAAATCATTCGAAACAAACATCTTTGTAATTGTAAGTTTCAAGGCTTTCAAAAATTAAATAAAAATTAATAAATAAAATACCAAATAGTACATTTGTTATACGAATGGCTTACTCTCAGATCATTATATGTTTCTTTGCATTACGTTTTTAGCATATTGTTTCAAACAGGTATTCAATATTTCACCCAAATATTTATTAAGAAACAATGTTGCAGATAGTTGTATTCTCATTCAGTTCCTACTATTAGTTCACACTCTCCCTATATATATCTTGTACAGTCAGCCAAAAAAAAAACGCCACCCCCACCTAATTTCGCCGTAAATTATCGTAGAAACATGCGGCTGGTACCTATCGATCTGTAATAACGTCTAGTTTTTAATGGTGTAGTCAGATTTTGCTTAAGGGGTCATCTACATATTAAAACACGTATAAGCTTCATTTTTTTCAATGACGACCCCCATTTCTGATCCCATATTTAGATTTCTGAGATCAAGGCAGTTCGGAAAACATACCTATTTATATACTTTAAATTAATTCTAAACAGAGTTAAACGTGAAAATGTGTTAGGGAACCGTCTATACATTTAGAAAAATAAATCGTGATCTACCACACAATATACATTATTTATTAAATTTCACACCGGAAGAAAAGTTCAGAAATGTTAGTTATAAAATAAAAAACGATTCAAATTCGCAGGACTTTCTGAGTTACCTTATGAATTAAAAATTTTTTATTGGTTTCAATTTATTAAACATTAAATAGTTAAATACAACACTTATAGCTTGAATCATATGAACCCTACAATGTTTAATTACAAAAATCTAGATACCAAGGTAAAAGAACAATAGTAATAATGATAATAATATTAATAGTGGTTAAAAAAAAAAAAAAAAAAAAAAAAAAAAAAGTGTTTAATATTTAAGAAAAAGAATTATCTACTTCTTAAAAGCAAAAACTGTTTTATTTAAGAGACAAAAATTTAAGTTAAAATACATATATAATAAAATATGTATATATATAAACAATTAAAATCTATTAACTAACAATTATTATCTATTTCTTGTTGGGTATATTTTTATTTTATACAGTAAGCCTCCCATGAAAGTGTTACTATAAAGATTTACATTTAATTTTAGGCGTGCAAACCAACAATAGATAATATACAAAAATATAGATAACAAGATTTAAACTAAAATCTGAGAAAGGATATTTAACATTTTCGCGACCACTGACATAGTTTCACGTCATTTTGAAATCTGTAACTCCTTCAGTGGGCGTTTCTTTCACAATTTGTGTGTTACGATATTTCTTAAGAATATTCCTTATATCCATATATAAATAAACAAAATAGTATGAATACAAATACTTTCACTAGAAAGAGTATAATTATTATGTATATCCATATGAAAAGAAGTATGGATATAGAAAAAACGGTTTCCTATTGCTTAGAACGAGTATTCCCCGTTCTGCAGTCGTCTACTGTACTTGAATTCTTAATTTTAAATGCGTAAAATCTATATCTTTAAAAGTAATAAGACATGTTACTTTGTTTTAAATTCTTTTTCCGTGATAAATGTGACGCCAGTTTTACGCCGTGATTAGAATAATAGAAAATAAATAATATTGCGCTTTGTTTCAATAATAGATATTAAAATATATATATATATATATATATATATATATACCACTTTATTATTCAGTATTAAAAAAACATTTAATAAAAATTTTATATTTTATTATGTTACGTCATGCGATAAAATTTAAATAGCATAAACGATAGAGTAATCGAATGCGAAAATGTCACAACAAGATTAAAACAGAAAATTTGTTTTAAAAAATCTGATAAAAATTAATAAAAGTCAATTATATTAATTTAAAAAAAGGAAAAAAAAGTATTGTTCACAGCGCATTGCTCTTTTTTAAAATAATAGTCCTCGTCTTACTGCGTTTTTTTACAGTCATGATACTTAACTTGAGGTATACGAATCGTAGAATATTCAAGTTAAAATCAAAAGACAAAAGGGACAAAATAGAATTTTAGCAGTGAGAAACTGGGAAACGTTATGTAATATTTAAAAACAAAGACTTAACAATTCAGAATCGAGTATAAACCTCTTTGCGACGGAAGCCACGCCTTTACACAGTTTTTCTACAACTTTACATTATAAAACAAAATTATTTTACATACTTCCAATTAAATCATTTAAATTTTGTCTTCAGCATTCGATGTAGTAAATGCCATTGACAGAGCTGCCAACCTAATCCGGCAAATTGTTAACGCCTATTGAAAAACGCCCCTTTTTCTACACCACTTAATTTTTAGAGTATTTGTTTTCTTCATTCATCGTAAATATATTTGAAGAGAATTACTCTAAAAATTAAGTGGTGTAGAAAAAGGGGCGGTACTAACAATTTGCCGGATTTGGTTGGCAGCTCTGCATTGACATTTATGCATACCAGCGTCACATATAGAGTCATATACGAATACAGAAACTAGTTTTTTTACTAATGTTTCCGCAATATAGAGGCGGGGCTTCATTTCTTTTGGAAATTTTTTCACAATCTCTCACTTGCGATGCGATAATTTGATAAAAATGATCCAATTTGTATCATAAACATCGAAATGTTGCTTAGAAAACAATTAGAATAACATTAAGGTAAATTAAAATAGTTTTTCGTCAAAATATATACAGATATTTACTCACAAAGGATACAAATTATTATAAGTGACGGCCCCCTAACAACACTAAAAAATAAAATATCACTGTAACTCAAAAAAATAATGTTAAGAACGAGTTGTAAATTTGGAAACCCATGTTTTTGATGATGCCCATTCCATTTATGCAAAAATTAACATAGGTCATAATTCATAATTTTTTCAAATATGAAATTATTAATAATTTTCATATTTCAAAAAATATTTTTTTATCAAAAATATGCATGGAATATGTTTGGGTCACTTCATTCTATCATATAAAAAAAACAGAATTTGAATATCATAATTATTTTGGAAGATATGAATTAATGTTTGTCACATTCATTTAACATTAGCATCCTCAAACTTTGACAGCTTATAACTCTGTGAAGAATTGAGCAAAATATATAAACTATACCATTTTCCGCGATGATTTTGTCCAAAGAATTGAAATAAATTATAAAATATGGGGGTTACTATTGAAAAAAAATGAAGTTGATGCCAGTTTTAATATGTAGACGACCCCTTAAGCAAAATATAACTTTATTATTATAAACTAAACGTTATTACAAATCGATTGGTACCAACCACATGTTTCTGCGATAATTTACGGCGAAATTAGGTGGGGGGTGGCGTTTTTTTTTTGGCTGACTGTACAAATATTGCAATCTATTTTTAACTAACTTCCCGACAAGCTAGAAATTCGAAACTTTCAGAATTGCCCAAAACACGGTAATAACACATACTTCGAAGTCCGATTTTCGAATTTTTGATTAGTTTTCTTATAATTAATTAAAATATGAAAATAACGACATCATAATAGCGTTAAAAGAGCCATTAAAATATTAGCTATAATTTAATTGTTGCCAAAAAAAAAAAAAAAAAAAAAAAAAAAAAAAAAAACGAGTTCATTTTCTTTTGACATAAAAATAAATACATTTAATTAAACGTGAACGTTAAAAAATTATAAAAAGTTAAATTATGCATCTCACAGAAATTGACGTCATTATTACTTTAAAAATTTTATGCACATTGATAAGAGCTCTATGATTCATCAGAAAATCAAAGTATGGTATATAATTTTTTTTTATATTATATCTTTTTTTTTCATTTTGCACACGCGCTTTTTATTTCCTAATTAAAAAAAAAAAAAAAAAAAAAAAAAAAAAAAAAAACTTTTTCGATAGTGTTCGTAAGTAGGAATTGACTTTAAATTTTTTTCTTTTAATGACTTGTTTATGATTTCATTTAGAAAACTACAAAAACTTAAATTTTACCGCCATTCTGGCGATGTCATTTAACAGTTTTTTTTTTTTTTTTAATTTATTCATTTTGGCATAATTTTTTTAAATTAATTAGAAAAAAAAATAGTACCTACTTTGATTACACTTTTTTATTATTGTGTTCTTTAGTCAATTTATGACAAAAGTTCATATTTTGTTTATATATTTAAGTATTGCTACACTGTCTAAAAAAGTCATATTTTGTTTATACATTTAAGTATTGCTACACTGTCAAAAAAAGTCATATTTTGTTTATATATTTAAGTATTGCTACACTGTAAAAAAAAGTCATATTTGCTGCAGTTTGCTGCCAGAAATTTTCTGTAATTCAGAAAAATACGTTCTATCAGCACCTGACAACTGCAAAGGTTGTAAAGACGCAAAATTTAAAAATAATTTTTTTTTATAAAATGATCTCATTAGACAAATGTTATTTTTTTATTATTATTATTCAATCACTGAACTAAGTCCGCGAGCTTAAATATTGCTTATGTATTATTTTTTACCCTCGTGTATTTTATTGTCATTATGGTATCGGTTCTATAAAATATAATCGTAACTGGACCACGTTAGAGAAATATTATATAGATTTTTGCTAGTTTTGTTATATGATATAATTTTAGCTGTTTATCTATTAGTTTTCTATAAATGGTGATTAGAATAATTCTTAAACTTCCTAATATTTCACCACTTATAAATATAATTTGTTTCTTCAAAATACGATATTGGATATAATGTTTACAATTAGAAACAGAATAAGGATTTTTTTTTTTTTTTTTTTTTTTTTAAATGCATTTATTATTATTGTTATTATTATTATGATTAAGAAAAAAATTCATGGTTATTTTCTTTACCAGGATTGACAGTGCTTTGTGAATAATTTAAAAGTTAAGTAATAGATGGCAGCACTATAAGTTGTGGTTTTGAAGCGACGAGAGTAGTACGTCATGACGAGAGCTGGAAGGCTGGAAGTCATCCATTTCGATTCCACGGAATACTAAATTTATAATTTAAAATCCTGCACATATGATTAATTAATAAATAAAAAGATGTTTCTAGAAAAAAAAGAAAAAAGTCAGAGAATGCCCGTTTTATAAAAATGAAATAAACCTATTTAATATAAAACACTATATGTATGCTTATTTTATTATAAGATAAACGTAATTGCTTATTTACCCCCTTAACTGCCCCGGGCGTATATATTCGTCTCGCTATGCTGATGCGTTAAATGCCCCAGGCGTATATATACATCTTGCCTATGTACTATCCTCTGTGTTACGTGCAGTTTACACTGAGTTTGGTTGGAAGTCGTTTCGAGCGGCGCTATTCAGAATCCTTTGATGTGGTCAAGCGGTTAGAGGAGGTTCAACCGGTTGCTTCGAAGAGAGAAAGTCCCTGGCTCTAACCCCCAGCTGAGATAATTGAAGGGCCAGAGGCAGATATCTTTGTCAATTTTGCATGCTTTCTTTTGAAGTAACTGCGCAATCTGATAAAAAAAGGTTACAACTGATGACAAGACATTTGGCTCTTTGTGTCGGGAGCGTAATTAATGGTTTTTTGAACCTTGAAGTTCCAACTGCAGTGGAAACCGGCGTTTACGCTGTCACCAGTGAAACTATTCTCACGGTTTTAGAGTACAATTAAATGACCATGACAATGTTTTCGAATAATTTACTCATTTCAGAGAAGATGGGGAGTGGGAGGAATCGGGGAAGAAATGTTTCTGGAAGAGTGAACGCATAACTATACTATACACACCTGTGGGAAAAATGGTGGCACTGGGAATCGAATCTCGTAATTTTTTGTCAGCAGGTAAGGGGTTAATCTTAAAATGTTTAGCCTTTTAGGGACAATGTAATTACGGGCACTTAATATCAAGTGCCACCAGAATTTGAGAATAGTTGAGTTAGAATAGTTGAGAATAGTTGAGTTAGACGATAAGAAATAAATCAATATTTCGGCTAAGGTTGGGTTGTGGGGAGTTAAAAATAAATAACTCATTCAAGTAGTACTTCAACAATAAATAAATAAATAAATGATGCACGATTTTAGCGTCAAGGCACACAATAGCAATAAAATTTGGTCTTGTCCTCTCCGAAATGAAAATTAAAATAAAGCAAAATTTGAAAAAAAGAAAATAAATCCGTAGAATTAAATTATTATTCACATTACTTAAGCTTGAATACCAAGAAAAAAATATTTTACAAGGAAGAACTTTCTAAAAAAATGCTGTTAAAAAAAAAAAAAAAAAAGACACATAAGATTTTTTTACTTTCTCTTACCCATAGGGTCGAGAAAGCATTGTTTTAGGGTCAAATTTGCGAACGTGAGTTTTTGTTATATTTACATGTTCTGGGGTAACCTGAATACGAAAATCCTGTTTTTAAAGCATGATCTGTGTGTCTGTATGGATGGATGTCTGTGCGTCTGTTATCAGCTTATCTCAAGAACAAATAGTAGCAGAAATTCCAAACTCGGTATTCTAAATGTGTATCATGTAGGGATGATACACTAAGCTTTTCGTTGAGTTGAAGCAAATGGTTCGTGTACAGGGACACTCAAAAGAATTCAAATAAATTACGTCGATGGGGGAAATTGCAGGTAAGTAGAGTTTAACATCTATAGACTGCACTAAACCAAATGAAACGAACATATATTTTTTTGTAACAGAGATAGTCAACTGGGAAAAAAAAAATTGTGTATGTAGGAGCCCCGCCTCCCCCCCCGGGGGGTGGGAAGTCTCCCCTCGAAGGGAGTAAATTTTCATGATAGGTACTTTACAAAAGAGCTCGCCAATACCTTTAAAACGAATGGTTGAACCATCTATCTGCGATAATTTAAAATAAAGTTATCATTTTTTTTCATTTTTAACAATTTTTTTTTAATGTAATATTGAGAATAATTTCAACTTTTTTTAATTTTTTTATATTTAGTGTTATACTACTTCTCTAATATGGAAATCGTCTGCATTATCATAAAAGATAATTTTTTTAAATAATAATTTTAACAAATTGTTTTTTAATAACCGTATTAAATTCTATGTCGAATTTCTATATTGCTATATTCTATATTGCTAAATTCTATATTGCTATATTCTAGGTACATGAATGAAACGGGGAGTTGAGGGGGGTGGTAGCCCCCCCCCCTCACACAAAACTAATTATCATATAAAACTCTTCCGAAGCCTAATTTGAATTGTTTAACACAGGTTTACATAACATTACTCGTTATCTTACCTCTTAATCTACAACCTGTATTTATAGTATTAAATTTCTGTGTAAGAGAAAGTCGTGTGAGTGACACACCAGATTATTTTTACTCGAAATATTGAAAGTAAATATTTGATAAAAATTAAGCAAATGTTAAGCCTTTCCTCAGACAGATAATCTGGTGTGTCATTCACACGAATTTTTCTTACCCTGCATTTCAATATTATAAAGATGGACTGCAGATAAAATCGTAAGATAAAGTTCGAAGTCAGTGAAACGAATAAATATAACAAAAACTCGATTTAGAAATTTTGATCCAAAATCAATATTTTATCTACCATATATATGGCTGAGAGAATGTGAAAAAGAAACAGTAAAATCCAATTATTTAAATTCTATTGATTATACTTGAATTTCTAGCAAAAAACATTCTTTATTTTATTGAAAAGCATAAATTGCTTGTAAAATGTTTTTTTTTTTTTTTTTTTTTTTTTTTTTTTTTAAAATAGATAATATAAAATATTCCAAAATTTTTATGTAGTTAAAAGCAAAATTCTCATGATTCATAATACTACATATCTGAAATGGAATAATACTTTGAAATACTGCGGTATTCTAAAACGAAAAGGAAATATAAATTTTCCTAAAGCTTTACTTTTTATTCTCCATTTTTCTTGAATTTTAAGTGACTGAAATCGATAAAAATAAAGAAATGTTAAAAATATGTGAGGCTGTATTTTATTGAAATTCGAATGCAGAATTAATTTTTTTCAACAACAGTGGAAGGAAACAAAAATTTAGTATTTTAACTTAGAGTATTTTTTTATTTTTAAATTTAAAGAAAAGAAAAATAAAATATAAAGTATTTCAGGCTGGAGGAAAATTTAAATGAGGAATCTATAATCGATATTTACAGAATTTTATACAATCGTGTTTCTAATACAATTGAACAAAGGCGTTTTACATCACAAATTTAAACTATTAAGTGCAGAGAAGGGTTGGAGGTAACTATGCGGAAAAAAATTGTTGTCCGAGTTTTGCTGCTTTGCGTAACAACGGATATCAATAATTATTTGAAAAGTGTTTATTACCATAAATAAAAATATTTAACACTAATGTAAATATACCTATGATGATAATCTATATAAATAAAGAGAAGTGTCTGTGTGTGTGTCTGTGTGTGTGTCTGTGTGTCTGTGTGTGTATCTGCGCTCTGGTGCTTACACTACTGATCGCAGAGCTTCCAAATTTGGCATATAGGTACCTGGGACCATGCATGTGTGCACCTCATCGAGATTTTTTCAAATTTCGAATTTGAATTTTTTAAATTAAAGTTTTTTTTATTTTAAATATTGGCTTTAATGCTTCATTTTTCATAGATTTATTATTTTGCTTCTATCGTCTGCGTATCTTAGCAACGGCTATTACGCAACTTATTTTTATTTAATACATTCATTTGAAGGCGTATTTTTTTTTTCTTTTTTCTTTCGTTTTTTTTTTTTTTTTTTAATTTGTTATATTTATTAATCGTAATGCAGCAGAAAAAATTTATAACAGTTATATTTAATTTTTTATAGTAGAACAACTTCTTATTTTTCAATTTTTAATTAATTCCTTTAAAAGAAAAAACTTTTATTTGTTAATTTTTTTAATTTACAGTATTTATCGGGAAAAATAGTAGTATATACGTAGTAGAAAGGATTAAAATGATTAAAATTTATTTGGTTTTTTTTTATATTTATTTTTTAATCAACTTTTTGTTTTGTTTTATTTTATTTCATTGGTCGGAATCAAATTGTAATATAGTGTAAATAGCATGGGCTATAAAACATATGGTTCAAAACTAAAATATTTAATAGATGCTGAGATACAGTCATCTTTAAAATCGTAGTTCTTAAATTGTAGCAGATCCCCCCTGCCGTCGATAAATATCCAGATTGAAGTGGCCGGAAAAGATTTTTCTGCAGGCACGGGAAATCTAGACCTGATGCAGTGCGAGCAGGAAAAGAGCTGCCGTAGACAGCGGGTACCCTAAGCGAGGTTTGGAGCAATTTCAGTTTCTTTTCTTTTTTTTGGTTTTTTCAAGAATGTGGTGTAAAAAAATAAATATTAATTCAATTCTTTCAAAAATTCATTTAAATATAGTGACCAGCGAAGCGGGCGTAGCCTGCTAGTAAAGAATATTTAAGAAATGCTTAATTTTAAGGAGTGTTTTAAGAAGTGCTTACTGCGCTATTTATCAAAAATGTTTTTGATATATTCTACCAAATTAAGAATAATTACGGAAATCATTAATATAAACACTTTAATAATAATAATAAATAGAAAGAGTATTTAAAATTATTTACCTTTTAAACATCATAATTATTAATAACATTGTTATTAATTTTTTTCAAATTGAACATTACATTTATTTAGCTTCTTTTATTAATTATTAATAGGATTTGCTTGCTTCACTAGTCACTACGTTTAACCCATTAGGCGCCAAAAGCTCCCGCTGAGGAAACATTCCATTAAGATTTTTTTTTTTTTTTTTTTTTTTTTTTTCTGTAAAAAAATTAACATAAATACATTTTTTATTTTTTACATTGAATATTAAAGTGCCTGTCTTTGTATTTGTTGGTAATTTTACAAGAATTTTATAATGTAAGCTCTATTATTATTATTATTATTTTAATTATTCAAACAAAATCGTCCTTTTTTTTTGTGTGAGGGGGGGGGGAGACAAGGAAAAAATAATAATAGTAATAAAAAAAATAACCCATTTGAGTGTAGAGGTTTAAAACAATGGATATGAAATAAAACAGTTCTTTTCTTAAATTATAATAAACAGAGATTAAAAAAAAAAAAAAAAAAAAAAAAAAACTTATTTAAAAGGGTTTGCAGTTTATCAACATCTATTCTACCACAATTCGGTGTCAAGTGTCTCATTTGTGAACTATGTAATATCTTCTAACAAAATATTTTTTTATTATTTAAACAATAATCTACTTCTAACAAAATAATTTTTAATTCTTCAAACAACATATGATTAGAGATGTACATTAAAACCCAAAACATACGAAAATTCAAAAAACTTTCAATGCGATTCATATAGCGGTGTTTAATGGGTTAAAAGAACTTAAAAAATACAAATTATCAACATATTTTAAATCACTTTATAAATAAAAACTAAAAACAATGTCATGGAAATCGCTTAAAACCTTGCTAAGGGTTCTAAATGACTTCGTCAGCGTCTTCCCTGCCTACGCTATATAAGTTCCGTCTCTTCACTGATTGCATTTACTCCTTTACCGGGCATTTCAATTTAGATGTTAAATAGACGATAAGTGGTGCTGCTATTTTTCAAGAATTATGTGTTTCAGACATATTATCATTTTTACTTTATGACAGCAAGGGGCAGTAGTAGTCTGACAGTAATAATCAAACTTCCTAGAGGAAAAAAAAAAAATAATAATAAAAGAAAAGTAATTAAAAGTTCGAAAATCGGGCTTCGGACCTCCACGCAAAATTCTGTAGCTCTGTGATCAACATTTTGCTTAAAAAGTGACTAACATACTTATAAGTTTAACACTGGTTTTTATTACTCTCTCCTCATCCTTGCGGTTCAGCATACTGAAAAGACACTGAAAGATTTTCTTTTATCAATTGATATCTTTTCTATTAATTATCTGCAAAAAGAAGCACATTGGCCCTTGTACAATCGTACTCATGAACGTTGTTTCAGTTGCATATCATATAAAGTAAATGAGTAAATACTAGTTAGAGGAAAAAATAAAAAATAACACCCGCACCTACATATAAGGTAAAGAAACCAGTGCTTGCCACCCTTAAGGCCTTATTTTCATTTTCATTTTTTTTTTTTTTTTTTTTTTTGCGCGTTTTATATGTGGTATATTCATGCGTCATTATTATACTGCCATCTATTTTATTCACTGAAACTTCTGGTTGTCGACAGACACTGTCAATCTTTTATTACATTAAACCAATTTTGTGGAAAAAAAAAAAAAATAAAATAAAAATTTAACCAATAAAAATGCACCAGTGTTCGCCATTCGAAAAACGGATTTCACCAGTAGTCGCCAGGTGCTTGCACCAGTAATCACCATATCAATAAAACGTAACGGTTTCATAAAAATTCGATTTTAAATGCGTTTTCACAAAATTTTAGCAAACAAAATGTCTTTGGCATATACGTAATACCTAAATGTACCCTTAGGGTATAAAACACAAGGCATTTAGCTATCTCATAATTGAATTCCACTTTTTTAAATAAAAAAAATACAGTAATGTTTTGCTTTTTTCTTATTTAATTCTTTGGTTTCCTTCTCTCTTTTAGGACCACCTCTAGGGGTGGGTCCCAAATCGTCGCCAATTGCCCATTCCGCAGCACTAGGTCGACGTAAAACCTAACGAACCAACCAACCAACCTTCTCTTTTTTGTTCATTGTCTTATTTTTGTGATACTTTCTCAAAGGATTTGATGTAATCCCATTTGGTAAAATTTCTTAGCTCTTTTTTTTTTTTGCAAGTTGTAGATCCAGGAAAAAACAAGGCTTTTTTGAAAGAAATCTAGGGCTTGTTAGAGGAGAGGTGGTATGCTCAGGAAGTGACTGAACTGACTTTGATGTCACGACATCCTGAGTCAAGTTTCTTGAAACTGCTGCCTCCAGAGATGAGACCTTAGTATTCTGAATTTTCGATGGTACTTGTGAGACTTCTGTTTTTTCGATGATTTCAGTGATATCTGTAAGGGATTCTCTTCTAATAATTGCAGCTATAAAATCTATATAATTTTTTTCACCACTTATCATAACGAAAAATACGAAAGAAATTTTATTCCTAATTCTTGTTTAGTTACATAAGCGGCGTTTTGTATTTTCTTCCATATTTCAAATAAATGTACAACTTCTAATATTACCTTTTCAAAAATTAGATAGTTTGAGCAAGTGCAGTTTTTTTTGCCCAATCATACCTTCCAAAACTTCTAAGGCAACAATTGCTTTTTTACAGTCTGTTACTGTCGCTTCTTGACTGTAGGTATTTTCTGTGAAATCATATTTTTTTAATATTTCAAATAATATAGCAATATATATTCAAGGCAGGTAAAGTACAGTCCCTTGAGCCTTTTCTTTTTATTTTTAATACGGACGAGTTTAAAAACACTTCTTTTTCTATCTCTAGTCTTTCTTGTCCTCTTACTTTACTCCGATCCCCTCTCCTTTCTGTGACTCAAAAGCTGGTCTGTTTTTTAAAAAAGCTTTCACGTCAAATGATACTCTTTCTTAACGTTAAACAGTAGCAATTAAGCTAATATTACTAAATATATCACATCCGTTCCCACTCCCCTCCAGAAATAAATAAATAAATAAATAAAATAAATGAATAAATAAATAAAATAAAAATATTGCACTACATATTCAATGTTTTTACAATTAAAAGATAAATTTATATATTTCTTTCGTTTATCTAATATTAATAATATAGAAGCTTGAAGAAAGCTTGCATAAGAAGTATCTTTATGCTTAATATTTTCTGCATAAATTCATATTCACCTATATTAACACTATAAAATGCAAGAACTCGGAACAATTGTTTCTTACAGAAAGAAAACACTACCCATCGTCAGGTGAATAAGTAAGTATGAGTGCCTCTTTGTTTACAGCACTCGTGTCTACTTTGTTCGCCTGACGTAGGGTCGTGTTTTCTTTCGACCCAAAACAATTATTGCGAGTTCTTGCATTTTATAGTGTTTATTGAAAGTTTTGTACTTATTCTTGATTAATTGTAATTAACATGGCTAAAAAATTACAAGCTCAGTACAGGTGGCGTTCATGAGATCAAAATGTTTTGTTTACATTTACGAATACCACTGGTGACTACTGGTGCCGGTAGTCCAATCGAAGTCAAAAATCATACCATTATAATTCTAAACGAAAATATAGTATTTATTTATTTAATTTTATTTTTATCAAAAATGTTTCCCAGTAAAAAAAAAAAAAAAAAATGTTAAAACATCAGTATTCGCAAGGTATGCCGAACACTGCTAAAATGTCTAAAATGGACCTAGTTGTCGCCATACTTAAAATATCACTACATAATGATAAATTTTAAAAAGTCTCACCTAAAATGCATTCTACACTTCATAAACATTGCATTCAATGCTTTAGGAATAATGCCAAAAACAACACAAACAACAACAAATGCATACCTGTGTCCTTAATAGTTTTCTTCACGCTGATTTTGTCCAACTATCGTTTAGCACATATGTTTTTTATTTTGCTTCTATTCCCCGAACATTTGAAAGCGAACTATTTAAATGAGAAAGGGCAGAAAGCTTTGGAAAATGTAGCGCTGGTGGATTCAAATTCACAGATGTTATTAACCCTTTCGCTACCTGGACGTGAGCACATGGTGTCATCCATGATTAAATATTCCATATATATAACGGTTTGGTGCTGCCATCTATTACTTTAAAATATCAGTGCTTTTGGTAAGAAAATAACTAAAAATGCAGACAAAATTTTGAAATTAGTTTTAAAACGTCTTAAAAAAATTCTAAAAAGCATGACCTTGATCATGGACATCAGTAGTGAAAGGGTTAAACACTTATTTTAACACTTTTTTTTTTTTTTTGTGAAGGTGTTGACTACTGGTGCAAATTTTAGAAGTGGCGAACATTGGTGTCTTTACCTTAAGTATAATTTTGTTTTTTCTTTTTCCCGGTCGCAAGTAATTTTTTTCCCACAATGGCATAACATATAAGGTTGGTACGGAATTAAGTAACAAAAGTCAATTATTTCATTACCTTTCACTTTTATTCAGTTTAAAATATTTCTAATTTTGTTTAAGAGGGATGAATATTAGGTATTGTATCTTTTATATATAGATTAAGCCATTCGTTTTTAAAGGAAGATAAGCTATTAAATTATGAAAGAAGGTAAATTTCCAGTAAATGTGCATTTAAAATGTAAGATCTTTGTAAATGAATACAGGGCCGCAGTAGCCCAGTCGGTAGAGCGTCAGACTCGTAACTGGAAGATTGCGGGTTCGGTAATCGAGCCGGACAAAGACCGTCGTGTGCACTGAAGGTAGCTAGTGCACGCAAAATCTGTCGTGGGCGCAATGTCCTCCATGTTCCCGTTAAAAATTATACCTCTGGGAGACACCGAAGCGGGAGAGCCATCCCTTCCATAGTGGATCAAAATTACGATGACATGTCTCCAGACCACCTCTATTTTTGAGTCCCAGACCGTTGCCAATTGCCCATCTGCACAGAACTAGTGCGACGTAAAACCCAACCAACCAACCGACTAAATGAATACATTCCATAAACTACAAAAACATGTAACAATTATTTTCGAGACGAAATACTCAAACACAACACTTCATCAGTAAAATAAATAAATAAATAAATAAATAAAAAAGAAGAAGAACAAAAAAACGCGATTGTGGCGCTAAAGCAATAACAATAGAGATCGTCCTCTTTTTAAATGCTAAAAAAAAAAAAAAAAAAAAAAAAAAAAGCCAACCAAAATCCTTTAACATTTAAATTTTATTGATTATGCATTAATCCCAAGGAAATATTATGTAATACTTTACTTTAATGCATAAATTGCCTTTGACTACAGTTATATATATAGAGAGAGTATATAAAATCTTTAAAAATTTTTAAACAGTTATAAGCAAAATTTTCATGATTCATATAATAGAAAAAAGTGGGGCAAAATAGAAGTATATTTATATATTAATCAGTCTATACATAAATCTTTATATGTTTAATGAGTAATCTTTGAGTTATGAAGTGGTAATATGTGTATTTTTTTTTAAATTATTATTTATTTTCTCAACATTTGCAAAATGACTTTTCATCCTCGTCGGTGGGGTTAAACATGTTGTCTCATAAATTCAATGGAAAAATGTATTATTTCAACAATTTTATTCAATGGAAGAAAATAGATACATAAATAAATAAATAAAAATAAATAAATAAAACAAAAATAAAAATAAGATAAGTAAATAAAGCGCTAGATCCAACCCTCATTATTTATCGAACTAGCATAATCGTCACTACAAATTGGAGGTATCTTCTTCATTTTTCTCTTTCTGAGATGAGTGGATATATTTGGTAAGATTGGATTAAAAAATCTTTGGCTTGATGTTGTGTTGTTCCATCTTTTTATGTTCTTTGATTTTTTTCCCCTTTGTTCTTTCATTTTAGTGCGTCAATATAAAAGCTAATTTCATTTAATTTTTTTTTTTTTTTTTCATTTTTCTATTATTTTCTTTATATCTATTTTTCTTTGTTCTATTGATATCAGATTTTAGTTTCGTTTTCATTTTTTTAGCATATTTTTCACTTTTTTGTGTGTGTGTGTGTTTCAGATTCCAATTCAAAAATATATTCTTACCTATCGTCTTTTTAAATTGTTCAGCTTCTTTTGTCGGACGCACCAGTAATTCAGGCGAAATTTTTAACAGGTAACATTTTTCTGTATCTGAGGGTTGATGCTGAATTGTTCGTGGTGAGACTTTTAGCTGTGATACTTCTCTAGAAGTCGAATGTGGGGTCAAGTGACATATAATGCTTTTTTAGAAGTCGAGATCTTGGGTTTCCTAAGAAATCGAGGGTTAGGGTTCTACATCATTTGATATTCCCCTAGATATCAAGGTCTGGTTTGATTTAGTGGTTATTTCACAAGAGCATAAATGTGTTCAGGAAAATATTCCTAAATGTATATACCCTAGACTTATGAGACTTCTTTATAGCATTTTGTATTACAGTGGCTTTACTAAATTTGTATATATTATGTTTCCAAATAGAAGAACAAAAATACATACAATTTTTAAAGTTAAAACCATGTAATACTTTTTTTCACGGTTAGTAAATGTATTATTCCATGTGATATCATCCAGGACATCGCACCAAACGACAGAGATTTGGGCAAAATTTGGTATAATTATAGAGTCTTTTTGCCATATTCTAGAAATTTCATTTATTTGGAAATTAATCAAGAAGTTTTGAAGTCTTAAGTTTTTAAATATATGCAAAAATGGCCGATTTGCAATCTTTTGAATGGTGATACTGTCTGTTCCGCAAAAAGTTTATACTTTTTTTTTTTTTTTTTCGCATGACCTAAGAACCAATGTTAGTAACCACTGTGAATTTTCTCTCTGTGACTAACTTCATAATCCTTATCTCATGTATCAAGTTTCGGACACTTAAATGCCATAGAAGTTGAAATATAGCATCCCCGTTCTCGGAAAAGCTGCACTATAGCAACGCAACGTAATTGCAGATATACATCCAAATTGAATCGGCATAATGTCTCATAATGGCTTTCTCGCATATCAAGTGTAGTTTTATTATACGCATTAGAACTTGAAATATAGTTTTCCCTTAAACTGAGGAAATCGCTGTATATAAGCGCCACCTGTTGAGCAATTAGTACCAAAAGTTGATTAGCAGCAACGTATGTCAAGGTGCATCCACATATAAATTTTTATGCAATTTTGCGCATTAGTTGCTGAGATATAACTCTTTCTTAAATTATGAAAATCTCTCCACATCAGCGCCACCTGTTAAACAGTTGACGCCTAAAATTCGTAGGCACTAACTTATGTCAAGATGCAGCTGCACATAAATTTATATACATTTTAATGCAGTAGTTTCTGAGCTATAATCTTTTCATAAATTGTGTAAATCGCTGCATAGCAGCGCTACCCTTTGAGCGGTTGACACCAAAAGTTGATAGACACTAAATTGTATCAATCTGCCTCTGTATATGAACTTATATGTATTTTTGTGCAGTTGCTTCTGAGATATAGCCTTATCTTAAACTGTGGAAATCGCTGCATAACAGCGTCACCTGTTGAGCGATTGAGAGCAAAAGTTGATAGGCACTAATTTAGCTCAAGGAACATCTATACTTACAATTCTATGCAATTCTATGCAATAGTACTTGAGATACAGACGCCAATCAAAATTTTGTCACCTCAAATTTTATATATCAAAATTTTTGTCATAACCACACGCAGGCAAACAGACAGACAGACATTTTCTAAACATGGTCAAATCAGGTTCTGGAACCCTTAAAACGCATAAATCCACCGAAAACCGGAAGTCGGAAATTTTTACGAATCCAATACTTTCTTCTATTGAATATAGAAGAAAGTAAAAATATAATAATAATTATAACGGAAAACTTCCAAAACTGATTCATAACTGAACAATGTGACTGAAAAAATGGAAACACAGCTCCAATTGCGTGTAAAAATTATCGCTTTATTACTTTCCGAACACTATAGTGAGGAAAGTATTGTAATCATGTCAAAAATCCGAATTCGAGATTTTGATGTTTCTATACGTTTTGAGGCCCCCTGAGTCCGTTTTCACTATTCTTACGATGATGTATGTATGTGTGTGTGTATGTGTGTGTGTATGTGTGTATGTATGTGTGTATGTCTGTGAGTGAACACGCTAGCGTCGAAACGCTTTGTTCGATTAACCTGAAAGTTGGTACGCATATTGTAAGTCACCATAGTACGAACCCTATAGATTTTGGTGTATCTAGCACTTATAGTTTTTTTACAGGGACACAAAGAAAAATTCTTTATCATTATGGCCTATGGGAGCAAAATCTTAAAAGTGCGATAGCATCTAAACGCCTTATTCAATTGAGCAAAAAATTTATACACATATTATAGGTCACAAATACGCAATCTGTATAGATTTTGGAGAATCTAGCCCTTATAGTTTTTTTACAGGGACACAAAGAAAAATTCTTTATCATTATGCCTATGGGGCCAAATTTTTAAAAGTGTGATAGCGTCTAAACGCCTTATTAATCTGAGCAAAAAATTTTTACACATGTTATAGATCACAGTTGAACTAACTGTATAGATTTTGGTGAATCTAGCACTTACAGTTTTTTTACAGGGACACAAAGGAAAATTCTTTATCATTATGGCCTATGGGACTAAATTTTTAAAAGTACGATAGCATCTAAACGCCTTATTGAATTGAGCTGAAAATTTATATGAGTATTATAAATCACTGTTGCACTAACTATAAGCATTTTGGTGAATCTAGCATTTATAGGTTTTTACAGGGACACAACGAAAAATTCTTTATCATTATGATCTATGGGCTCAAAGTTCAGTAGCGTTAAATAAAACATCATGTAATAGATGGAGAAAAATACTCAAACACTCTATTATGGTTTTCTCTCTTTTGTTTGTTTAACTTCTCTTTCTTTACTTTATCTACAAAACTGTTAATTACTCAATGTTCGGAAAGTCGAGTGGAGTCACTCCAGATTTTTTTTTTATTGCTATTTTTACAAAATAACAGCACACATCACATTGTTTTACCTGTCACTGCGGTTTTGCCCGCTTTTATCTACATTCTGAAGCTTAATTATGTTATGAAACACTACCGTATTCTAATGCAAAATAAATAAAAAAAATTCTAAATCTTTATTTTTTATTTCACGTTTTCTTGAATTTTAAGAGACTAAAATCGATAAAAAATAAAGAAATTTTAAAAATATACGATGTTTTTTGTTTTATTGAAATTCGAATGCATAATCAATTTTCGTCAACCACAAAAGGATATAAATTGAGCATTTAAGCCCAGTTTTATTTATTTATTTTTTACTTTTTATTTAAATAATAAGGAAATAAAAAATCTGAAATATTTTAGACTTTAGAAAAATTTAAATGGGGATTCGATATTCGATATTTACAGATTTTACACAATCGCTATTGTAATACACTTTACTTCACAGATTTAAAGTATGAATTAGGGGGTTGGGAGTGGAGGGATATGCCAGATAATTAATGCCAATCTTTCAGAGTTGAAGATGTATATGAAAAGAGGTTTTACTACCATAAATTTAAATACTTAATTTAAATATATATATCTAAATTATTTCGAAACTATTTAATTTTAAGAAGTACCTTCTGCGCTATTTTAAAAATATATATATATACATTTTTTGAAAATAAGACTTATGTAGTGAAGAAAAACATTGAATGTGGGTAAAATTGCAGGTAATATACATATATTTAAAGAGTAAGATATTTCTAAATAAGCACTATAAAGAAAAAGAAAAATGTGTCAAGTTTTTCGAGAACAAATAATTAGCACAACCCTTCATTAGACATAAAAAAAAAAAAAAAAAAAAAAAAAAAAATGTGGACACGAGTATTGTCAAAGAAGTCACACACGAAAGCAATAACAATGGGTTACGTCCTCTCCTAAAAGTTAAAAAGAAAATAAAGCAAAAAAAAAGCATAATAAAATTCTATCAACATGTAAATTATTTTGATTGAATCAAAGCAAAAATATTTAATGTTTTATTTTATTATAATATTTAAATCGTCCGTGAAATGCTTTTCTTTCTTTTTCTTTTCTTTTTCATTCCTTTCTTTCTTTTTTTTTTTTTTTTTTTTTTTTTTTTTTTTAATGGAGAATATAAAACATTCTAAAATTTTTTTAGAGTTAAAAGTAAACTTTTTGTGATTCACAAGACAATCTGAAATGTATTAATACTTTGAAATACTGCAGTATTCTTATGCAAAGGAAATATAGGTCTTCCTAAAGCTTTCCTTTTTATTTCACATTTTTCTTGAATTTTAAGAGACTGAAATCGATAAAAATAAAGAAATCTTAAAAATATGTGATGCTGTATTTCATTGAAATTCGAATGCAGAATTAATTTTCTTAAACAGTGGAAGGAAACATAAATTTAGTACTTCAGCTTAGGGTATTTTTGTCTTTTTTAAAATTTAAAGATAAGTGAAATAAAATTTGAAATATTTTAGACGGGTAAAGAAAATGTAAATGGAGAATCTGTAATCGATATTTACAGAATTCATACAATCACAAATTTAATACACTTTCACAAGAGGTGTATTAATTCATAAATTTAATACAGTAAGAGGTAGAAATTTAATTTAATACAGTAAGAGGTACAGTAAGAGGTAGCTAAAGTACGAGGTAGAGGAAGGGGGGGATATGTGGAAGAAATTTATTGCTGAAGTTTTGCTATTTTATACATGTAAAAGACTAAAAAATTATTTCTGAAAAGAGATTATTATCATAGTTTAAAATACTTAGCTCTAATCTAAATATCTCTCTACTGATTTAAAAAATGTTTTAAAAACACTTTTTTTTTTTAAACTAAAACATTTTTTTATGTATATTTTCAAATTAAGAAAATTCATGAAAAATTTCCTTATAAGCAATATATACTCTATAACAAAAAAGATGACGCACCAAGAAGGAGTAATGCAAACTAGACACAGATAGACATACATTTAGGTTTTGATAGAATCAAGCACCAATTAATCATTATCGTCGATCCTGCGTGCAACTGGTACGTCAGTGACTTCAAGTACTCTTAATAGGCGGCTCAGTGGAGTTGAGCTCAGTCTCCGTATCTCTCTTCCACTGAGGACATTTGGAGCATCATAAAAAGGGTCCTACAACCAGCTCGGCATTTTACCAATCTAACGCAACAATTGGACAGAATTTGGCACGATACTTCACAGGAGCACATCTGCCAACTCTATCAATTAATACCAAGCCGAATAACTGCGTACATAAGGACCAGAAGTGGGCCAACGCGTTATTGACTTGTTTACTTTGTGAGGCCCTTTCTCTTGATTAAATCATTCAAATTTTCTGAAACTGTAATCAATTGTTTTTCTCTACATGTACATCACATCTACCAATTTTTGTCCCATTCGGACCAAGCATTCCACCCCATCTAAAAAATTTTGTCCCCACTTCTTCTTGGTGCGTCTTTTTTTTTTTTTTTTTTCTTTTTCTTTTGTTATAGAGTGCAATATAGATATGAGGTAAAGCTAGGAGAGATCGTGCGGTAGGAGAGATTCTGCACATATAGCAGATCAGCGGGAAGAAGTAGAGTGAGCGCGCTGAGTCTCCAGGGAGTTGAACAACATCAATAATGGAGTACCGACTTGAATGTGTATGGTAATTACTTCAAGCGTCTTAGATAAAACGTAGTTATTTTGTCTCGTTTTCAAAAATGATTGCTTGAATTTTCATACCTCTTCTAAGGAATTTACAGTAAAACACCTTTTATACGTCTTTTACATTTACGCGTCATTTTAGTGAAATCCCGATTCCTTTCTATTTATTTTAATGTAAAAATCTTTGGTTTATACGTCGCTAATATCGGTTGTTTTTTCCACTTTACTAAAATTCGCAAATTTTCTCAACCTGTCATTATTGTCCATTCTAAATAAGACGGATTTTTCCTAGAAAGCATCTTAAATGGAGGAACACAGGAAAGAACGAAGAATATTGATCAAAGAATCAATTGAAGTCACAGTAGAGGTTTTAATACTCATAGACAAGCAGCAAATCAGACGAATATTAAAGATTTTTAGTGTTATTAAATGACTTTTTGTATGAACATAAATCGTATGCTTCTTATAAAAGATATGCTATGTATATAATTAATATTCAAAATGTGTTCTTATAGTTCTTAAGAAAAGTAATTACTCAATATATAATATATGTAATTAGTACACAATCATGCATTAATAGTAGGATTTTTCTCACTTTTTTTATAATTTTTACGTTCTCTTACCAATATAGTCGAGAAAGTTTTGTTTTAGGGTCAAATTTTCGAACGTGAGTTTTTGTTATATTTACATGTTCTCAGGTCCCCTGAATACGAAAATCATGTTTTTAGATAATGGTCTGTGTGTCTGTCTGCGTGTGTGTCTGTCTGCGTGTATGTCTGTGTGCCTTTTATCAGCATATCTCAAGAACAAATAGTAGCAGAAATTTCAAACTCGGTATTCTAAATGTGTATCATACAGGAATGCTACACTAAGATCATCGATGAGATGAAGCCAATGGTTCGTGTACAGGGACACTCAAAAGTATTCAAATACATTACGTCCATAGGGGAATTTGCCGGAAAGTAGAGTTTAACATCTGTAGATTGCACTAAAACAAATGAAACGAATATATAATTTGTGTAATAGAGATAGTCAACTGGAATTTTTTTTTGTGTATGTAGGAGACTCGCCTCCCCCCTGGGGGGGAAGTCCCCCGTCGAGGGTAGTAAATTTTCATCAAGGGCATCTTTCTAAAGAGTTCGCCAATACCTTTAAAACGAATGGTTCAGCCATCAATCTGCGATAATTTAAAATAAAGTTATCGACTTTTTTCATTTATAACAATATATATATATATATATATATATAATAAAAATAAATAAATAAATAAATAAAAGTAATACTGAGAATAAATTCAACTTTATTTTGGGTATTTAGTGTCATACTAATATAGAAACCGTGTGCATTATAATGGAAGATAATTTTTTTAGTTCCCCATCATACTATAGGTATGGGGAACTTAGGTAATCGTGAAAATTTTCGACCTCGGTTGTTTGACTTTTTTACACGTTTTCATGTGTGAGGAATCCGAAAATGACAAAATTTGTATGGTGTCTGTCTGTAGGGTGTCTGTTAGTGTGTTAGTGTGTTAGTCCGTTTGTCCGTTAGTTTGTTAGTCTGTGTACACGATATCTCAAGAACAAATTGTCGCAGAGAGGTCAGATCAGTTTTAAAATATTACGTTCGACACTGACAAGAACCCTATTCATTTGAAACAATTGAATTTAAAAACTTCGTAAGTTATTAGAAATTTACGATTTTCTTAACATGGGAAAATAGGACAAAAATTTACTTAAATGTGAATTTAATGGAAACTTTTTACTGTAAAAATGTCAGACCAGTTCTAAAATATCACTTTTGATGTTGTAATGAACATCAGAAACTATAAATATGCTAATTTGAAAATTTCGTAAGTTACTGGAAATTTACGAATTTCTTAACATGGCAGCATCGGGCAAAATTTCAGATAAACGTCAATTTTTAGAGATATTTTCATCGTAAAGATGTCAGACTACTTTTGAAATATTATTTAGAACACAGGCATGAATTATTTTAAGTATGAATTTTCCAATATAAAAATTTTGTAAGTTATTGGAAATTTACGATTTACTTAACATTTCAGAATAAGGCAAAATTGAGCAAAAACTTCCATTTTGAGGATCATAAATACATTAGACAACTTCAAAATTACATTTATGATATTTGTTTGAACATGATTGAATACAAATATTCTAATAGGAAAATTTCTTAAATTATTCGCAATTTACGATTTTATCAACATAGCGAAATTGTAAATTTTTCATATAAATATGCATTTTGAGGATTATTGCACTGGAAATAGTAGCATGAATCTAAACAACGGAATTGACCCTGATAAAATAAATTAATAGATTAGAATTAGATAAATATATCGAAGTGAACGGTGGATAGCCTATTAGGCGGGAATTTCGTTCTGTCACTGTATCAAGCTTTGGTCGAATTCATTTTTTTTAACATGATTATAATATGTCTCGCACTAGAAATTTATGAGAACATAAATATGGTGGAGAACTTAGCAGAGTCCACCTATGCCAACTAGTTAAATAATAATTTTAATAAATTATTTTTACTGAGTGAATTTGTATAGGAAAATATAGAAGAAAGTCGTGTGGTGACCACAACACAGTAATTATTTGCTATTAGTGGATGTGCTTTACTAATAATATTTTACCATTTCCATGAAAGCTGTTCGGGAATTGAAATAAATTCCTCATAGAGATATGGTAAATAATGTATGTTTTAAGCTAAATATTCATCGCTTGTTTTTTGTACATTAATGAGATGGCGGGTTAAGGGGGGCGGTAGTCCCCGTCACACAGAACTAATTATCATATAAAACTCTTCCTAAGCCTAATTTGAATTGTTTAACATAGATTTACATAACAGTACTCGTTATCTTACCTCTTAATCTCCAACCTGTATTTGTAGTATTAAATTTCAGGGTAATTGAAAGTAGTGTGAGTGCAACACCAGATTATATATATATATATATATATATATATATATATTTACTTTCTCTTACCCATGGGGTCGAGAAAGTATTGTTTTAGGGAGAAATTTTCGAACGTGAGTTTTTGTTATATTTACATGTTCTGAGGTCTCCTGAATACGAAAATCATGTTTTTAGCGAATGGTCTGTGTGTCTGTCTGTTATCAGCATATCTCAAGAACAAATAGTAGCAGAAATTCCAAACTCGGTATTCTAAATGTGTATCATATATTGATGCTACAGTAAGCTTTTGGTTGAGATGAAACAAATGGTACTTGTACAGGGACACTCAAAAGTATTGAAATACATTACGTCTATGGGGGCAATTGCAGGTAAGTAGAGTTTAACATCTATAGACTTCACTAAACCAAATGAAACGAATATATATTTTTTGTAATAGAAATAGTCAACTGGGAAATAATTTTTGTGTATGTAGGAACCTCGCCTCCCCCCTGGGGAGGGGGGGGGAAGTCCCCTCGAGGAGAGTAAATTTTCATGATGGGTATCTCTCAAAAGCGCTCACCTATACCTTTAAAAAGAATGGTTAAACCATCGATCTGTGATATTTTAAAATAAAGTTATCAATTTTTTTCATTTTTAACAATTTTTTTTAATGTAATATTGAGAATAAATTTAACTCTTTTTTTTTTTTTTTTACTTTTATACTACTTCTCTAATATGGAAATCGTCTGCATTATCATAAAAGATAATTTTTTTAAATAATAATTTTAATAAATTATTTTTTAAAAACAGAATTATTTTTTAATAACCGAATTAAATTCTATATAAATGTAGGTGCATTAATGAAATGAGGAATTGAGCGGGTGGTAGCCCCCCCCCCCTCACGCAGAACTAATTATCATATAAAACTCTTCCGAAGCCTAATTTGAATTATTTTAACATAGGTTTACACAACAGTACTCGTTATCTTACCTCTTAATCTGCAACCTGTATTTGTAGTGTTAAATTTCAGATTATGAGGAAGTCGTTTGAGTGACACACCAGATTATTTCAATTAATTATTGTCTTTAAAAAAAGTATGACATAGATTTTCTAACTTAAAAAACTTTATTAATTAGTGTTTTCATATAAACTTTTCTTAAGTGTCATTAAATTTGTACTAATCAAAGTGTTATTATTAAGATTTCGATTATACGTCTTTTCATTTATACATCGTTTTACGTCATACGTTTATACGTCCTTGATGGTATTACAAAATGTTTTTAAATTAAACAGACTTACGTCATACGTTTATACGTCCTTGATGGTATTACAAAATGTTTTTTAATTAAACAGACTAATTTATATATGTTTATTTGGCAGATGGTTGCACGAAAGCTGCATCATTTACAACAAGAAGTGAAACGACTGTAGGCAACAACGATTTAAACTGAAAAGGTGTTTTACTAAATTTATGTTAAACGCGTTATCTAGTAACTAAATGTAATATTTATTATCTCCTCTTCTTTTTCTTTCTGTCTCTTTTCTTATCTGTTAAATTGTTTTTCTTTAAATTATTAATAAAAAATATTTTTAAATTTCTTTTATTATTCTGATTATATAATTAATAAGTTGAAATATTCTCTCCTAATGCAGTAATATTTGTTAATAAAAACCTTACTACAATATCATTTAAATACAATTATCATCGAAAACAATTTTACTCGGCGACAAATTTGGTGATTTTATCCTTTCTTGGTGCTTTTTTGGCGACCTTAACGAGAAAATCCTTAGTATCGATATATCGATTATCTAAGCTCTAACTTGGTTGTTGCAGAAGTTACTAAAAATTCTCGATTAATAGGATGCTGTAAAAAAGATCTCGTTCCGTCCACTGAAGTCAGTTTTCGTCAAGACGTTGCGAAATAAAAAGCTCTGCTTGACCAAGCTTCTGCTGATGACTTCAGCTACTATTGTTATGGTACACTTTGTGCTTTCAGCTGTTATTTAAGCTGTGTGTTTTTGTGAAATTGAAGTTGATACTTGGTTAACAGACCTGTAATCCTCTGAAATATTTTGAAATCAAACTTTTAAGCCTCAGTAAGATTAATCTCTCATTCATAGACAATTTACCAATCCTGAGTATGCAGCAATATTATACGTAAAATAGTACATCAGCTTAGTAAACGGTTACATTTGATCCTATTTTAAGATTAAACACCAGTTTTACGTTTATTTTTCTATACATATGTTTAAAGATTTTATTACTAACAAGGAAATATTCAAAAGGTGTCGTCTTCAAAAAATATTGAAAAAAATATATGTGATTCTACTCTTCATAAAATATCAGGAAGTGAAAAAATTATCGGCTGAACTGAATTACAGCGACCACAAAAAATTATCAAAGTTAAGCATATTTGACGATTTAGTGCTGTCAGGCGTTCAGTTCGCTAGCACCGAGATTGCCATGTACGAACAGAACCGTGTTTTGTTTCTCCGCCAAGTACTCAAAATCAATCGCCTAACAATGTAAAATTGCCAAATATGCTTAATTTTGATAATTTTTTGTGCTCGCTGTAATTCATTTCAGCTGATAATTCTTTCCCTTTCTGGTGTTTTAAGAAGAGTAGAATCGCATATATTTTTTTCAATATTTTTTGAAGACGACACCTTTTGAATATTTCCTTGTAAGTAACATCGGAGTTTATTAATATATTTTCACCACTAAAACTAAATAGTTTATTATAAATACAGTGAAGCATGAGATTTAAATATTTTTTCGTAATTTATATAAACTATACGTCATTAGCAATGAAAATTTTCACGACAAAATAAATTGTAAAACACATACAAATACAATACGAAAATTAGAACCAAGTAATATTAAATTAGATTATTATCTATTAAAATTCGAGCTTTAGGGAAAGTTAAATCGTATCTAATAATTTAAACAGAAGAAAAAAAAAAAGCCTTTATTTTTTATTTATTTATTTAGTTTTTTTTTAATGTCTTTTTTAACTAATAAATACTATGTCCCTTTTCAGTTTTAATAAAATTTGTTAATTTTATGCAATATTCTATTTTTTGAATGAAAGATTTATATAGTTTACTAATATTCTAAAAGTATTTTTTCCCCCACAAAATGGAAAATAATTGAGGTAAAAAATGCCTTCTAGGAAAATATATGAAAGGAAAACACAATTAATGATGAACGTT
The DNA here is from genome assembly GCA_963930645.1 of Salticus scenicus. NCBI lineage: Eukaryota > Metazoa > Arthropoda > Arachnida > Araneae > Salticidae > Salticus > Salticus scenicus. The sequence continues at coordinate 144,408,741 of OZ005659.1, forward strand.
CTAGACAGGAAACAGGGAGTTCTTTTTAAGAAATATAGTAGTGCGTAAATGGCAGTTCATGAATTCGAAGAAGTTGAGAAAAATAGTTCATTGAAAGATGAATGAACTCTTTTTCATTTATTTACCTTTGTCAGTCTTATATCCCCTTTGAAAACTAATCAACTTTTATTTTATATAAGAATGCGCCGGTTTGTGTTAAGTAAGGGAAAAAAAAAATCCATTTTGTAATTTTGCTAAACATAAAATGGTAGTTTCCCGCCACGTATTGAATTTTTAAAAACTATTTATTATGTTATTGTAAAATTTTTATTTATATGATGGTTTAGAATAATATTACATAACAATATCTATATTAAGGGAATAGACTACTTTGAAAATTTTATTTAGATTCCTTATAGGAGATCTACCTATTACAATGGTTCTCATAACACGACTTCCGGAAAATTTCTTCATATCTGCACCGATCATGACCCCTAGAACCCAAAACCACACTCCATTCAAAAAAAAAAAAAAAAAAAAATATATATATATATATATATATATATATGTATATATATATGTATAACGCTTTTTCCATGTTAAGTTGTGAACACTATAACTGGAGTAATTTTTATTTAAATTTAACCAGCTGGGAATATGTTGTCAGGACAATAAAAATCTCGGTCGAGTTCGTAATGGGGGTATCCATCTCGTGAAAATGTGGGGGTGGAAAATTTCATTTGCCTATAATTTCTTTAATATTGAAAATAGGAAAATACTTCAAATTAGGCAAATTACCGCCTTACCCTAAAGAACAATTTTTGCATTTAAACATTTTCGATACCTTCAATTGCTTAAAAGTTACAGGTTAAAAAGTGATTTTTCGTGAATTATGATGAAGCCGACTTTTTCTTTAATTTTAATTGCTTAAATTTATAATATGATGCTTACGTCACACACAAACAATAATAAAAAAGATAACTGAAAAAAAAAAAAAAAACATGGTAACAGCTTTAATTAATCATTTAAAAATATAAAATTAAAATAATACTTTAGTCTTGGTAAAATATCGTTTGTGGCGAATAGTTTACAACACCCGTTTACGAAAGAATGAACATTTACGATTGAAATTGAGAGTAATACGTTACAGCTTTCTTTGACTTTTCATCTTGTGGAAACAAGATATTGGTGTGTGAAGAGATATGAGGTTTTTGCGTGGGAAGAAAATATAACGACGCCAAAGCTGCCATTTTTCATCACCAAGCTCACCAAATTTCGCTATCAAATAACTAATTTCGTCGTCAACTATCAAATTTTGCCGCCAAATCACAAATTTTATTGCTAAGTTGCGAGTTTTGTCACCAAATTGTATATCTTTATTGCTTCTATATGTTGAATGATTATGAGATTGGATTTTAAAAAATTGAACCATTTACTGACCAATAAATCTAGCCTAAAATTTTAAGTAGAATGAATAGTAAGGTTGTTGACAATTAAATTTCTTAAAAATAGAATAGCGACGTATATAATGCAATGTGTGGGAACAAAACTAGCGTGCCGAAGAGGGTTTTTTTTTTTTTTTTTTTTTTTAGGACTGAGGGTTTATTAGTCGCAGACAGCGATTTTTGCGTTGTCGTTTTCGGTAGTTGGACATTTGTCGAAATCATTTTTCGATAGTTGGACATTTATCGAAAATATAATTGAATAATTTGAAAGCGATGTTATAATTGGGAAGAAAAAAAAACTAATAGTCCTCCGTCCTAAACTAAATTCTGCTTTTGCCAGAATTTCATCAAAATCATTTTTTTTAAGAAAAAGAAAAGAAAAATTATACAGTATCGCTACAAACGATATCGATTTTTTTTTACTTTTTTCTAGTGAAAGCATATTTTATATTATGGTTGAAAAAATTAAATTGGCAACAATTAAAAATGTTGATGTCTATTTCAAAGGAGGAAATGTGCTGTCTCGATCCACTCCTGTAGAAAAGTGTGGAAAGTTCCGGAAATTTCCGTATCTCATCAGTCAATGAGATTAGAGCTTCCATATTTGGTATATCCCTAATAATGATTTTCTCGCCAAGGTTGCCAAAAAAATCGCCAATGTGGGATAAAGTCGCCAAATTTGGCGCCAAATCCCTTACCTGCCTTATTGAGGCTTTTTAATGCGTTTTTAAGGGAAAATAAGGCTATTTTAACGCTACAACGACTAGAAATGCACAAAATTAGCACTTTATCAACTTACTAAGCCTCTTTGAAAGTATTTATACAAAAATAAACACAATTATCTACAATTTTGTAACAATATCTATACTTTAAACAAAGTATTTTTTATTTTATTTTAAATAATAATTTTAATAAATTATTTTTTTTTTAAAGAATATTTTTTAATAACCGAATTAAATTCTGTATAAATGTAGGTGCATGAATGAAACGGGGGGTTGATGGGGGCGGTAGCCCCCCTCACACATAACTAATTATCATATAAAATTCTTCAGAAGCCTAATACGAATTATTTTTAACACAGGTTTACATAAAAGTACTCGTTATCTTACCTTTAAATCTTCACCCTGTATTTATAATGTTAAATTTCAGGGTAAGAGAAAGTCGTGTGAGTGACACACCAGATTATTATTTTTTTGTTTTGTTAGCTCATAACGTCTGAGCGGATGCTCCGATTTTGATACTATTTGTTTTGTTATAAAGATCTTGGCCTGAAATAGGTCCCATTGTAATATCTTTACGATCTAAAAATAAAAGCGCCACCTTGTGGAAAACAGAAAAATTAGCGTTCATATCTCGGAAACGGTTCAAGTTAGGGGGAGAAGTGTATTACGGAGTTGTAGAGCATCATAGATTTAGTACGAAAAGAGAGTTTTTAGACATTATTTTTTCCTTATAGTATTATGTTCAAACTAATTTCTGTGCTAATTTCTTTTTTACTGCGTTTTTGAGACTAATCTTTCATAGCATAAATTTAAAAAAAAAAAAAAAAAAAAAAAAAAGTCTCATTTTATAATTAGATTTAGATGGTGAGGTTCAATGTTTACTCCTGACTTTTCTATCACTATATTTATATAGCATTTTTCACCTTAACTTATCAAGGAAAAGTAGTACGGAATACTACATAATAAATATAGTGGTGGAAGTATCCGGGAAAAATGGGGAATAGTAGTTTTTCATGCTTACTTTGTATCAGTCAACTTTGGCCGCTTCGCTGGTCATTACATTGAAATGAATTCTAAAAACACAATATCAATAATAATAAAAAAAAATCAAAAAAAAAAAAAAAAGTGATTGAAATCACTCAAAATCTAAGTTAAAATTCTCGCTATCTTAGGTAGCGTTTTCCCCGCTCGCCACGCGTCGGGTCTGGATCCCTAATGCCTTAGGCCGCGCCTTACCTGCTTTTTACACCCCCTCCTTCGCAGGTGAATTTGAAAGTTTTCCAAAGTGCATATTGCATACACTTAATCAACACCCGCACACCAAAATTCGCTTTTTTCATAATTTGGAGCAGATTAAAGCTTGAAAATGTGTTTTTTGTCCCGCCGGCCCAAAAAGGGAAAGAGTGGCTAATTTCACAAAATCCATTTATAGTGCAAGTAGCATGCACATACCTGTCCCAAGCATAAAAAAAACGAGATCCTATGATTATTTGAAGCAGAGTTATGTTTTGAAATCTGTATTTTACCCCCTTCCCCGCTTTTAAAGGGGAGGAAGGGAGTAGGAATTTCACAAAATCTCTTTACACTGTAAGTTCGATACTTATAACTTAAACACACATCAAAAACCTCCTTCCTAAGATAATTTAGTTCAGAGTTACCCATGGATACATTATTTTTCCCCACCCCCACCCCCCAAGGGGAGATAGGATGGTTCCACAAAATCCCTTTATAGTGTATGTTGAGTCCGAATAAACAGCCCACACATCAAAAATTGCCATTCAAAGATAATTTGGAACAAAGTTACGCGTGAAAGCATGTCTTGTATCCTCCAACTCCCAAGGGGGCGGGATAGGAGGGAATTTCAAAAACGCCCTTTGCAGTATGTGTGTTGAGAACGCATAACCAATCGATATCTCATAAAATCACTTTCCTGAGATAAACTGGAGCAGAGTTGCTCTGGAAAAAGTATCTTTGACCCCCCCCCCCCCCCGTGCCCTTAAATGGGGGAAAGAGGCATTTTCGCAATATTCATTTACATTGCATGTTGGGAACACTTGACCAGCCCGCATATAAAAAAATTGCTTTTTTAAGATAGTTCGGAACAGAGTTCCGCATGAAAATACGCTTTTTGTCTCCCTCCCCCACCCCAAGGGGGATAGGGCGGAATTTCACAAAATTCTATTGTAGTATGTGTTTTGAGTATGCATAAGCAATCGAAATATCAAAATAATTGTTACCCTGAGGTAATATGGAGTAGATTTAAACTCAAAAGTATGTTTTTGTCCTCCTTCCTTTCCTTAAAGGGGGGGGGGAGTGAAATTTCTTAAAATCCTTTTATAGTACGGGTTGTGAAAGCATAAACAACACACACATATAAAATAATCTTACTGAGATAATTTGATGCAAAGTTATGCTTGGAAACGTGTTTATTGCTCCCCCACCCCAAGGGGAAAAGGGGGCGAATTTCGCAAAATTCCGTTACAATGGGTGTTAGATATACATAAATAAGACACACACTAAAATTTGTGACCTCAGCTCCTATGCATTTCCCCGGACGAATTTAGCGCTCGAAAGGCGGGGCTCGCATTCGCCCCCTCGTAACTCCCCCTAAAATCAAAAATCGGAAAAAACCAAAAACAAGTTTTTGGAAATATCTTCAAGAAGACGCTTGGCGGATTTTTATACCTTTGAGCTATTTCTGGTAGAGTTTTACTTGAAAATCGTACTTTGCTAAATTTACTTTCGAAAATCGATTTACCCCCCCCCCCCCCCTTAAAACAAAAAAATTCCAACATCGCAGAAAATGAATCTTTTGTATTTAAGTCTAATTTCCCCATCTGCAATTTCCTCACCGTGAAGTAATTTGGAGCCGAGTTATGCTTATAAAAGTATTTTTGCTTTCTGCCTCTCCCGGGAGAACAGGGGGTATTTTTTAAAATCCCGTCTTATTGAGGGTTAGGAACCTAAAACATTCTGCTCACCAAAATTTGTGACTGTATCTCCATAGAATCGCCAAGGATGTGCTGAGTAAGTGATCAGTGAATCAGTGAGTTTACGCTTATATGTATATAGATTATGTAAGTATTTTTTAGAATTACAAAAATAAATATCATTCGAGGTTTTCCATAAAATATTATTAATTTAAAACAAGAAGAAAGAAAACATTATAAATTAAGAGAATTTTACATCAAAACAATGTCTTGCCATATATGCATTGTTATGTTAATTTTTATTGAATTTTATCGGGTACTTATTTTAATATAAATTTTCCAAGTACCTAAAATCCTAGTACCATTAAAACTTTCAATTGAAAAAAAGTCGCTTTAAATTTCTTAATTATTTTTTCTTCATAATGTTTGAACTGTTATTATTATTATTATTATTTTTTTAATCAATAAAAAAAAAAAAAAAAAAAATAGAATACATTTATTTTAATACGTATTAATTTCGTATAGTATGATAAAAATTAATTAAAACATTTGTACCGGAAAAAGCATATTCATTTTAATATATAATATTTGAATATGACATACATTTTCGACCGCCCTTTGTTTCTTCTCGGTACTACTTTCAAGTAACAGCAGATTGATTTCTGTTGATGTATAAAATAGTGTAGTTAATTACGACTGTTGGGGATAAGTTATGTAATTTTTTTTTTTTTTTTTTTTTAACTAGTAGGATTTAATTGTTGTGTGGGTGAATGTATTAAAATAAATAATTCCGAAAATTATATTCCTTTCACAAACAAAAAAGTAAGGTTCTATGAAAATCGCTAAAAATCTGGATTTAGCTTTTTTTTTTTTTTTTTTTTGCTGTGTTAACTAGTATGATATTACTCTATTAATTAAAAATGTTATTTTGGTTTACTTTAAAATAGAAAATTATTTTATTGCAGATTATTAAAAAAAAAAAAAAAAAATCAAGGGGGCTTTCTCACTGCGTGCATAATATTTCAAAAAGTATTTGAGATATGAACTTAAAATTTTTCTCAACCATACATTTTGGAATAATGAATAAAATGAACTAAAAACAAGTAATATAAAAGAAAATTTTTAAAGTCAATTCCTACTTACAAACACTATCGAAAAAGTTTTTTTAATAATTCTGAATTAGGAAATGAAAAGCGCGCGTGCAAAATGAAATAAAAATAATTATAAGATATATGTATATATATATATAGTATTATCAGTGCAGACATTTGAAATTTAAAGATGATTTAATTTCAGTATTCAAACAATTATTCTGATCAAAAACGAAGATCACCCAAATCAAACCAAAAAAGAAATAAAGTAAAATCTAAATGAATTATAGCAAATTGGAATGAGAAAAAAGCAGTATTTGCATTCTAACGTTATCATGGGCCTGGTAGAATGCAAATATGCTAAAAAATGGATGTTTTTCTGTCACAAAGAAAGCAAAAGCTAAGAATTCCTTTGTTCTTAGGCCCGAAACACCCATTGAAAATAAAACCAGAAAAAACGAAGATCAAGATAAAACTCCTCACTACAAATGATAATCCAATAACCATTTAAAAACGCAGATCAAAATAAACCCACTACTACAAATATTAATCCAAAAATTACTTAAAAATTTATTATTGAAAAAGAGGCAACTCATAGTTATGAAAAACGAGACACATGTGAAGTTTAACAAGCAAATATTAGTTAAAAGCACAGTTAGTCAGCTAAATTAGCAGTGAACATGGAGTAAAATAGAGAATTCACAAACCTATACAGGTTGAATCCTTACGTAAATTAGGATTCATATTAATTATAGTAACAGGAATAGTGCTGCCCTCTACAGTAATGTTATGAAAATAATAGAAAAAATAAATAAATAAATAAATAAAATAAAATAAAATGAATAAATAAAATGAATGAATAATAAAATAAAAAGAAATAAAATACATATAATGTCTGTACAAAACAGCCAGGAAGCATGGAACAAAGGTAAAGAAGACATAAACCTATTCAAGCTAAAAAATTTATTTTGGATTCAGATATTCAATATAGATATTTGAATAGTGCTGCCATCTACGATTGTAATTTGCCACGAAGATTGAAAGGTAATGGGAATAAAAACTAACCATAATATAATACCTAATTTAAAATCAAGTATCATAATCTCTAGACTTAAAATACAGTTTATTGGAATAAAATTTTTTTAGACCTAAATTTAAATTGGAATAAAAATTGAGAGAAAAAAAAATAATTAAGTGTTTGGGATATCCATTAATTAATGCTAAATTTTTAAAGAATCAAAATTGTACGTTTTGATGTTTATCAGACACTAAATATTTCATCCGTAGATTAGATTTAGAAACTGCATATTTTCTACGAAAAGTTTATTTATGATATCAAACATATCTTTAATAACAATATTATTAAAAAGATCATTGAAATCAAATGTTATTATACCAGTAATATCAGTAAGACAAACTTATTTAAATAGCTTTGCAAATAAATACGGACACAAGAGGTGAGTTTTATCACCTATAATCTTGGTTTATGATCCAATTCTATGAAACCAAGCGAGAATTTCTCGCAATATAAAACATTCAGAATATTTAGAATACTGTTTCACCATCTAGAAATGCGTAGACTAGAAATTCTCGATTATTTCGTCTATTCAGCTTATTGGAGTGCCGTATGCGCATAGCTCGGAAATCTATATTTCTGGTTTAGGGATTTAGAAAATGACTACTTATTCGTTCTAGATGAAAGCTATATGTATTTGTTTTTCTCATTGCCTTTCTTTCTTTTTATTCTCAAATATTTATGTTATTTATTCTTATTATAAAACAGATAGTAAGAAGAGGAAACAAATGATGTGAAAAAAGTCTTCTAGTGGGAATTATCAAAGCGAAACACAAAATACAGGATGATACATGCACCTGGAGAGGAAACATAGATTTTTTAAAGAAAAATGGAGTTTCCTGAATGATAGGTCATGGATTTGAAGAAGAAAGTAGAGAAAAATAGCTCTTTGAAAGAAGAATGAACTCTTTTTCATTTATTTCCATTCATCGATCTTTATATGCTCCAGAAAAATTGTCATCAGTTTTTTTATCCTGTGAAAAAGCACAGTATTTTGAGCTAAATATGCGGAGTATATTAAATAACATTTTTAACAACAAAATTATTTTCAATAGATCATAAGATGACAGGTACACTTTCTGTTGAAGTTTTATAACTTTGTATCTTGTAAACTTTTTTTTTTTTTTTTTTTTTTTTTTAATACATATATGATGTTTTTGCTGTATAATATTTAGTCAAATTGTTTATTAACCGATTTCAGAGGAAAAATGTACCTTTATATAAATATATATATATATCTTTATTTATACAAATAGATGTTCCCCGCTTTTTTTTTTTTTTTTTTTTTTTTTTTTTTTTAGGACTGAGGGCCTATTAGTCTCAATCTGGGATTTTTGCGTTGTCGATTTTGAATCAAAAATTTATCGAAAATATAATTGAATAATTTGAAAGCGATGTTATAATTTGAAAAAAAAAAAAAAAAAAAAACTAATATTTCTCCGTCCTAAACTAAATTCTGCTTTTGCCAGAATTTCATCAAAATCTATTTTTTTATTATTATTTTTGAAAGAAAAAGAAAAGAAAATTAATAATAATCAGTATCGTTACAAGGGATATCGAAAAACTTTTTTTTTAATAATTTTGAATTAGGAAATAAAAAGTGCGCGTGAAATAATATGAAATAAAAATAAGTAAAAAAATGAATTTAATGATTTAATGTTTTTATTTTTCGGGGGCTGCTCATGCATATAAAAAATGCGTATTAAAACGTGTTGAAGAAGGAAGCGAAATAAGTATTGAGTTATATTACGATAAATACGATATATAATATGATACGATATATTAGACCTATCGTCGAGGGTTAGTAGGCATTTTCGTTGAAATAAATAGTTTGTTCGTTCGGCGCAACTTGCACATTATTCCCGTGAGGTACAACTTTCAAATTAGTCCCTTAAGGTACAACTTTCACTTTAGTCCCGTCAGGTACAATTTGCACATTAGTCCCCTTTAAATATAGTGACCAGCGAAGCTGGCAAAGCATTCGTTGATTCACTACCTCAATTGATTTTTTTTTTTTTTTTTTTTTTTTTTGTAGTGCTAGAGGCTTATTTCAGTCGGTACAGTTGTCGAATTTTTATAATACACTCTTAATAGTGCTAAGGGCCTATTTCAGTCGGTTTATTGAATGGGAATTTATTGAATGAAGTCCCCCCAAGGCCCAACTTTGACATGAGTCCCTCCCAGGCCTAACTTTGACATGAGTCCCCCCCAAGGTACCCCTATTTCAGTCGGTACAGCGTTGTCGAATTTTTATAATACACTCTTAATAGTGCTAAGGGCCTATTTCAGTCGGTTTATTGAATGGGGATTTATTGAATGAAGTCCCCCCAAGGCACAACTTTGAGATGAGTCGACCCCAGGCCCAACTTTGACATGAGTCCCCCCCAAGGTACAACTTTGACATGAGCCCCCCAAGGCCCAACTTTGACATGAGTCCCACCAAAGGTACAACTTTGACATGAGTCCCCCCCTAAGGTACACCTTTGACATGAGTCCCCCCCAAGGCACACCTCCCCCTCATTGGGAAAAAGAGAAAAGGCTATAAGACAGTTTGGACTTCCAACGTTATTTGTTACAATATCTGCAGCTGAAACACATTGGTTTGATTTAATGAAAACTTTATCATGGAATTTAGATCGTCACGAATTAACTAAAGAAGAATTTGTCGATATTAACAAGTTTAGCAGTAGGCCTCTGGCACTAAATTAAAATCTGTCAATGTCAGATTTTCATGTTTTAGATAATGAAATAATGTCGTGTCTGTATAATTATTATTATTATTATTTTTTGATAATTTAGTACAACCATGTGAAAGATATAATTATAAATATTTTTACGAGATTTATTTTAAATGAATCTCTATAAATATTTTAACAATGGAAACTTTAGTTTAAAACGTTTTAGTTTATGTATGGTAGTTGTGATAAAAATTACAATTGAACCAAATAGTGATTATTACCATGTTTTTATTAACTTCTATTTTTTTTTTTTTTTCAGAATTGTAAAGCTATAATTTGTCCAGAACGTCACAAACTGATGCACAGATAAACACTTTATTTATAAGTATAGAAAAATAATTCAAAATTTATTAATTTTGTTATTACTATTATTTTCATGAAATATTTTATACTTTAACACCAATTTATTATAAATCTTCTGTGGAAACATACAAACACACACACACACACATATATATATATATTGTTGCGTACTTGGGGGTTCGTGAGTTGTTCGAGAATGAAAGGCGAAACTTACAAAAATTCAATAATTTATTCACAGAATGTTCCAGAAAAATACAGGTCTATAAACCAAGTATCAGCTTCAATTCAACCAGTAAACACAGCTTAAACAACAGCTGTCAATAGCAAATCCAGAGTACAAACTGTATAGCAATAACACATAAAGCAAGTCTATTTCAAAGAGGCTCAAAGCAATGCAAGCATTAGTGGAAGCTGGCTGAGAACTGAACTAGCCTTGGCGAAAAAACGTCCCTTTTTATACTCCTGTAGAAAAGTGTGGAAAATTTCAGAAATTTCCGTATCTCATCAGCCAATGAGATTAGAGCTTCCATATTTGGTATATCCCTAAGAAGGATTTTCTTGCCAAGGTCGCCAAAAAATTCGCCAACGAGGGAAAAAGTCTCCAAATTTGGCGCCAAATTCATTACCTGCCTTATTGGAGCTTTTTTATGCGTTTTTAAGGGAAAATAAGGCTATTTTAACGCTAAAACGACTAGAAATGCACAAAATTAGCACTTCATAAACTTGCTAAGCCTCTTTAAAAGAATTTATACAAAAATAAACACAATTATTTACAATTTTCTAACACTGTATATACAAAAGAGCAATTTTATCTGAATACGTGATTTATCTGAGTCAAAATGGGGGAATGGTTTTAAGTATTTAATTTCATTGTAATTAAGTTTCCATAAACCATTTGCTAAAAAATAAAATAATATAAATACATAATTATGAAGGGTTTTTTTTCTTTAAAATTAAAATAAAATTGATCTATTTCAATCAATTGATCGATTGGATAATACAGTTTTTTTTTTTTTTTTTTTTTTTTTTTTAGGACTGAGGACTATTAGTCTCAATCTGGGATTTTTGTGGTGTCATTTTTCGATAGTTGGACATTTATCGAATCTAAAATTTATCGAAAATATAATTGTATAATTTGAAAGCAATATTATAATAATAAAAAAAAAAAAAAAAAAAAAAAAACTCCGTCTAACTAAATTCTGCTTTTGCCAGAATTTCATCAAAATCATATTTTTTATTTATTTATTTATTTATTTATTTTTTTTTTAGGACTGAGGCTATTAGTCTCAATCTGGGATTTTTGCGGTGTCATTTTTCGATAGTTGGACATTTATCGAAAATATAATTGAATAATTTGAAAACAATGTTATAATTTGAAAAAAAAAAAAAAAAAAAACTAATAGTCCTCCGTTCTAAACTAAATTCTGCTTTTGCCAGAATTTTATCAAAATCTTTTTTTTTTTGAAAGAAAAAGAAAAGAAAAGAAAACTAATAATAATCAGTATCGAAACAAACACTATCGAAAAAGGGTTTTTTTTAATAATTTTGAATTAGGAAATAAAATAATCACGTGTCATTTTTCATTTTTTAATACACAGAAAACATTTTATTGAAGAAACTTTTTCATGATGAAGATGACAAAAAAAAAAACTTTTTTTAAACCATGTTTTTAAATTTTCTGTTGAATTATACCTGTAGCACTTTAGAACTTTATCAATGCGTATAAAATGTTTAAAGTGATAATGACGTTAATTTTTGTTTTTTAACGTTCACGTTTAATTAAAGGTATTTACTTTTATGCCGAAAAAAAAAAAAAAAAGGTCACATCTACTTTTTAAGGTAGCACACGCGGTCATGTTTTACATAAAAATTAAATCATTAAATTCATTTCTTTCCGTTTTTTCTTTTCTTTTCTTTTCTTTTCATTTTTTTTTTGAAAGGAAAAAAAAAAAAAAAAAAAAAAAAAGAAAAGACAATTAATATTAATCAGTATCGAAACAAACACGATCGAAAAAGTTTTTTAAAAATTTTTGAATTATGAAATAAAAAGTGCGCATTAAAAATGAAATAAAAATAAGTAAAGATAATGAATTTAATGATTTAATTAAACACGATCGTGTGCTATCTTAAAAAGTAGATGTAAAATTTAAAGTTTATGTGGTTCGTGTGGCATCTATAAAAATTGTTTTAAGAAATAGAATAGAATAAAGAAAGCAAGGATGTTGGTTGCATTTTGTTATATAGTTTGATTTTTTTTTTCAAGCTTTATTTTCAGTGAATAATATTGAATATTTGTTAGACAATAAAATTGTGAAAACAATTTTGAATTTAAGTATATTTTTAAGATATAAAATAATTAAAGTATTTGCTGATTAATTTCTTTTGCATTAAAAATATTTGTTTTTAAAGGTTCTTTATGTGTGCATATGATTGTATTATTAATGCATGTCAAATCCTACGATTCTTAATGACTCTTCGTGATGCAATCCCTATACTTCGCTCCTGCGTTGTCGTTATACTAATGTTTTAATATCATTGGCTGCCCCTTTGGCAATTACTGCGTCCCTACATGTGCGCCCTTTGAACACTTGATATCTACCTCTCGACTAGAGAGGACTGATTTTGTGACCATGCCACATTTGGTAATAAACACCTTGGACCCACTTCCACTAATTGCTAGATATTTAGATAAAAAAAATAATAATAAATGTATGTTTCATAACTTTTAAACTTGACAATCGCCTCTTTCTAAAAATTTCTTAATTCTGGGCATTTAATATATAAACATATTAAGCAACATTTGAATATTATCATGTTTTAATGTAAGTTGAGAAAGAGATTTAAGAAATTTAAAATGTAAATAGATGAAAAAGGGCATTTTAATACTTGTAAGTGTCTTTTTTGTGATACGTTATTATACGTTAATCTATGTAAATATCCATGGTTAAAAAAAAAAAAAGTGTTATACACTGAAAAAAATAAAGGAGCAGAAATACTCAATAATAAACAAAATTGTGTCAAATTAAACCCTCGGAAATAAGCTTAATGCCTCAACCCTACCTCCGGCTCCTCGATGTCTTTTTCTAGTCTATTTTGTCTTTTTATTCCTTCCGGTGTTAGCCTCTTTATTTTTTTTATTCCCCTTGACATCGTGAGTTTTTTTTTTGTTTTCATTCCATGCTCTTTTCTATGGAATTTTGACTAATTTTTCCCGTGTTTCTATGAACTCTGAACCCTTTTTTTTCTTTTTCTACATCCTAAAGTGCCGTGACTCCCACCCACCCCCGCCTAGTCTTATACTAGGCGAGTCCTATTAAACCCTTGACGGTGATAGCCTTTTTTTTTTTTTTTTTTTTTACACACTTGACATTGGGAGTTTCTTTTGGTTTCTATCCCATGCTTTTTCTATGAGATTCTGACTGATTTTTTCCCCGTCTTTCTACGGCTTTTTTAGCTTTTTTCCTCGTTTTCACATACTTAAAATAGCTTCGAAACTAATATTACTAAATTTAAAAATCCCATGTACTCATTATAAAGTATATTGACATGTTCAAAAATTGGCATCGACCGTCGTGTCGTGAATCTCAATATTTCAAATATAGATTCTCATTCGTGTATTCTTCCGCAATATAGTCCTAAAGATTTGAGAGAATAAATCTTGTGTTTGAATTTTTTTTTTTTTTTTTTTTTTTTTTTGTTTAAATTTGTAAAATTTCTGTTAAAGAACTCCTTTAGTTCAGCATATTTATAAAGAATTATAAAGTTCACAAACATTAGTTTGAAAACATGTGATATTTCATAAATGAACTAGTATGTTGTGACCACCACAAGACTTTCTTCTATATTTTCCTATACAAATTCACTCAGTAACAATATTAAAAAAAAAAAAAAAAAATCCATAACTTTGTTTTAAATTATCACAGATTTATAGTTCAACCATTCGTTTTAAAGGTATTGTCGAGACCTTTCGAAAAATACCCATCTTGAAAATTTACATCCCCTGGGGGGGTACGTCCCCCAGTGGGGGGGATCCGATGCCCCCACATGCACATTTTTTTTCCCTAGTTAACTACTACTATTATCACTACTTCATATTAATTTTACAATCACGAGTTTAAAATAACTCTCATCATGAACATTTATACGAAATTTTGTCCTGTACTGCCATGTTAAAAGTTTACAAAAAATGCGATCACAGCGCCACCTGTTGAGCGATTGATCCCCAAATCTAATAAGCACACGTTTATGTCCGGGTGCAACTAAATACAAAGTTTGATTAAATTTCATTCATTGGTTCGTGAGCTACGGTGTCCACAAAAATTGTGATACAGACAGACAGACAGACAGACATTTTCTAAAAACTATCAATTCATGTTCTGGACATCCCAAAACCTGTAAATCCCTTAAAAAACGGAGGTCGAGAATTTTAGCGAATCCAATACTTTCTCTGTATTACATATAGAAGAAAAAGCATGTTTTCTTTTGTGAAACAAAATTACTCATGTGGAAATGAGTATGTCCATTTACTCATTTTTGAGCACATCATTTTTAAGAATGTAACCAGGAAATTTATAACAATTTCCCTTAAATAATATTACATTAAGAGCACTTATATTACATAAAATTTAAACATAAAAGGAATTAGATCTATTAATATAAATCCATGCAAAAAATTTCAAAATTAAATGTCGTTTTCCCTTCTTTATTTAAATAAATATTATCTATTTTTCCATTTTTCCATTTTTCTTTTCTATTTTCTTAAAGATCTATAAAACTTACAAGTATTATTATTCTAAAGGAAAAGTGTTTTCTCCAGAATGTAAAATAATATGAAAACATGGTTACGAAAATTTTAGAATTTTTTTTCTTTGGCAGAAAAAAAAAAAAAAATCCTTCTCATTTATTTCCGTTCAGCAATCTTTATTTCCCTCTAGAAAACTGTCTTCAATTTTTAATTCGATGAAAGGATACATTATCTTGTGTTAAATACGAGAAGAACATTTAGTAATTTTTTAAACATAAAGCAATATACAAAAGGTTGTTTTCTCCCAAACCTAGTACGTTTTGGAAATTTGAAAGCAATTATTTATATTATTGCTTTATTTATATGATGTTTTTAAAACATAATAATATTTTATTAAATTCTGAACCGATTACAGAAAAACATTTTATGAGATTCATCCATCCATCTAACTATCTTTCTGTCGATCAATTAATGTCTATCTATTCTATGTATAATAATGCACGTATATGATTAAATAATTAGCAATAAAATAATTACATGTTTCTTAAAAAACTGGTGCCAGTTAGGAAAATTTAGTTTCAACCAATATTTTAGTGTGAAAAGTACTTAGAGAAATGTTATGGAAGTTGGGAAATTTTAGACGTACAATAATTCATACAAGAGTTCACTTGTATGTCGGTATTTTCAGTTCAATGTTTTAAGAAAAACGACGTAAAGTATTTCTGCAGTGATACTATTTAAACATAAAAATTTCTTCACACACCATAAAATAAAAGGAAGCATTACCGGTTTCGACAGGACGTGGCCTTTCTTCGTGGCAGTCTTGCTTTTGCCTCCAAGTTAGGGCTTTTTGTACCAGTAAAAGAAAGGTCATGTTCTTTCGAAACCGGTAGTGCTTTCCTATTTTTTACGGTGTATGAAGAAGTGTTTATGCTTAAATATTTATTGTATATCAGTTCTTTAGTTTACAATTGTAAACTGTTTCAGTAAACATTAGTGAATCTCTGGGTGGGCTTTTGGAGAGTGAATACGTTATATTTCGAAAGTGCATATTTTCGGCTGATGTGAATTTTCACTGTCGACGAGTTAATAAAATTTAAGAAGTTTTTTGGCGAGTTTATGTCAACATTTACCATACTTGCCAACATCCTAATTAATATTCCGTAGTGTTGTTAGTCCCGCCCTTTTTTTCACACCAGTAAGTTTTTAGAGTAATATTCTTCAAATTCAATTACGATTAAATAAGACGAAAAATACTCTAAAAAGATAGTGGTGTGAAAAAGAAGGCGTGGCTAACAATACTACGGAATAATAATTAGTATGTTGGCAAGTATGACATTTACACACATTGACACTAAGCTGAGCTTTAATTTAAATGTATGTAAAATCAAAACTAAATAATTAGTGGGATAAGCCTTTCCCCGCTTTTAAGATATCTAATAAAAAAGTTTAGTTTTTTTGCAGCTGATTCTGATTGACTTTTGACACAGGAAGAAGCAAATATAGGAGATAGTAAAGGGCCTGAAATAAACAATTCTTTACAAACTGAACTGTATAAAACGTTTACGATGTGTCTCAATTATTTCATCTATGATTTTAAAAATGTCTTGATTATGTGATTATAGCATACTATTGTAAATAAATATTATCTTTTTACCAAGAAACATTGCCAAATTACATCCATTTTGCAATTAATTTATTTTTTAAAATTCGGTGCTAAATTTCACCAGTTTACTAGCGCAACTGTAATAATAAAAGTTACTAAAATAGTTATATTTAGTATAATATATATATATATTCGATTGCAACTAATATAGCTGAAATTGTCATCTCTTATCCCCCGCCCCTCCTCATTTATTTATTTATTTTTATTTTTTGTGTGTAACGTTGAAATTTATTTTTAATGTTTAGTAGATTTATGTGCTTTTATTATCAATTAGAATTTATTCTTACATTAAATATATAATTTAGACTTATACTTACTACCTTTTAAAAAGTAAACTTGTAATGGCATTATTGTAAAATGATGAAGCAGAAAAGCACACTAGTTATCAGTAAGTATAGTACAAACTGCATCATTTTTGTCAACCGCTTAATGATTTCTATTGTAAAACAATTATAAAATGTAGAAAAATACAAAAAAAAAAAAAAAAAAAAAAAAAAAGATTTCATAACAAATATTTAAATTAAAGCTTGAGTTTTAATACAAACACGTTCATCTTAAATAAAAGCAAAAAAAAAAAAAAAAAAAAAATTATTTGTTTCATGTAGTTTTTTTTAGCTATTAAATATCATGTCCGTTTTTTATTTTAATAAGTAAATTTAAGAAATTTTCTAGTTTCCTTTCTTTTTATTGTCAAAGTTTTATAAAATTAATAAATATTCTTACGCATGAACAAAAAATTTAAAAAAAGAGGAAAATAATTGATATGAAAAATGTCTTTTATCGAGAATTATGAAAGAAAAGTATATTAAAGTAGATGATACATTCTTCTGAGGATTGTTCGTGATATATGGAAGTGCGTAAATGACAAATCATAAATTCAAAGAAGTTCAGAAAAATAGTTCTTTTAAAAAAGAATAAACTCCTTTTTTTATTTATTTCCGCTCATCAATCTTACTATCCTACTAATAAATTTGCCTCAAATTTTCATTCAGTTAAAGAGAGCGTCGTCTTGTGTTAAGTATGCAAAGTACACGTATAATAACTTTATTAATCATAAAATTCTTGCTAGTTTCTTGAGGTAATATAGGAATTAATTATAACACATGCGAAGATCGTAAAAAATTCCAAGCAAAAGCAGCAAAAACACTCTATAAAATCTTTTCTGAAACAAAAACTGCTACATGTAGAATTTAGTGCTCTGAAGTGAAATTAAACTGATGCATAAAAGCTCTGTTCTCATGAATACCTTTGAAATTTATTCCATAAATTAGATTTTGTACATTTTTTTTTAACCTAATGGCATTTTAAAGTACTGACAGTAGATATGTGTTGTTATGACTGCTTTGAATAACTAAATAATATTAATATTTCAGTCAGTGGCATATCCAGGATTTTATTTCGGGGAGGGCTGAGTTAAGTTCGATATCTATTGGTGGGTCTACGACTCATGTTTGTAGGGAATACTTTTTCTACCATATAGGGGTAGGAAAATTTAAAAAGAGAAAAAAAAATGAATATATATATATATATATATATATATATCTTAATATATATAAATCTCGTGTCACAATGTTTGTCCTCAATGGACTCCTAAACCACTTAACCGATTATAATAAAATTCGCACACCATGTGCAGTTCGATCCAACTTGAGAGATAGGATAGTTTAAATCTCAAATTATAGTCGCAATTTTAATTTATTGCTAATTATTTGTTATAATTTCAATATTTCATTATTTCAATTTCTAATTATGATTAAATTATTTTGAATACATCATTCGAAAGATATTTTAAAGTTCTTTTAAATTATCGAAAGTTTTCACCAGATTTACACGTTTTGAGGTGTCCTGAATCAGTTTTCTTTTATATCTCAGAAATTAATTTAAAAAAATTTCATAAGTAATACATCATTTGAAAGCTTTGTTGACTTGATACACATTTTAAAGTACTTTTACATTATCGAAAATGGAATTCGAGATTTCACCCGATTTACACGTTTTGAGGTGTCCTGATTAGGTTTTTTTTTTTTTTTTTATCTCAGCTACTAATTAAAATAATTTTATAAGTAATAGATCATTAGAAAGCTTTTTTTTGATTTGGAATCGAACAGTGGATTACAGAAATTTCTACCGCCAGATGGCGCTGTAATACATTCAAATTTCAATAATTCAATTTCTAATTATGATTAAATTATTTTTAATGCATCATTCGAAAGATATTTTAAAGTTCTTTTATATTATCGACAGTTTTCACCAGATTTACACGTTTTGAGGTCTCCTGAATTAGTTTTCTTTTGTATCTCAGCTACTAATTAAAATAATTTCGTAAGTAATACATCATTAGAAAGCTTTTCGAACAGTGGAATACAGAAATTTGTACCGCCAGATGGCGCTGTAATATTTTAAAATTTCAATATTTCAATTTCTAATTATGATTAAATTATTTTTAATACAGCATTCGAAAGATATTTTAAAGTTCTTTTAAATTATTGAAAGTTTTCACCAGATTTACACGTTTTGAGGTGCCCTGAATCAGTTTTTTTTTTGTATCTCAATTATTAATTAAAAAAATTCATAAGTAATACATCATTTGAAAGCTTATTTTAGTTGATACACATTTTAAAGTACTTTTGCATTATCGAAAATGGAATTCGAGATTTCACCCGATTTACACGTTTTGAGGTGTCCTGATTAGGTTTTCTTTTGTATCTCATCTACTAATTAAAATAATTTCATGAGTAATACATCATTTGAAAGCTTTGTTGATCTGGAATGGAACAATAGATTACAGAAATTTCTACCGCCAGATGGCGCTGTAATATTTTTAATTTCAATATTTCATATATTCTAATTATGATTAAATTATTTTTAATACATCGTTCGAAAGATATTTTAAAGTTCTTTTACATTATCGAAAGTGGAATTCGAGATTTCACCTGATTTACAATTTAAAGTGTCCTGATCAGGTTTTCTTTTGCATCTCAGCTAATTGAGTAAGACCGTTCAAAATTGGTATATGCAAGTTAATTAGGAGGGGCTGGAACGGTGGGGAAGGAATAGGCGCGCAGCGCGCATGGGTTTGGGACCCGGTGCGAGTTTTTACCCGATGATAAAAGATTTTTTTAAAATTTAATTTTCTTAATAAAAGTTTGAGTTGAGAAGGAATATGCGTGTACAGCGCACGTATATCCTCAAACGTGCGCGCGCAGCGCGCATGGGTCTGCGCTGCCGAAGGCAGTGGCGTCCCGGTGTGAGTTTTTACCCGATGCTAAATGATATATTTTTTAATTCCTTTTCTTGAGAATGAAAGTTTATGAGTAATAACATGGAATTTTGAGAAGTCATAAGGATGGTGAAGGAATACTTGCGCGCAGTGCACGGGTCTACGCTGCCGAAGGCAGTGGGGACCCGGTGCGACATTTTTCCTGATCAGATTTTTTTTTTCTTTTTTTATCACATGATAAAAATTAATGCAATTTTGAGAATTCATTAATTATTGTGATTCATTTAAAAATAGTGACCAGCGAAGCGGGCGTAGCCTGCTAGTATATATATATATATTTATTTATTTTTGAAAAAATTTACGAAGAATTTTATCATATAATAGACTGCTAAAAAGTTTACAGGATTAACCTTATTAGATTTTGCATCTTCGAAAATGTTTTGTTTAACGGTGTTAATTATTTTTTTTACAAATTCTCGGTAACCCGATGGGAACAAGTTACTCGAGTGCCTTCGCCAACATTTTTTTGCTTATGTTTGAAAGAAAATTCAAAGATATTAAGTTTTATAGGTATATTGATGACGTAATTGCCATAAACTGTGTAGATTTTGAGAAATATGCAGCTGAAATCTATCCCTCCGATCTTGTCTTAAACCGTACTGACTCTGAAGACCAGACTTCTTTTCTAGATTTAAAAATAAAAAAAATAGATAATAACAGGTTTATTGGGATTTATGATAAAAGACAAGATTTTAACTTTAAAGTTTGTAATTTAACAAATTGGTGCTCCTGTATTTGTCATAAAGTTTTAAAAATTATTATTTTCACCCAAATAAACAAAATTAAAATGATTTGCAATAACAATTTAGACCTGAGTCTGGCTATGAAAAATCTCAAAAACATACTGTTAACCGCTATCCTGTTATTTTAATCAATAAACATTTCCGTATTCTTGATGACATTCCCACTTAAGGTTTGTTGTTCCATTTTGGGCGACATGTAAGTGCTGGTAAGTGGCCCTACTAGCTGAAACGGGTTCTGCGTTTATAATGGGGGTGGTTTTCAATTTTCCATATTCTGACTATTCAAGTTTGTCCATGTATGTATTTATATATTCTTGTATTATTTATATTCTTGTATTTTATATTGATGTATTGTATTTTGTGCTTTATTTCTGAATTTAACTACTTTTTATGCTTTGTATTAATTAAAATTCGTTTGCTGTATGGTCTTGCTTCCATCTGTGAGAAGTTGGGGGCTAGAAACGTGTTTTTTGGTTAAATTACCAGCGTTTCGTCAGAAAATTCGCATATTCCTTTCCCTACATGGAGGAGCTCCCCTTGTGAAGGCCCTCATGTGTTTTGGGATTAAATTTTCATCTGGCTTTGATTATTTTGCTTATATATATATATATATATATATATATATATATATATATTACTTTATCACCAAAAGTAAGAAATCTTTATTTTTTAAAACTTTCTACAAAATTTCGGGAGGGGCTGTAGCCCCATACGCCCCCCACCCCTCTGGATACTCCACTGATATCAGTCATAATATTAATAAATATATATTATGACTGTTTTTCATAGTATTAATCTTAGTGAAATTAAGAAATTGGAAGAATTTTCAATAATTCTGATAGTTGTAATGAGAAATTTCGCACACTGATTAAAACCGGAATTTTTAACTCACTTTAAACTTATTTAGTATTAATTGTCATCCATAACTGTTGATTTCTATCTCCCAAGCTGTTTAGTGGCAATTGTTGCTTATTTATGTAAGGGATTTTGAAGTTAAAATCGATGTAGCTTTTATGCAAAGGCTTTCATCATTAATGTAATGTTCATCATAATGTTCATCTTATTAGTTCATCATTAATGTAAGTTTGTTATTCAATCTTTTTATTAGTTTATATATTTATATTACAATTCAAACCAGACAACATTTTAATTTATACTATGTTGCAAAAAAAAAAAAAAAAAAAAAAAATATTCACCTAGAAGAAATTGAGTCTCAGCTACAAAGTTGACATGAGGTTAGTGTTCGAGTAGATAAACAAACGATCAAAATTTTAGGAGAAAAAGGCGTTTTATTTGCGAGTAGCAATACAACGAATGTGAAAATCAGTTGATGGTGAAGCCACCACTGGTAGCTATACAAGCCGATAATCGGTGAGGCATAGAGTCATTTAAGTGACCGATGTCACTTTGCGATAAATTTTGCCACAAATGTTGGAATTGATCAGCCAGCCAAGATGTATTTGGAGACGGCTGGAATTGCCTGCCCAACTTGTCTCAAAAATATTCAATTAGCGATAAGTCTGGAGACCTGGTAGGACATTTGAGAACATTGACACCTTGGTGACGTAGTTATGAGAGTGCTGCACTATGTGGCCTGGCGTTGTCTTGGACAACTTGTATCACCTGGACGACGTGATAGCATTAAAAGTACCAAGGGCTGCAAAATGTCGTGAACATGTACCTAGGAGCGGTGAGAGTACCTCGAAGCACGATTAAAGGTGAACGGCGGTCCCAGCTGATCGCCCCCAGACTTTTACATCAGACATTATGGCTGTATGTCGCTCATAACCAATGCTGGATTAAACCACTGACATTTCCGTTTCCACACTCATACGCGGGAAACATCATCACTGAGAAAAAAAGCGGAGTTCTTTGCTAAAGATGACATTTCTCCAATCGAACACTGACCAGCCTCTCCAAGAGTGACACCATTCCAGATAACACTACCTACGGTGAAGTGTCAGTGGCAATGGACGCCGAGACCTGAGCCTAGCATCACAGAGTCGCCTCTAAATCATGCCTTGATATTACTGGATCCCTGGGAGTGGGCAACTGGCGTTGAATCGCTAATAGAGTCACTGTTGTGCGAACGTGGCTGCTCTTCTGGTTGAGCGATCTTCTTGCGCATTAGTGTCCCGTGGACATCCGGAACCACTGCGACGACTGACTCTCTCTTTCCTAAGCCACTGATTCCAACATCTGGTAACTACCATATCGCTCTGACGAATATGCCGGACGATTCGTTTATTCGACCAATCGGCACCTAAGTCCTACGATGCGACCCCTCTCAAAGTCAGACAACTGGTTGTACTAGCTCCGAGTGCAACCTAGTCCGGACACACGAGCTACGAGTGCACTGTAACTAAGAAGCAACTTTAGTTACAGTGTCATGTATCTAAGCGACCAGTCCGATGGGCGCACCGGCCTTTTAAATGCTACTCGATGCGCAGTTCATACGCTCGTTGCATGCTTCCACATTGATTACACAGCCGACATGTAAAATTTTGATTTTATAAATTTGGCTGATCTTTATGTATTTTGGTGTGCTGAAACCGAAAATGAAGCCAGTTTTTCTCTATCACGTAGAGAATTTTGCCAATACAAGTACCTGCTTATACAGTTTCTTCCTCCAATATCTCTTCCACCAATATAATTATATAGTAAGTTTTATAGTATGTTTTCATGATTAATTAATCATTGATGCCTATTGTTGTAATTATGAAGCACTAGTGTGACTCAAAACCCTATCAACCAACCAACCAACCGATTGATATAATGGTATAGGTAAGAAATCGTGTCAGTAAACACCCTGTATTGGCAAAAATCTATACGTGATAGTGAAAAATGGGCTGCATTTTCGGTTTCATCATATTACAAAACATAAAGACCAGCTGAAATTATCAAATCAAATTTTGTCAACTTCATTTTTGTAGGCTTGTGTTATTGTTGCTGCAAGTTAGATCGTTTGCATAACACGGATAACTACATTTGAATGCCGTGTTTCGGCATGCAGGCTCAATTTTTTCTGAACACATACATTTTTTTGCAACACAGTATTTTAAACTATGGCTTGTATTCGCCCTTTTCCCACACACCTTTCCTTTTGTCTTATTTAATTGTAATCACATGTTGGAGAAAATGTCAATACAAATTAAGTGGTGGGAAAAAAGGGCGGGTTCAAACAGTGCTAAGAATAAATTAAAATATTGGCATGTCTGTATATTGTGTATTTAAAAACTTTATATATATATGTTAAATACATAATTTTTAGGTTCTGAACTTCTCGGGGCTTATTCTTTTTTCTTGATAAAATGTAGAAGGCTATGGTGCTTTTTAGTATTTGTTAGTAGCATTTGAGACATCTTGGCTTCTATTCTACATCGATGGGTTCACTTGGTGATAAAATCAGTGTTTTTTAGGTTTGATTTAAAATTTTTCTTTACTTTTTTTTTTAGTTTTAACATTATTATACTTTTTACATACCTTTTTTTTGTTGTTGTTGTTTCTGCTGCAGTTTCGTATGTATTAAATATGTAAACTCTTTTTTTTTTTTTTTTTTTAAATTTTCTATGATTATTTTAATCTCACAAGTATAATATTCCTTTCTAATTACACATACACATATACACTTTCGATAAAATAAGAAATAGCCAAATAGGAGCATCTTGCAATGTTTGTAAAGTTTTCATATTATATATATATATTCATTGTTCATATATAATTATTTAGATTTTTTTTTTAATTAAATAATATAAATGCATACCAAGTTCTTCTTAAAAAAGTAATATCCTATTTGTCACAGAGTTGCCAACTTTTATAATTTATTCCGGAGCATTGTTAGCCCCGCCATTTTCTCACGCCGGAAATTTTAAAGAATGATTTTTCCCTTATTTAACCGTTGTCACATATTAAAGAAAAATATTCTATAACATTTCTGGTGTGAAAAGAAGGCGGGGCTAAAATTGCTCCGGAATAAATTATAAAAGTTGGCAACTCTGTTGTTACATTAAATTATATTTAGATCTAAAACAGTAAAAATAAATTCATGGCCTTTTTTTTTTTTTTTTTTTAAATTTCACTTTACTTAATATTAATCCTTTCTTGTTATTTTTAAATTTCACTTCATGATAATATTATCTTGTATTATTTGTATTAAATTTTAACTGTAAACCGGTATTAGTTTATATTAGGTCTTTGCATAAATTCGTGCGGTTTTTTATTGCTTCATTTCATAAAAATGCATTAAATCAAATGACAATTTTTAATCAAAATACTTTCCATTACTTTCTACAACCTTTGCCCATTTTTCGGGTAACAAATGTATACCACGGCGATAGAAGCTCTCGTCTTTGGAGGCAATAAATGATCCGCGTCCGCACGAACTTTTGCAACGACCTAATATTTATATTCACACGTTCTATGAATATAGCATGTAAGTCAATCATGTTTTGTTCTTTTAATCAGTTGTAATAATTTTTTTATTATTTTCTCTAGTAATATTATTCTCTTAAATAGTTTTGTCTGTATACCAACGAGCTCAAAATATAGAATTTGGCTGAGTGATCTCTTTAATTTCTTTCATAAGAAAGCATTGGATTTGTGAAAATTTTAGACCTCCGGTTTTCGATGGTTTTATACTTTTTACGATGGCCAGATCAAGATTTGGCCATTTTTAGAGCATACTTGTCTCAAAAATTTCATAGGTACGATATATCTCACGAACCATTGAACAAAATTTAACTAAACTTGGTATTCAGTTGTACTTAAATTGGTGTTCATTATATTTGATATTAATCGCTAAACAGGTACCGCCGTTACCATTTTTTTCATAATTTTTTAGTATGGAGGTATAGAAAAAAATTTCGTAAAAATGTGCATAATGAGAATTATTTTTAAATTTTGAATGGAAAATTAATAAAAAAATATTTTTAATATTAAAGTCAACCATATTTTTTTTTTGGTATATGTAAGATAATCGCTCTTTACGGAGAAAAATCTCCTTCCTGTTCCAAAGGGGAAATTTTTCAATATTGTTATATTTCAAAGAACTATTGTTATGTTTCAAATACTGTTTAAACAAATAGATAAACAATAGATCTGTGATAATTTAAAGCAAATTTATCGATTTTTTTCGTAAAAAAAAAAAAAAAAAAAAAAAAAAATAAATAAAAAAAAAAATAAAATAAATAAATAAAAATAAACACTGAGAAATATATATATATACCGCCACCATCTAGAACGAATAAGTAGTCATTTTCTGAAACCCTAAACTAGAAATACAGATTTACGAGCTAAGTGTATAAAGTAAAAAAATAAACTGAATAGACGAAATGGTCGAGAATTTCTAGTCTGTACCTTTATAGATGATGAAACAATGTTATGAATATTATGGAGATTACGATTATTTTGTGCTGGAAGAAATTGTCGCTTGAGTTCCTTGAATTGGGTTATAAACCAGGATTATAGTTATAAAAATTCGCCTCTTGCATTCGCATTTATCTGCAGAGATTTTTAAATAATATTTTTAAATAAGTTCGATAATATAGGGAAACGAATTAGAATTCTAATAGAGGTTTCTAGAACTCGCTTTCAAAGGGGACTAGAATTTATAAGGTTGGTATTGATCTATTTTTACTAGAGCCACAATTTAGATTCAAGATGTCAGTATCAGAATTTTTTCTCAGAGAAAAGGAAAAGAACGAATTTCCTAAAAGATCTTCTGTATAGCATAAAATGATTTTCTTTCAAAATTTAGTGTTATATATCGCTGAGATGAAAGTCGTCTGATTCCATGCCAATTTTCTGGTTTTACGATTTTTATCAAATCTTGTCAAACTCATCTGCACAACGCATATAACTTAATTATAAAAACTGGCTGTTCTATAATTTTGAATTTTGAAGAAATAATATTTAGACTAATCCCCCCCTCCCCTTCCACACACAAACATACACACGGACTGACCAATACTCTAAAAAATATTTCTTTGATTAAAATGGCTAAAAGTCTGAAATTAGTTTAAAACACGATAATGGAGTTTTTGACTGATTATAATACTCCCACAACCTACAGTATTTGTGTAAATGGCATTAAAAATGCTTAACACTTTTGCTACCGCATATTTTTGTCTTTTTACAGTAAGGTCCGCCTGTAGGCGTGATTCTCCTAAGTTACAATATTTCAGAACAAAATTTTCTGTATTCACATTTATATTACAAATAAATATACATTATAATTCTATTCTTTCTAATCAAAGTATTTTTATCCGTAGTATATTCCATTGGAAAAATATGAATATTGGGAATATACTTAAAAATTAAACAGCCTATAAACTGCAAAAGAAACGCCCACTGGCGGAGTTACAGATTTTCAAATTACGTGAATCTACGTCAACGGTCGCTAAAGTGTTAAATTAACTAAACACATTAATAAAATTATTTAACTGTAACAGAAGATTTTTTTTGAGTTAAGTAATTTAAAATTTAAATTTTTAAGAAAGTATATTTTAATTAAAAATATTTAATAAAAATTCAACCAAAGAAAATTACTTCTTTGTTTTTTGAATACAAATTATCACTAAAAAAACCTTTAAAAAATATTTATTTTCAGTGTTTTTAAGCGGTATTTTAGTTAGTCTAAATGAAGAAGTGCCTCAAAATGAAACTAATTAAATAAAACTGGTCATTAAATGAGAATAGGTTAATATTTGTGAAAGACTAATTAAAGAATTGAAAGTAGCTTAACGATAACAAATAAAACCTTTAATTGAATTGTTTCGTCTTTTGAAAAAGAAGTACAAACGAATATTTACAGTCAAATTGTTTGTCTCTTTTGAAAAATTTACGTTACTTCAAAGAATAGAAAAAGTAATTAATTCGAGAAAACTTCTTTAATATAATCGCCATGAAGCTGTTTAGATATCTCTTTATATTAAGCTGTTCAGAGCGTTGATTGATGTATAGTTAACGAGTTTTAATGTTATGCGTATAAAAGTAAGCAGAAATATACTTAATAGAAGTGATTTTGAGATGAAGAATCTTTTTTGTCATCTCGTAAAACTCCGAGAAGAGTATATTTTATGATATTTATTTCAGAAAATTACGATGAAATAAATCTCAATATATGGTTTAATGTTATTGTAAATTTCATTCGTTGTGCTTAATTTTTTTTTTTTTTTTTTTTTTTTTTAGTTTTGAAACTAAAAATATTTTTTAATAACGTTTAAATTCATTAACATTTAATTTTTCATAACATTTAAATGAATATAAATTATTTTTTGGATAACTTTTCAAAAACTTTCTAATCCATTTTTATTATTCAAAATAAATGTTTTCCTTTAAAAGAGAGAGCTATTTCTGATGGCGCATTTGAGAAAAAAAAAATAGTTGTACACTGATGATAAGATGTACACTGAGGAAAAAAATATACCGTTTTCATCTAGAACGAATAGGTGATCCTTTTCTAAATCCCTAAACTAGAAATATAGATTTCCGAGCTATGAGTATAAGGCACGCCGATGAAAAAAATCTATAACTGACATCTAGAATCTAATATGTGGCTCTAGAAAAAATTGTTCCATGTCATCCGTATAAATTTATTATAAAAAAATTTTTAGTCCCCTTCGAAAACGAATTCTAGAGACCTCTATTAGAATTCTTGAGCGTTTTCCTATAGTATCCCTCGACAGTATAGGCATACAAACGTATTTGAAAGTATCTCCAAATAAATGTGAATACAAGAGACGGGTTTCAGCAGCTATAATCTTGGTTTATGGCCCAATTCTAGAAAATCAAGTGAGAATTTCTCAGAATATAAGATTCAGAATATTCAGAAAATTCACCAACTAGAAATGAGTATATTAGAAATTCTCAACCACTTCGTCTATCCAGTTTATTGGCGTGCCTTATGCGCATAGCTCGGAAATCTATATTTCAATTTAAGGATTTAGAAAATGACCATTTATTCATTCGAGATGAAGGCGGTATATTTTTTTTTCTCAGTGAATAATACATATTTTATGTCCAGAAATGAGTTTGCCTTTATTTTATACACACACACACACACACACACATATATATATGTATATATATATTTCAAGAAAAAAGTAAATATTTGAAATTTAAATATTTTTATTAGTACTTTTGTAATTAAAAAAATTAATAAAGGCTTAATCAAAGACTACATTTCTTTCCCATGCCAATATAAATTTTTACTACGAAAACTATTTTAAATTTATTCTCAGATTCTTTAAGCAGTAGTTTATTCAGTGTAAATTAAGAAATTTCTCCGAGGAGAACTAATTAAATAAAACATGTCACTAAATGTGGGTGAGCAAATAATTGTGAAATACTAATCCCTGTCATAACTTTAGCAGTAATTAAAGAATTAAAAAAGTAGCTTAACCATACCAAATAAACCATTTAATTGCATTGTTTCATCTTTTGAAAAAAAATAAAAGTACAAATGAGTATTTACTTTCATATTGTTCTTATGAAAAATTTACATTATCCTGAAGAATCTTTTTCATTTGACCGAAGAAATTAATTAATTTAAGAAATCTTCTTCAACATAAATGCTCTTAGGATGTTTAGAGCATTAATTGATGTATAATTAAGGAATATAATATTATAAAGTAAGCAGAAATGTACTTAACAGAAGGGCTTTTGAGAAGGTTCTTTTTATCATCTCATAAGATTCTGAAAAGAGTTTATTTTATCACATTTCTTTCAGTAAAATTAGGATTTAAGAAATTTCAGTAAATAATTTAATGTTATTGTAAAATTTAATTTGCGGTGTTTAAGCATATATATATTTTTTTCTTTTCTAGTTCTTAAACTAAAAGTTATTTTATGAATAACGTTTAAATTTATTAATTTTTTAAATTTTTAATAACATTTAACTTAATATGAAAGTTAATTTTTGCATAAAATAATCATACTTGCCAACATCCTAATTAATATTCCGTAGTGTTGTTAGTCCCGCCCTTTTTTTCACACCAGTAAATTTTTAGAGTAATATTCTTCAAATTCAATTACGATTAAATAAGACGAAAAATACTCTAAAAAGATAGTGGTGTGAAAAAGAAGGCGTGGCTAACAATACTACGGAATAATAATTAGTATGTTGGCAAGTATACATAATATATATATATATATATATATATATATATATATATATATATTCAGTTTTATGATACACGCAAAACATTTTGTCATTGACATCTAGAAATTAAATTGAGGCTCTGATAAAAAAAGTTCTATGTCATTCTTATAAATTCTAGTCCCCTTTAAAAACTAGAATCCCTATTAAAATTCTAAAGTGTTTTCCTATATTATCGAGGACAAACTTATTTAAAAACCTGTGCAAATAAATTCGCACACAAGAGGTGAGTTTTAGAAACCATAATTTGAGTTTATAACCCAATCTCAGGAAATCGAGGAAAAATTTATCGCAATACAAAGGATTCATAATATTCATAATATTGTTTCACCACCTAGAAATGTATAGGCTAGAAATTCTCGATCATTTCGCCTATTCAATTTGTTTGCTTACTTTATCTGCATAACTCGGAAATCTATATTTCCTGTTTAGGGATTGGAAAAAATGACTATTTATTCGTTCTAGCTGAACGTGGTATAATTTTTTTTTTTCTCAGTGTACAAAATAAATATTTTGCCTTTATAAGAGAACTCTTTCTGATGACGTACTTGAGAAAGTAAGAGTAGGGGAGACTGGGGAGGGTTGACCCTATGGGAGGCTTGACCCACCTTCCTTTACTCTGCTATTTCAAGCTTTCAAAAACTTCCAACACAGGGCAGCAACTCCTACTGATGCATGGTAACAGCCATGTTTGTTTGAAAGTTGTTCCGTGCTTATTATTTGAACAAACTTAAAATTTGTGTTTTCCTCATCAAAAAGTAAGTAATTTTGATTAAATTTGTAAGGCATTGTGCAAATATTCTTAATCAAATATCAGAATTTAGATTTATATGATTAAAGTATATACCTTAAGCTAATATAAGCTATAATTAGTTTTGTTAAATAACTGTTTAATTCCCTGATTTTTTTTATGAAATTGCAAATGACTATTAAGGGAGGCTTGACCCAGATGATATAAGGGAGGTTTGACCCATGGGTCAAGCCTCCCTTACATATTTCTTTGTTATTGTGGACTGAAAATATTAATTCTTCTATTATTTAATTGTATAAAAAATAAAAATAAATGATTTTTGTTTTTAGCATGTACCATTCTTTTACCAAAACACAAGCTGTTGGGCATTCCAGTGGATGGATGACATCCAAAAAATTTGAAGTGTTTTTAACACATTTTGTAAAGTATAAAAAAATGTAGTACACAGAAAAATGTTATTATCATACTTGATAATCATGAAAGTCATGTATCTCCCAAAGTTTCTGCAATTCTGCAAAGATAATGGAATTGAACTCTTAACATTGCCACAGCATACAAGTCACAAATTGCAACCACTCGATTGATCTGTGTTTGGAAACTTTAAGAGTTTCTACAATGAAGCGTGTGATAACTTTATGGTGAGTAATCCAGGAAAAACAATTGGACTTTACGATATTCCTGAACTCATTGGAAAATCATATCCACGAACTTTCACCCCCATAAACATTCAAAAAGGATGCACTGTTACGGGAATATTTCCTTTTGATTCAGGGATTTTTACAGAAGCAGATTTTATGGCCTGCAGTGTGACAAACCGACCTGAGCCAACCGATTCTCAGACAACACAAATTGGTCAGCATAATATTCACAACCTTGCATGCAAACAGATTTTGCCAAGTTCTTCGCAAAGTACTCCTTCCTGTACCTCTCAACCTAAAAATAATTTATCTCTCATTCTTGAAGATTATATTCCTCATAGTAGTAATTCACAAGTCACTTCTTCTACTAGGCTCACCTGTCAGCCAGAAATTGAAAAATCTGTATTTTTGACCCCTGAACAGATTCGACCTTTTCCGAAAGCTGGACCACGGAAACATAACTATAAAAGAAAACAAGCAAAGTCTTGAATATTGACAGATACCCCAGTTAAAGAATAAATAGAAAATGAGCATGCATTGAGATCATCGAAGAAACGACCTTCTGTTAAAAATACTAAAACCAAAAGATTTTCTAAACGGAAATTTTTTAATTCGGCTGAAACCTCCTCAAATGATGAGGATGAAGAAATCCCTCATGTGTCAGACAGCAGTGAAGATGAGTTTGTGATATCAAAGTCAATGTCAAAAAGAGATTTTGTGCTGGTAAAATTTGTGAGTCCTAAAACTGGTAGGCCTAATGCATCTCATTTCGTAGGAGAATTTCTTTCTTTCGTAGAGAATTTCTTGCTACATTTTTACGCCGCACTGCTGAAACAAATTACTTTATTTATCCAGAAGCGGAAGATATATCTGTTGTTTCAATGGATGATATGATAAAATTACCAAATCCAATATCAGCTGGAGACTAGCTTAACTTTGTTAATAAATATTATAATATGTGAATATTGGTGGGTCAACCCTCCCATTGTGTGGGTCAAACCTTCCATATGTGGGGAGCCTTGACCCAAAAATTCTGCTTCAATAACATTTATTATTTCTCTTTTCTGTTGCAAAGTATAAAAAAATTTTATGTATGTTTTGATAATAGAATATATCAGGTATGAGATGGTGTACAAAGTTTTTTTCTGGAAGTAAAATTTTTTTCTCTGAAAATTTTTTTGTAAAAAATGGGTCAACCCTCCCCAGTCTCCCCTATATAATTATCTTTTTTTTTTTTTTTTTTTTTACAAATAACATTATGTTCAGAAAGAGTATAACTTAATTTATAATAGAATTTTTTTGAAGTGAAAAATTTAAATCTTACCTTTATTGTTGTCCTTATCTACTCATTTTCTCGTTTTCTTATATTTGTATTTATTTATTTATTAATCTATTGATTTTAACAGAAAAAAATATGTCATGAGTTTATTTGGCCAACATAATATACGTCTGAATCAGTTGCAGAACAGAGATATACTCAATTTTTTTGAAATGAAAAATTTAAGTCTTACCTTAATTGTTGTCCTTATTTACACGTTTACTCGTTTTTTTATATTTGCATTTATTTATTTATTTATTTTAACAGAAAAAAAAAATGTCATGAGTTTATTTGGACAACATAATATAAGTCTAAATCAGTTGCAGAACTGAGATATACTCAAGTATATCTAAAATGATTTATGTAATGAATCCAATAAAAATCATTAGAGCCATTTTTGTGATATTGACTTGGTATACTATAGAACTTGATATGCTCAATTGTTAACCGGAAAACAACAAGTACACACGAAATGATATGTAAAAGGGTGTTAATATGGCGATTTTGAAAAAAAAAAAAAAAAAAAAAAAAAAAAAAAAAAATCCGTACAGCCGTTATTAAAGGAACGCACTTGCGAGACCTGAAATTGAGCAATTTATAAAGGACTCCTATCAAATTTTCCTGAACTAACCTACTAATTCATACGAAAATAATGTGATATAGTGTTTATATAGCAACTTTTAAGAAAATTGTTAGAGATGTTTATGACATACGGACTTCCGGTCCAACTTCCGGTCCCCGATGTCCTCCTTCTATTTTCCCAACTTTCACCAAAAGTTGGGAAAAGCGTATGTAAACCAGACATGTCTCAATTGTAAAGTTTAGTAGTTCTATATTTATTAGTTTCGGAGATATGATAGCCAAATATTCCTCACATACATTCCTCACAAAATATCCCTCACACACTGACCAATTGGCAAATACCACATTTTTGGACTTAGGGGACCTTAAAACATATAAATCAAGTGAAAACTCGATTTCAGATTTTTGGTCCGAATACAATACTTCCCTTACCTACGGTATTCGGGTAATGGAAGTAAAAAAGAAATGTTTGCAATAACGGTATAATGATCAATACTTAATGTTGGCTTTGACTGCACCATTTTCGCAGAAACTGATAAAGAAATGTACGTTATAAATTTGAAATTAGTTTCCTTTTATCATTGGTGTAAGAAAATTTAACCCTCTGTACCATACTGTAGGCTGTAGGCAACATACCGTTCGATCGTGGTTCAAATTCAAAGAATCGGTTCTACAACGTAATCACGCACTGTAGCCTGTCGTATACACTCACAGTTAGAGAATCTAGTATCTAGAAACACAACTGGATGGCGCCGTATGTCGTAAGTTGAAGTTCATTACTCGACAGTGGGTAACTAACGACAAGTGCGGACCGGCTCTGATTCAAAAAATAATAAAAAATAGTTTTTCGTGTGTTTTGTGTTTTATATTGAAACAGTGAAGAGGTAAGTGTTTCAAATTCATTGTATAATATTGATTTTGACCCAATTTCACGTATTTTATAGGATTTTATGCTAAAAAGTGTTTGTTGCCTGTAGGTGTTTTTGTTTGTTTTTTCAAAATTTATGAGAAATAAAAAAAAAAACCTGAAACACGTGTATTTTATTTTTTTCCAATTGTTACGAAACAAATAAACACAAAAATATTAAAGGTCATGAGTTACAGAGGGTTAATAAAAATAAATGTCATCAACAATTATTTTTTAAATCTGGTAAGTATTTTTTATTTTATCTAAGTTTTTTCTTTTCAGAACGTTTTAAGCATACATTTCAAGGATTAATTTTGAGTAGAGTAATTTGATATTTTTAAACAATACAGGCAAAGAAAAAAATTATGAACGGAAAAAGAATTATCAAATTTCTTTTTATTTCATTAGGAGGCTCTGCCCCCTGCTCGCTCTGCTCCTCTACCCCCGAGGTAGGCTTCACCTCCCCCCCCCCTTCCAACTTGCTTCATTTATTAACCCCTGCGGTGCTTTATCCGCTTATTCACTGCTTTACTTTTCACTGATTAGGAATATTAATAGTGCATAACACAAGACAAAAGCAGAAAAATGTTACAGAAATCACCATATTCAATGTCAAATTATAATACATTATATTTAATACCACTTTTTTTTTTTTTTTTTTTTTAAATGCAATATTGTGCTAAAAATCAGTAAATATTTTCAGAATAGAAAGGAATTTGTAACATCTAGACTATTTTGAGTTACTGCTTTAGTGTATGAACTCCTAGGTGATTTTTAAATTTTTTTCACTATTTGGCGATCAATTTTTTGTTATAATTGTTTGTTTTTCTTTGTTTACTGCAATAACTATTTTTTCTAAAGCCTATACTTTTTATTATTGAATTTTTTAGTTAATTTAGTACAGTATATAATACTCTCTATATATTTCTAATGTACAGATAGGTAATACTTTTATACCTACGAAAATATCTGAAAAGAAAAAAAGTTTATCATTATTACTATTATTTTAATTTGGAAAAATCTCCTGCAGCTTCCTTTTTTAATTATCTTCTACCTACTTCTTAACCTAACAAATGATAAAATGTACTCGATTTCCTACAAGGGTTTTAAGTGATGATTTTTTTTTTTTTTTTTTTTTTTTTTTTTGCCATATTTAGAAATATGAAATTCATCATAGAAATGTCTAATTCTGTGATGTTAAAAATTTACTAGTGCAAAATTAGAAGATGCTGTCATTTAAAAATGAGTTTGAATTTGACACTAAAATATTTTCTATGCCAAAATATATCCGAAGTATTTTAAAATATGTTTTTAATAAAAAATATAAACACTATTTAAAGACAGTCAGAAATGCAGTCAATTATACAGACACGACATTATTTCATTATTCATAAGAAGAAGAACATATAAAAATATATGTGACAAATTACAATCCTAAATTCCTTTTTTCATTGAAAATATCTAAGATAACAAGTTTTATTTATTTTCAGACGATCAACTTCATTGTTATTAATAGACACACTGATATATCACACATTAATTTTTCCCTTATTCCCTTTGAAAAATGACGTCATAAGACTGAAAGAATAACGATCCAGAGAAACTTTTTGCAAGATACTAAATAGAATAACTTCATTAATCCGACATTTTTAATTAATAACTTCTTTAATTATGATGATAGAAATGTCTAACAAACTGAAATGTCTTCCGTGGAGTATTCAGCCTACATTGATATCTGGCAGGGCACGGAGGACACTGCCCTCCGCGACGAGGTGAAGTCACAGACAAAAAAATGACGCCAGTGACAGTAATTTTTTTTTTTAATGTATAGCGATTATTAAACCTAAAAAAAAGTTTTTTTTTTTTTTTTTTTTTTTTTTTTTTTTTTTTAAATAAATAGAATAAGAAAAATTATCTTTTTAGCAGTCTTAATTTTCCGGAGGTCAGGATTGAAAATGACGTTATAGCTACAAAAATGTATTCAAATAAAAAAAGTAAGATTTTATCTATGGTTTTAAAAAAGACAATTTATCAGAAAAAACTATCTCAGCTGCAAAAATGTATTTAAAAAGATAACATAGTTTGAAATAAAAAAAATAGGAAAAAAGAGTAATTTAATGGAATAAAAATGAGAAAATATTTGAGGTAAACATATTGACTTCGTTGCTTTATGTGTATAATTTTGAACATAATTCAAATTATTATTAAATTTACATTATTGTTATTATCATTATTATTATTATTATTATTATTACTTGTGATTTAGTTTATAATTAAGCAAATTTAAGATTTTTTGATTATATTGCTTTTCTTATATATATATAAGATTAATTATTTAAGATATATTCACAGCATAAATTGGAATTTTTAGCTTGAATAGTGTTAAGTTTAACTTATTTTCTTGTTTATTAACATTGTTAAATTTATTATTGTTATTTTTACATTCCACTTTCATATCTTCATTTATTATAATTTAAATTCATTGTTTTCTTTTTCTATATAAATTTACTGCTGCTTTAGCCCCTTATATATATAGCTAATATAGCTTATTTTCGTTGAGATAGATTTTAGCACACGGCATGGACCATTCTTCAAATTTCCCAGACTTGGCACATAATGCACTAAGAAGAAATGAAATGTGGTCAACTGACACACACACACACACACACACACACACACACACACACACACACACACACACACACACACACACACACACATATATATATATATATTCATATTAGGGTGTACCTTAATTGAGGGGGAAGTTTTGCTTTTGTTTTTGCATTATTTATTTTAGAAATCAGATACGCATACCCTCTAATTTTTTTTTCTGTTTGACCCTAAACAATTTTTAGCAAAATATCAGCTCTCTGGGGTGATATTAACAAGTGCCGAATTGATGGGAACATCCGAATATGAGGATTTTCCCGTTAATTCGGCACGAATTAACTTTATCCCAAAGAGACCCTAAAACGTCTTTAGGGTCAAATAGAAAAATAAAAATAAAAATAGAGCGTATGTGTATCGGATTTCAAAAAGGAAAGATAAATAAAAAATTTCCCTCATCCTTCTTTAAGGGACCCCCTAATATATATATACACATAATCAACATAAAAATTATTTGAATTATACACTGTCAAAGAACCATGGAAAGTGATGGTGAAAATGACGTTTATCAGTTTTCTCTAAGTTGTCTAATAATGAATTAAAAAATATACATATAAACAAAAGTTAAAGTTAAAAAAAAAAACTAAATAAATTGAATTAAATTTTTGTAAAAGTATTATATTTACCACCCAACTAAAAACAAAACTTCCCCAGTAAAATAATTTCACAATGTACTTAATTTTGTTAAAAACACTGTTCTTTCACCAATTGAATACATAAGCCTTTTAAATTAAGAAATGACTCGTAAATAAATAAGCTCGTCATTAAAACAGAGTGGATTATTATTTGGTAATACTATTTTTCCCCTAATTTTTAATGTTTAATTTGAAACCATTAAAGGATTAAAATACAGCTTTACAAAAATAGTGACATTTATCTAACAGCTTTATTTCGTCCTTTTCTACTAAGTACAAAAGTATTCGTTTATAAATTATTTCTTTTCTCAGCAAAGTTTCCTATTCCTTTGAAATCCTTTTACATATGACATCAGAAACTAATTGATTAAAGAAATATATAAATGTCGTTAGATGGCTTAGAGTGTTTATTGAGGTATAATTAAAGTACAAGTGTTCTACTTCATCTAAATCAAAATATTCTTAAAAGAAATTTTTTTAACGTCAGTTAAATTTTCAAGAAACTTATTTATCCATTTTACTTTTTGAGAAAAAAATTATTATGCAAAATTTTATGTCTTTAGTTTTAGGTGTATTTTTACATTTTATAAAATTAAAATTACAAATTTGCGTATATATATATATATATATTTATAATATTTATAGTACAAAATGAAAATTTTTGTCTGAATAGCAGATGGTAAATGAGGTACACGAGAACTATTTAAAAAATTATGTAGTATTTGTGAAAAAAAAATAATAATTTTATTTTACTAATGATTGAACAAAAAATGTAAGATGTTATTTCCACATATACTAGAAGGTCTGACAAGGAAACATTCAAAAGGTGTCATCTTCAAAAAGTATTGAAAAAAATATATGTGATTCTACTCTTCATAAAACACCAGGAAATGAAAAAAATATCGGCTGAAATTAATTACAGAGACCACAAAAAAATTATTAAAATTAATCATCTTTGGCGATTTCACACTGCTAGGCGATTGATTTTGAGTACTTGCCGGAAAAGCAAAACACGGTTCTGTTCGTACACGGCAATCTCTGTACTAGCAAACGTATCACCTAACAGCGCTAAATCGCCAAATATGCTT
This sequence comes from Salticus scenicus, assembly GCA_963930645.1. Lineage (NCBI taxonomy): Eukaryota > Metazoa > Arthropoda > Arachnida > Araneae > Salticidae > Salticus > Salticus scenicus. Next base: position 144,447,203 of record OZ005659.1, read on the forward strand.
AATTTTGATAATTTTTTGTGGTCTCTGTAATTAATTTCAGCCGATATTTTTTTCATTTTCTGGTGTTTTATGAAGAGTAGAATCACATATATTTTTTTCAATACATTTTGAAGATGACACCTTTTGAATGTTTCCTTGTGAGTCCATTGCATCGTAGGCTACAGTATTTTGCTTGGTATTAACTTTTCCGTATTAACGTTTCCTGATGCACTTCAAAGGCTGATTTCCGAATTTTTGATTAGTTTTTTTTATTTAATTAGAATTTACAAATTTATGAAATGGTTGACTCTGGAGATAGAAACGTAAAAGTAAAAAGATTTTCTGTGGCCGATTAGCTCAGACGTTTTTAGCGTCGTGCTAATAACAGGAAGATTGTGGGTTCTATCCTCTAAGGACAATGTCTTACATTTTGCAGATAATTAATAAAAATGATTCCAATTGATAAAAGAAAATCTTTCAGTTCTTCACAGAGTAACTAAATCGTAAGAATGACGGGAAAGTGACAAAGTTAAATTTAAAAGTGTGTTGATTGTTGTGTAGGCAAACAGCTGATTGCAAATCTACAGAATTTCGCATGATTGTCGATTTTGACCGCTCTTGATGCACTTCGAAGTCTGATTTTTGAATTTTTAATTAGCTTTTTTTAACTAATAAATTTTTTTTTCAGCTGAGAAAATTGCCTAGTTCTACCACCTATTGCCATAGAGGAAATATGAAAATTTGTCCAAGAAATGTTTGTCTGAAAAACGTAGTTCTTGAGTAATAACAGTAACACTTATCATCCAGTTAGCACCTAAAGTGAAATGTCCAGTTGGGGCTCAAATGAAAATGAGTGGTAACCCAGAGTCGGTATAACGTAAGCGGGTAACCAAAACCAGATTTTAATTTTTTTTTTTTTTTTATTTTTTATTTTTTTTTTTTATTTATAAAGTGATTAAAAATATAATGATTAATATTTTTGAAAATTCCCTTAAATATTGTGACTAGCGAAGCAGACAAAGCCTGCTAGTAAGTTCCAAGTCTTTCCCCCTCTTTCTTCATCTTTATATGTCTGTCTGTAGCACTGCAGTTCTCAAATGAATGGGCCAGTAGGAAAGTGATTGTTTTCTTTTTTAATGGTTTCTTTATTTTTCTTTATTATTAAATTGCTAGTTCAACCTGTATATTTCTTAAGTATGTTTGATAGATAAATTAATTAAACTGTGATTTATCAAGTGAAATTTGTTTTGACATTTTATAATCCTATAGGTGGGTCTTCTAACTGAACTATGTCCCCTCCGCGCAAGATCCCTTAATTTCCCTTAATGGTCTCAAACATTAAGTCACATGGTTTCAGGTTTGGATTATAAATATATTTTTACTTTTAAGATGGTATGTCTCCGTACCATCCATAGAGGTGCGTCCCTGACCGTCGCCAATCACCCATTGCGTAGTACTAGTGCAAAGTTAACTCAGTCAACCAACCGACCAACCTTCTAACTGAACGATAAATTTTCCCTTAATGGTCTCAAACATTAAGTCACATAGTTTCAGGTTTGGATTAAAAATATATTTTTACTTTTCAAGTCGCGAATGAACAATAAATTTTCACAAAAATATAAAAATTCCCTATAAAGAATGATTATGAATTCACAGTCATAGAATCTGTTAATTCGGTTGAAAATTTCGGATTTTAGAAAAAAGTAATATGTACGTGAGGTTATATAGGAAAATATCTTTTATCAAAATTTTTACTTTGGTATTAACTCCACCCAACATCCAGAAGTTTTGTGTCATTTTTTTCCCTTTATTCCCTTTACAAATGACTCTAGTCTGATTGCCAGTCGTTCACTGCTAAAAAAATGCAATTTTGTTGCGAGAAATTCTCTATGAAAATTACAGAATTCTCTGTAATTTGAGAAAAAAGTCGTAAATTACGGAAAATTACATTGATAAAACGTATTTTTCTGTAAATTTCACAGAATTCTGTAATTTTCACAGAGAATTTCTGGCAACAAAATTGCATTTTTTAACAGTGAGTGAAGGATTTAACTATTTATATATATATATTGATCCGAGTAATATTGTTTTCTAAGTAACAATAAAAATAAATTTTTGCTATAGGAAATCTGTTTTCCTATATAATTATAAAAAAAAAAAAATATATATATATAACTATTTTGAGTAGGTTCGTTAGAGTCTCACATTCTTAATTTGTAAATAACTTTAGTAAATATTGACAAATAACATTTTTTTTCTTCTGCTGATTCGTGCTCGGGATAAATTCTGTACCGTTATTTAGTGTAATTCCCATTATCCTTGATATAGATTGATTGCGTAAGAAATAAGTGTGAGGACCCCACAACACACTTTTTTTTTTTTTTAATACACCAAATGGTTTTGAATGACTTTTAATAATATCATTCTTTTCTTGACTTCATTTTTAATTTTTAAAGAATACACCCTACCTGCTTTTACAATTTTACTCTTCTATTTTACATCTTACTGCACTTTATTATACTAAAATATAGTCCGAGAATTCATTTTTATTTTTATTTTTATTCATTTATTTATAAATTTATTTTTTAAATCTGGAATATATATATGTATTTTAAATTAATAATCGCCCAAATAAAAGCGAATAAATGTACTGATATTTATTTTTGTTATGGATTAGAGCTATATTTTCAAGAATTTAAATGTTTAGAAAAATAATAAATCCAATAAATATAATAAAAATAATTTCCAGAATCAAAATGAAACCTTTTTAAACATTCATTTTTTTTTATTAAACTTTTAATTTAAAATTATGCACCATGGCTGAAAGAAGTTTATAACTTGTAAAAATATGGTCATCCACAGCGTATAAGGTAGGTGAGCCATAGGTGGCCATAGTTTCTAAGGCAGCCCCCCGCCCCTCTACCACCGTAAAAGAGGTTTAATTTAATTTTTAATCACAAAATGGTGCTATAGCATTGTAAAATATGTATCTCCAGGATATGTGAATGAATTTGAAAAGATTATCTTGATCGATCGCCATTGTATGAAGTGATTTCACTTTAGAGGAATAGTCGTTCTATTTTCTAGGTAAGAAGACATTTTAATTTACACGTGTTGAAGTTCTTAGAAATTTGAGATCTGAAAATTTATGTTTTTCTCTTTAATCACATTAACTTCATTTCTAAAAAAAAATATCAGTTTAAAAGTTTAATGGCGTGCAAATGGCAACTATATGGATGCTCTCAAGGTGGCCCAGATGTCGAGACACGAGAGCAACTTAGCAAATAAATACGCAAATGTATGTAGTAAGAGTAACTTTCAAAATTTATGCTTAAATGTCTGAAAATACTTATCATTATTTATTCTACAACAATTTAGACACTTTTGAGAATACCAGAGATCGCCCGAAAGAAGTCAATAAATCACAGAATAGAAGCCCTAAACTGATTTGCACAAAAAGTGGTTACACGTTTTTTTTTTTTTTTTTTTTTTTTTTTTTTGTTTTTTGTTTCTTTGTCAAAAGATAAGATGAATAAGAAGAAAAATCCGAAAAAAACAACAACAACAACAAAAAAAAGTCTTAAGTACATTTTAAAAGTGCTTTCAATATATGGGCCACCTTTAGAAATTATAAAGATTTAGAAATTATAAATATTAGAATTTTTATAATACAATTTTGAAATTGTATTATAAAAATATCTAAATTACATTTTACAAAGAAAATGATACTTGATATGTATAAGAGCATATAATGATACTTGATGATACATATATATAATGATACTTGATATGTATGTGTAGCATTTTATGAAAAAATATACAGTCACGTACACCCAACTAGGAAATTAAACAAAATTCTCAAAGCTTAACTATATATTTATAAATAGATATATATATAATCTTTGGCTCACTTACCTTAATTTTATTTTAGCCGGGATGTATAATTTCAGATGAAAATGCTTAAAAAAAAAAAAAAAAAATCGGTAAATCTTGCATGACGTATTAAAAATTCTTTATTATACACATACATTTAATTTTACTAAGTATTTCTTTTTTTCTTTCTCTTCTTCTTCTTCTTATATATATATATATTTTAAATACATAATCAAAATAGTTGAGGAAAATTTTGATGAAAATTTCATCTTTAAAAAATAATTTTTATTAAACTCTAAAATCTGAAATAATTTATACTTTTACGCATTTCGGCAGGGAAAAATTATTTTAGAATGTATGCAATTTAAAGGGGAAAATAAAAATATTACGTTTATAAAATTTTGATTAACATAAAATTTAAATACATAAACCGATTTTTGAATATCTGCTATAAAATGTTTGAAAATGTCATATATTTAGAAATAAAATTAGTAGTGTTTTAGAAAACAGGCAATTCAAATTGAAAAAAAAAATCTTTAAAGGGATATTTTCTAATTAATTTTAATGTTGTGATAAAATTATAAAATAAATAAGTGAAATTACTGTGCTGTTTTATATGCACTAATGTTTGTTAAAATTGCAACACCGTGAATGGATTATGCAAATTGAACCAAACTTACGGAAAATGTAAAATGAGGTAAGACATGCAACTGATTATTATTACAAAACAATTGTGCCTGCGTGGAACGAGAACCGACTCCTTATCAGTCGCTTGTTCCAGATATATAAAGGACTATTGAAACTTGTTTATCGTCCTCTGTCTGAGGTAAACGTTTCATTGGTGGTCAGTATGCCTGGTCAAAAGCGGAGGGTGCCATACCAACAACTAACGGAGTTCGTACGAGGCCGCATGGTTGGTATGCGAAAGGGTGGATTTTCGTATCGAAAAATTTCAGCCCGCACACAGTGTAATGCCACAACAGTGATACGTGTTTGGAGGAACTGGACCGAGGAGAATCAAACAATCCGAATACCTGGCACTGGGGCAATCAATAGGACAACGGCACGAGACGACAGACATCTCATCTTCATGGCTGTGACGGACCGTACAGCGTTCTCTCGTCTGTTAGCATAACGTTGGAGCACGGCTCCAGGTGTTTTGCTGTCTATCTCTATGGTTCGTCACCGTTTGCGGCAGCATGAACTGCGTGAAAGGGTCCCTCTAAGCAGGATTCCTCTCTCGATGAATCACATATGCCTCTGACTTCAATGGGCTCAGCAACACAGCAAGTGGCGTACCCAGTGGCAACAAATTGTTTTCTCCGATGAATCTCGCTACAATCTGGAGGACAATGATGGACGCATCAGACGTTACGGGGGGAATGTCTGCTCCCACAGTGTGTTATTCAGCATCATACTGCACAAACGCCTACCATCATGGTGTGGGGAGCTATTGGGTATAATTGTCAATCCCATCTAGTGCCCATTGCGGGCAACCTTAACAGTGAATTAATTTCTGATAGAATGGTGTAGAAGGCTGATTTTTACCAACTATGTGAAAATTTTTTCTGAATTAAAAAAACCTTAACAGTGGTCGCTACATAAGGGGGATTTTGGAGCCAGCGGGCCTTCCCATTCTTCGACGCATTCCAGGCGCTGTATTTCATCAGGATAATGCCCGTGCACATGTTTATCAGACTTCACAAGCCTTCTTCAGTGCACAACAGGTTTCAATTCTTCCACGGCCTGCTTATTCTCCGGATATGTCGCACATCAAGCATTTCTGGTATTTCATTGATCGGAGACTCTCTCGTACAACTTGTGGGGCGCACATTAAGATTGAACTTTTGTGTCAAGTTGAAGCCATCTGGAATGCCATTCCCCAGGATTACATTCAGAACCTGTATGATTTAATGCCACGACGTGATCAGGCTGTCATCGCTCAGCGTGGCGGACACACAAAGTACTGATTTCAGACTTTTTTTTTGTCTCGTACATTTGATCGTTGATTTGTATCACTATCAGAAATATGTTTTATAAATTACATTAATTTCTGATAATTCTTTCATGGTGTTGCCATTTTCACAAACATGAGTATATAATTTTCAAGCAAAATTTCTAAAATATCTCGCAGAATATTATGCACAGTTAAAATTTTCTATTATGTTTCATATATATATATATATGTAGAATCTTGGCTGGGTGTCTAGGGGTGGGGCATTGATGAGTTGCGACTTAGATAACGAAAACATTTATTACGAAACATATACAGCACAAGATACACAAAGAAATAAATGATTATAGCAGACTTTCTATTCTTAACCAACTGCTGGTTTCGAGGCTTAGTACATAACAAGCTTTCTTCATCAGTATAAACGTAACTAGACAACATTTAAGCAACTACTTGTACTTATTCACAAAAACAGAGTGCTATCAAATAGTTAAAATGAAGTATGAGCCCTCCATGGCTCTACACACTTATACAGAGCACAACAAGCTCTAATTAGCAGAAAAATGAGCCTGTCAGCCTACGCGCTGAAGGTCTCAACCGATCTCCACTGCAGCCGGATCTCAACTCCTCCGTTTGTCATCTCGTTCAATGATACGCATCCGAGGCAGCGCCATCTGTAGGCTGTGCACGGAACTTCCCACAACGCTCTGCCATTCTGATGTTGCGGTGACCTCACCGTAAACCAACCTGGGATACTAAAGGATATCTGCAAAATACAATTAAAAGAAAAAAAAAACAAAAAAAGAGAAACAGACATTAAACAAATTATGTACATAAAAATTCACAGTTAACTTTTTCTGTAATGTTTATCAGTCCATTTAGTTCAGTCTATTTAGTTTGTGGACCATAATTTCATATGGTCTGCAGAAGTACTAGTATGTATAGGTCCTTCGTGATCGCCTATCTTCTCGACTTCATATCTGTCTTTGGACTTTACTCGCACAACTTTATAAGGACCTAAGAATTTTGGTCTTAGTTTCATGCCGGTTCCAAACTGAGTTCGCTGGATGGCGACTAGATCATTAATTTTATATACATGGGCTTTCTTTCTCTTCTTATTGTAACATCGGCGATTTTCTTCTTGAATCTTAAGAATGTTTTTTCTTGCTTCTTCACGAATGATGTTAAGATTATCAAGCATGGAATTTATCCTTTCCTCTTCGAGGAGTTCTAGTATTCTCTTATCTTCTTTCTTTCTCATTGTTACTCCAGTGAGTAGTTCAAAAGGAGTTCTTTTGGTACTTCTCGATGTGGTGGAATTAATAGTTCTCTGAACAGCCTCAACAAACTTGTACCACTTGTTAGGGTCATTTATACATAACTTGGATAATACAGGAATGATTGTTCGATGAAGTCTCTCAATTTGACCATTCCCTCTTGGGATTCCAGTTGTGATGGTGTCATGTTCAATTCCCTCTGATTTACAGTAATCTGCAAACTCCTTAGATATGAACGCAGGTCCACGATCGGATATTGTTCTTGCGGGATTACCAAAAATAGCAGCTTGCTGTTTTAATTTTTGCAAGGCGTCTGCTGAAGAAGTTGATTTGACTGGATATAGCCACGAAAATTTACTAAATCCATCGATGACGGTAAAAATGTGATTGTAGTTTTTGTTAGTGGTTGGTAATGGACCCACAAAATCGATGTGATACGTGGATAATGGTATATCCCCTTTAGGGATAGGGTTCAAAAAACCTTCCCCTTTTCCCTGTTTCTTATTTACGAGAATACATTCTACACAACTTTTTACAACATTATCTATACATTTTTTCATATTAGGAAAGTAATATTCTCGTTTAACTAATTCTTCAGTTTTATTAGCCGAAAAATGTCCTAAGGCATGACATTTCTTTACGACCTCGATTTGCATGATCTCTGGGACAATTAGTACATCCCTATCATTTAACACTTTATATAAAACATTATTTTTTAACACATATTCGTCATTTTGGTTCTGTTGTAAAAGAGATTTCATAGTGTTGATAAACTCATCATTTTCTTGAGCAGTAGCAATACGATGGGTAAGGGTATCAGTATTTACAGCCATTACAGGGTGTCTGCTAAGAGCGTCAACATGCTGCATTTGTTTACCAGGACGGTGTTCTACTTCGTAGTCGAATTCCTGTAGCAGGAAAGACCACCTGGCTACCTTAGGTGTCAATTCACGTTTATCTAAAGTTTTAGTGAACGCTTGACAGTCAGTATAAATTTTGAATTTATTACCTAATAAATAGTTCCTAAATTTCTTAAGGGCTTCTACTATCGCTAACACTTCTAACTCATAACTACAGTATTTTTCTTCTTGTACAGAGGTCTTTTTACTCATATAATGGATTGGATAGTACTGTCCATCGTCATCTTCTTGTAGTAAGATTGCACCGAATCCTAATTTAGACGCATCTGTATGAACTTCTAACTTATAGCCCTGCTTAAAAAGATGTAAGACAGGCGTATTTGATAAAATGTCTTTCAGCTTTTGAAAAGCCAATTTCTGTTCTTTCTCGAATTTAAATGGAGTGGAAGCACGTAATAAGTCACTGAGTGGTCTTGCTATGTTGGCATATGAACGAATAAATTTTCTAAAGTAACCCGTTAAACCTAAGAAACTCTGCACTTCCCTAGCATTACGGGGTTCTGGGAAATTTTGTACTGCAAGAGTTTTTTCTACTGAGGGTTTAATCGTGCCATTCTCAATTATATGACCTAAGAAATCGATCTTACGTTTGAAAAACTGACATTTCTTTAAATTTAACTCTAGACCAAATTTTGATGCCGTTTCTAACACACGTTTTAATTTATCTAACCCTTCATTCTCATCTTTAGATGGAATAATTATATCATCTAAATAAATAATTACAGTACCATCTTTTAATAGGTCTTTAAACACATAATTTACATATCTTTGAAATACTAAGGGACTATTACATAATCCATAGGGAACTTTTAGAAACTCATACTGGGCATTATCGGTCACAAAAGCTGTATATTTCCTACTTTTTTCCTCTACATCAACTTGTAAAAACGCATTCTTTAAATCTAGTGTCGAAAAAACTTTACCCTCCCCTAATCTATCAAATAAATCCTCAATATTTGGCAACGGGTATTTATCTTTAATTATTTTCTTATTTAAAGCACGATAATCACAGCATAACCTTATTCCTCCATCTTTTTTCCTACACACCACTATTGGCGAAGCATAATTTGATGTACTTTCTCTAATTATACCATCCTTTAACCACTGGTCAATTTGTCTGTCCACCTCTGATTTCTCTACAAATGATAATCTGCGAGAGCGTGAACACACTGGTATAGCATCAGATAAAATAATGGACATTTTTAAATCAGTACTTTTTGTTTTAACTGGCTTATAACTTTTTATTAATTCGCTTAATCTCTCTTTTAACGACTTGTCTAAAATATAACTGACATCAAATTTTTCTTCTTCTGAAAAATTGGACATATTTGAAAAAAAAGAATCTATCTCATTTTCCTTTCGATCGAATACAGGAAAAGAACACTCACCTGCTTCATCGAAATTGCTTTCCCCCGAACACGAAAGATTTTCTTTCCCCCCTGCTACGTCGCTGGAATTCGAAACATGTGTTTCCTCTTTATTTTGTTGTTTCAAAATATGAAAGATATTACCAGGGAGAATTACGTCACATGACAAATTGTTGCATAAAGCACCGATTATGTTTATTGAATCATGATTAGGTAAAGATATTTTAAATTCAGTCAGATTTGCATCTTTCTTTTCATTAAAGCAGCTAACTAGAGTGGTTGAAGAAATAACATTTTTAGTCTGTGGAATGCTATTTTTATTTACAATTAGAATCGAAGAACCAGAATCTTTTAACCCTTTAAGTGGAATATCATCCACTAAAATATCAACATATTCGAGCTCATTAACAATTAGGTTAATCGGACTTGTTTCGGATTGAACTACTGAATTCGTTGGAAGATTTTCACGGAATTCTTTTTTCTCTGAACTACGTTTAGGACACACTCTGGCGAAATGAAATGTTTTCCCTTTTGCACCACAAATATAACACATTCTCTCATGCTTTTCGTGAGTTTGATTAGATACCGAATTACGTACTATGGGATCTTTATTATTATAATGTGTCTTTCTAAAAGGAGTTTTGTTTACAAACCGCTTATTCTCTGAACTTTCGTTTCGCGTATTATTATTAGTTTCACTCAACGATTTACCTCTAGAAGAGTAGAATAAATCACACTCCCGACCTAACTCGTTGGGTTTAAACCAATTTTGACCTTCTCGAACACTAATATGTTCCTTAGTTCTAGAATCCAACGTTTCATATATTTTATCGGAAACTATAAGATCACACAATTGCTTAACATCGTTAACCCCTCTCAATCTACAATAGTAATCAAAAGAAGCGCTTAGACGCGAAGCGAATTGGACATGAGATTCTGAAGGATTACGGAACGCATTTTTAAAATTACTTAAACATTCACGCGGCGTTGGTTGAAATTGTCTTAAAATTAATTCCTTAATTTTTTCATATTCGTTAATTTCTTCGGTGGTTACGTACGCAAGAACCTGATTACATTTATCTCCCAATAAATTAATCAATATTTCCGATTTAAATTTAGACGGTACATTTTTAGAAACGAATGCCTTTTCAAGGGATTGAAAAAATAAGTGCAAAGCTTCCGGTTTCTCAGGTACTGAAATGGTTAATGTTCGAATACTTCTAATTAAATTTTCTAACGATTGTGAAGTAGTTTCTGAATTTGATTGCTCAACATTATTACTAGAATTATTCGCTGCAGCCTGTAACTTTAAATTCTGTAACTCTATTTCTTTTTCTAACTGGGATAATTTAATTCTTTCTATCTCAATTTTGGTTTGTTCTTCTACAGATTTCAACTTTTGTTCTTCTACTAGCATTTTAATAACACCTCTAACAAATTCTAAATCATTTTTATAAATATCAGAACTCTCAATTAAAGTTTTGATTTCAAGTACCTTGGCTTCCGCCGGAACAGTTAGGCCTAATTCTTCAGCAATTGTTCTTAAATCTGCTTTTCTAATACATTGTAACACGTTTTGGGCCATTATAACTCTAAATAATTATTTATACCAAAAAATATTTCAATACTTCTACCAAATTAATATCATACTTAAATAGAAACAAAATAATATGAGAACAATTTTCTCAAAAAATGATTCTATGGTTTTTGTTCTCAAATCAAAATTATCATGATTTTTAAATAACCACATCCAGAACAATTTGTAATACACAACAGAATACTTAGATCATCTTATATATTTCTTAATTATTACACATATTTCATATAATATCACCATTATCATTATTGTTCTCTATTTAATAATTGTCATCACTTTCGTTTTAAAATAATATTGTTATAATATTGTTAAAATATTATTGCAAACAGTAATAAGCAAAATTATAAAAGATTACTCAGAATATTTTTTCAATCATAATTCTTATTTCTATTCATTCTTCTCAAGTAATGTATTTATTTTTATTTCATCACACACTGAAACCAAAAGTGTTCTCAAATATTTCACCATCAATTTCTAATTCAAAACTGTATTAAATTCCTTTTTCTCAATTTATGCATTAATCATTAATTATCAAATAGAATGATAAATATATAACAATAACAGTTACCTTTTTAACTTGGTGGTGGTAATATCCGTAAGATATCGCGGCAGAGTCCCCACTTGTAGAATCTTGGCTGGGTGTCTAGGGGTGGGGCATTGATGAGTTGCGACTTAGATAACGAAAACATTTATTACGAAACATATACAGCACAAGATACACAAAGAAATAAATGATTATAGCAGACTTTCTATTCTTAACCAACTGCTGGTTTCGAGGCTTAGTACATAACAAGCTTTCTTCATCAGTATAAACGTAACTAGACAACATTTAAGCAACTACTTGTACTTATTCACAAAAACAGAGTGCTATCAAATAGTTAAAATGAAGTATGAGCCCTCCATGGCTCTACACACTTATACAGAGCACAACAAGCTCTAATTAGCAGAAAAATGAGCCTGTCAGCCTACGCGCTGAAGGTCTCAACCGATCTCCACTGCAGCCGGATCTCAACTCCTCCGTTTGTCATCTCGTTCAATGATACGCATCCGAGGCAGCGCCATCTGTAGGCTGTGCACGGAACTTCCCATATATATATATATATTCTTAAAGCTTCTTATGAAGACGTTGGTCTAATTTTTGCAAAAGAAAAGAACTTCATTTTATTATCTATGACATTTCTAATTTATTGAATGGTTTTCTTTTAAAATGCAAGCAAATATATACTTACTATACAGTTCTTTTAAAACGCAAGAGAAGAAGAAAAGCAATTAATTGTTTGCAAGGGAATTTATTTTAGGATTAAATTTTGGTAATACAATAAAAAATTTGTAGATAATTAATGAAATTTAAGTTAGTTTTAAATTGTGCATTATAAATCTAGTGGTTATAATTTTCAAGTTATATATGTTGTGAAATCTAAAAAATAAAATGTTGTTGTATATTAATATTGTCAAACACACGGCTAAAGATAATTATTTATACTATGTAACATAATGAAGATAAAATTATGTAGTTTTGGATGAAAAGATAAGAATAAAAGAGATTTTATTTCACTTATTTCTTTTTTACTTTGTGACTCGAAAGATAAGATTACTAACTGAATATAATATATAGAGATCTTAATTAAAGACCTAGTATAAATCATTTTATTTTTCATGTATCTTATGTTTAGCGTAGTATATGTGAGTATAATACAACATTTGATGGTTTGATAAATTTACATATAATTAAATTGAACTAAAACTTAAAAAAAAGTAAATATTTTAAGTTTTAAACCATTATTTCTTCTTTCTTCATTAAGTTTTCCGTATCTTTTATATTTATGAAAACAATGGAATCTGTCCGTCAAACTAAATTATATCATAATCATATTTTGATTTTTATTTCCGACTTCTCTCATTTAAGTTCTTTTTATGCTTGTTTAAGTGTGTAAAACATGATATTTTTTACGCCACCTAAATTCCTAATATATATAAATATATATTTCTTTCATATTTCCACCATAGATATACTAATATATATAATCTATCATCCCCATGTTACCGAGCAAAAATTTTTGATGCTGAAGAAAAGTTTTAAAATCAGCCATTAGAAGGTATTGAAAAAAAAAAAGAAAAAAGAAAAATAATTTTGAAACTGTATCTGGAGTTTTTCATTCACCTTTAGTAAACAAATTATTTATAAATTTTATTTGCTAAATTATCCGTGTATATTCCTGTGTGTAATTTACTCCGTGAAAGATAGCTTTTAGAGTGACTTTTTCCGAGAAAAAAAGTAATCACTTTTCCCCTCTGGCAGATCCATTTATGTCTTATTACTATATCTATGGTTTCTACAGAGTTAAAATCGACAATCAAATTTACTCATGCTTTCTATTATTATTTCTCGTCTATTTATTCACTTTTTACTTTCTCTTACACATAAGGTAGAGAAAGTATTGCTTTTGGGTCAAATTTTCGAACGCGAGATTTTGTTATATTTACACGTTTTGAGGTCCCCTGAATACGAAAATCATGTTTTTAGCAAATGGTCTGTGTGTATGTCTGTGTGTCTGTCTGTTATCAGCATATCTCAAGAACAAATTATAGCAGAAAGTTCAAACTTGGTATTCTAAATGTGTATCATATAGGGACGCTACAGTAAGCTTTTTGTTAAGATCGAGCAAATGGTTCGTGTACAGGGACAATCAAGAGAATTCTAATATATTACGTCTATGGGGGAAATTGCAGGAAATTAGAGTTTAACTTCTATAGACTGCACTAAACCAAATGAAACGAATATATATTTTTTGTAATAGAGATAGTTAACTGGGAAAAAAAATTGTGTATGTAGGAGCCTCGCCTCCCCCCCTCCTGGGGGGGGAAGTCCCCCCTCGAGGGGAGTAAATTTTCATGATGGGTATCTTTCAAAAGAGCTCACCAATACCTTTAAAACGAATGGTTGAACCATCGATCTGCGATAATTTAAAGCAAAGTTATCGATTTTTTTTTTACTTTTAACAAAACAAAACAAAAAAAAAAACTTAGAAAAAAAATCGTACTTTTTCTTTTTTTTTAAATATTGAGAATAAAATGGACTTTTTTTGGACATTTGGTGTTATACTACTTCTCTAATATGGAAATCGTCTGCCTTATCATAAAAGATAATTTTTTTAATAATAATTTTAATAAATTATTTTTTAAAAAGAGAATTATTTTTTAATAACCGAATTAAATTCTATATAAATGTAGGTGCATTAATGAAACGGGGGGTTGAGGGCGGGCGGTAGCCCCCTACACACAGAACTAATTATCATATAAAACTCTTCAGAAGCCTAATATGAATTGTTTAACATAGATTTACATAACAGTACTCGTTATCTTACCTATTAATCTGCAAGCTGTATTTATAGTATTAAATTTCAGGGTAAGAGAAAGTCGTGTGAGTGACACACCAGATTATTATTATTTTTTTAAATTAAAGTCTAGGAAAGAACCTTTTTTCGACTAATGTTATTACATTATTGAGATGTCATTATTCATTAATGTTTTAGTAATTATATTTGTTTAGTTCTTCTTATTATTTTTCCTGATATGTCGGGCACATTAAGAGCGATAATTTGGATTCTTCAATCTATTGCTATTATCAGAAACATCTTTGTTTATTTTTATCTTGCAACAATTTGCCGTAGAAAGCAAAGATAAAATATTTTAAAGTCTTTCTCCTATTTTAATAAATGATTTATCGATCCAAATGATTAATATTTATTTGAAACCATATTTCTGATTTTTATGTTTGCATTTGATACGCATTTTATTTTTCAGTTCTTGTATTTTACATGGCAATGATAATGATAATAGTAATAATAGTAATAATAAATTATAATGATTAAACACCAGGAAGGAAGAACTGAAAGTTTAAATTATCATTTAATAATTACGCAAGGATGTAAAACATTATAAAAAGCAAAAGACGCATGCATATGGGAATTTTTGTATCATTTGGCGTCTAATTATTACACCTAAAAATAAAGTTAAAAACAATTTTACAATATATTTTTCAAATAGCCTAATTTACTTCCATCAAAGTAAATCGATTCATTTAAAAAAGTTATTCTATTCATACCTTTAATTGCTTCAGTTTGTCGACACAATTCTATATGCCTTTGAACTCGTAGGTCCTGAAGCAAAACCAATTAGAATATATTCGTTCTTAAATGCTTTTGTGTTAATATTTGAAGTACTAAAATTCTATTGAACTCTTTATTGTTGTTAATGCTTGAAAAGGATTTAAAAATATAATTCAAGAAGGAAAAAAATGGTTTCCATTTCGAATAAAATCCTTTATGAACTTGATAAATCCTTTCGCCCAATATTCAAAGGACTTTTAGAATAAAAAAAAAAAAAAAAAAATCAAAGGAAGTTGTATTCCTTTGAAACTTTATTTAATTGTGCCATGACAAAATAATTTAAATATAAATTATTTTTATTTTAATTTATCTTTATTTTTAAATTGATACTGTATGTTAAGGAAAGGATTTTAAATATATAACCATAAGATATTAACTATATAACTTACTACACTCAGAAATGCTTATTAATACATTTCTTTAAATGTAAGTAATTTAAAAAACGAAATAAAAAGAAAATTCTTAAAGTAGGAAAAGTAACAATTTTCTGTTGTTCCCTAGGTATGATAATACTAAATAAATTAATTAATTTTTAAATATAAGTATTTAAGAATGAGCGATATAAGAATTGATGCACAAAATCTGCAAATATAAACATAAAATAATATGTTTTTTAATTTTCTTTTGATACATAGATCTACAATTTGAAACGGGAAAAGGAACTAAATGAAGAATTAAATATGTCCAAGAGGAAGAATTTTTCTCTATATGTTGCATAATTAAAATATTAATTTATATTTATGCTTATAAGTTAAAAATTTTATCTTTAAGGAACACGTTAACATAAAAATTGTAGGGTGCTTTAATTGCAGTAGGGTAAATGCACCAGTGATTGACACTTTTAGAGCAATCTCTGATATTTTTAAGGTTCTAGTCATTAGAAAATATTTTTAGAAATCTTAAGTTAATACATATGGCATGTAAGATATCCAGAACCACATATATGTTAAAATTTATACATTTGATAACAATTATTAATATATATATACTTTTTTTATGAATTTTTATTTGACACCCACTCAGTGTTCCAGTAATTGACACTGCCAGTTTTTCCTTTTATTAGTAACTGACACACTATGTTCCAGTGTTTGACACTGCTAGTTATACATTTTACCAGTTATTAGCAACCTATGCTCCAGTGTTTGACATAAAATGTTAACATTCTTATATGGAAAATATATGATTTTATTATATTTATTATTTATTAATTATTTCGGGATAGATGTCAATTACTAAAGTATGCGAATCATTGGAGCACCTACCTTCTATTGCATTATACGATATAACGCACAATAAATTTGACACTCTAAAGTTAATATTTTTTTAAAGAAAATTCAATTCTATTATTAAATTGAATTGATCAAGCCATTTTTTTTTTTTTTTTTTTTTTTTAACATGAATTTTAAACAGCTATCCCATTTAGTTCCCCATTATATTTATATTCTCATAAATTTCTAGTGCGAGACATATTATAATCATGTTCAAAGAAATGAATTTGACCAAAGCTTGATACAGTAACAGAATGAAATCCCCGTATAATAGGCTATCCACCGTTCACTTCGATATGTTTCTTATTAATTTCTTATTATATTATCTAATTCTAATCTAATTCTAATCTATTAATTTATTTTATAAGGGTCAATTCCGTTGTTTAGTTTTCATGCTACTATTTCCAATGCAATAATCCTCAAAATTCATATTTAGATGAAAAATTTACAATTTCGCCATGTTGATAAAATCGTAAATTACGAATAATTTACGAAATTTTCTTATTAGAATATTTGTATTCAATCATGTTCAAACAAATATCATAAATGTAATTTTGAAGTTGTCTAATGTATTTATGATCCTCAAAATGGAAGTTTATGCACAATTTTGCCTTATTCTGACATGTTAAGTAAATCGTAAATTCGAAATAACTTACGAATTTTTTAATTTGGAAAAACCATAGTCTATGATATTCATGCCAGTATCCTAAATAATATTTCGAAAGTGGTTTCACATATTTTCGATGAAAATATCCCTCAAGATTGACGTTTATGTGAAATTTTGCTCTATTCTGCCATGTTAAGAAATTCGTAAATTTCCAATAACTTACGAAATTTTTATATTGGAAAATTCATAGTGATTAATATTCATGCCAGTGTCCTAAATAATATTTCAAAAGTAGTTTGACACCTTTACAATAAAAATATCTCTAAAAATTGACGTTTATTTGAAATTTTGCCCTATACTGCCATGTTAAGAAATTCGTAAATTTCCAATAACTTGCGAAATTTTCAAAGTAGCATATTTATAGTTACTGATGTTCCTCCCGACATCAAAACTGATATTTTTAAACTGGTCTGACATTTTCACACTAAAAAGTTTCCATTTAATGCACGTTTAGGTGAAATTTTGTCCTATTCTTCCATGTTAAGAAAATCGTAAATTTCTAATAACTTACGAAGTTTTTTAATTCGAATGTTGCAAATGAATAGGGTTCTTGCCAGTGTCGAAAGTAATATTTTAAAACTGATTTGACCTCTCTGCGACAAATTGTTCTAGAGATATTGTGTACACAGACTAACAAACTAACGGACTAACGGACTAACCCACTAACACACTAACAGACATCCTACAGACAGACACCACACAAATTTTGACATTTTCGGATTTCTCACACCTGAAAACGTGTAAAAAAGTAAAAAAACCGAGGTCGAAAATTTTCACAATTACCTAAGTTCCCCATACCTATAATATGATGGGGAACTAATAGAACCTTAAAGCACACTTAAATCTATAATTTAATATTTCTTAAACTAACTTATTATATTTAAATTTCAAAAATTCATCATTTCTATTAACATTTTTTTGAAGTTTCCCATTGACACATTTAAGAATACTATCAGTATCACAACAAATAAATCTGAATTTGACTGAATTTTTATGAAATTTTGGAGTAGTAAATAAAAAACGAATATTACTTTGTTTAGAAACCTTAAAAATTATATGATTAAGAGAATGTGTTTACTTAGAAAAAGCAGTAAAGCGACTATTTATTGTTTCAGAATTCAAATTATGTTTGCTATAATACATATCATTGTTTAATTCTGCCAGAGTTCTTCCTAAATAATTTTTTACATATAATTCATAATTATTAGCAGCCTTATTAATAGGAGAAAAAAAAATATATTTCATTATATCTATTTATTCAGTATCTGATTTAAAAAAAAAATATTCATAGGTATACTTTAGTTTTTTTTTTCGTGTTCTATTAAATATGAAAATAAAGAATTACATTAAATTTCTGCTCACGAAAAGCTTCTATGTGTATATTAAATTTAAAAATTATTATATAAATGAAATTATAAATCATTTAAAAAAATATATTTAAACATTTGATATTTTAAACTCTCTATTTAATCTAAAATTTCTACCTAAAGTAAATAAATCATTATATAGTTTATTATAATTCTTGATTATGGTAAGATCAATTCTGTTACATATACATTCATCTCATACAGAAAAATCATTAGCAAAGGCAAAAAATTTATAAATAAAGGTTTTTTACTGAAATGTTTATTATATTTGAATGCAGTAATAACATCAACTTGTTTTATTAGAAAATAAAATATATTGGGATAAATTACTTTATTTAACTCTAGATTATCAAAAGTTTTTTGTAAAAGAAACAGTAAAAAAAATATATGTATACATATATAATATCATTTTTATTATGATTACTATTCAAAAGGTTAAAACACGCAATATTTGCAATCGAATATATAAATTACTTGTTGAAGAAATTATAGTTTGAACTTTTTTTAAAAAACAATTTTTAATTTAAATGAAAAATTTAATTGGGCTAAAACTTATTACACATATAGAATAACAAAATAAATTTTCTTGCTCATTGAACCAGATTATGACATAATTTATTATTATTATTGTTGTTGTTATCATTTACTATTTTTATGTTAATCTCTTTCACCTCTTTTAATAAAAAATTAACAAATTATAGTTTTAAATTATGAAGTTCATTATTTAAATGACATGGTTTTTCGTTAAATATATGTTTTTATGATAACAATTAGAATGAGAACGAAAATTAAACAGATAAATAATTCACCACAACAAATGAGAAAAGCTAATTTGGTAACTAGTTAACTTCATGAATTTTTTAATTATTTTAATTTATTTGAAAAAAGAAGAAGAATACTTACTTCAAAATAATTCCGCTAAGTATACAAAACATATTGAATACATAAAAAGAAGTAGTATTTAATTGGTTTTAGTTAAAATGTTTCTAATAGAGTTTACGCTAACAAAATGAATAAAAAAAATAAAAATAGCTGAATTTATGGACTAAGAAAAACACAAGGGAATAAATAATAAATTAAATGGCTCAGGATGCGCAGTTACCAAACACAACATTCATCGATTATAATAACAGGGGACTTCGCGTTGGACTATTAAAACCCAAATAAACTACTACGTCAGAAACGTCAAAGAAAAATATTGGAAACCTCGTAAATTGTGATTTCGCTATTCCCTATTTGTCTGACTGTTGGAAATTTTATATTCAGTCCACATTTTCTAAATTTTTCTACTGTTTGCACAGCTAACTTTCATAAATTCCTATTGGCCACTCCCCCCACCTTTCCCGCAATCCTATTGGTTGAACTAAACTCGGCCCCTCTCCTATATATACGAGCACTTCTCCAGACTCAGAATCCTTTTTGCACTGAAGACGGTACGCTTAAGGCTACCGAAACAGCTGTATGCATTTCCAGTATTTTTCTTTGGCGTTTCTGACGTAGTAGTTTATTCGGGTTTTAATTCATCGATTATATTTAAGGTTTTTTTTTTTTTTTTTTTTTTGCAAGCAAGGGTACTCCAAAATACTAAAAGATAACTCAACCCTGCAATTAAATTATTGTTTTCAACGAAATAAAAGAAAATAACATCGATTATAACCTGCTATATATATATATATATATATATATATATAACAGAAATTTTTAAAACAGTTCAGTTATTGTAATATAACTAAAGAAGAAATAATGAACAGGAAGGTCCTTCTTTATTATACAGCTGTTCAAGAACTATAAAATTTTTTTTTTAGAAAATATTTACCTCTTATATTATTCGATCATGTAAAATGCATTATCTTGTTTTAAAGATGGTTTACAAGATTCCATCTCATATCCTTTCATTCTTAATGCTTATTTTTAACGTCATCACTGATGAAATTTCTTCCATTCCTCGGCTGATACTGAAATATTTGGAAAAGGTATTTGGAAAAAAAAGAAAAGAAAAGAAAAGAAAAAGTTTTAGATTAAAAGGAAATGTCAAAGAATATTTTCTTACAAGTAATAATAATATTATAGTTTTAAAAAATTAAAGAACACGCTTTTATAGAAATGTGAACTAAAAAGCATAAAATATCTATCTTAGTATTAAAATGCAGGGTAAGAGAAAATCGTGTGAGTGACACACCATAATATTTACATACATTTAAATCTTTAATTAAAATAATTTAGAATTAAACAAAAACCATTTAAAAAAATCTCCCCTGGCTGGGCTCGAACGCTATACCTTTAGGTTCGTAGCGCAGAGCTTTATCTCACAGCCACAGCGTTCACGTAGGGAAAGTCTTTTTTTACAATATAGATATTTTGTTTGCTCCCAGAGAGGTTACAAACATAAAAACCTACAAACATACATACAGGTGAAGTTAATAAAAGCGTGTTAAAAAATAAAAGAGATATAATAAGCGGGAAAAATATTTTATTATAACATTATTTAATAAATTCCCATAGTGATGAGTTTTTGCTCATATATTGCATTGAAAGAGAAGATTTTTATACATTTTCTAAACAGTGTTATTGCAATGTCTGGGAAATGAAGTAGAAACGTTTTGAATAATAATAATAATAATAACAATAATAAATTTTCTTGTACGTCTTTTATCGTATACATATATATCAATGAGATATATCAATTTGATCGTTTTATGTGTAAAATCGGACATTTAGTTCACGGAATGTAAAGTAGATAATTTTCGATAAAAGTTATAGTAATAGAAAATACAATGTTTTTTATTATTAGAAAAAAAAATTCAAGCTGTACAATCAGTCTGTTACAAAATTATAAATACGCAAAATATTTCGCTATTTAGGTAATAAAAGAAATAATTCAATGAAAACCAAAAACATTCTATGCCAGTATATCAAGTTTTTAGTATAAGGAAGAAACTAACCTGACTGGAACTAATTTAGAAAAAATAAAGCATCAATAAAACAAAAAAAAGTATCATAAATGGCTGTTGCGATATTATAATAAAAAATGTAAAAAAATAAAGTTTTCTCAAATTTAGTAAGATGGTGCCCCACTATTTCTCTAAATAACTTGAAACACACGATTTGGCACTGAGTTCGGGAATATTATCTTTTTTTTTCTCCGTGATGGCCCCTTCCAATTCATATGTTGAATTTATGGGTAAGAGAAAGTAAAAATGTGCGAAATTTGAATAAGATAATTGCATTATTTTTTGAAGAATCTTGTCCACCGTTTTTCTGAAGGGTATCCGGATAACAGGGCACACCGGATGAATTTTCCAAATTTGTTAATGAAAATTTAGTAAAATATTGTTTAAATATGGCTCTTTTATAAGCTCAAAATTTAGAATAAAAATTCATATTAAAGATAAATAAATAAATAAATAATAGAGAAAACATGCTTTTTTTTCTTCCTTTCTTTCTTTTTCTTTTAAGTCTTCAAAATCCATATAATCCTTTAATTTAATCATCCTATATCTATTTCAGTAAAAATGAGATAAGAGTATAGATCACAATAATTTAGAAAATGAAGATAAGTTAAAACGGCATTTCTAAACTTGCACTGATATTAAAATTTGCTAAAAATATTTTTTCTCTATAAATCATCTTTTCACATCAGTTTTACTTTACTATACTTTTTATAAGCCCCCCCCCCCCCCAAAAAAAAAAAAAAAAAAAAAAAAAAAAAAATGTGCCTAATGAAATATCTCACTATTAATTCCTGTAATTTCATGTTGCTAAATTTATGTTAAAACTTTATTTGAGAGAAGAAAGCAAGTTTAATTACTAAGTTTAAAGTTGTGCAAACATACTAAAAATAAAATTGAATAAATCAAGCCACAGATTAAAACTAAGGAATAAAACCAAACTATTTAAAGAAGAAAAAAATTCTTTCAATTGCTTTAGCAAGGAAATAGACGATATTGATAGAAACAAAATATAAACAAGAAATTAAATAAGAAACATTTGTAACAATGCAAATAATGAACATGTTATATGATTAAAAGTCGTTTCATATATTGTTGAACAATTGTTGTTATTCTTAATTATGAAGTATCATTGTTGTGTCCATTGTTGGTATAATAACAACAAATACATTTGCATAAATTTAGTTCTGGTAAAAGTCTTTTGCTTGACGTTTGCTAAGAGCTCCTAATTTGCTATTTTGTTATTTAAAACGTTTGATAATTACTAATTTGTGACTTTTTACATTTTATGTTATTGTAAAAAATGGGTTTCAAAAGTTTCTTTCAGAAATTTGCGTAAGTAGATCAATTTTGCGATGCATTCTAAATTTTCAAATATGTTTCACTAAGCCTAATGTATTAAACGGTACTTTTAATGCATTAATATAATGTAAGCAATTTTTTACTTTCACAAAAAGGATAAGTGCATTTAATATTGTATACAAATTTATATATATATTATATACACCATTGGAAGATTCAATAACAGATATTTATTTATTATTCCATGTACATTTATCAGGGATTGGAGCAATCTACATTTTCCATACCATTTTTAAAAAAATTAAAAATTTAGTAATTGTTTGCAGCATGATCCTTCTATTGAATATTATGAATATTTATAGTGATATTTAAAATAGAAACTGCATAGAGCCCTGAATTATATATATATATATATATATATATATATATATATATATATATATATATTCAAATTTTAAGTATTTTTATCGAATTATTATTTCTGTGGTCCTTTACTTACTTTCTCCATCATTAAGTTTAATGGTCCTTTTTTTATTATTATTATTCATGTCGGCGTAAGTAATTTAAATTGTTTTTGTCTCTTATTGGTTCTTAATCTGTGTCGCAATATTTTTGTGTCAGTTTTACCTATATGTTAAAATCAGTTCTATTTTTGTTGTGTTGGTATTGTTTTGTATCTATTAATTGCTAAATTTTAAGGTTAAATTTTATTACGATATCTATCATCTATATATATATAAATGAATGTTTGTCTGTATGTTATTTATAAAATCGTAAACGGCTTGACCGATTTCGATCATTCTTTTTTTGTTTTTTTCCTTATAGGTCAGGGATGGTTTAGGAAAAAAAAAAAAATGAAAAAATCTTTAAAATTAATTAAAATATGAAAATAATAAACTTATTGACTAATATTGACTTAATATAAGCCATTTAAATTTTTAATTGTTGCCAAAAAAAGTTTACGAGATGTATTTATTTATTGTTTTCAGCATAAAATGAAATATGCTTTCACGCGAAAAATAAGAAATTACTAAATGTTAAATTGGTCGATGAGAAAATGACACTTTATAATTTTAAAATAAAATAGTAATATTACAAATCTAACATATTTCTTCTGAATTTTATTTCACAGCATTTTTTTATATACCTGAACTTCAGATTTTTTTTTTTTTTTTTTTTTTTTTTTTGTAGTATGGCGGATGAAACACGCTTGGCATAAACGCTAATTCAGCAATATATTAAAGGTATTTTCTTATTGATAATTCTTGACAATTTTTTATAATTTTGATGCTGAAGTAGATCGGACATTTTTCGCCAAGGAAAAGATAGAAAGAAATACGCAAGCGAAGTGATGACGTCACTGGCCGTTCGTGGATGCAAGAAAAATATTTCCTATGTTAAACGCCCAATGGATTTTTCGTAAAAAATTATTAAAAATCAAGGGAAATTATTTCCCGATTTTAATCCTCATATTTAGGTATAGATATGTATTAGTTATCATGTCCATGCATTAGATTAAGTTATTTTTGTAGTAAAATTGACAAAATTTGAATGTTTAATTTCAAAACTCTAGAAAAAAAAAAAAAAAAAAAGAAAAAAATGCCAGACTTCCATATTCGATTGAAAACACAAACATTTCATTTCAAAGTATAATATTTACACAATATCCAATTAATATACTGATTGAAAGGGAAATGATAAATATTCTATCATAATTTGAAGTCAAATTTGTTTCCAAATGTCTAAATAAAGTATCTAATATAAGATACTAATATGTTGTAGCGGAATAGATTTGATATCGGTCATCCTTGGTAGAAAAATAAAATATCGCCAAATTATTTGGCGATCATAATTTAATTCCTTTCAAAAATCATGGTTATTTTAACAACTTATTTTAAGACAGTAATGAATAAGGTACAACTATAGTATTTCCCCTCAGCTGAATTTGGCGATTTTTCTTTGGCGCCGATTTGAACGATAACGATGTCGTTCTGGATTGTTTGCGATATAATATGGCAGCCTGCATGCTATTTATTTTGGATTTATGATTTTATGATTTATGATTTATAATTTAGCTTACGATTTTATCATTAATGCTATATGATTTATGATTTTTAGATTTATGATTTAGCCATAATAGCCAACGAAAAATCGCCAAATCTAGCTGAGGGGAAATACTATAGTTGTTCCATGAATAATATGAAACAATATTTCGTACAATGCATATTACGAAAATATACATCTGGCATGTATATTTTCGTATTACGTTTTTGATCACCAAATACAATAAGCGCCAAGAACGACAGAGTTTTGAAATTTAAAATTAAAATTTTGTCAATTTGACAGCAAAATAACTCAATCTAACACATGCACATGATAACTAAAACATATATGTACCCAAATATAAGGATTAAAATAGGGAAATAATTTTCTTCGATTTTTAATCATTTTTTACAAAATATCCAATGGGCGTTTAACATAGGAAATCATTTCTTGCATCCACGGACGGTCAGTGACGTCACACTTCGCTTGCGTAGGAACAATAATCGCATAAATTATATTTTGGCCTAAAACGGCAACAAAAATTTAAAAGTCGCCAAGGGTATTAAGGCTGTACCATGATCAAGTTTACATATTAATTTATTTATTTTTCTATATACCAACAACTATTAACTAAGCATGAAGTATATATAACCACAAAATAATAATAATTGTCTCATGCGATAGAACTAGCCGATCATAGCATATTGTAATATTATATTTGGCTTGAAATTGCTGTCATTCTATGGTTGATCGATTAAATCAAATAAATATAGAGAATAACTTGAAAGCAAATATTATGTACATCACGTATAATGTTGCTCATATATAACTAGGATTCAAATATAAACGGCTACTTCAACATTTTCGATACTGTCCGTATCGAAATTGTCATATATGATAAGCACCTAAATGGAAGCCCACGGGTAAGTCATTATCGCAGGCAATAGGGACAGGTCTCGCAGAATGCGAGGACGAACAAGGCGCTGCCGAAGGTAGCGGGAACCCAAAGCGAACTTTTGAGCGATTTCGGTATTATTATTTTCTCTTTTTTTCATAAAACTATATAGAAAAGAGTTTCCTTTAAATATATAGTGACCAGCGAAGCGGGCAAAGCCTGCTAGTTTATATATATATATATATATATATATATATATTTACATACATATACGTCTTCTTGTACGAGCGTCTTTTATTTCAGCGTCATTTATTTTAAAGCAATCCATGGTTTGGACAAACTTCTAGGAGAGGTAGAGTGCACCCTGATGATTCGAAATCATAAGGTTATCCAGCGTGAGAAATGCGTTTCTGACACGCTGGTATATACAGAACCCTTAGAAATAAAATGTCGCATGCAAATAATTATCTATTTTAAGGATGAATGTACATGGACAAAAGGAAGATGGCTCAAAGGTAGTGTTAGAGATTTATCCACCGACTCCAATTGAAATACTCACTAATTATAAAAATAATGTATATTCATTATTAAAATGAACCTACACTTATGCAACAGAATCTTTTTATTTTTGATGTATCTGCGTGTGCGAAATATTTCAACATTATAATGATCTAAAACCAAAATGAAAAAAGTTTTAATTAGCAAGTCATGACTAATGCATAATATACGGAGATTGAAAATTATTATGCAAATTAGGAAATATGGAAAATTTCTATAAATGAAGGAAAAATAACTTTGATATTTAACCCCGAAAAAGCTGCTATATTTTTATCGAGAGCATGTATAGTTTCAGGCTAAAATATAGTCAGCTGTTTCATATATATAGAGAGAGAAATATTATATGTATGTATAAATATAGGCCCACTGAAATTACCCTTCTAGTAGCCGAAAAATTTTATTTTATATTTTGAAATAGTAAAGTAAAAGAATTACACTAAAAGTAACAATACTGCATCAAAGTAGAGCGAATTTTAATAAAAAAATTCTTTTAATAACAAAAAAAAAATTAATGTAATCTACTGTTTCAGTTCAACATCAGATCTATAAATAAATATGATGTTTTTTTCAGATTGCGTTCTCGTCATGACTTCGATTATGATCAGGATATTATGCAGTACGAGAAAAGTTTGAAAATTTTGAGGAGAGAGTTAGCAGTAGACATGTAAGTGTATAAAATACTTTTCTATAATTTCAGAATTTTTCTTGGAAATTTTTGTATCCTAAATTACATTTTACAGTCCGTATTTTTTCGCCCGTCTTAAAATAATTTGAATTATAGACGGGTGTTAAAGCAGGTTAGTACTATTTTCTCACATCATTTTGCATAAAAGATGAATAAATAATCGAAAATGTGTAAAAATTATTTGATTAATTACAAATACTTCTTGCAATGAAAAAGTAGACAGATAGACAGACGAACCGTCTGTAATACACTGTTAAATTTCGATCTGAAGTATACAATTTTTTTTTTTTTAACTTCTTCTCAAACAATGAAAGTTAAATTACATATAGAAATGAAAATAGATTTTTAGAATTACAGTAATAATAATAATAATAATAATAATAATAATAAAACATCAATTACTCTAACAATTTTCACTCGTCTGTATTTATATAACATAACTGTCAACTTTTACCCTTTTTGTCTACCAGTAATATACAATACAAATGTTTTATAACTTTTCTTTATAACCTTTCACAAATTAAATTAAATATAAACAGTTCTACTCACATAGCGTGATATTGGAAAAAAGAATAAAAGTTGAAAGCTATGATAATCATTATGCATATATATAATACAATTTATTTGTAATGTAAATATTTATAATACATTTGTATTGCATACGTTAGAAAAATGTTGTTTAGTAAACTTTTTAAGTCAACACTACTGTTACCCTTTTTTTAATGCGCGATTCTAAATGCCTTATTCGAAAGAGCTGAAAATTTATAACCAAGTTATAGGACGCGATCGCACGAACTGCATAGACTTTGGTGAATCAAGAACTTACAGTTTTTTTACAGGAACATAATGAAAAGACCTTTATTATTATGGTTTATGGGCTCAAATTATTTAATGTGCGATATTATTAAAATGCCTTCCCATTTAGTTGAAAATTTATATACATGTCATAAAACAATACTGCACGAACTGTATAGATTTTGGTAAATCTAGTCCTTATAGTTATTTTACAGGGACACAACGAAAGTTTCTTTATCAATATGGCTTATAGATTCATACTTTAACGTGCTATAGGGTCTAAATGCCTTTTTCAATGCAAAAAAATATATACATGTTATAGGTCACGAACTGTATGGATTTTGGGGAATATAGAGTTTTATAGAGTTTTACGGGGCCACAACAAAAAATTCTTTTACATTATGATCTATGGGCTCAAATTATGTGAAGTGAAATAGCGTAAAATAAACAACATGTTACAGGGAGAAAAATATTCAAACACTTTAATTTTCGCATTTGTTTATTTAACGACTTTTCTCCCTTTAATTTGTTTAACTTATAATTATCTAATGTTCAGAAAGTCAAGTGGAATCACTCCAGATTTTTCAAATTATAAATATTATTTTTAAGTTTCCTTGTATTTTAAGTTTTTTGTGAGATTTCTTTCAAATGAACCAAACTCTTCCAGCTTCATGTATGACAGTGCTTCTTATGATTGTCAAGTCGAAGCAGCTCTCAGGCGAATGAAAAGGCCATCTGCAGTCTGTCAAAATGCTATGCTGTGGTTCAAAAGCCAGTTGAAATCAGAAAGGGAAAAGATATGGACAAAATTGATGACTGAAAAAAAGACCGATTTGTCCAATGCAATGATTTATTTGATAAGAATCGACAAAACTGACGCAGTGTGGCTGAGCCTTGAAAGCAGAGCAAAAGATTACATTTTTGAATGGCAGCGCAGAGCTAACTTTACCATTCTTGAAATGTTTATTCTTAGACATAAAATGTAAGTATGAATGTATGGATATTTTGGATTTTCATTTACATTGTAAATCATTTAAATTGATTATATATAAAGGAAAAGGTATAAATATTGGCACCTTTTTTTTTTTTTTTTTTTTTTTTTTTTTTGACTTAAAGTTGCTTTAAGTTTGAAATATGTATTCTACATCTTTTATCTTCATTAACAACTATAATAAGATTGTTAAATGAGAGGGGGCAAATTAACGATTAATTAATATCAATTATTTCAATTCGAAAATTAATATTTACAAAAAGCATTTAAAAATACACCGGAAAAAATGGAGTGCAAATAGGGGCCTTTTCCAGATAGAACACAAAATATAGTTTAAAATGCTTTAAAACAGGATAAAACAACACAAAAAGATATAAAATGTATTTATTACCGAAAAGAAAAAAATTACAGTAATCGCTGACATAACTGGCTCTTTGAAATCTGCCGCAATCTAAGTATGCCCACATTCGGAACAAAATTTCATACCACTCTTCTTTGCGAGTGTGTTCAAAGAACATTCCGTCACAAAACATGTAAGTTAAATCACTCGAATTTAGCTTATCTCCGTCGTTGATATCCAGATTGATATCATCATCGCTGTGGATAAGGGGAGGGTCACAGTATTCTGATAAATTTGTTGATGAATTCTATTCTTCGCAGGTCGAATTTTATTTCTTTGAAGGCATTTAGTCTTCGCACCAATGACCAGTCTGTTTCCTTACCGGACCCTGGCGGTATCCTACTCAGAGAAATCTTAAAGATGTCTTCTTGCGAGAACTTTTGTCAATCAATTTAGTCAATTATTTCTCGTATGGCCATCAAATGATGAGACTGAACCTTGCTGATGGACAAAAGTAGCTTTGGATCTCCGCTTTTCGGATATCAATGCGCAATTATTTTAAACTAACCATAACAACACGAAAAGAAAACGATTTCAGATACCTGTCAAAAGTTTGCAGTCGAGAACAAACACCAACTGACACTGCATCCATGGAACTTGAAAGAATGGTTCGAACTACTCTCTACTAATTTAAATCAACATGTGGCACCGCCTACATTTCTTGCCGCCATCCTTCAGCGTCTTCCATAGCCAATTGTGGAAGGGTGCCCCTATTTTCATTTATGCCCATTTTTGCACCTTCTTCTCATATCTGTAATATTATGCGAACCTAATTAATATTGTTTTACTTACTCTTTAACTGCTACAATTAAAGTAAAATTATGTTAAAATGTGCAGTATATATTTAATTTCTTATGTGAAGAGTTCAAATGAATGCTCTTAAATACTATATATTCTAAATGGATTGTTATTTTATTAATGTAAATTTTTATTGTTTTAGGTTGTCATTCTCGCAAAAAATGAAGCTAACTCTCTTAAAAAGGAAAAAATAATTTTTAAAATCACTGATCGCTTTCCGAAATGATGCTTTAACATCTTCAGCATCCATATCCTGATATTTATGACTCACTTACCTGGACTTGACTTTTATTTCCCGAAATGTGACTTTTATTTACCCGAAATGTGACTTTTATTTACCCGAAATGTGACTTATTTATTGCTATTAACATCAATCGATATCTCTTGAGCTTCTTTCTTCTCTGTTGGATCTTTGTCATGTGTATCTCATCCTTCACCTTCGGCCATCTTGAACACCATCTTCTCCAGCTTAGACCTTCTTCTCCACTCAGTGCCATTTTCCCCTCTTTTATAATCAGCAGCTCCATAATATGTACTTACGCATTTTCAAATAAATATTTACACAAGTGAACGACTGTGTTCTTCTGCTTTAGTAGATTTTCTATTGTTTTAGATTTTGTTTTAGATTATTGTTTAGGATTAGAAAAAAAAAAAAAGATAGTTTATTATTGAACCTTATTAAACACGGTAAAAAAAAAAAAAAAAAAAAAAAAAAAAAAAAAAACATTTTTTATACTTTGACATGGGGCCGTGCCCTTAACGACAGTGCCCTTTGCGGAAATCCATAAACCCGTGTCCTTAGCGGAAATGTTATGCCCCTCGGTGGCATACTTTGAGCATACTTTCCTTTAGCGGAAATGTATAATAAACTTAAAAAAAATAAATAAATTAAAAAAATGAACTCTTTAATTTTCCTCCACACTTTATCCACATTTAGCACTGCCTATATTTTGCTTCAGAAGTAACCTGTCGCAAAAATAGGTGTGCTTACTGTAGAATATCCGTTATTTGAGGGAACGGTGATCTGTAACAATATAAAATTTAATGAATCACAGTACTCCAAACGAAAACGTACATTATTGTCATTTTATGATTTATTTAAGTTTTTGAAAATCTAATTAAGCTTTACACCTTTTAAAACTAAATCTAAAACGAAAAATCATGAGGTACGATTTTGATCAGCAACACTTTCCAACTGTACGTACTCGTTGTATAGTATAACGTTCTATGTTCTGTGTCTAACTATATTATTACACAATAGACAGACAGAAAGACAGACATATAGACTAACTGAATTCATAATCACTCTGAAACATTGTTCGAAAGTGTTAAAAATGCTTAACACAAACAGAAATGCTGCTCTCAATTTCCTATTTCCTTTCCCTTAAATTGCAGAAATCGCTGTATAGCAGCGTCACCTGTCGGTCGATAAATATTCAAATTGAATCAGTATAATGTCTCACAATGGTCTTCTCTTGATTGATTATACGCAATAGAACCTGAGATACAGCTTCCCCTTAAATTGTGGAAATCGCTGTATAGCAGTGTCACCAGTTGAGCGCTTGGCACCAAAAGTTGATAGGCACTAATTTAGCTCAAGATACATCTACATGTAAATTTATATGAAATTTTGAGCAGTAGTTCCGGATATACAGTTATCACAAAAATTTTGTCACTCACACACACATACAGACAGACATTTTCAAAAAATAGTCAAATCGTGTTCTGGACCTCTCAAAACGTGTAAATCCATCGAAAACCGGAAGTCGATATTTTTACGAATTCAATACTTTCTTCTATTGAATACAAAAGAAAGTAAAAATAAAAAATTCTTAAAATATTTATGGATTCCGGAGGCGGACAAACGAACAGTAGAGTAGACAAATACACTAATTCAAATCATATAATTAAAAAAAATGGTAGAATTATTTTACCATTTTTTAAAATGTGAATATGATTCACGTTTATGAATAATGTAAACGAAAATGCAATTCAGCAAATTTCCAATAATAACCCTCAGTGTAACTGAATATTTTTGTGTGACTCTGTAAATCTAATGCTAATCATACTACATTCTATACAAAGCATTCTTTTGTGCATCTGAATAACATATTTCAATCTGCTACTCGCACACCATTTTATTTCCGCTAAGGGCACGGCTTCTTCTATTCCTCTTTCTGCCCTTTCATCCCATTCCGCTAAGGGCACGTTCAATTTGGATTCTTGCAATGGCAACGAGCCACGTGCTGACGTAGATGAAGCCATCTACTAAAAAGTCGGCGAATAATCCCAGAAAACACCAGGAAAAGACACTTACGGATAGAAGCGCTACCATTTAAGTTCCATTGAAAATGCCGGGGCCTCCGTTGAAAGTAACTAAGGAAAGGAAATGACAGTCTAAAGTAAGTTTTTTTTATATTTATTTAAATATGTTTAGAAGGCTTCATGCATTTTCTAAAAAGTTTAAAATATATTCAAGAAGTCTGATACATTTTGTATTTTATGGGAACAAATGAGAAATTTTATCTTTTAATAAATTATTTTCATTACATCAACAAATTAAAGTAATGCCTACATTTTCTTTTACTAAAGTGTTACAAGAATTTCCATTTCTACCTTATAATTTATGTAAAGTTAAAAATATTAATAAATTAAAAATGATATTTTGTTTCAAGTACAAACTTCTAATGAAGAAGAAACTTTCATATTCGAAAATAAATAAGCTTGTTTTTATGCCATAGTTTATTTGTTCGCTAAAATGATTTATATATAACTTTATATATTTAGTGTTTATTTTAAACAAAAACATAACTATTTTACAAAATACACTTTTTTTTACTAAGTAGAATTTCCTTTTCAACATATTCAAGAAGTTTGACAAATTTTCCATCCCACTCGAACAAATGAGAAGTTTTAGTGTTTTGAGAAATTACTTTCATTACGTTTACAAATTAAAGTAATGAGTATTTCCTATTTTACAAAATAAATAGCTGTTAAAAATTTCCACTTTTATGACGTAGTTTAAAACATTAAAAAATAAAAATAAAATTAGTATTTAGTTATATTTTTATTCTCTAAAATAAACGAGTATGTTAATATACTACACAATAAAAAAAAAAAAAATACACTTTTAATGAGGTTATTCATAGGCCATTTTATTAAAATGTAATAAGACCGAAATCTGCCGGATTTTAAAAATTTTTCGTTGTGCGTAATATATTTCTCTTGTATAATTTATGATTTTAATTACAAACTTCTTCTCTATTTTGTTACTTTATGTGGAAGTGTGGCATAAATACAGGGTGTTTATAAAGTCCCGGACCCATTTTGATGTTTAATAACTCATAATATAATGAAGATATAAACAAACTTATGGCATTTATTGATGGAATAATTCATATATTTTCTTTTCAGGTTTGAATATCTTTACTTTTGTAAATATCGTCTGCGCGTGTGGTTAATTTCAGATAATTTCATTTTCCAGTCTAAATATCTGTAATTTTCTAAATATCGTCTGCTTATTAATTGCATTTTTCTCCCTTTTGTTTTTGGCAACTATTGCAATGTTATGTTTACTTTTCCCTAAAGGTTAATGTGTAGTGTGGACTAATGCACGACCGAGTCATTGTGCCTTTCTTTTTTACAGAAAAGACGGTCTCATCAGTCGTATACTTAGACATGTTGGAAAACTTCGTATTTCCAAAACTAGAAGAGCTTCAGCCACATGTCTTTTTGCAACAAGATGGTGCACCACCTCATTGGGGTACCATCGCTCGTAGTTCTTTGAATGACTATTTTCCAGGAAGATGGATTGGGCGAGGAGGCCCAATTCCATGGCCACCCAGATCACCTGATAGAACGCCGCTGGACTTTTTCCTTTGGGGATTTGTAAAGGACAATGTTTACAGGAGGAGAGTGTCGAACATTGATGACCAAAAAGTCAGAATTACAAACGCAATAGCTTCTGTGGATGCCGACATGCTTGCCGCTACCTGGCGTGAAATTGACTATCGACTTGATATTCTCCGTGCGACGAAGGGGGCACACGTGGAAGTTCATTGACAAGGGTCATGAAACTTTTTGAGTCTATCTAACCATTTATGTTATTAGTTTTAATCTATCTTTATTATTTTATGAGTTATTAAACATTAAAATGGGTCCGGGACTTTATAAACACCCTGTATATATATATTGGAGTAACTGTACTTAAAATTGTAAAATAAAATCTGATGTAATTATAACAGGAAAAGGTAATTATTCTGTTTACTTAGATAAAATTGTCCATTTTAGATATAATCATCACTTAGATATAATTCACTTAGATATAATCACCATTTGCCATTTGCAATTACCCATTAATTTCATTGTTCATTATTCAATATATTTTACTTCACTGATGACACTTAAATATAGAACATTGAAAGGAGTTAAAAATATAAAATACATTTGTATTACATTTAGGGCAATTTTTAGTTATATTCTTTAATGCGTCTGAATTATTTAGCGAGGTTTTCTAAACAAATCATAAGTGGAAATAAAACCTTTTTCTATTGCAAATATGATTTTATGCATCTGAATAATTATATTAAGTCATGTGTTAAGTTTATGTTATGTAATTTTGCATTGATTAAATATTTTAAAATATACCTCAAAGAAATACCTTTCATAAATCATAATTCATCCGACGAATTTTTTTTTTTTTTAATTTGGTGTCTTTAGAAATAGACTTATTGAAATCACTTCGTTTATTTATCTATCTATCTATCTATATATAATGAAATTTTTGTCATCGTGATAACTCCTGAAATAATACATAAAATCGTACCAAATTTAGACAGCGTACATATCTTATAAATATCTTGGATAAATTCGATAACAAAGTTGCTCCGATTTTTTCTTTTCAAATGGCGGCCACTTGATAATTTCAGATCCACATTGTAAAAAGCATATTTAAGGCCGGATTTGCTTAAATTTTGATGTAAATATAGACCACATAAGGGTCTGAACAAAGTTTGTTAATAAAATTTATCCGCCATTTTTAATAAAGTGGCAGATATCTAAAATTAAACAGGGACTATTTAAAATAAGGCTGCTACTTGAAAATTTAACATCACGATAATTTCCGAAATAATGCTCCAAATCGAACCAAATTTGGACTGTCAACTTATGAATATCTTGGATGAGTCTGTTAATCAAGTTGTTTCGGCATTTTGTTTTCAAGTGGAGACCACTTAAAAATTTCTAATTCACATTGTAAAAAGCGTATTCCGAATTTGTTTGTATTTTGATTTATACGTAGATCATATAAGAGTTTCAACCAAGTTTATTAATAAATTTTATCCGTAATTTTTAACAAAGTGGCTCCTCAATAAATGTCTCCAGATTCCTTCACCTTAGTTATCTCACTAAGTGGGTGTGCTAACTCAACATAATTTGAAAGGTAACTCCTGTAGAAACGCATTAACCCTAATATAGATCTTACAACCTTTTTCGCAGTGAGCCTCTTTAATTGCTTGATAGCAAAAAATTTCTCCTCATCTGGCGCATGCTTGCCATTACCCAATTTGGGGCCTAAGAATTTTATTTCCTTAACCGCAAAAGAACATTTATGTAATTTTATAGAAAACCTTAAATTTTGTAAATCCCGTAAAACATTGTATAAATGACTTAAATGTAATTCCCAGGTTTTGAAAACACTATGATGTCATCAATATATACCTGTGCATAATGTGAAAGATCACGTAGTATCTCGTTCATCATCCTCTGTAATTTTCCAGATGCTCCCAATAGGCCAATCGACATCACTTTCCATTGATATAAACTATTATGGGCAAATAATGCAGTAAATCTTTCGCTTCCTTCATGCATTTTTATTTGATATATATATATATATATATATAGATATAATCTGAGCAAGTAAACAAATAAGCCATACCTACAGTAAAGATTAATCCTGCATATCCTTCATAGGATAGTCAGACCTTTTACTGACAGAGTAAAAAATTGTATAGTCAATGCGCATTCTTATACATGCCTTCTTATAGAATATTTCTTTGTCACGCAAACTATAGTATCCGTCAATTGTCGGCAAGTAATTTTGGTGGGGTCCGGATAGTTTTGAAAAATTTTAGAATTGAAATTTATTCCGTTATCTGAGACTATTACATTTGGTATCACTGTCCTCATGAAGACCGATAGCAATGTCTGACATGTTTCTTTAGAATTAAGAGTAGTCAGAAACACTGCATCAGCCCAACGTGTATGCTGGTCCACCATACACAAAATGCATTTGTATCGTTTCGAACTTGGAGGGACCTATTGTATCTACATTAAACACTTGAAAGGATAGACTGGGTCGTGATTGGAGTTCTTTTTTTTTATACGTACAGGCCTTGCCATTTGGCAATCTTTACAAAGCTGACAAAATTTTCGGACATACGCTTCTCATTTCCCGGTGAGTAAACACCTATTCTGACACTGTGTCTGGATTGCATCTGAGAAAATTTATTATAGTTCGTTGCATCAAGACATCTTACACCAATGAAGGAGTAACTGCACAGAGAACTTCCTGATGGATTACATTTTCTCGTCCTCCTATGATAAGACCCATGGTTATGTTAACAAGAGGACACCTTTCCGCTGGTCCAAAAATACTTTTTCTGAAAATCGACAGCTTATTTTCTAACAGGTAATTAGGAACATTTCTTAAAGCAGTGATCTCAGTCTCTGAGTATATTAAAACTTTTACTGATTTACCATTAACACAAATGTCTATTCTTTCAAGATCACAAAGCTTCTCCCTTAAAGTTGTGCTTCGGTTGGACATCACTTTAGCGACCACTGCCATTCCACCACGAGTTTCTTTTTCCGGATTTTTCTCTTCAATAACTGCATTGTTGACTTTAACCTTTCGCCCCTCTTTTCTATATGAAAAGCACGTGAATTTTGAGCTCAGTTTTCCTGTTACTGCCTGTGGCTTCGTGTACCACTTTGGTTTACGAATTTATCCAGTGGATTACTTTTCATAAGATTCTTGGGAGGTTCATTATTTGGCAGCTTCTGATACAGATTGCTCTCATCATACAGATCTGATACAGATTGCTCTCATTCTGATACAGATTGCTCTAATAGTTCTCATAACACTCTCAGATTCATCGATTTTATCCGCCAACTCCGCAGGTTTTATTATTTGGCTCCAGTTGTCAACGAAACGGTCACGAATCTCCTGAAAAACTCTTTTATTAACTCGGTTTGTGATTTTTAAACCCTTTAAGTCGTTAAAGTCTTTTACGTCGAGACCATTTAACCATCCTCCGAAGTAATTTGTTACCTCATATAGGAAGTCCTTCCATTCCATTTACGGACTCTGTTGATGCTGAAAAAATCTCTGGTGAAATTATTCGGCTCTCAGCTGAAATTTCGTCAGTAGAACATCCTTCACTTACTGATAATTAAAAAAAAAATTCTGGAATTTTTGCGATCAATTCTACTATGTCTGGGATATAATGGACAAAAAACTAGACACCCATTTTTTTCCCCTTCAATTTTGAAACGCTTAACAAGTTTTAATAAAATATATAATAAAATATACAAACAAAAATATATATAGAATTATATGAAACGACTTCGTGTCAAACTTTGGCATGGCTTTGGGTAAATCTGACAGTACTTTAACTAGAATATTTCCTACGTTTCTTTTTTAGGATTTAATTTTTTATTTTTCTCTTCTAAAGCCAGTTTTTTTTTTTTTTTTTTTTTTTTTAATCTCCGCAGCCAATTCTATTTTTCTGATTTCTGCGGCCAATTCTTGTTTCTTTATTTCAATTTCAGCCTTCCTTTCTTATTTCTTTATCTCAGTATCCATTTTTTGCTTTTTCTAATCTTAATTTCTATCTTTTCTTTCTCTTCGTCTTCCTTTCTAGTAGAAATTATTTTCCCAGCATTTCTTCTACAAACTCTTCATCATAAGAATAAGAAGCACTACCTGTAATAAGTTCTTTTAAAGCAGCTATTGCAGTATTGATACCTGGTTCCAATCCCAATTCCTTGGCTAGCATAATTAAATCCATTTTTTTTTTTTTTCCTTTCGCCAAAAAATGATATTTTGAGGAGAATGAAATATGAGGAAAAAAAAAAAAAACGAATGTATTTTTCGACCACATTTCATGAAACCATGGAAGCTTCTGCGCAAGTGCTAACTCAACGAGTCTAATGCTAAAATAGGGATGACAGTCATCTGACTCAGAGAAAATGTGCACTAACAGAGCGGGGAATTATTGGATGTTTTCCAAATTTCGAACTGTCAGTCAAGCTAGCATCCCTCCAACATTTTGGATGCGTCCACACTGCTAGTTTTAGGATATGTGGCTGCACTGTATAGTTTAACTGATGTTATTTACCTGGCAAGGATTTTAAAGTATTCCACGAGAAATATTTGTTGTAGAGATTCTTTTACGAAGAAATATACAAATAACGCAGCAGAAATAACAAATATAAAGATATTATGTCCAAAAAAATGTAAATATCAAAGCATATTGTTGTTTCATTGAAAATAAAAAATCAAATATCTACGTATTATGAAAAATATATTTGTAGCAAAATGTTTGCCTTTTTTTTTTTTTTTTTTTTTTTTTTTTTAATATTAACGTAACCTTTTATATATAGTTAAACAAAAATAAAAACCAACAGCTTGACACATATATAAATATATATATATATATATATATATACCACAATTCTACATATCGAAAAGAAATGCATACTAATTTGTGTCTGGAAGAAGACAATTTATATTTAATACATTTATGAGACTTTTTCTTAATTCATTTTATAAAATGACTGAATTTGTACAACAATTTACTAAAAATGTTTACGGTGATATTTTTAAAGTGTATTATTCGTAAATTTCTTAACAAAAGGAAAAATACACTTGTGCAATATTAAATATATTAAAATTTATCACGTATTAAAATAAAATAATGCTATTTTATAATGCTGTTGACCTAGATTTCGTAAGACATTTTTTATTTCATTTAATAAAAAATTGTTTTATTACCAGTGACTTTCCTTTCCTTTTATTAGACAGTAAAAAAGTAATTTCTTTAAAAATACACGAGAAGAATAAATGCAATAAACGGCTCCCAAGGGAAATTATCAAATACATTAAATTTTGGTTTTGGATTAAAATGCGTGGTCATTTAACAAGTAGCATAAATATCAGAATTTCTTATTTTGGCAAAACATTCTGTTAATTGTAATATGAGTTTTACACATGTGGTGTTTTTGTTATTCTATTAATTACACAGATCGACGTTGAAATTTTTTTTGAAGTAATGTGTTTTTCTGATGTGTTTTTCGATGCTGATTAAGGAAAAACTATTCAAAACATTCCATCATGTATAGTTTTCATAAGAAAAATAGAATTGTTTGAGCGTAAAGCTCCATTTTTTCAACTCCCATTTGACTTATTGCCTGTAATATCTGGATGATGTGAATGAACAACAAATAGCGCTATTTTATCAAGACGTTAAAGAAATTAAAATCAGATATCAGGCATGGTGAATTTTTTTTTCTTTCAGGTGATTTATTTTTCTGATGTAATTTTGGATGCTGATTAAGGAAAAACTATACAAAAAATTCCATCATGTGCAGTTTTGATAAAAAAATGGAATTGTTTGAACGTAAAGCTCCATTTTTTCAACTCCTATCTGATTTATTTCCCGGAAAATCTGGATGATGTGAATTTGCAAAAAGGAAAGCTACTTCTTCAAGACGTTAAAGGAATAAAAATCAGATGTCAGGGATAGTGGAGTGTTAACATGATAGCAGATTATTGTAGTAGGATACTGCATAGAGAACCCCCCCCCCCCATCACAAGTCCCTCAAGTTGTACACAAGGTAAAATTTTCTAAAACAAACTTAGATGCAAAGAAACACATTTAAAGGGTAACATGTGAATAATAGCCATATTCAATATATTTTATGCAAAAATTGTTTCAAATTTGTAATTGCTTCTGTGTGAATTCTTCATTTCTTCATACTTACTTTGTGAAAATTTCGTGCGTGATACGAAGAAAATCATTTCTGATTTCAGCGTATCAAAACACATTAAAGACAAAAAAAAAAAAAAAATTGAAAAGTACGATTTTGTATACCTGTGTTACAGGCGGCGATATCTATATATTAAAAATAACTTATTTTTAAAAAAATCATCCAGTGTATCTGTTTATTATATTTTTTTATCTATAATTTGGTAATTGGTAAAGATAAAATGGTGTACTTTGAACAGGAGATTATAATTACATAAATTTCATTTCATTTATTTAATTTCTTTTCTCTGTTTAAATAAAATATTGACAGAATATAATTTATACATTTCCGAATAAATCAATTTAACATATCTTTTCATTAGTTACCTAAATTTAACTCAATTTTATCTTATCATAAATTATGTCATAAAATGCAAAGTCTTATGCTTGAATATACTGAAATACTATTTAATAATAATAAATGTGATAATCATAATAATAATAATCTTTTAACATACTTATGTTTGAGGCAATTGCCTATTTATTTTTATATTTATCTGTAATTTGATAATTAATAGAGATAAAATTAAGTACTTTAAACGAGAGACTATGAATGTATAGGTTTCATTTCATTTATTCAAAATTTTCCATGTAAAAAAAGAAAAAATAAATAATAAAAATAATAATAATAATAATAATAATAATTAATGGAATTTATACATTACGGAATAAAATGATTTAATATATATTTTCATCAGTTATCTAAATTTTAGTCAGTCTTAATTTAGGATAGTATACAATGCAAAGTTTTATGCTTGAATATATTGAAATATCATTCAATAATTTTTCATTAACATATTTTTGTCGGAGACAATAATCTATATATGTAAAACGGAAAGTTTTTGTATCTGTTTGGATTTTTAGTTTGCTTTACAA
Organism: Salticus scenicus; assembly: GCA_963930645.1. Classification (NCBI taxonomy): domain Eukaryota; kingdom Metazoa; phylum Arthropoda; class Arachnida; order Araneae; family Salticidae; genus Salticus; species Salticus scenicus. The sequence continues at coordinate 144,488,017 of OZ005659.1, forward strand.
AGCTATATTATTCAACCAATCACTATAAAAGTTGTGCACTTATGAATCAGGACAAAACACAGCTGGTGCCATATTTTTTAGTTGAATCGGAGAATATGTTCGAAAGGTATTAAATAAAAACCCTATTTTAGCTTAACATTTATTTAAAAAATTTAGGCCAAAATAAATAACTAACTTAGAAAATATATTTGTTTTATGTTGAAAAAAAAAAAAAAAAAAAAAAAAAAAAAAAGGAACGAGCAGATTTTTATTTATTTATTTATTTATTTTTTATTTAAAACATATAAAGCTGAAAGTTTGTTATTGTATCTGTCCGGACTTTAATTCATTGTACAAAGCTACACCATTGAATCCATCGCATAAAAAAATTGGTACACTTTTTAATCAGAACAATATCCAGCTACCGTCATTTTATTATTTTTTGGTTCAACCGGATAATTTGTTCAAAAGATAATAAATAATAAACCTATTTTAAATTTAAAATTATTAAAAAGAACAACAAAACTAATTGATGCCAAATATAAATAAACAAACAAGTAAATATATTTATTTTTATGTCAAAGAAAAAAATGAACGTGCAAACATTTTATAAAACAATTAATTATCGTCTGAAAGTACAACTACTTCAGAAACAACCAAAACTGACATTAATTATTTCTATCCCATACCCGTACTCCTCAAAACTACTTAATCACTGAAATATAAGTTTATAGAGCATTTAGTGAACATGGTGTTTAAAATCTGCATAATACATTTTTATAAGACATCTATAATTTTTAATTTCTCCCTCATGTCTTAAGATAAAGAGCCTTTAAACTAATATACGAGGAATGAAGAGTGTTTAGGGATCCCCGTCCCCCTCCACCCCCTCCACCCCATACAAAACCACATTTATGAAGTCTGAATAGTTAGAAAAATGTATTGTATATACACGAAAGCACGTTTTTTGCAATAACAATATCTTCATGTCTTTCAAAAAAATTGCATTTTAACATGGTTACATTCTATTCAGTGTAATTAGATTAACATATGTTCCTAGAATGTTTAAAAGCATGTTTTATTTATAAAATGATTGACACAAAATTAGAAATTAGTTTCAAAGCTACATAAAAGAATTCCAATACTTTATGCAATCATTTGATACCAAATTTTGCATATGAATATGATTTACAATAAATTAAACACAAGGTTATGAATTAAAAGGAAATACCGACACACACACTCTCTCTCTCTCTCACTCTCTCTCTCTCTCTCTCTCTCACACACACACACACACACATATATATATATAACTGTACCCCGGCGGTAAAGGACACCATGACCATTTTTTTGTGAAAAGAGTTAGCATCATGTCCTTCATGGTATTTTTTCTTTTATGAAATTAGTACATTTTGCCATTAATAATGTGTTAAATAATCATAAGACGATCACTACTAATTGCGAAAAAAAGAAAAATGTATTTAAAGTTGAAAAAAAAAATCTTTTGTAAAAATACATTTTTGTAACATGGTATCCTTTATCTCCGGAATATATATATGTTGAGGCTTCTAATCTGCAAGTCCACTAGCTTAATTTTAATTTCCATCTCGTGTTTCCTGAATTGTTCCCCATATTTTCGTACTTTTGGATCCTTTCTGCATTCACCGGTTCTTGAGGAGATAACTATGAGAGGTACACAGTTTTACCTGCCAACTCGGGTTTCCTAAATTGTTAATATCTTTCAACACTTTTGGTTTCTTTCTGTATACAACGGTTTTTTAAGAGATAACTAAGAGAGGTACACAATTTTACCTGCCAACTCGGGTTTTCTGAATTGTTCTACATCTTTCAGTACTTTTGACTCATTTCTGCATTCAATGGCTCTTGAGTAGATAATTATGTGAGGTACACATGCATACGGATTTAATAGTACAGCCTTGTGTTATTATTATTAAGAAACTTTACCTTGTGTACTTTATCTTGTATTCTATTGGACCGAAATTAATAGATATTAAATATATTTTCACAATTTCTTTTATTCTTATTATTTTTTCAATGGCAAGTTGCAGGATAACAGCTATAGAAAAGAAAGTAGAAATGAAAGATATAAATATGACATTAGTTGATCCACCAACTTATGTCTGGAAATCCAATATCGCTCCCATAAGGAAACGGGAGACAGAGCAGAACAAGAAATAAAAGGAAGCATGTCCATTTCCTCCTGGTCATCACACAGGAGACAAAAACGGTCGGAAGCCAAGTTAATTATATGGAGGTGTTTTCGGAGACAATCGGGGCCAGAAAGAAGCCGTAGCATTGCGAGAGATTTATCCCTGGAACACTCAGGAATGTCGTGGATATGTCTGTAACAGGGCTTGTGGCAACATCCTGTAAGAAGGAGCACCTGAGGACCTTTTGACAGTTGTCTTGATCGTATGGTAGGCCAAATTCTGGTTGCTAATCTGTAAAACAGAAGCCCTCATCTTCGCCAAGAAGTCAGCAGACTCATTCCCCTATACTCTGCAGTGGGCCGGGATCCACTGCAAGACAACTGTTTTATTATGGATCGATAGCCGTTCCCGAAGGTTAACACAGCCATCAATATCTTTGGATCGAGAAGGGCATGGAGAGTCAATAGCCTGGAGAGCTACTGTCGAATCTGAGATAATCACCACTCTTGAGAATCACTCCAATAGACTCTGAAGCTGCAAAAGAGCCAAACGGATAGCTGAGATTTCACCATCAAAAGCTGGCACAAGAGTATCGACCGGAGAGTAGAATGAGAACAGCTCACAATGAACACCGGCCCCAACGTTGACCTTGTCAATTGTTCTATAGCCGTCCGTGTAGACCCTGAGCCACTGTGGGAAACGGGATAGAGAGTATTTAATGTTTCATATGGTGCTGATTTTAAAATTTTATCATTGACATATGAAACTTTAAATACTCTCTATCCCTTAATATATATATATATAAGGTAACGACACCAGTGCTCGTCACTCTTAAGGCCTTATTTTTAAAATGTTTGTTTTTTTCGCGTGGCATTCATGTGGAATTTATGTATCAATATTATACTTTGGTCTATTTTATACACTGATTCTTCTAGTTGTTGTTGGACACTTTCAATTTTTCAATACGTTAAGCCAATTTAAAAAAATAAAATAAAAATTAAACCTATAAAACTGCACCAGTGCTCGTCACTTGAAAACTGCGTTTCACCAGTAGTCGTCAGGTGTTTGCACCAGTGGTAGTCATGTAAATAAAACGCAACAATTTGCTCAATACAGGGATGGAACACGGGCGCAGTATTCATACCACTATCAACGTAAGAAAATTTTCTACTTCTTAAATCAACGATATTATAGGTAGTAAAATTTCTTAAACAGATTCCGGTATGAATTCTGCGCCCGTGTTCCATCCCTGTCAATAGTTTGATTTTAATTGCGTTTTTGCAAAATTAAATGAAACAGAATATCTTTGGGTCATATTTAGAACCCAAATCCATTTTTGGGTTTAAAACACAAAACATTAAATGGTAAAATTCAAAATATTGCGAATAAAACAAATTCACATGTGAAATAATTTGAAAATTCTTTGCTTTTAAGAAAAGTTTTCAAAATTTTATTCGTTCTCAAAAATATCTTTACTTAAAGCAGAGGGTAAGTAGCAGGGGAGGGGGTAATAATCTCGTTTTTAAGAGAGACTTTGTTCCAAATTATCGCAGTAAGATTGATTTTACCATGTTTTTTATTAACGCGTATTCTTGTTTGTTTGTCCAGTACAAATCTTACAATTGATTTTCAACTAACTTCCCGATTACCTAGACATTTGAAACTTTCAGAATAGTTCAGAACACGATGAAAATGCATTTTTTAAATACTTTTAGCCAACTGCTCCGGGTCCCTGCGGCCGTCGGCAGCGTTATCAGTACAAATCTTGCAATCGATTTTTAACTGACTTTTCGACTAGCTAGACATTTGAAACTTTCAGAAAAGCTCAGAAGACGGATTTTTAAACTATTTTTAGCCAATTGTTTCGGGTCACTGCTGCCTTCGGCAGCATTTATATGGTTCAACAGAAAATTTATTTAACTTTTTTCCCGACTAGCTAGACATTTGAAACTTTCAGAATAGCTCAAAACACGGTGACAATGCATTTTTAAAATATTTTTAGCAAAATGTTTCGGGTCCCCGCTGCCTTCGGTAGCGTTCACATGATTCAACAGAAAATTTATTTAACTAACTTCCCGACTACCTAGACTTATGAAATTTTCAGAATAGCTCAGAACACAGTGACGATGCATTTTTAAATTACTTTTAGCCAATTGTTTCGGGTTCTCGCTGCCTTCAATAGCATTTATGTGATTCAACAGAAAATTTTAAAACACGGTATATAAAAAATTATTTTGTATTGTATTGCACTTATTTTTTTTAAATATATGGGTTGATTATGCGTACCTAACACATACTATAAAGGAATTTTGAGAAATCCTTCGCCTCTCCTTCCTCATTAAGTGTGGGGTGGATGCGAAAACACGTTTTCAAGGGTAATTATTCTCCAAATTATCTCAGGACAAATTACATCAGGAAAGCAATTTTGTGATGCGTTGATTGGTTATGCGTACCCAAAAATACTGTAAAGGTATTTTGCGTAATTCTTTCCGACGAAATTTTGAGAAAGGGTAGCAAAAACGTATTTCTATGCATAACTCTGCTCTAAATAATCTTACAAAGGCGATTTCTAATGTGTGAGTTGATCATATGCATCCAACACCTAGTATAAAGAGATTTTGCGAAGATCTTTCGTCTATGTGAGGGTGGCAAAAAAAAATAATATATATATATATATATATATATATGTTTTCAAGCTCAACTCTGCTGCAAATTATTTTCGGGAGGGGATTTTTTTTATGCGTTGGTTGGTTGTGTGTGTGTACCTTACACGCATTATAAGGCGATTTTGCAAAATTACCCTTCCCCTCTTCTCTCGGCCGGGCGGACAAAAAACACGTTTTTAACCTTAGCTTTACTCCAAATTAACTCAGAAAGGTGAGTTTTGATGTGTGGGTAAAGGTTAAAAGTACGCAATATGTAATTTAATAATATTTCGTTAAAATTCTTAATTTACCCGTGGGAGAAGATGGGGGGGATAAAAAGCGTTAAGTCTATGCCGAAGGCAGTAGAAGCCAATCATCATATTGCGGGAGCGAAAGCTATTACAGAAGCCAGCGGGAACATTAACTGCGGTTTCGACTGATTTCAGTGTTTTTTTTTTTTTTTTTTTTTTTTTTTTTTTTAAATTTTTGATAATGATAGGGATTTTTTCCTATTTTATTTTAATATAGGGACCAGCGAAGGTGGCAAAGCTTGCTAGTATTATTCTACACATCAAGCTAATGTTATCAAATATTATGGATATTAATGTTATCAAATGTTAATGTTAATTAATGTTATCAAATATTATCTTACAATTTTAATTATTTAAGAACAACAGTCAGCAAGGTAATTTTGATCAACATTTTAACTATTTGTTTATCTTACATAAGTAATGTATAAACAGAAAACTTGCTTAAGAAATTTTTTCAATGTTTAATATTTTCTATATAAGTTTTTATTCACCTGCATCTAACATAACAAAAAAGCCTTAACATAATTTTGAACCGACTTACAGTCATGCTAACTGTGAAATTAAGCCTTTGTATTTTATCATTTTTGAAATATATATGAATTAAAATTAAATTATCACGGTCAATAAAAAACTTAAACATCACTTAAATACATCTTCGCAAAAGCATTACATCATAAAAATTTAAAATACATAAGACAGATGTGTGGAGTAATCATGTCTGTTTTTCTAAAATATATAACAGAAAACTAGAAAAAGCTCTTTATAACTAAATATGTTTATGTGCCATTGTTTAATTTTTCCAGCAAAATAATATGGAAAACTTTAGGTGGTTTAAAGTCAGTCATAGTGAATTAAAGTTACCATGACTGACTTTATTTAAACAAGATATACAAAAGTTACAAGTGCAATAAAGTTCACGTTCTTGAGGTTAAAATACATTTGTTTAAAATACATACATTTACGAATACCCCTGACGACTACTTGTGCCGATAGTCAAATTGAAGTAAAAATTATACCATCATAATTCTAAACGAAAATATGGTATTTTTCATCAATAAAGTTACCCAGTTATTAAAAATGTTAAAACACCAGTGTTCGTCAGGGGTGAGGAGCACTGGTAAAACGTGCAAAATATGCACCAGTAGTCGTCATACCTTAAAAACCTTTATATTATGTCAAATTTAAAAAAGTTGCACATAAATCGTATTCTGCATTTCATAAGCATTACATACAATGCTTTATGAGCAATGTCAAATGCAGCAAACAACAAAATATATCAAGAAATGCATATCTATTCCCTTAATCATTTGCTTTACGTTGACTCAATTCAATTGTAATTTAACGTATACTTCCCATATTTTGTTTCTCCCTACCCCTCCCCAATAGTTGATTGGTTGGTTGGTTGGTTGTAGGATTTAAGGCCGATTGACTCCTGATGTGTCCTAGGCCTAGACGGGGAATGCCCTCCGTGGGGGTCTTTCTAAGGGGTCCTAGCCCGTATTTACGCGAGTTTCGGAGGAAACCACGGAAAACTCCGAACGGCTAGGTCGATGAGCGCGACCTGGTATCGAACCCGGCACCTCCCATCTACCAGCTTAGAGCGCAGAACCGCTCGGCCGCTGGTGGGCCCCCAATAGTTGAAATCGAACTTTTTATGTCATAAGAAGCAGAAGGCTTTGGAGAATCTTATGCAGGTAGATTCAAATTCATACAGGTTATAAAACGGTTATTTTAACACTTCTTTTAAGAGAGTGACGACTACTGGTGCAGATTTTAGGGGTGACGAGCACTGGTGTTTTTACCTTATATATATTCACAATAGTCACATTTTATTTACATAACAACCTTTTAATTGTAATATCTAATTTTACTAAAATATTTTATCTCTGACAGTTTATCTCAAAACAATATTTCTGTCCTGCATATTTCAATTATAAACGTTCCCAAATTACAGAGAATGATATGTATGAAATTTAATTATCTTGTATATTGGCATCTGGATTTTTCTTGAGTTATAAGTTGCAGAATGAAATTAAATACAATTTTTTTCCATATAGCGTATATTAATTACTAGAAATATGTACTGTATATATTTTTACTTTATTTGATTTTCACATATTTTAAATTAAAAGTTATAGTTAAAATAATTTTAAATCTTGAAATATTTATTTTACTAAAAATGTAAAAAAATTATTTAAAAAATGCATTTATTTTTAAGAAAATAAATTTTCCTCGCAAGTTATTTAAGAAGATTGACAAGTTTGCCATTTTACTAGAAAAATAAGAAAGTAATGCTTTTTTATGTCTTTCACTAAATAATTTAAAATTTGCCATTTTTGCGTCATAATTAATGCAATATTTAAAACATTAAAAAATTGAAGAAAATAATTATTTTCAGGAATAATCTTCTGAAGAAAAAATAGCTTTTACTTTCAAAATAAACGAGGTTGTTTATATGCCACAATTTAGATGGTTTCGAAAACAAATATATCTGTTGAAATACTTGCCTTATTAAATAAAAGCAAAATTTTAAAACAAAATGAACTTATTTCGTCGAAAGTAAATTTTACGTTCAACGTACTTAAGAAGAAGTTTGATATTTGACTCGAATAAAAAACAAATTTTATGTCTCTTCATAAATTATTCACAGTACGGCTTCAAATTAAAGCAATACCCACATTTTGTTTTATTGAACTGTTGCAAAATGTTCCATTTTCACATTCTTTTTAATGTAAGGCCTACAAAAATAATATATATATATATATAGATAATATTTAGTTTCAGAAGAATATTTTAATTAAAAAGTAACTTTCACTTTCTAAAATAAATGAGCTTGTTTAAACGACAAAATTTATATGTTTGCTAAAACCAATTTCTGCATTTCAGTATTTATAGCACTAAACAAAAATATAACCATTTTGCAAAACACATTCTTTTTTTTTCTTTTTTTTTTCTAAGAAAACAAATTTTCCTTTCAACATATTCATGAAATTTTGACAAATTTGCTATTCGACTAGAGCAAAGGAGACATTTCGTTATTTTGAGGAATTACGTTCATTAAATTTAGAAATAAAAGTAATGAATAATTTCTGTTTTACTAAACAGTTGCAAATATTTCCATTTACGTTATAATTTATGTAAAATTTTAAACATTAAAAAAAATAAAGACTGTATTTAGTTTTACGTGGAACCATTAAAAGAAAAATTAAGTTTTGCTTTAGAAAATAAACGAGCTTGTTAATATGCCATACAATAAAAAAAAGAAACGTTTTAATTGAAGTTATTTATAAGTTGCCTCATAACAACATAATTAGACGAAAATATATTTTAAAAATGTCTCTTAATGTGAAGTATTTCCTTGTGTGTAATTTTTTCGTTTAATAAAGTATAGTAATTATTTTTATTTTCTCAATATAATTTTTTTTTTTTTTTTTTTTGGTTGATTTAGATGGAAATGTGATAACATTTTAAAACCTTGCATTGCACGAATTTTAATTAAAACTGTAAACGAAACTCCGTATCAAATGTAACAAGAAAGATAAATCACGCAGTTCACTTAAACCATAAAACACTTTCCGATTTCACTTAACTGTAAAATTATTTGGCATTATACGTATTTTATTGCCGTGATGACACGATGAAACATAATGTTTAAAAAATGTAGTAAACGTATCACACAAATAAAACTACACATTAATAAATTTTTACGTATAGCCATAATGTATTTAAATAATTTTGTGAGGCCCTGATAAACAACCATAAATTCTAATTGTATCTTATTCTATTGTGAAGATGTTTTTATGCTCTCCTGAATATTCATGTTAAATCTATTAACATTTATACTGAATAACTACATTAAAATATAGCTTAAAAAATACATTTCACAGACTGTAATATTTAATCGATATTTTAGCGAGTTCCTGTACACAAAATTCAGTTATTCTCTTTTTGCCATTTTCAATAAAAATCAGGCTTTACTAAACCTTAACAACATATATCAGTTATTAAAAGGAGACTTGGCGCTGAATTATATATATTAAACCAATAAAAAATGCAAGGTTAGGAACGCCGAAGAGAAAAATATAGGAAGCATACAGCTGTTTCGGTAGCTTTCAGCGTACCATCTACAGTGCCAGTTATCTTTATGTACTGAAGACGGTACGCTAAAAGCTACAGAAACTGCTGTAAACTTTCCATATTTTTTCTCTTCGGCGTTCCTAACGTTGTATTTTTTTTTATTTTTTTAACATATATCAGTTGCAAAAACGATGAAATATCAGAATGTACAGAGGGGTTGACACACAAATGCCGAACCGAAGTTAAAACCTTTTAAATTCGCTCAAAAGTGTTAAAAAATAAAACAAATATATAAAAAAATTAAATTAATTTAAATATTTGAACTCCACTTACGATAAATAATATATTTATAATGTTTTGCAGAATAAAAGAAGACCTTTTTATCTACAAATATTGCATCTATTCAAAATAAAAGAAATGTTTTAAGGTGGTATAGCTAAACAGATTGCAATTCAATAATTTAGTTGTAAATAATATTGTAGGCAGAAATACACGAAAATTAAAAGAGAATTTAATGAAATTATTTAATAAATTAATTTTTTTTTCTTTTCTTAAACGTAATATATCAGAAAAGAATGGATTGCATACTATAATTGATTATCCTATTTAGGTTTGAATTATTTTAATGCAAAACCTATAAAATATCACGTGTTCATACATAATATTAATATATATATATATATATATATATATATATATATATATATATAAATTTTTGTTTTAAAAGAAAAATTAGTACGGATTTCTTCTGTTTTTAAGTTTCCCTGAAACCTATTTTAGGTTTGGAGAAAATTAGAATATAACAAGTTTGGAATATCCGAAATATAATTTTTCCAAATTTCATGCTCTTTCTAATAAAGAATGCAGAAAATTGTGTTAGGAAGGAGACTTTTAGTATTTAAAAGTTTATGAGATTTATGCTTATTTTATTTTAGAAAAAGACTGAATCTGTAAAACAAATTATTATTAAAGTAAATATGATATTTTGAAAACGTATAAAAAGTAGCACTTACTTTTAAAATTAGTACGAGTTTCTCACTTTATTAAATTTTTCTAAAATCTATTTTAGATTTGGAGAAAATTAGAATATATCGAGTTATTTGGAGTATCTGAAATAGATTTTTTTTTCAAATTTCATGCTTTTTCGAACAAGGCATGTACAAAATTGTGTTAGGAAGGACACTTTTAGTATTTAAAAAGTATATGAGACTTTTGATTATTTTATTTTAGGAAAAGGAATCTTTTAAAAGGATGAATCTGAAAAACATATTTTTATTATAGTCAATATGATACATTTAAAACGTATAAAAAGTATCACTTACTTTTTAAATTAGTATTCTTATTTAATTTTTTTTTTTTTCTAAAATCTATTTTGGGTTTGGAGAAAATTAGAATGTATCGAGCTTGGAGTATCTGAAATGGATTTTTTTCAAATTTCATGCTTTTTCGAACAAAAAATGTATAAAATTGTGACAGGCAGGATACTTTTAGTATTTAAAAGTTTATGAGACTTTTAATTCTTTTATTTTAGGAAAAGGCTGAATATGTAAAAGAAAAAAATATTATTATAGTCAATATGATATTTTTAAAACGTATAAAAAGTATCACTTACTTTTAAAATTAGTACGGGTTTCTTATTTCATAAAAATTTTCTAAAATCTATTTTGGGTTTGGACAAAATTAGAATACAGGGAGTTTAGAGTATCTGAAATAGAATTTTTGCAAATTTCATGCTTTTTGGAATAAAGCAGGTAAAAATTGTGTCAGGAAGGTGACTTTCATTATTAAAAAAGTTTATGAAACGTTTAAATATTTTATTTTAGAAAAAGGCTGAATCTGTAAAAGAAATTATTATTATAGTCAATATGATATTTTTAAAACGTATAAAACGTATCCCTTACTTTTAAAATTAGTACAGGTTTCTCATTTCTTTATCTAAAATCTATTTTGAGTTTGGAGAAAATTAAAATGTATCGAGTTTGGAACATCTGAAATAGAATTTCTGCAAATTTCATGCTTTTTTAAATGAAACCCGTACAAAATTGTGTCATGAAAGAGACTGTTAGCATTTAAAATTTTCATGAGACTTTTGCTTACTTCATTTTAGAAAAAAGCTGAATCTGTAAAACAAATTACACAGGCCGAAGATGAATAAAATACAAAGGAATTGATAGTTGAATTTTATGTATTTTTTGATGCTGATTTAAAAAAATATATAGCGGAAAATTTCTATCTCGTCACGTTTCTTTGAAAAATACAATTTTACTTCGATTTTTAACGCATGCATAATATTTGATCCCTTTGCTCAATAGTCCATTTTATGTAAATTACTTGAATAAAGACAAATAATATAGTATGTTGGTGATATTATTTTATCAATTACACTTTAATTTGATGTAAAAATCTCAAGGGAACATTTTGTTTTTCTCTCGACCAGAAGCGGCTCATGCAGTCTAGCAACGATGGTTTTCATCCATTTAAACGCATAAAAATTAAATCGATTGCTGAAAAATCAGTTTGAACCTAGAATCAATCATTAACATAGATTTAAATAGATAGAAACCACTTCTACCAGATAGTACATGAAAAATTCTTCGAGAGCAAAACTATCGATATCAATTTAAAAAAAAAAAAGAAAACCTCACATGATGGAAAAAATAGAGGCCACTTTCAAAATAAGCAGACAAAATAACACAAAAATAAGCCAAAAATTTTCTTGTATTTTTCAAAAACTTTAATGTCGTAGGCCTGTGTTATTAATATAGTCAAAATGATTAAATCGTATTATACGTAAATAAAAAAAAATCGTTCCAATTTTATGAGCTTTACATTTTATCATGTTTTAAATAAAATACATTCTTTCTTGATTTAATGTAAAATATTTTATTACCATTTTTTTTAAATTATTTTCCTCCATTTTATTTAATAGCGAAGAAATAAGTTCTTTTAAAATGCAGGAGAAGAAGAAAAGCTACTACTCACAAGGTAAGTTATCAAATGTACAAAATTTTGGTTTTGGGTAAAGATGCGTGGTCATACAACAAGTCGTATAAAAATCAGAATTTTTTATGTAGAAAAAAAAATAATAAGTTGATTTCAATCTATGTTATTGCCTGTGTTATTAATGAAGTTACTATAAACGAAGTTTTTTTTTTTTTTTTTTTTTTTTTTTTTATCATATTGATTACAGGTTGCGTTATCTAAATATTGAAAATCACTTTTTTTTTTTTTTAAATATCGTTCTGTGTATCGGACATTTCTATTATTGGTAACTTGGAAATAAATTAAGGCATAATGAGTTTACTTTGCACAGAAGACAATATTTAAATGGTTTGTTTTCATTCATATTAAATTTCTTCCCTTTTTAATTAAATCTATTAACGAAATTTAATTTATACATTTCCGAATCGAAAATATAATAAATATTTTCATTAGTTATCTAAATTTAACTAAGTTTAATTTGAAAATGTTATATGTTATAAAATGCAAAATTCAATACTTGAATATCGTGAAATGTAAATATGTATATATAATTTTTAACAGGTTTCAATTTAAAACAATAATACGATTTTAAAATAAATTATTAAAAAATTTAAAATAAGCTGCTTTTATTTCTAGAATAAAATCTATATGGTCATATCAAGATAATAAACGTTCTTAGTTCTGTTAATTAAATTAAAATTTAGGATAATTGACAATATAAAATGCATAAATGAGGTCAAAAAATCGATAAGAAGTATTATATGCATTAGGTATTATAATGCATTAATTATTTATTTTTAACCTGCCAAGTGAAATACTAATATCTCATAATATCTCATTTATACTAATATCTCTAAATAGTAATGCACAGTATAATTTTTCGTTTATTCCATTAATTTAATTATTTAGCGGAAAAAGGGTGTTATGTTTTTTTTTAACACAAAATCGTCTGTGAATGGAATGTGATACGAGAAAAGAAAATATCGGCTGCAATATATTGGGTTGTTCGATAAATAATGTCGTTTTATAAAACCTTCGCTTCTAAAAACCAAGGCTTCTTCAAACGTAGAATTTTTCAACTTACCGAAAGATGGCAAAAGGTCATCCAACAAAATGGTCACTATATCATTGATTAATGTTTGTTGTTAATATAAATAAATTCACTTTGAAAAACATGGAAAAAAAAAAAAAAAAAAAAAAAAAAAAAAAACGAAATTATTTATCGAACAACCCAATAAATTTAAATTGTATTCCGACTACATATATTGAGTTTAAAACTTTCAGAAGGAGCATAATACTAAATTATTTTTACTTATAGGGTTCTTATTCTTTTATTTATAGAGCCAAATTTCCAAATTACAAGTATTTGTATTATTTCTCTCTCTTACACTCTATTTTTGTCTCAATAATTTTTATCATATTTGCCTGAATAAAAATATACAGCTAAATTAAAACATATTTTTAATGGCCTGATTTACTTCCGTCAAAGTAATTTTATTGCTTTAAACATTTTATACATTTCATTAAATACTTTCCTTTTGACGACTTAAGTACTCCTACCATTGAAATGAATGTCCTGAAGCAAAACTAATTAAAATATATTTATTCATAAATGGCTCTGTGTTAATATTTAAAGTGTTAAAAATTCTTTTGAACATTCAGCTATTATTAAAACTTTAAAAATTATATTCCTTGAAAGAAAATGCACTTTCGTTCTGAATAAATCCTTTTATGGCTTTAATTTATCCTTTTTGACAATATTCAAAGGAATATTAAAATTTTAATTCTTTCTAAAGAGAGTTGAGTTCTTACGAAAATTTATTTAATTGTGCAATGACGATTTAATTATATTACTTTTTTTTTTTTTTTTTTTTTTTGCGTCTGTAATACATACTGAGTATTAAACACTGAGAAAAAATTCTGTAACTGACATTTAGAATCTAAATTGTGGCTCTAGAATAAATAGTTCCATGCCATCCTTATAAATTCTAGTCCTCTATTTAAGCGAGTTCTAGAAACCCCTATTAGAATTCTAGAGCGTTTGCCTATATTCTCGAGGGCAAAGTTATTTAAAAATCTCAGCAAATAAATGCGAATACAAAAGGCGGGTTTCAGCAACTATAATCTTGGATTATTACCCAATTCTAGAAAATCAAGCTAGAATTTCTCGCTATACAAATGATTCAGAATATTCAGAATGTTCAGAATATTATTTCACCATCTAGAAAAGTGTAGACTAGAAATTCTCGATCATTTCGTCTATTCAGTTTATTGGCGTGTATATGCGCATAGCTCTGAAATATATATTATTTAAGGGATTTAGAAAATGACCCCTTATTCGTTCTAGATGAAGGCGGTATATATTTCTTTTTCTCAGGGAAGAAAATAGTTTATATACCTAACACTATAAAATATTAACCAAAGGGCATATTTTGATGAATAAGTATAAAAATTTTTGTTTAAAAAAATGCCAGCAATGTAGGCAACAATGTTAATAGCAAAATTTGGACATATTATTTAACCTCCTCACCCCCCCCCCCCTCACCCAAATCCTCCTATTTTCACGATGAGTTTAAGTAATTAATTTAAATATTGAACTTTTAAAGTAAAACTATTTAAAAGTATAGTGATACCACTGAGTAATGATACGCAGAAAAAGGGGAAAAGAATCACACACACGCATATATTTAGGTTTTGGTACAGTGGAAGTAATCTAAAATTTTGTATGAAAAAAAAAAAAAAAAAAAGTATTATAATGAGGCAATAAAAATTCTGAATACTAAATATATATATATATATATATATATTAAATTAAAATTTTATTGCATTTATGTACATAGCTTCTGTTAAAAGTACTACTTTTAGCGCATTGGAAAAAGTATTGTATATTTTAATTTAATTCTTTATAAAGTGTTTTAATTTGGATTATGTTATATCTATACACAATTATTTAGGTCAATAAAAGGAACAATTTCTAATCCAAAAATTTAAATGGATATTGGTATAAAATAGGTTATAAATATTTGTCCAAGTAGAATAAATTCAGATATACCAAAAACTAATAAACAGAATGAAAACTATCGATATTATATAATATAAAAGAAATAATGAAACGATATGATTACGGATATTATAATGATATGATACTGAAATAATATTATACTGGAATTAAAATATTAAATTTTTTTTGTAACAATCAAACGGTTTCCATTACCGACTATTACACATATTATATGGACTTTTTGGTGATAATATGGTCAGAAGACATAAAATTGACTAACAAATTGGGCAACTAATAAGTTCCATGTAAGAGAAAACTGATACATACGTGAATTTGTGTGTTGTTTATCCTATCTGGTTAGCCATTAGGTTAAACCAAATCCATGCGATCACGAACTGTCAAAAAGTCCAAAACAGGTAGAGGACTTCGAAACAAGACCTCTTTATCAAGGTACCAGCAGGCAAGCAGATGTTCACGGGCGAAATGTGCGATATTGCATTTCCTACACATGGGACAGATCTTGTTTCCTTGATCAGACCTAAGGCATTTCAGGTATGCACTTATTAGTCTTGATAAAGTAGTCTGCTGTACATGACTTCCTTGAAACTGATATCATCTCTTGGTTGCCTGCCACGATACAAGTCATGAGTCGGGGAGAACACCAACATGAAGCAATGGTAGATTTGACTTTAGAGCAGGTCTGCAAAAAAGTCAGTGTACCAGATGTTAAGGCCATTGAAGTTCCCTCTTTAATGGCCTTATGTTTTTATGCATACGTTGTAAAGACATATAAAACAGAGTTGACATGGCAAGTTAAAAAAAAAAAAAAAAAAAACAGTACAACCGTTTTTTAAAATATCAAATTCTGAGATCTAAAACTGACTTATTTAATCAAAATAGCTTTTAATTTTTCTGTAATAACTACGTAATACATACGAAAAGATATTTTGAAATTGATAACAAAAAAAAAAAAAAAAAAAAAAAAAAAAAAAAAAATCAATTGAGCCGTTTTTGAGATACAAACTTTTACCAAAACTTGGCAAACTCAATTGTTGATCTAAAAACATCATTTATATACGAAAGAATATCTAAAAGGGAGTAAATATGGTGGGTATAAAAAAATCTGTGCGGTCGTTTTTAAAAGAAAGCAGTATTTTCGAAATCTCAAACTGACTTACTTATATAGGACGTCTATTAATTTTCCTGAACTAGCCAACTAATTCATACGAAAAATATCTATTTGGCTATTTATATAGGCACTTTGAAGAGAATCGTTAAAGCCGTTTTTTAGATACTGATTTACGATCCAACTTCTATTTTTCAATGTCGCACTTCCGTTTTTCTAATTTTCACCAATAGTTGGAAAAATCATTTGTATAATCACCAGACTTGTCTCAATTCTGAAATTTCGTCCTTTTATTAGATTAGGATATATGACATTCAGACGATTTCCTATATACATACATATATACACACATATATACATGCGCACATACACTGACTAATTGTCAAAAACCATTGTTTTTGGACTCAGAGCTTAGAAAGTGTAAATTAGGTGAAAACTCGATATCGAATTTATTTGGCCAATTACAATACTCCAATTATCTACGGTAGTTGGGAATGGTAGTAAAATATGAATTCTATCACAAGAATTCTAATATGTGTATCAGTGATTTCTAGACTGTTTCTACAATGGATTACGGTCAGTAAACGCAAAAGGTGTTTCAGTAACTGTCCGTAAAAGTTATGAATGCAAATCTGATATTAATTCTTTTCTCAGGAAATAACATTTAATAAACGGTCATCGTTCTGAATTTTATTGATTTTTTTTTTTTTTTTTTTTTTTTTTTTTTATAAATTCAAGTAATATACTTTTTTCTCGAAGAAGGGATCTTGACGCAAAATTTAAGTGTAAACTTCCCGAATTTTACAAAAAATTCTTAGTGTGTAGATTCTGAAACAATATTTAAAAATTTAGTATAAAATAAACTCATTCATTATTAATGAATTAAAAGGAAGTATTTATAGTAACGCTTTTAAAGACTTCCCTTTTATTAATTCATAAAAATAACTGCGACATAGCAAATTTTTAGGCATGAAATGTTAAAAAGTACAAGACATAGAGTGACTTAATTTCTCAGTAATGGGAAGTACGTACACTGTACATAATTTACATGATTAATTGTTTAACCATGAAGAAAATAACTTCTATTTTAAAATATAGGCTTTTGAGAATTGCGATTATTAACATAATCGTTACTATTATTGTTATTATTATTATTATTATTATTATTATTATATATATATATATATATATATGTTTAATGAAGAGTAAAACAAATTACATTTCCAGCTATCTGACATTTGACATTTGACATTTATCAGCTTTGAGACCTGTAGTTAAAATGACATTCGTCTCGATAGATCCATATTACAGATATTGACAGAGACAAATGCACAATATTTTGAAGACATAGGCCATCACAAACATCCATGCCCGCACCAGGATTCGAACCTGGGACCTGAAGGTCCAGAAGGCAGAGACCAACCGACCGAAATTTTCAGCCATAATCTATCTATCTCTCTCTCTCTATATATATATATATGCATATTATATGTTTATTTCTTTAGTAGCATTTTTTATAAACAAATATTGAGACATGTTTGTTTAAAAAAAAAGTTTTGAAATGTTTTGTCTTAATATGTATGCAATCTTCAGAGTTTTCAAACTAATTTTTAACTATATACAATTTAATGCATCATTTCACAGATAACGAATATTATGTTTTACTAAGTGTTTTAAGATGAACATTTAAACTATTAGAAATACTTGGATAACGAATACATGATTTATGTTCCGTAATCATATAATTTAAGCGTTAAATCTCCGCATTTCAAGTCACTAAAAATAAAACGGAATACATGAACATTGTCACTCTTTTTAATCATTTCTTTATTTACTTTCTGTCTATTACCGCTATAGGGTTAAATCTATATCATCACAAATTCATCTTTAAGTCAGCGTTGCCTGAATTAATGAATTTAATATTTTATATAAGCATTTATACAAACACATCAATTATAATTTTAAAAATCTTTAGCTCCACCAGGATCGCTCCCCACAGGTGGGAGGTCCTGCTCTAGAAGATGATAGACAGGTGGTGTCGAGTTTTGACTATCTCACGCTAGTACAGTCATTAGCAAACGTTTAAAACCACCCATAGAAAAATCAGATTTTATGGACTTTCGCAAAAATACATATTTTATATATAATAGAACAAAATAGACTGTACAGGGTTATTTACTGTAATTAAAGTCAGTATTTTGTAGGACCTCCTTTGTTTTTAATAACTTGTGCAATCCTCTTAGGCATGCTATAAATAAGAGACTTGCAGTAAGCTTTAGAAGTTGTCTGTGCACCAGACATGCTTTATTGCTTCAACAGTTGCCGTAGCAATGGATGGTTACTTTTCGGCGACTTTATTTTTCCCAATACACCGCACATTCTCCATTGGGTTCAAATCTGGGCTATTACCTGGCAAGTCAAGCACCTTGATTTTCTGTGCCCTCAGATATTGCTTGACAATCTTCGCCGTGTGATACGGATCTCCCTCATGCTTGAAAATTGAACATTTATGAACACGCATGTGAAGCTTCAACTTCTCACGTAACAAGCTAAGGTACTGATTTCCGTTCATAGTGGTTTTAGATGGCACAAACTACAGACTACCAGTACCGGACACAGACATTGCACCCCATATCGTTTGGCTTGGAGGATGTTTCACAGTTTGAATCGTATACCTCTCATCAAAACGTTTTCCTGGTGGGCAACGAACACTTGAGCACGCGTAGAAAATTTCTGCACACTTGAATCATCCGAAAATAATACCCTACTCCACCGCTGTACTGTCCAATTCTGATATTGTCTGGCAAAAGTCAGTCGTTTCTGTTTCATACTTAGAGTAAGTCGAGGTTTCTTTGCAGGTTTATGGGATTATAAGCCAAAATATGTGGCCAAACGTCTTGAAATAGTACTCAAACTGACTTTGGTGCCGTTTGCAGCTACATAATGTCTAATCGTATTGCAGGAGGATCTTGGATTTCGTACAACCATTCTTCTTATCTCATAATCATGGCGTGCACTCGTTTTTCTAGGGCGACCGCTTCTCTTAAGAACCACAAATTTTCCCGAAATGTTAAATTTACTAATAGCTTGATAAACAGCTTTCTTACTCACATTTACCCTCGAACTTATTTGACGTTCAGAAAATTCAATTTTATGCAGGGTCAATATTTCTGACCTTTCTGTAACAGTAAGTGAAGGTTTTTTATTCATTACAATTATTACACAACAGCACTGTCTACGATAAAATCCTATAATAAACTGGCGACAAACGTACCGACCACCTTTATTTACAGCTGTGCAATATGTCTGATCCTATCAGCAATTGAGATGACGCAATAATCTGCGTAAATGATGCAATGTGTTAAAATACTGAAAATCGACTACTGGTCTTAAACTTTAGCAAACGACTATAAACACAGCTGTGATTTTTCT
The DNA here is from genome assembly GCA_963930645.1 of Salticus scenicus. NCBI lineage: Eukaryota > Metazoa > Arthropoda > Arachnida > Araneae > Salticidae > Salticus > Salticus scenicus. The sequence continues at coordinate 144,507,741 of OZ005659.1, forward strand.
TCAAATTTTTCTGAAACTCGCCTAAATATGAGATTGGACCACTTAAGACCCCTCCCCCCCCCACACACACATCTAGAGGACACTCCACAATGGCATGGGAATCTAGTGCAGTCAATCGATTTTAACCCATAAATTAACACCAACAACATTCATCAGGACTAAGATCCTGCGCTCAAATCTGGAAGATAGGAGGGCGGGGTTCGAAATCAGGCCCTACTCTTCGGATTAGTCGCTCGGAGTTTTCCATGGTTTCATTTGAAGCTCGCATGAATATAAGTTAGGTCCTCTTGCAGATATCACCAAGAAAGACAATTCCCGAGGTTTAAATTCCTAGGTTAGACAACTGTCCTTATCCCACACAGCTACCACCCACTAAACCCTTTATTTTATTTTATTTTATTTTTGTTTTAAAAAATAATAAATATACTTTTAAAGAGTGATTGATTTTGTGTGTGGATTTTTTTATTTCTTTTGATCTATGATAATATTACACAGTGGAATAAATAAATTTCTTTTCGTAATATATGAAGTTTTTGAACTTATACTGAGTATTTTGGGGCTGCTGACTCCAAAAATGCTATCCATTTTGTTCTAGCAGCTCTAGTTTATGAAACCTTTCAATTATTATGATATTGAACATTACTACTATTATTATTACCATTACTTTCCTTATTATTATTATTATTATTACTTTCATTATTATTATCATTATTATTATTACTATTTTTAATAGAATCAAAATATATTTAAACAATAAATGATGCTGAGGCATCTGCGTAGTCGTCATTTTATATAGTGGTGAAGAATTTCCTTGAAGGCTGTAAGTCTCCTAATTATGGGGAAGCCGTGGTAACCCAGTGGTAGAACGTCGAGCTCGTAATTGAAAGATTGTGGTTTCGATGCACTAATGGTGGCTGGTGCACATAAAATCCGTCGTGGACGCAATGTCCACCCTATTCCCATCTAGATTAAACCTCTGGGGGACACCGAAGCGAAAAATCGTGATGAAATGTCTCCGGATTATCTTTAGGGTTATGTCCCAGATTGTCGCCAATTACACATTGCGCAGTACTAGTGCGATGTTAAACCCAACCAACCTAATTTTGGAGATCTAGGGGAGAATACGCATACTGCTTTTTGTGTACTTGGCTGTAACATGAACCTAAAATTACCTTAGCTTCATATTTGGACTTATTTCCACATTGTTACCAGTATAGTTACATTGACATATAATGCTGATAAGCTAAAAGAATAGAGCTGATGGGACAAAATAGACAACATTTTTGGAATCAGTGACCCAAATATAACCAGAAATTAGTCAAAATTGTTAAGCACCAAAATGGGTCCTCCGTGGTCGAGTGGATATGTCACCACACTGCTAATCACCTCCGAGCTTAGGAGAGCAGGTTCGATTCCCGCGCTGCTCCTGAGTGTTTTCTCCAATTCTTCGTATTGTAATTCTGTCATGTGCTATCTGTCGTTATCTGACGAAGATTTACAAGCGGACTATAAGTCAAGCATACAAATCTGATGTATATGGGGCGCATTCGAAAGTATTTCCCGGTCACTTCCCGAGTTGGGAAATGACGTCACGTGAGAAGTTCGTGAAATTAGAACTACCATATAGGAGCCATGTTTGTTTATATATTTGTTTCCCGGGAAGATGACATGTGTACGGAAGTAGTTATATCTCGGTCATTTTTCGTAAGGCTCCTATATGGTAGTTCTAATTTCCCGAACTTCCCGCGTGACGTTATTTCCCAACTCGGGAAATGACCGGGAAATACTTTCGAATGCGCCCCTATTATCAATAAAACAAACAAAGCCCCAAAATCACTGTTCCCCAATGTTATAAATATTGTTATCATTTACCCAATAATGAAGAACAATTAAAATAATTAAAAAGGGAAAATATACTGTGGAATAGAGAAAAATACAATTTTTTCATCATCGAAATTTACCGTGATTTAATAAATCTGCCATTTTAAACAATCTGCACACTGTAAAATAATTATTTTAACGGCGTGTGACTACTCATTTTATACGTCGCTTTAAATTTCAATACACATTTAGATTTAGAATATTTTCCAGAAAATGGGTACATTTTTCTAGTAATTATTTCTTTAAAAAAATGTCCTCAGCATATTTTAGATTTATATTTAAATAAATTTGGTTAAAACAATATTATGTATCTAAATACTACATGAACTTTTGTTATATAAAAAATCTGGAGTAGCATCATTTGACTTTGCGAACATTAAGTAATTAATGATGTATAAATAAATTAAAGAAAGGGAAGTCGTTAAATAAACAGAAGGAAAAATTATATTAGGGTGTTTGACTATTTTTCTCTATATGGTTTATTTATTCAAAGATGTATTATTTAAAAGAAAGACGGGAAAATAAATCTTTTATTTCAGAACAGCTGTGCAACAGGAATATTTTTTTTTCCAAAAATACTTAGGTCCCAGCTCATTCAGTCATGAAATATCCATTATCCTGTATTACTGAAAGTTTACATGATGCTACCTCACGTGCTTCTTTTTTAAAACTAAACTTATGCATCATTACTGATTATAATTTTTCTTTTCGTGGGCTGGTTGCAAAATGGTAATAGTTTAAAAAATGATTTAAGATAAAGAGCAGCTAGAAAAGAATATTTATATACTATAATAAAAATAAATAAAAGGTGCTAAGAATATGTGTTAGAAATGGTCTTAAAACTTTCTTACTCATTATTTCTCATTAAATATTCGTAATATTTAAACTCTTTATTTTTTTATTCTATTCCAATGAATGCTTCAGATGTTTTCAAGATATTGTGTTTGTAATTTTTATTCATTTCTACTGCTCTAATTCTCGTGTTTTTCGAAAATATTTAATAATGTTTGGAGAAAAAAGTAAAATATTAAAATGTTATTATTTTAAAATTTATATGTAGTTTCATGCCATGGATTGTTCCAAACAAGATTCGACTGAATTTAAACCCACATTTGTCTGCATGTGTAATTTATGCTGTTTAGTTGTTTTATCTTAAAACTATTATAAGATCTGAATGCTAGCTTGAATTCTTATATGTAAAATAGCTATTAGGGGAAATTATGCTGATACAATATTCGTGTCTATCTCCCCCCAAAAAAGTCCTCTTGAGATTTTGGTTTTAGATTTTACGTAATGCTTAATTTTTAATTGAATACCAAGGAGGCGTAATACACCGTTAAAATTTTTTTGTTAGTTTGAACCAAAACTTGGTACTGAAGTAGCTGCAACCACCGGATGGTTTAACTTTTTACCATGATTTGGTATTTTATGTTGAATCAAATATTACTATTATGTTCTAAATAAAAAGAAAATTCAAAGTTCAACCGAGACTGGGATCGATCTGACGACCTTCTTGTCTCAAGTCATACAATCTCGCACTGTGCCACACTTTTCTGCCCGTTAATTCTGCTTCGTTGATACTGATAACAATAAAGTTAACAAGTTGTTAACAAATTGTTAACATAATAAGTTGTTAACAGTAGTAAACAAATTCACATGTCAATTGTAATTTATCCGCTAGTAAGTTAAATAAAACGAAAAAATCTTGATTGTCCCTATAATTATGAACATCTGAAAACGTGGAGAAAAAAATATTTTGCATTATTTTTTATTAATTGTGTTTCATATAAAAAAAAATTATAGCAGTTTTGGTTTTTAGAATACTAGATATATTAAGTGCACTTAGTATGATCTTGTTCACAATTAATTTTACATTAGTTATTTCAAAACATAAAGTGTCCTTATAAATATGAGAAGGAGGGTAATGTACACTTTTTACTTATTTTTATTTATTTATTTATTCATTTATTTATATTTTTTTTGAAGAAAGTTTGTTACTTCTATATATTAAAAGATATTTTCCGTGCTGTTCATTTTATCACAACGAGCGAAAAAAAATTTACAACAGCTAGTATAGCATTAGATTCATAGAATTATTTATAAACCAAACACTTATTCTAGAAAATTTAGTTAAACCTATTTTGAAACCGGTTTAAAATATGTAGCGTATTCAAGATGCTTATTATAATGTTATTAAACTTTTAGACGGGATTGCTCCAAAGTTTATATGCAAAATAATTGCTTTCAAAAAAATTAATTATAGTCTAATTAATTTAAATATATCAATCTAACTTTGGACATATGACACATAAATGACATTATGCCATGCTGATTACAATGAGTTCATATTTGAGATGGGATTGTGTAACACATATATTTAAAAACGCGTTATTATGAATAAGTTATAGATTTTAATTTAAATCTTTCATCAGAGAGTGCAATACCTTGATGATTATTAACTTTTTCTTTCGGATACTTTTTAAGATAAAACAAGATTCAATTTACACCGGATATTTCTGTACTGATAAGTATAAAGGATTTAAGTCCATATTCTTGATTTTTCAGGAGACGAAAAATAAAGTTATACTAATTAAAATCTAATTAGAAAAATCGATTAGGAAAAAGGGATTTCGTTGACATATACACTTTATACCATTCAGTGATTGTCAATCTTCATTTAATAAAGGGAAAAAATTGGATTAAATATTTTATACCAAATATTAATGCTAAATTTCTGACTTGAATCTTTTTTTACCAATCGATTTTCTAAAAGACTAAATGACATGGATTTAAATCCTTTATACCAATCGATAGAGAATTTTTATCTGAGTCTGACAATGTACTTAACTCAAAATCGACATTTTTGGACTTAAATCCTTTATACTTATCAGTACAGATTTATCGGGATGGTGCAAACGCTGGTTCCATTTTTTTGACAAAGTGAAAGGAAAATTTATTTATTAAAGTTTACTTTTAATTATCATAGAACGCGGAGTCCTATTATATGTCTTTTTTTCAATCTTTCCGGTTCGGCATAATCTCGTGATCATATAAGATTCTCGAATTCTCGTAAAAAGAACTGGTCTCGGTATGTTTTCACGTTATTAAATGGATTAAAGATTCAATCATCTAAATTGTTTTGATGCGAACTCAATAAATATTAATCAAGAAGAACAAAGTAAGCGAAGTATGGTGGATAGACGAAAATATCTCTTTTAAGTTGTAAAAGACTCCCACACAACCATTTATATCCGTTTGACATTTAAATTACATCCAATGATCCATAAAGTTACAAATTATCTTAATAATGTCCATTAAAAGGCCTGGATATCCTTTTGAGATATTTAATGGGTGTAAAAAATAGTGACATTTGTCCAGCTAATCGATATCTGTAGGATGTTTATAGAAGGCAAATGGATCATTAAAAAAAAAAAAAAAAAAAAAAAACTTTTATAGATGTCCTGTGGATGTAAGTGGCTGTGTGGACTGTGTCGTCTAGCGTAAGACATGTGCGGCCTAATATTGCATGATGTAATCTAATCCACTCTCTGGTGACTGATTCCACCCACTTACGATAAAAATTTCATTTCAATTCACTTAGAAGTAAACAGTATTTCTTAGAATCAGTAGTAGTCTGATTTTTAAGCAATTGTTGAAAATAAATTGCGTTAAATATTCTAGCAATCACAAATGCTAAGTTATAAAGTGCCTTTCCTGCTGGTTTCAATATTTAGACCACGGTTCTTTACACTTAATGTGGCTATACACAATCATGGTTTCACCATTTATAACAATCTACTTTAGTAAGTCATTGATTTTATTTATGCTTTAATAGAGAATTCCAAACAGATCTATAATTTTTATAGATAACTCTTATAGCACCCAAAGGTTGGCTTTTCTAAACATACATATCGTTCTTCGTATAGTTTATGTCGATCACTTTCAATAAGTGCCAACATTTTAATGCCATTGGACTCTGTTGATAGTACATAATGTGGTACATTGCTGATATTAATATTGTTTTCAAAAAATCTATATATATCCTTTTCTTCAAGTGAAATCGTCAACTGCCTCCTCTCATTACGCAACGTATACCTGTCTTTGCATCTGCTGATTATTGCTTTTGAAAAAAAAAAAAAAAAAGAAAAAAGAAATGTTAGAAATATTTCTTATATACTGCAATTTTTAATTCAAAAATAAATAAATAAATAATCAAATGAAGTACAACCAACTATCACAAAAAAATTTCGAAAGTACTCGCTGATTTTCATTCTGACAAGCAGTAAAAGGTCTTTATTTGCGTAAATTAGATAAAATAGATTTATATTTATGTTTTTATTTGGTGCCATAAACAGAATAAACATTGGTAACAAACAAAATAATATACACTGAGAAAAAGTTCTGTAACTGACATCTAGAAACTAAATTGTGTTCCTAGTAAAAATAGTTCCCAGTCATCCTTATAAATTCGTATTCCCTCTTTTAACGAGTTCTAAAAACTTCTATTAGAATTTTACATCATTTTTTTTATACGAGGGGTGATCAGAAAAAAAAGGTTACAAGTCGAATAAAAGAAATATTTATTAACAATAGACAGAAAATACAAAAGAGAATTAAGAGGCATATGTGCCTATCACTTTTCGGCATAATCACCAAGTTTATTTAGGCATTTATCAGAACGCAGAACCAACTTGTTTAAACCATCTTGGTAGAAATCAGGTCCCTGTCCATTGAGCCAGGTCTCGGCGGATGTTTTCACAGCATTGTCTGATAAGAACTGTGTGCCAGATAAGTGCTCCTTCAACCTCGGAGACAGGAAATAGTCACTGGGTGCCAAATATGGGCTGTATGTGTGTGACTCCAGATTTCCCACCTGAACCGTCGCAACAATTTCTGCGTTGCTTGAGCAGTATGGGGCCTAGCATTGTCATGCAGGAGGATGACACTTTCACTCAAGATGGCCGGATGTTTTCGTCAGATGCTTCGCGGACACATTCTTTGCCCATAAAAATCGAATCACGACTCGCACTTCCAGACGAGACCAATTTTCTAAGCGTCTTGCCATTTCAATCGTCCAGAACCGTCTGGGAACTTTCACTACCTACCCGCACACCAGCTGTATGACAAGTAGCACCATCTATCTCCACTCTGGGGAAACAAAAGTTCTCCACAATATGTTGTTTTCAAATGCTGCAGCTTGTAACCTTTTTTTTCTGATCACCCCTCGTATTATTTTGGTCAGATTTATTTAAAAATCTCTGCAAATAAATGCGAAATCAAGAGTCGAGTTTCAGTAACTATAATCTTGGTTTATAATCCAATTCTAGGAAATAAAGCGAGAATTTCTCGCAATACGAAAGATTCATAATCATTATAATATTCATAATATTGTTTCTCTATCTACAAAAGTAGAAACTCTCGATTATTTCGTCTTTCCAGGTTATTTGTTTACCTTATACGCATAGCTCGTGAATTTAACGTTTATAATTTAGAGTTTCAGAAAATGACTACTTATTCATTCTAAATGGAGGCGGTATACTTCTTAGTGCAGCAAAACCAGCTGTGATTATTATGGTATTATTATTATTATTAATATTAGTCGCCAGCCTAGTGGATGTTATTTCAAACGAACCTATTTTCTCAAATTCGACATATTTCCCGAATCAAATGCAATGGCCAAATGTCGTGATAAAGAGCCAACAGTGAAAAAAATGAAATAAATAAATAAATCAGTTAAAATTTAATCTTTAAAAAAAAAAAAAAAAAAAAAAAATCAAAATGATTGAATTTGAGTGTTATATGTAATTTAAATTTAACTATTCATGAAAATTGACTTCAGCGAAAATTCATCAAGATCTTCGCTAGTTTATTTATCGAAATTATATTACTTAAATAATTCTAATTTATACTGAGAAATAGCTATATCGCTTTTAACTGGAACGAACAAGTACACTGTAAAAAATATGTCCTATTTTCTGCCAAAAATTCTGTGTAATTTGAGAAAATATGTTCTGACAACGTAATTTTTTCGTAATTTTTTTCAAACTACAGAGAATTTCTGGCAGCAAATAGGACATATTTTTTTCAGTGTAGCCCTTTTCTAAATCTCTAAACTAGAAATAAAAATTTTCGAGTTATGCGTGTAAGGTAAACAAATAACCTAGATAGACGAAATGATAGAGAATTTCTAATGTAAACTTTTGTAGATGATGAAACAATATTGTGAATATTATAGATGATATGAATCGTTGTATTGCGAGAAATTTTCGTTGATTTCGTAGAATTGGATTATAAAAATAAATTATAGTTACTAAAACTCGAATCTTGTGTAACATTTATTTACATAGATTTTTAAATGATATTGACCACCATAATATAGTAATACGGTCTAGAATTTAATAGCGGTTTTTAGAACTCGCTAGCAAATGGAACTAGAATTTATAAGGATGACATGGAACTATTTTTACCAGAGCCTCTCAATTTAGATTCTAGATGCCAGTCACATAATGTTTTCTCAGTTATGATAAAACTGAATTAAAAGTTTTTTTTTTTTTTCTTTTTTTTAAACCCTATCATTCCCAATTTTTTCCCTCCATAAAACAATAAATCTTAATATTCAGTCATAAATTTATTTCAAAGGTAATATATATAAATATTTTTTTTTTAAAATATGAGTAATAGCAGAGTACGGATTAATATAGCTAACAAAGAAAGTGAGAGGTGTTTATTTATGTTTAATATAACCACTAATGCTATTAAAATCATAGCTTTTCAATAAATAAAAATATCAAAATTTTGGAAGAAACACATATTGCAATTCATTAAAATACAAATTACAAACATAAAAAAATAAAATAAAAAATATTTCAGTTAATTTACTTAAATTGCCCAAAACGGGAAACTTCCGATATTATTATCTGAATAGAGTAATATATACTATTAATTATCAACAAGGATAGTGAAATCATCTAAAATATATTTTTTTTTTTGGTGGGAAAATGCATATAGATTTTAATATTGTTCATTTTGAATCAGCAGGAGTGTTAGATGGTTTTAAAGAAAATCTAAAATGTTATGATTCCAATTGGCATCACTGGGAATGAAAGGGTTAATTATCCAAATTTAATTTTCATATTAGGTTAAATGTTATTAAAAATTAAAACAATAAGTAAATTTAAACGTTATTCAAAAAATAACTTTTAGTTTAAGAAATAGAAAAAAAGTTCTTATACACAGCAAATTAAATTTTACATTAACATTAAATTATTTACTGAGACTTCTTTCATCATTATTATTTTATTGAAAGAAATGTGATAAAATAAACTCATTTCAAAACTTTATGAGATGATAAAAAGAATCTTCTCAAAAGCCCTTCTGTTAAGTACATTTCTGCTTACTTTATAATAATAAATATTCCTTAATTATACATCAATTAATGTTCTAAACATCTGAAAAGAATTTATGTTAAAGAAAATTTCTTAAATTAATTAATTTATCGAGTCAAATTAGAAAGATTCTTCGAAATAAAGTAAACTTTTCATGAGAGAAGAACAATGTGAAAGTAAATATTCATTTGTACAATTTTTTTTTTTTTTTTTCAAAAGACGAATCAATGCAATTAAATGCTTTATGTGGTATAATTAAGGTACTTTTTAATTTCTTTAATAACTGCTAAAAGTTATGAGAAATATTAGTATTTCACAATTATTTATCCATTCACATGTAATGACATGTTTTATTGAATTAGTTTCACTCGAAGAAATTTCTTAATTTATTTTGAGTAAACTACTGCTTAAATAATCTGAAAATAAATTTAAAACAGTTTTCATAGTCAATTTAAAATAGTTTCTTTTCTCTGTCTGAATCCTATCCCGACAGTAGAAATGTACTATAATATTTTTCGGATTGAATTTATAATTATTTATATTAATTTTGATATTATTTTTATTATTAAATATTTTATTGTTCATTATATACATGTTAATTCTGTTTTTACATTTTCCCTATAATTTAGTTAAGTATTTTGGCCATAACTTGGTTGATTATAGAAAGAAAGCTATCAGATCGGTAATTGGCTATACTTACGTAGGATTACATTTACTTTTCCAAATTTTATTTTAGACTTATTTTATTTTGGAAATTACGAGTAAAAATTTCTTTTCTAATGCATTGCTGCAATTGTGATCAGTGCTGCCATATTGAGGAAATGTGTTATTCAACTTCCAACACTAAATTTTAATTGCAACGGTTGCGTAATTACTTCGCAGCCTTCTGTATAAGATGTCTTCGAAATGATTACGCAACTGTTGCAATTAAATTTTTTTGGTGGATATTGAATAAAAATTTCCCTCAATCTAGCCGCACTGATTGTGATACCATTTACATCTGTTAAATAATTTTTCGTCCATTATTTTTTTCATTTCTCCAAACCAATGTTAAAAATTTATTTCCTTTATCTCAAAAAATTGTTTTAGCAACGGCATCAGTTTTTCAGTTAGTTTCGGCAAACTTGTACTTTTATTACTAATATTATTATTGTGATTATTATTATTATTATTATTATTATCATCATCATCACGAGTATTATTATTAATAATCACTATGACTATTAATATATATGTATATATATATACATACATTGTTGATAACAGGACTGAAAAAAAATGGTTTAATTGATTCCATTTTAACTTTAACAAATCAATTTCAAAATGTTATTTTTAATTACATTCATACCTATATGAAGCCTCATTTATGTGTGAACTTCATTACAAAACCTAAAATGGAATATTTTAGGAGTAACTGCTAAGATTTGTATTATATTTGTATAGATTTGTATTATTAAGATTTGTATGTACATTTTTATTAATTATCACTACCACTATCATTATTAAATATATTAAAAACACTTTAAACACACGTAAATTTAAATTTTATTTAAAAGATGTTAAAAAAAAAAAAAAAAAATATATATATATATATCCAAAGCTTTTCGCTTTAATAGTAAAGCATCATCAGGGGTTTTTATATTACGAAAAGGGAATTTACGTGTGTTTAAAGTGTTTTTAATATATTTAACAAATGACACGTGTTCAAATTAACTCTTTTTTTAGAGATTATTTATACCGTTATTTTTATTATTACTTTATGTTTTGTTGATAATATGGTTGGAAATTTTGTATAATTAATTCCACTTTTATTCACTTTTATCAAATCAATTTTAAAATATTATTTTTAATTACATTCATATCAATGTGAAGCTAAATTTATGTGAACTTCATTGCAAAACCAAAAATATAACATTTTATGAACTACCGCAAAAATTTCTATTAGTTAGTGCATTTTCAGTTATATATTTGAATCTTTTTTTTTTGTTTGAAAAAAAAAATGTTCATATAAACATAAAAATTAAATATCTTAGTTTTATTATTATTCAGTATGAAATTCACAGTAATGCTCACTGAATGAAATCCATCCAAAAACTGCTTAGTTATGTTTTATTATAGAAAATTATTATTCTGTTTATCTTGAGAATGTTTTTAGCAGATATTTAAAGTTACTTAATCATTATGCCTTTTCAACTGATTTGATTTTAACATTGCTATTTCGGTTGTTTAAATATTTTATTCCGAAATACACACAATTTTATATATACTTGCAGTAAAAAAAAAAAAAAAAAAAATATATATATATATATATCTGAAGTAAACTTTCTGTTAATGTAAAAATCACCCCCCCCCCCAAAAAAAAAAAAAAAAAAAAAAAAAAAAAAAAAAATCTGTATAATTTATTGATTTTATTATAGAAGAACAATCAAAATTAAATTGTTGTTATTTTAAATCGCATGCATCTTGATTCTAAAAAAGAAATAAAATGATGATATGTAATATTTCAAAAGTATTAAGTTAAAATATAACGCTTAAAAAATTGCTAACTTTAATATTGTTACAAATAACAATTATAAATTCACTAAAAATATTTTTGTTATATCTAAATTGTTTTTAATATGAGAAATTGAATTTTTATACTCGTGATAAAATGTACAAATTTATTTGTTGTATAAATTATTTCTTCGAGCACAAAAAAAGAAGAAAAAAGTATAATGCATTTTAAATGGTAATAATTGTTCGCTTAATGTGGAATTTTGGATTAAAAAATTAATCGTTTTCTTCAGACACTTACCTTTTTTCTGTTTTGTAGATATGATCGTAAGTCAAAGTTTGATGCCATTCTCCTAAAAAGGCAATTATTTTTACTTTCTTCTATATGTAATATAGAGAAAGTATTGGATTCGCGAAAATTTTCGACCTCCGTTTTTTGACGGATCTACACGTTTTGGGATGTCCTGAACACGAATTGATAGTTTTTAGAAAATGTCTGTCTGTGTGTCTGTCTGTCTGTCTGTCTGTGTGTCTGTCTGTCTGTCTGTGTGTCTGTATCATTTTTTTGTGGACGCTGTATCTCACGAACATATGAATGAAATTTAACCAAACTTGGTATTTAGTTGCACCCTGACATGAACTGGTGCCCATTAGATTTGGGGATCAATAGCTCAACAGGTGGCGCTGTAATCGCATTTTATGCAAATTTTTAACATGGCAGCATAGGACAAAATTCCGTATAAATGGGCATAATGAGAGTTATTTTAAACTTGTGATTGTAAAATTAATTTGAATTATTGATGATAGTAATAGTTAACTAGGAAAAAAAAATTGTGCATGGGGGGGCATCGGTTCCCCCCCTGGGGGGGAAGTACCCCCCCGGGGGGGTTAAATTTTGAAGATGGGTATCATTCGAAAGATCTCGTCAATACCTTTAAAACGAATGGTTGAACCATAAATCTGTGATAATTTAAAACAAAGTTATCGATTTTTTTTACTTTTAACAAAAAAAAAAAAAAAAAAAATTCGATTTTTTTTTTTTTTTTTTTTTTTTTTTTTCAATTATTGTTAGTGATTGAATATGTATTAATTTTCACAAAAAAAAAAAAAAAAAAAAAAGAAAAAGAAAAAAAAAAAATCTTTTTTTTTTTTTTTTTTTTTTTTTAATATTGTTACTGATTGAATATGTATAGGAAAATATAGAAGAAAGTCTTGTGGTGGCCACAACATACTAGTTCCTTATGAGTTAACTTTTTCCCATAAACAATTATCCTTTTTCTAGATACAACAAGTTTCACCAACTTTTCTAAGTGAACCAACTTTTCTGAAGTCTTTTCACATGAAAAGATCTTTGAGGCCTCCAGGAAAATTATTTATTGGATTCCAATTTCCTTTGCTCTTCACAAAATAATTTTTAAAGTGTCATTTAGAATTAGGATTTCAACAATTTGAGATATCAGTTTTTTGTATGTCAGTTTTCCTATAGAATTTAAAATATAATATTTTCAAAACTACTATTAAATTTTTCAATTTTTAGTGTTGATTGTTTTATTAAACTTTTGTGTTTTGTTCAAAGATAAAAATAATGTAATACATATATACACATATATATGAATATATTAATAATGCATTAAAATTTTCAGCGCTTACGTCATTTTATTTTATAAGCCATTTGAGAAGTACTGGTTTAAAGAGATAATTTATTTATCGAAAGTGGTGAGAATAAAATAATATATTTTACATACACAAACGAAAGAAAAAAAAAAATAGTTCCAATATTACCGCTACCAAAATTAAAAAAAACTTTTACGCTATCTTTCAGCCTGTTACTAACAACCAAAAATAAAACGATAAAACACAATAGAAAAATATTGGTTTCAGCTAATTTTGCATTTTTTGGCATAATAGTCTCGGCAAAATTTCGAATTATTATTTTTAAAATTTTATAAAAAAAAAATACATATTTTTCAACCTGTATGTGATGTAGTTAATCCTTTAACCCTCAATCTACCGATAACACTTTAAGATACCATTAGTTTAAAAAGATCATAAAATAGAATTTATGAAAGATATGTCCAACATATTTATCAAAATAGAACGTATATATCTCACTGTAATCTCACTAGAAGGCACTAGACATTATATGTGGCTCATTTTGTTCCTGAAAATATTTTATAGGTGGCTACTGCTGTTTATTCTTGGTATTATTCATGATCTTTGCGTGTGTTATAATTAATTCCGATATTGATTGATGAATCTGCCACCAATCTTAAAGAAATATACAAACACAAAGTAAATACGTTTTTATACGTTTTAAAGATCCAAATATCTTTTTCATCCAACATGTATCATTAATACACTAAAAAACCGCCTCACAAAATCCGCATTTTTACTTTCTCCTGTATATATATATACGAGGGTTGATCCAAAAAAAAGTTTACAAGCAGAAACGTTTCTTTTTTTTTTCTTTTTTAACGAAAAAGGAAAAATCGCATATTCTCTGATATTGGCTCAAATTTGACTTCTTTTGGAATTTACTGTTGTAATTTTGTCAGATAAAAATCGTCTGCATTTAAAATAGAAAATAATTCAGTAATTTCATAAATAACTTGTACTTCATGAATTTGTGTAAAATTATTACATAGAAGGTCATGTGGCGGCCACAATATACTAGTTTACTATGATGAGGTGATATGAATAATTTTTATTGCAGATATCTAAAATAAAATACGTTTAAGTAACCAAAAAATATGTTTCGAGTATTTTTTTTTTTAAATGCAGTAGATAAATGATTAAATATTTCAAAACATTCACATATAGTGTTTAGTGGAACAAATTCAAATTCTGAAATCGGGAGAATACAAAGCTGTGCTCAGACCATAGATATAGTAATATATATAGATCTATCATTCCCATGTTATTGAGCAAAAATTTTTGATGCGAAAAAAAAAAAAAAAAAAAAAGTTCTAAAATCAGCCATTAGAGAGTATTGAAAAAAAGAAAAAAAAAATGAATTTGAAACTGTATCTGGAGTTTTTCATTCACCTTTAGTAAATAAATTATTCACAAATTTTATTTATTAAATTATCCGTGTTTATTCCTGTGTGTGATTTACACGGGGAAAAGCAGCCATTAGAGAGACTTTTCCCGAGAGAAAAGGTATCACTTTTTCCCTCTCGCTGATCAATCTATGTCTTATTACTATATCTATGGCTCAGACTATATCTCTCCTTCAAACTCTAATGAGCCAGTATAGTTCACGCGATTGTTTACTAATGGTCCTTATGACATTTTATGTTACCAGTAAAAAACATCCTTGAAAATAATATATGTTAATAATAAATTAAAAATTAACACAATAAATGAGCTCATATTTATTTTAGTTTTATAAAAGCAAAGAATGTGTGAAATCAATTAAAAATAAGCAGAGACGAAGAAAAAAAAATGTATTTCTGTATTCCAAACTTCAAGAAAAAACGGAAAAACTTGTATGTTCCGACTTTCTTCTATATTTTCTTACATAAATTCACTCTGTAAATACAATTTATTAAAATTATTATTTATTAACCCTACAAAGCTCAATTTTTTTTCAATGCGCGACAAAACTATATAGGTTGTAATAAGTGATCAAAAGATAGGGAAAACTTATAAAACAAAAAATAAAACCTTATTTTACGGAAAAATCAACTTTTAACTCAACGTACCGTATGTGGAACATACATAAAAATATGATTTACTAATACATTTACTATTGTAATATTTAAAAAAAAAAAAAAAAAATACCTCTGAAAAATACACACTTCGTTATAACACACAATATTTTTTTTCGAGTCAAAACTGGTCAATAACTATTCTTTTTTTTATTTTTGAATTCATACAAACGACTAACATATCACTTTCATTCAAATTTCACACTGAGTGCACTATAACAAAAACACGAACGACATCTTTAGGTAAAGATTCGTATTACTACATTACTAAATGTCAGTAGCTTCTATCAAGATGACAAGAGATGTCACTACTAATAGTTTTATAGGTATAGGAACGATTAAAGTCGGTGTTCCACATATGTAACTGGGTGCCTTGTAGGGTTAATATTATCTTCCTTCATAAATACAGACGATTTTCATTCCAGAGTAGTATTCACCTTGCTTTCTAAATAATAATAATAATAATAAAAAGCAGTTGATTACATCGCCTTTATACCCTACGTCGTATTGTTTAAAAAATGGTAATTTCATTTGCAATTTTTTAAGGAAACCGTTATATCTCCATGAATATATGGGGTAGGCTTATAGAAATTAATACAGATAATTAGAATTATCTTCATAACCGCGTGCTACAGACAAAACGCATTTCAAGCATTACTTTTTACACGGTGTTCCAAAACATTTTGATTAATGCTTAATTTCTCCTTATCTACTTTTCCTCTTCAGGACAAAACGTTTACTGAAATATATGCGGTATAACGTTGTTCTTTATACTCCGAAAGTTCGAAGATGATTCGCGAAGAACTTTTCTAAATATTTGACAAAACGCCTAAATTTGGGAGTTTCTAAATACTTATTGGAAGACAGTTTACATATAATTACATATAAATATTATCGAATTAGTTTGCCATTTAATTACACCACAATAAGACACATTTTCCATTTATATAGAGAAAATGAAAAAAAAAATAATAAAGAAAAAAATAAAGAAAAGTAAAAGTAATAAATGATAAATATCAGTAAACAGTAGAAAAAAGGGAATTTTTACAAAAATTCTTTCGTTAAAATAAAATAAAAATTATTTTTGATAATTATGCGATTATATTATTATACATCTATACAATTATATTATTATATAACTGTATATTTTGAAAATTACATAATTATATAATTGATATTTAAAATCATACAATATGATAATCTCATTTGAATAAATAATAATAAAAACAATGCGTTTAAACCAAAGTAATTTTGGTATAATTTAAAAATTTTTCTCCATCAACAACAACTGAATGGTATAAACAGAGGCTCTCTAGACCTGAGTGAATGCCACTGAAATTAGATGTCAGAGCTGTGCGTTTGTCAATTTATAGACTGTGCAGTAAGCTGCATATGACTTTTACTGTACCAGCGATATTCATTCTCTGCGGTGAAAACACTTCTTTTTTTTTTTTTTTTTTTCCAGATTGTTTCAAGAGTGTTCCTGGAATAAAATGCATTTATCAACTAGAACTTTTCTGTTTATTTACGAATTATTTCAGTAAATTCCTGTGTAAACACCAAATACCAAACTTATCCACGTATAATAATGTCCACGTCAATTTTATTTATTTGTTTTATTTTAAATGTTAGTATTTCTCTAGTATATTATCGATAAGGACATTTTTAGGCTTAATAAAATAGTTTAAAAATTTTTGTACTGGATGTTTTTCAGATAGTATTAGTAGTATTGACTCGTATTGAAAATATATATATATATTAAATTATTATAATTAATATTTTTTAAAAGCTATGTTTTATAATTAAGTCAAATAAAAATTACATTACTCAATAAGATGCAAATTTACATACATTCCTAACTTTACAAATTTTATTTATATAATTATCAATATTCTGGATCTAATATATATATATATAAGATAAAATTTTAATATAGGAGGGAGTGAAACTTGAATTATTAAATAAATAGAACTAGAACAAAGTTTTTATAAACCAATGTGCAAAAGCAGCAAAAGGAAAAAAAAAAATAACTATAATAAATAAACAAAATAATCAAAACCAGATGAAAAATTAATCCCAAAACACATGAGGGCCTTCATCAGGGGATCTCCCCCATGTGGGGAAAGGAATATGAGAAGTTTCTGACAAAACGCTGGTAATTTAACCAAAGGTTCTGTTTTCATGAACGGTGGTGGTTTTCAATTTTCCATATTATGACTATTCCAGTTTGTCCATGTATGTATTTAGATATTCTTGTTTTATTTATATTCTTGTATTTTATATTTGATGTATTATATTTTGTGCTTTATTTCTGAATTTAATTGTTTTTTATGCTATGTATTAATTAAAATTCGTTTGCTTTATGGTCTTGCTTCCATCTGTGAGAAGTTGGGGACTAGAAACGTGTTTTTGGTTAAATTACCAGCGTTTCGTCAGAAACTTCTGATATTCTTTTCCCTACAAGGGAGAATTCCCCTGATGAAGGCCCTCATGCGTTTTGGGATTAAAGCTTCATCTGGTTTTGATTATTTTGTTTATATATATATGTATATATATACCAAAAATCAATTTGATACTTAGAACACATTAATTAATGCGTTTCCAAGTAGTTATTAATTTAATGTGCTTAATTAATTTATTTAATGTGTTTCCAAATGGTATAGTAATTAATTCCAAGTAGTAAATAATTCATTTCATAATTATTGTGTTTCCAAATAGTAAAAAAAAAAAAAAAAAAAAAAAAGAGAAACATTTGTTTAAAGGAAACTTTTTATGTTATTCTAAAAGTAACTCAAGGCTATATTTACAGGAGAATTTGAAGTTCTCAGTGTTTTTATTTTCCTTTTAAATACACGTAAGTTAAATCTTGAAAAATAAATTTAAGTCTCAACTAATGCTGTTTCTTGTAAGTTTATTTTACCCAAGCGTGCTTTTTTGAAAAGCTAGAATTAAATTTTGATCTTAAATTCTATTTAAGGGGAATTTTATTGAGTCCCAGGTGTTGTATACTAATCGATTTTAGGAGCTCTAAAATACTTTGATTTTTAATCAAATTAATTTCTTTAGCTTATTGGACTTAGTGGAATTTTAACGTAAATTTAAAAACAGTTTTAGTCAATAAAAAGTTGAGGAAAAAAAAAAAAAACTATGATGTGGCTACCACAAGACTTTCTTCTATATAATTTTACACATATTCGTGTAATATAAGTTGTTTAATAAATTAATACTTATTTACGAAAATTATTTTCCGTGATAACTGTCGACGATTTTTATCTGACACAATAATAATACTAAATGCCGAAATAAAGTCAATTTTTTGCCACTGCAAGAAAATATGCGATTTTTTTTTCCCTTTTTTCTTTTTCTTTTTTTTTTTTTCGTTGAAAACTGAAAAAAAAATGTAACTTTGTTTTAAATTATCACATATCTATGGTTCAGTCATTCTTTTTAAAGGTATTGACAAGATCTTTCGAAAGATACCCATATTAAAAATTTAAACCTCCGGGGTGGGGGGTGGGGAATTTCCCCCCAGGAGGGGAAGGAAGGGATGCTCTCACACGTATACACTTTTTCCTAGTTTACTACTACTACTATCGATAATTCATATTAATTTTACAGTCACGAGTTAAAATAACTCTCATAATGCACATTTATATGAAATTTTGTCCTATATTGCAATGTTAACAATTTAGTAAAATGAGATCACAGCGCCACCTGTTGAGCGTTACTCCCCAAATCTAATAAGCACCAGTTCATATCAGTGTCCAAATAAACACCAAGTTTGGTTAAATTGAGTTCATTGTTTCGGAAGATACAGCGTACACAAAATTTGTGATACACACAAACAGACAGGCAAATATTTCTTTAAAACAGTCAAATCGTGTTCAGGAGGTCTCAAAACGTGTAAATCCATCAAATACTGCAGTTTGAAAATTTTTCACGAGTCCAATACTCTCTTCTTCTATATATAGAAGAAATTAAAAATGCATGATTTTAAATATATTTAAAAACAAAAATTGAATAGTTGTTTTTCAAATATCAAGAAGTAGTTGTTGAATAATATCGATAATTAATCAATTACAAAATAAATTGTGAACAACAAAAGATAAACATCAATATAATAATAATAATAATAAAAACTACACCAGTAGGAGCCTATATTATCAGCATATATAGTTACGCTCATCACTGACTAACTCTGTCACGCTTAAAAATGCTAAGAAATTTCCTTGGACTCTGTCTGTGTGTGAACGCAATTTGCCACCTAATTTTCATACTTTACTTAATTTAAAAAAAATCTAATTGTCCGATCGATAAGTGGTTTATTCCGACGGATTCAGAAATATCGCCCTTTTCATTTGGTGCCTTATTTGTAACGAATTTTTGATTAGATTTTTTTTAAATTAATTAAAATATGAAAATAGACGTTTAAATTTTTAATTGTTTTTTTACAGCATAAAATGAAATATACTCTCACGTGAAAAATAATAATAATAATAATAAAATATTAAATTTGCGTCTATATGATATCGTGTTGATCTAAAAAATGACGTCTATAAAATAATAATAATAATTTTAAATTTTAAAGGCAACGAAGAGATAAACAAAGTGCGAAAATTGCGCATGGGCTTGCTAGCAAATGAATTGAGAAATAAATAAAATGAAATGATTATTTTTCAACGGGTGCCTTAGTTGCTCTACAACTAACTGGTTTTCAGTATAACTAAATATAAGTTCTTTATGATAATTCTTGTTTGTCACATTTTCATCTAACACAAACCAGTGGAATATGTTGGAGACTGGAGGGTGTTAAAAAAGTAATGACAATAAGTTATTAATTAATTATTAATAATTGGTTGTTGAACAATACCAGCAATTCATCACTTGCAAAACAAACTGTGTAAAACAAAATACAAACATCAATGATTATAAAAAATACAGCATCATATTTTAAGACCATCTTATCTTCAACATATCTAAATTTAATAATACTTTTAAGTTAATTCTTGTTTGTGAAATTTCTATCTGGATGTGAATGTATAAAGTTGAGCAAAATGTTGTACATTTTGTGATCATTGTTGTTTATAGTAGCACTAATTCTATTCATAGACATAAAAAAAAAAACTGTGGAAATTACTGCGTTTAAAAAAAAAAAAAAAAAAAGTACCACTTTTTATATTAAATAAAATTTAAGACATTATTTTTGAAAAATAAATTATTATTTTTTAGATATTTACTAAATTTTGATTTCGGAAACAAACTTTCTGCTATTTTTAAATTAGTATTACATATATAATAAGATGTTGGATAATAACAAATTTTTAAAAATATGATCATAATTAATTTGTAACACGTAGTTTGAAGAATAACATATTTACAAATTTTTCACACATGTTCAGCAACGGCAATCGCGTAACATTTCTTCCATCACTAACTTATAAAACGTGTTTTCGAAAAAAAAAAAAAAAAAAATATATATATATATACACTACTGGCCATTAAAATTGCTACACCAAGAAGGAATAATAATAACGGAATGAAATTTCTTGGATACATACATTATAGTAGGAAGAACAATTGATTAAAATTTCAGGAAATTTGGAGTAATATGTACTGAGAAAACAGTACATAAAGCAGTGACCTCTGTGAGCAATAACAGCACTTATCTGCCTAGGCATAGAATCGAACAGCGATTGGATGACATGTACGTTTAGAGCACTTTATGAAGTGCTCCATCGATGAATTGTGGCATCGTGTTAAAACTTCATGAAGTGCTCTACCCGTACATGTCATCCAATCGCTGTTCGATTCAATGCCTAGGCAGATATGTGCTGTTATTGCTCACAGAGGTCGCTGCTTTATGTACTGTTTTATCAGTACATATTACTCCAAATTTTCTGAAATTTTAATCAATTGTTCTTCCTACTATAATGTATGTGTCCAACAAATTTCATTCCGTTATTATTATTCCTTCTTGTTGTAGCAATTTTAATGGCCAGTAGTATATATATATATATCAATTTTTGCATTCAGCTTGATTAGGTATGAATTTTCATCATCTGAAGAATTCTAACATAAATTTAATTTATTATTTTTTTATTTTTGAACAGCGTCATCATATTCTAGAATTGCATAAAAAAAAAAATAAAAAAAAAATAAAAATAAACATATGTGAGACAATACAAAGAAACTAACAGCAATAATAGTTCACTTCTGAACTGCATAGAAAAATCCGCGAAACACTACAAACAGAAACTTGTAAAGCAAATTATAATAATAAAGGTGTATCGAGGAGTAGGTAGCGTGCAAACATGCTAATCTCTATCAAATTGCTCGTCTATTTGGCAGTTGTGCCAGATTGGTGGGTGAACTCATAATACAATGTGTAATGCCCACCCACCCCCAAACAAAAAGAAAAAAAGAAGAAGAAGAAGAAAAGTACCATTGTAAAACGATGCAATTAACTTGATATCAATAAAATAATCTGGTGTGTCACCCACACGACTTTCTCTTACCCTGAAATTTAATACTATAAATACAGGTTGCAGATTAAAAGGTAAGATAACGAGTACTGTAATGTAAACCTGCGTTAAACAATTCATATTAGGCTTCTGAAGAGTTTTATATGATAATTAGTTCTGTGTAAAGGGGGGCTACTGCCCCCCTCAACCCCCGTTTCAATAATGCACCTACATTTATATAGAATTTAATTCGGTTATTAAAAAATAATTCTGTTTTTAAAAAATAATTTATTAATATTATTATTTAAAAAAAATACCTTTTATCATAATGCAGACGATTTCCATATTAGTGAAGTAATATAACACCAAATATCCAAAAAAAGCCCATTTTATTCTCAATATTTATACAAAAAAAAAAAAAAAAAGAAAAACGATGATTTTTTCTAAGTTTTTTTTTTCGTTAAAAATCTATCGTTCTATTACAGAAAATATATATTCGTTTCATTTCGTTTAGTGCAATCTATAGACGTTAAACTCTACTTACCTGCAATTTCCCCCATAGACGTAATGTATTAGAATTCTCTTGATTGTCCCTGTACACGAACCATTTGCTTGATCTTAACAAAAAGCTTACTGTAGCATCCTTATATGATACACATTTAGAATACCAAGTTTGAACTTTCTGCCATAATTTGTTTTTGAGATATGCTGATAACAGACAGACACACAGACAGACACACAGATACACAGACAGACACACAGACAGGCACACAGACATACAGACAGACACACAGACATACAGACATACACACAGACCATTTGCTAAAAACATGATATTCTTATTCAGGGGATCTCAAAAAGTGTAAATATAACAAAATCTCGCGTTCGAAAATTTGATCCAAAAACAATACTTTCTCTACGTTATGGGTAAGAGAAAGTAATAATATAGCAAATAATCATAAGTTAAATATATCGAAGCAAAACTTTATGAATACGTAAAAAATATAAAGACAGATTTATAAACCCCGAAACCCTACGTATTAGAATTTAATTAAACATTATTTTTCTAGAAAATCTGTAACTTTCAATTCAAAGAAACCTCGATTTCAGATTAGAAAATGTGAACGCAAGTCTGCCTTTGAATTAGTTAAGTATAACTTTTCTATAATATCTATCTCTAAATTTCAATGGAATTTAGATACCCAGGTACCGAGTTCGAATCCAGGTTCTGGAATGTATGATCCTAATGGTTCGGAATACATTTTTATCCGTAAGTCCTTCGAGTCAAATTGTGCCAATAGGGCAGTTCCTTGTTTGTAAACAAACATCTCAACTTTTATGAGTGGTTGGCAAAAAGGCTTGAGAAAAAAGATTACCAACTAAAAATCAATGGTGGGCGGGGCGCGGGAAAGTCGAGCGCGCTTTTTTGCCAACCACCAGACGTCACCAGGAAATGCTCTATAAGGACAGTAGATTAATACCCGAAATCCTCCCATTTTGGTTAGGAGTTAAAAATCAAATTCCTTCTAGCATTAAACTGTTTTAAAGTAGGAAACAACTATTAATTCATGTTTGATTTTATAATAAGACATTTTTAAATATTATCTTGCTTTATTTATTTATTTTTTATTTTTTCATTTAGACAGGAATAAATACTTATGTGACTTTATGTCATATATATATCGTAAAATTATTATCAGATAATTCTATTTTTGGTTTTTGTTGCAAATTCTGGCGCACGATAATCTGTTTTTCTTGCATGCTACGCTCATTATATCGATATATATAATTATATATATATATAGGTAGATCGATGGTAAAAATGGCGCCGAAATCCGCACGAACCAAAGTCAATTAATGAATAACGAAATTTAAAACAACCAAAGTTACTTCGTAACTTTGGTTGTAACTTTGTAAGTTACAACCAGTAACGAAATTTAAAACCAGTAACAGCTTTCACCAAAAACGCTTTTTCCATCAAGTCAGCATCGCAATTGTAACTTCATGTATGCAGAAATAGGAAACAAAATAAGAAATAAGCTGTTTTACTTGTAAAAGCGTTAAATTTAAAGGACTCTGATTTGCGTATTTCTCGTAATAAAACCATACAGCGCCCTCTATAGATGAAAAATTTAACTAACTTAAAAAAAAAAAAAAAAAAAAAAAAAACCTCCCTTTACTGGAAAAACTTTTCCCTGTTGCGAAAACCGTGTTCAATTCTACCAATTCTTTCAATAGTTATAAATTTCTAACATGTGTACAGACTTATGGGACACCCCTATATCTTATACTATTAAGAGAGCAATATTTGTATATATATATATTTATGTATATTTCAGTGTTCTCGAAAACGGTAGCTCGGACAGTCATGTGATTTAGCACAAACGTGCCCTCCGAAGGGTCACTGTGCACATCGAAGTCAGATTTTCGAATTTTTGATTAGTTTTCTTTTAATTAATAAAAATATGAAAATAAAACTTCCCATTTCTATAGTCGATTGGAGAATCTCAGGAGAGATTTGATTGGTTTATTTGATTTTCATTGATTTAAGTGTATTTTATATTAAACTACAGCTATGTTATGAGGAATTAGAAGAGACTTTATTGGTTTATTTGATTTTCATCGATTTAAGTGTATTTTACGTTGAACTAGAGCTACGACGTTGATCTAGAGCTACGCTTTGAGGAATTACAAGAGATTTGATTGGTTTATGTGATTTTCATTGATTTGAGTGTATTTTACATTGAACTACAGGTACGTTATGAGGAATTACCAGAGATTTGATTGGTTTATTTGATTTTCATTGATTTGAATGTATTTTACGTTGAACTAGAGCTACGTTATGAGGAATTACGAAAGATTTGATTGGTTTATTTGATTTTCATTGATGTATTTTACGTTGAACTAGAGCTACCTCGGGTATCCAGTGATGTTTTTTTTTTTTTTTTTGGTTTTAACATGCGTGATAGAGATTGCCGAGAAACCAAGTTACGTGTGTTTTCAAATTCATGCACAGCGGGGTAGGGGTGTCCAGTGATGTTTTTTTGGTTTTAACATGCGTGATAGCCCAGCAAAACTTATACTGGTGGGATCGTTATGGCCTACTGCTGGCATCCTGCACTTGCCATCAGTTGCCGGTTGCCCCATATAACTCCAGAAGCGGGCCGTTTGTGGCTGCCAGCAGTGGTGGAAGCCTAAAGAAAAATGATCGGTGGCCCAGAAGTGGCATAAACACAGTTGGCCTTATGCAGGCTATCACCACACGGCCAACATCATGTTTTTCATGTTGTGGCCACAAATTATTAGGCCATAACCAATTTGTATGCATAGAGGGCGCTGTGATTCTTTTTCTGTTGATTTGAAATTCCCTCGCTGTCCGCCATTTCATACGAAGTTCTTCTTCGTTGTTGTAGTCTGCGGGTGCGAGATTGAAAATCTCGTAAAGAGAATGTATGAGTAAGTAATTCAATTATTAATTTGTTTTTGTATTATTTTTTAAATACTATTATTTTTTAAATGTTTGACTCTAAAACCATTGTTGTAACAAAAGGATTTCTAGAAACATATAACAAATATCCAGTTGATCCGTTTTTGTAAATTATGATAGTCGCTAACTTTCTAGTATTTTATTATTGTAATTATTATTTTAATTGATTTAATAAAATAAAAATTATGGATCTTAATTTATAAATTTATACTATATGGACGAGAGAAAGTTATTAGAACAATTATAAGTATTTATAGTGTATGTTTTATTTATTTTTTCTTCCTTCAGTGTAGTTAAGAAGAAAGCATTAAATTCGGAAAAATTTTCGACATCCAGATTTCGATAGATTTTACACGTTTTGGGTTTTTCTGATGAACATAATTTGAAAATTGTCTGTCTGTCTCTTTGTGTCTTAAAAATTTATGAAAGTGATAGTAGTCTAAAAAGTTTACTTCTTCCGCGTTTTTTTTTTTTTTTTTTTTTTTTTTTTTTTTTATGTACAAGCATCGCTTACTTCACCCCTGAGGGAGAAGTATACTCAGATAGAGTAAATATCCATTATGGGTATTCTTGGAAAGAATTCGCCAATATCTTTAAACGAACGATTACTTTATACATCTGTGATATTTTAAAGCAAATTTATTGATTTTTTAATTTTTGACAAAAACTAGTATGATGTGGCACCACAAAACGTTCTTCTATATTTTTTATTATGCAAATTTCCGTAGTGCAAATAATTTGTTAAAATCATTTTCCTGAATGCATGCAAACGATTTTCATTTTAGAACAGTGTTTCTCAATAATAATAATAATAATAATAAATCAATTTTGTGCCAACTTCTGAAAAAATGCCTTCTTCTTGTTTTTTTTTTTTTAATAATTTATAACTTTGCTTTAATTTTCCACAAATTTAATTCAGTCATTTACTTGAAAGTTATTAATGAGTTTCTTTTGAAAAATACCAGCATTGAAAATTTATCCCCTCATGGGGAAGGGCGAGCGATTCTTCAACTTATACAAAAAAATTTTCCTAGTTTGTTGTTAGTTATTTAAATATTTATTTTTTAATTCATAATACAAATTAAAAAAATAATTATCATTTATTTGAAATCATTTATACTGTGTCATATTGAAAATTACGAAGAAGTAGAAATATAGAGCCATGTGTTGAGTGAATGATCCACAAATGTAATCGGGAACGATTTTAATCAAGTTTGGTTAAATAACAAATTTGGTTAAATTTCGTCCATTGGTTCGTGAGATACAGCGTCCACAATTTTTTTTATACACACTTACAGAGTGAAATTTTCTAAAAATGGTCAAATCGAGTTCAGGAATCTCAAAACCCTCCATCACAGAAAATAATTTTCATAAATAATAATTTTCAAATGTAATTTCTATAAACTATTATAGGAAACGAAAAAAAAAAAAAAAGTGGTAGCCATAACAAACTGTTTTATTTTATTTATTTATTAATTATTATTTTTTAAATGCAAGTGAGAAAAATAATTTCACTTTTACAAAACTGAAATACTTCCCCCCTCAATTTCCCGTAACGTATAAGAATATTTTTGAGCATCATTATTAAATGAACCACAAATATTTATTTTATCATTTTTGATCGGAACCATTTCTTATTGCATCTATAAAATTTATCTTGATCTGTATTTTAGCGTTGTATAAAGATTTTTACGTGCGCTGATAAGAAATGTCTCTTTGACTGTAATGTATCCAAATTATTTTATGAATTTTTATACTGAAACCATTTGGGTTACCTGTACAACTTTTTATGACAAGCGTCCTATAGTAAATCTCGAAAACCTGTATAACATATATGAGTTTTATGGAATTCTAAAAATATTTTTAAAATAGGTAATCGCGGATAAATTTATCAAATATTTACAGCTACAAAGACAAACGCACTCTCGTTTTTCTGCCTAATTCCGTTATCTCTTTACTCAACCGAACGATATATATATATATTTTTTTTTTTTCAGCTGAAGAATCTGCTTTCCACACCTAATGAAAATTAATTGGCACAGGTCAAATGCTGAATATTCGCTTAAAGTTCAAATAACGTCATCTGTATAAAACTGCAAAATCATCTTTCGGTATGGCACGTGTCGGAAAATTATTCACTCAAGGACTTTGAAGAAGTTGGAGAGAGAGTAAAGATCCCACTGGACTATCAACAACGCGAAAAAGTTCTTTGTGGCGGCCTGGTTAAGAGTGACAGCTGTGATAATTAATTCTAAATGAAGATAAACACAGGGAGAAAAAAAGGAAGCTGATTCATCTGCCCTGCTGTTTTAAAAAGAAGGGAAAAAAATTATCAACTGGGTACCATTTGATGTAGGAGAAAATAAAAATATTCAAGATTTTCTGGATACTTGAGAGTTATAATAAAAAAGCACCACAGAATTGGTGTTTAAAAGTAATAAGAGTAACCACAATAAAATGTAAGAGCTCGCAACAATCGTTTCAGATGGAAAGAAAACATGATCCTTCATCAGGCAAACGAAGTAGGCACGAGTGCGGCAAACAAAGCGCAAGCGTTACTGCCTCCGTTTTGTTTGCAAAATTTTATGGTGTTTATTCAAAGTATTGTACATGTTACTTGAGAGTATACTCCAATTTCTTAAGAAATCGCACCCTCGGGCGGCGTAACCTAGTTATTAACTAAAAGGACGTTCGGAATGGAGATGTCCGTTTTCTTATTGCCGTAAATCAGAAAGTGACCTAAAGTCCGAAATCCGGAAAGGCCACGGTCCGGACGATTCCGGATTTGAGATTTTGTACTGTAGTAATAAATAGAAAAATTTGTAAATAAACATAATCATTGCCCCCCCCCCCGAAAAAAAAAAAAAAAAAGATGCATCAGATCTTTTAGGTTGAAATAATAACACATCCCTTCGTGAGTTTAACAAAAAGCACGATTGCAGCAAATTACTTTTGCTGCACTCGTGCCCACTTTGTTTCGCCTGATGAAGGGTCTTCGTGCTATTTCAACCGGAAACAATTGCTGCAATTTTTTATTATTTATTTATTATTATTTTTTTTTTTAGTTTATGGTGTTTTTTACAATGCTCACTTTATAACAATTTTTGTTTCAATAATTTATAATTTTCACATGTAAAGTTACATTTATTTATATCAAATAGCGTAACAAAGTTAAACATATTGAAATTTGAACACTTAAAAAAAAAAAAAAAAAAAAAAAAAAAAAAAAAAAAAAAAAACATAATCTCCTTTATTCCAAAAAATGTAATATAGAGAAACATTTGCACTGAAAACAAAAAATTAAACTTTTATCATAAGGAAAATGGATCAACTGACTATTTCCTATATGCTGCACTAGAAATCCTGAATTTACAACCATAGTGTATGAATAAAATACTTGTAAATAGTATTTAAAAATGAATATGTACAAAATCAAATTAAATATTGGATGCATAGAAAAAACTGGCTGCTACTTCATCAGAAGAAAGAGAGAGGAAAACAAAAGAAAGAAAAAGAAAAAAAATCCCGAATAAAATTAAGGGTATCACCAATAAAATAAATATATTAGCTATAACTAAATCAGTGCTGGCCTATTAACGGCCCTCTTCACTTACCGTCTCCGGAAGTCCGAGGCAATGTTATTCTATGGGAAATTTTCTTTACAAATAACTTATTAACCAATACATATTTTTAAATTCTGCTTTCACATTCAGAAAATTCCCAACTGTTAAATTGACGGACCTTTTTAAAATGTATTTTTTTAATTTTTAATATTTTATTTTGAATTTGCAAAATGAAAAATTTCACACATTGAAAATTCGTATTTTGCAGCTTCAAAATAAAATATAAAAAAATAAAAAAATATTTTTTTTAAAAAAGGTCCGTCAATTTAACAGTTGGGAATTTTCAGAATATGAAAAAAGAATTTATATATATGTATTAGTTAATAAATTATTTGTAAAGAAAATTTCCCATAGAATAACATTGGCTTCGGCTTCCGGCGACGATGAGTGAAGCGGGCCTTTAATGGGAAATATAAAGGACCAATGAAGACTGCCGGCAGTAATATAATTTTTTATGTTTGCCACAACTGGCCCACTGCAGGCTTCCAGCAATAACATAGAAAAATTATGTTTGCCATCAGGTTGCCCAACACTGGCCCACTAACTATTTCCAACCTAATGTCGGTTACCAACAGTGGCCCATTACCTATTTTCATCATACTGCTAGCTGCCAGCAGCAATCCATTCACTGGCCCACTAACTTATTTTTAACTTACTGCAGGCTGCCAACAGTGGATCGATTGAATATGGCCTACTGACGGCCGGCGTAACATATTCCCTGCGGCAACGTTAACTTTTGCCACCGACGGGCCAGCTGCAGCTACTGCTGGCAACCAGCACTTGGCCTCATGCTGGCCGTCATCTGAGGTTTTGCTGGGAGTGATTGCCGTGGAACCAAGTTTCGTGCGTTTCCAGATTCATGCACAGCAGTTTAGCGGTGTCCAGTGATGTTTTTTGGTTTTAACATGCGCGATAATGAATTCCGCGGAACCGAGTTTCATGTGTTCTGAGATTCATGCACAGCGGTATAGGGCTGTCCAGGGATTTTTTTTTTTTTTTTGGTTTTCATGTGCGTGAAGCGTACTTATGTGCGTTATAGTGATTGCTGCGAAAACGACTTACGTGCGTACTCTGATTCAACTATTCATCTAATAGTGACTTTTACTGTACCAGTAACAGCTGCAACTGTTTCCAGAATATTCGAAGTATTAACATTTCTATTTGACTGTTTTCGAGAATAATCGTTTTAATAATAGTTTTGTTGCACACATTCGAGAAGTTCAAAAAATGTTTGCTATTGTCAAGGAGATTCCATACTAAAACTGTGAAGAAAATAGTCGTCAATTGAAATATATTTATTCAGTTATTCATTCGTTTCAGTTATTCATTAAAAAAGAAATCCTTTAAATATAGTGCCCAGCAAAGCGGTCGAAGCCTGCTAGTATATAATTTTACACGCTCTTCATTTGATATTACCAGTAGATAATAAGCATACTAAAAATCTCCTTTATAATTGACACATGCGTAGAAGATTACATGTACTCTTACATAAAAATATCATGCATCATAGATCTTCAAGTTCTTATCAGTAGACAGACATAATTTACATTTAGGTCATTCATCACGCTTATAAGACAGTTTTCTTTATCCATGATTCTGTTCCAGTAATTTTATTTATGTACAAAAACTCTTATAAGACAAATATTTATCACTATTCTATTGCATTATAGAAACTGACATAAATTCATTAATTTATGAAACCGATTTTACTTTTATACAAGTTATATAGGAAATAGATATCGAACAATTCTTTACATGGCAATAGCAACAAATATTGTGAAGCTAAACGTTTTAAATTGGAAATTTTCAAATATAATTTCTTTAATTTTTTTTTCTTACTTTAACAATAAAAATAAAGGATTTTTTTTTTTTTTTTTTTTTTTTTAATTATTAAAATTCTCTAATTTTGCTAATTTTTTTCCTCGCAGATAAAAGGCATATTTCGAACCTACATATTTAGTATTAATTTGTGTATATATTGGTAAATTAATTGTTAAGAAATATTTCCTTGTTTGAATGATGTAATGTCACGCGAAATTCAAGTTTATACTCTTTCCAACAAAGTTAATGTGTTTATCAACAAATCTAAATTCAAAACTGGTGTACAATCGATAAATAGATTATAAGACTTCTTCACACACCATAAATTTTAAGCCAGCACAACCGGTTTCGAAAGGACGTAGCCTTTCTTCATCAGGTGCAAAAAAACACGTGCTACTGCCTTGGAGGCAAAAGCAAGACTGATGCTTTTTCATCTGATGAAGAAAGACTACGTCCTTTCGAAACCGGTTGTGCTGGCTTAAAATTTATGGTGTGTGAAGAAGTCTTATAATCTATTTAATGTGTTTATGATTTATGTTTGTCTGCCCGCGCTCTAAGTCCCGTAAATGACAAATGAATCCCTTGAAACTTATAAATGTTATTCAAGTTCAATATGGGATGTTCTGTATAGAAAGAAAAATAAATACTACCACTGGTTTACATAAAGAAACACGCAAAAAAAAAAAAATAATAATAATAAATAAATAAATAAAAATTCCAGAGCATTGTGCCCTATGAGAGGTATTTATATAAACCATATTTTAGTACTGTTATTTTGAAGAAATCATAATGAAATTGACACTTATTTATTTGCGCAGAAAACAAATCCTACAAAATATCGTATGTTTAGTATTAAGATTTACATGGCCACACAAAAATATTCAGATACGTCAGGAGCTTCATTTGTATTTTTCGTTTTTATTTAGGTGTTTTTTCCATCTTTCTTTCTTCCTTTCTTCCTTTCTTTTCTTTCCTTTTCTTTTCTTTTCTTTTCTTTTTTTGTTGTTGTTGCACTTTCTAAATTTATTTAAGAATGATTGGGATTTTAATTTTATTAAAAGGGTAGACAATGCTATCGATTTTCACTATATATGTAAAAGCTATCTAACGTGCATCTTTAACTGTGCAAACGTTTTATTGTATGAATTTTAGAGCCTGTATGAAATAAAGTTACAATTAGTATTCCACTAGAAGAAAATTTTTAAAATTTTTAGACATTTCCCCACACTTATACCAGTGCCACACGTACCCTAGTTTACCCTACATTTAATAAAATAAAATACAAAATTTAACATTATTTAAATTTTATATGTTCCCTGCTATTTAATTTTCAGCACTTTTCCCTCAAGTTTTCATTGTTATCATCTAATATGTTTAATAAAATTAAACATAATTTATACGTCTCATTAATATATCAAAACCAATGTAACATTTAAAATGAGATAAAAAATACAAAAATTTTTAAAACTTTAAAAATACATTTTAATTAAAAACATTAAAACATAAGACAGACGTTTCGGCTAGAACACTATCCCTCATCAGTGTCAAACATACAAGCACAAACAACATTTACAAAAATTCATAATACATCATAGCAAGATTAAATATTCAGGAGGAATAGCTTTAGCCTCGTTCAAGGTAGAATGTTCGTTCAAGGCCACTTTCAAAGCCTCGTTCAAGGCTTTTACCAAAATGCAACATTCTGCCTTGAACGAGGCTAAAGCTGTTCCTCCTGAATATTTAATCTTGCTATGATGTATTATGAATTTTTGTAAATGTTGTTTGTGCTTGTATGTTTGACACTGAGGAGGGCTAGTGTTCTAGCCGAAACGTCTGTATTATGTTTTAATATTTTTAATTAAAATGTATTTTTAAAGTTTTAAAAATTTTTTCATTTTTTATCTCATTTTAAATGTTACATTGATCTAATATGTTCTTTATACATATTTGCATATTTGTGAATTTATTCGTATATATAAAGTGTTTTTAAAGTTACAATTAGTATTCCACTAGAAGACCATTTTTAAAACTTTTAGACCTTTGCCACATTTATTCCCATGCCACACTTACCCCAGTTGGCCCTACATTTAATAAAATAAAATACAAAATTTAACATTATTTAAATCTTAATATGCTCCCTGCTAAATAATTTTCAGCACTTTTCCCTTGAGTTTTCATTGTTATCATCTAATATATTCTTTATACATATTTGCATATTTGTGGTTTATTTGCATATATATATATATATATATAGTGTTTTTATATTTGATCGCTAAACATTTGTGCTTCATTTCTCCATTTAAACAATAATAATAATAATAAAATCTACGGATAATTATGCGGTAAGCATAGATAAATAACACTTGACAACTGCATGTACACTTTGCCTTAGTTGAAAATCCTTTGTCCATGTGGTCACAGAACGACATAAATGACAGAAAACTACAAACTCGAAAAGACTTATTTATTCCAAAAATGTGTTCCGTGAAGAAAAACGAACATTATAATAAGAACAAAAGTGTATCTGTTTCCACCCTCCCAATTTTCCATTCCCTTTCTTTCAAGGGGTGAAGTTCTGTTGCTGGAACTGTACCACGTGATTCCACACCTGTACGTTTTTCATCAGAATAGATTCCAGTTCAGTTAGTGTTTATGCTTTGTAATGTAGAGTGAGATTAATTCTCGCTCCTTTTTTTTTTATTTTACTTTTACTTTCTTTTTCCATTAAATGTACGTTTTAAACCCAAAGAACATGTCAAGATTAATTTCTTCGTTATATTAATAATACAATTACTTTTCAGAGAAGATATTTACAATTGTAATATAGAATAAAAATATTTAGAAGAAGCTACAAGCTAATGGGACAGCCGACTCCTCAGAACAGAAATGGTAAGCTCATAATTTTCATTACTTCTGTTTTTGAACAAATGAATAATTACTTTCATTTTATTTGATTAGCGCAGAAAGCGCAACCGAGTGCATAAAATTAAATATTAATAAAAGATTATGAACGACTGACCATATTAAATAAATGAAAAATGTGTCATTGTTCTTAAGTAACATATTAAAGCTTACTTAGATTATAAATTGTCTGGCTGTCCCGAACATAAAGGGAAAAGTATATAAAAGTAAATTAATATGAAAATAAAACATGAATATTAAATAATATTATTATTTAACAAAACAAAAGTATTTTTGTTTAAAGTAAAACAAAAGTATATTCAGTGTTTGAAATCATATTAAGAATATGAAATAAATGCATTCGTACATTTTTTTGAATTAAGAAAATTAAGAAACCATGTTTTCTGAAAAATTGAAGAATTAATAATATCATAAAAACAAAACAAAATAAATTCTTCTCAAAGATATAGTATTTACTATAAATAAAAATAAATCAGAAAATGGCATCCTTTAAGGAAAGTCCAACAATTGAGAAACTAAATTCTGAAAATTATTCAGTTTGGAAGTTTAAAATGCAAATGTATCTCATGAAGGATGAATTATATGAGGTTATTACAGATGACCCGCCAAATCCTATAACAGATGTATGGCGAAAAAAAGACAATAAAGCGCGAGCAATCATAAATTTGTTCATTGATGACGCTCAAATCATCCACATCAAACAATGCCAAACAGCTCTAGAAACATGGAATAAATTGCGTGATATCCACGAAAGAACGAACTTAATTAGTAAATTATACTTATTGAGAAAATTATATAGCACGAAGCTAGAAGAAGGTGGCGATATGCAAATCCACATAAATAAAATGTTGGAAATCATAGATAAATTGAAATCAATTGGGGAAGAAATAAAATTCGTGCACATTTCTGCACTGTTACTATGCTCCGTACCCAAAAGTTATGAAACCTTGATTATAGCCCTTGAAGCTCGCCCTGAAAATGAACTCACACCTAACTATGTTAGCAGCAAATTGCTAGATGAATTCAATCGTCGAAAAGACGTCTCCGAAAACAATACAAATTCTTCTAAAGCTTTTCATATAAATAAAAAACAACAGTATAATAGTAATTTCAAAAAGGAAAATAAATACTGCACGTACTGCAGGAAAACAAACCACAATAAATCGGAGTGCTGGCATCTGAAAAACAGAAATGCTGATAACACTAAAAACAAACAATATAGAAATAAATTCAGAACAACCAATTCCTCACAGTTAGTGACGCACAATGATGAGTTGCCACACACACATACACAACAACAAAGCCATTCAAAACAAATGAAGCAAATAACATCACAAACAAAACAAATGGCTTTCACAACTCAAAACACAATGACGAACAACTTTATAATTGACAGTGGTTCCTCATCGCACATAAGCAACAATATAGACCTTTTCGTTAATTTAGATGAGTCACAAAAATCGCAAGTATGTGTAGCAAACGGTAACACCCTCACTTCACTTGGTTCAGGAGAAATAAAAATTGAATACCTAGATCCAAATAAACAAAAAAGGGAACTAACACTAAAGGATGTTTTATATGTTCCAGAATTAAAGGCAAACTTAATATCTGTACACAAAGCCACCCAAAATGGCTGTAAAGTCACATTCACTAAACAAAAGTGTTACATCACTATGAAAAATGAAACAATTTTAGAGGGTACAAAAAATAACAACTTATATGAGTTAAATTTCCCCATGCCAATAAACAAATATAACACATACCTGACTGAAGAATGCCAAAATCCTAACTGTATTACTATATGGCATAAACGCATGGGACATAAAAATTTCAACTCCATTAAAGAACTAAACAAAAATCAGTTAGTTCTGGGAATAAAAATCAATAACTGCAAACACGAGATAACATGCGAAACTTGCATCAAAACAAAACTGACTGACACCCCGTATCCAAAAATTGCAGAAAATAGGGGAAAACAAATACTAGAATTAGTACATAGCGATGTTTGCGGACCTATTCAGGTACCAACAATAGGTGGTAAATCATATTTCTTAACTTTTGTTGACGATTATTCTAGGTATACAATGATTTATTTTCTAAGTAAAAAGAGCGAAGTAATCGAGAAATTAAAAGAATACGTCAATTTAACCAGAAACAATAAGGTCAGATAATGGCGGTGAGTACATGAGCAAAAATGTAGAAGAGTTTCTTAAAGAAAATGGTATTCACCATCAGCTCACCGTACCGCATTGCCCAGCCCAAAATGGGGTTGCGGAAAGAAAGAATCGTACACTAATCGAAATGACACGTACACTTTTATCAGAAGCCAACTTAGACAAAAAATTGTGGGGAGAAGCTTTGAACACCGCCAATTACCTCCAAAACAGACTACCTACAAAAGCCACTACAAAAACTCCTTACGAATTATGGCATGGTAGCAAACCAAATTTAAATCACTTAAAAACTTTCGGCTGTAAAGCCTATGCTTACATTCATAAAAGTAAACGGGGTAAATTAGATGACAAAGCCCAAGAAGGCATTTTTGTCGGCTATGATAACAGCGCTAAAGCGTATAGAATCTACTTGAAAAATGACCACGTAATACTTGCAAGAACAGTTAAATTCATTGAAAATACTATAAACAATTCAGGAGAAAACAATGAAATAAAATTACTCTCAGAAAACAATACAAATGAACACTCCGACACAGAATCGCACATAGGGCGCGAAATTGTTAAAATTGACATAAGTTCACCAGATCAAAATATCACTAGTGAACACGACAACACAAACGACACCTTGAAACGGTCAAATAGACACAATAAAGGTGTACCTCCCGAAAGGCTTATTTACTTAACAGAAAACTTTGAGGCTAATGAACCTAAAGATTATAATGATTTTCTCAACATAACAAACCCACAAGAAAAACAGAACTGGTCAAACGCAATGCAGGAAGAAATGAATTCCTTAATCCAAAACAAAACATTCACATTGGTAGAACCTCCACCAGGAAGAAAAGTAATTGGGTCCAAATGAACTTATAAGGTCAAATATGACTCCTCAGGCAAAATAGCCAAATATAAAGCAAGATTGGTAGCGAAGGGCTTTAGCCAAAAATATGGCGAAGACTTTCACGAAACTTTTGCCCCGGTTGTATCCCATAGCACAATTAGAGCTTTTTTAGCCAGTGCTGCTCACAGAAACAGACAGGCTCACCATATTGATATTAAAACTGCCTTCCTGAATGGAGACTTAGATGAAATAGTATACATGGAACAGCCTAAAGGCTATATTTCACCAGGAAACGAAAACAAAGTTTGGAAACTTGAAAAGGCCCTTTATGGCCTTAAGCAAGCCGCCAGATCATGGCATTTGAAAATTGGTGAAACTCTAAAAGAATTCGGTTTTGCACAAAGCACAGCAGATGCCTGCCTGTTTAGGAAAGATGAAACAAACCCCATACATATAATTATTTACGTGGACGACCTTTTAATATCAGGGTCGGACCAACAAATAGAAGAAACTATCGAAAAACTTAGTGCAAAATACGAGCTCAAAAATCTCGGGGAAATAAGCTACTACCTCGGCATTAATATACAAAAATCTAAACAAGGAGAATACTTTATAAACCAAAGATCTAAAATTAAAGAACTAGTGGAAAAATTCAATCTTCAAAACGCTAAGCCCACAAATATACCTATGAATCCTGGTTATCTGGATAATGCCTCCGACGATAATCTACTAAACAACAATACAAAATACAGACAAGCCATCGGATCCCTATTATACATTGCTACTATCTCTAGACCTGACATTGCAGCAGCTGTCAATATTCTGAGTAGACGCAACGAGAAGCCCAGGCAGCAAGACTGGGATGCTGCGAAAAAGATTATATGTTATTTAAAAACCACTGAAAAATTGAATTTGGTTATAAGTGGAAAGGAAAAACCTATCCTAACCTGTTACGCCGATGCCGATTGGGCCGGTGATAAATCTGATCGCAAATCGATGACAGGAAATCTATTCTTAGTAGGAAAAACACCAATCCAGTGGACATCGAAAAAGCAAACGTGTGTAGCTCTGTCTTCTGCAGAAGCAGAGTTCGTATCAGCCGCAAATGCTGGACAAGAGATATTATGGCTCACCAGAGTGTTAGAGGACCTTGACTTACCACAGGAACTGCCGATAAGATTATTTGAGGACAATCAGTTAGCCATTAAAATGATTGAATCGCCCAAACACACAGCACGCTCCAAACACATAGATATCCGTTTTCACTGCGTGAAAAACCTGTGTGAAAATGGAACAATTTCTCTACAATATCTGCAGAGTAAATTAATGACTGCAGACGTGTTGACAAAACCTACTCCTAAGCCAATTTTCCTGAAACACCGTGACAATTTGGAACTAAGACAGTATACCTCGTTTGAGGAGGGGTGACAGAAAACTACAAACTCGAAAAGACTTATTTATTCCAAAAATGTGTTCCGTGAAGAAAAACGAACATTATAATAAGAACAAAAGTGTATCTGTTTCCACCCTCCCAATTTTCCATTCCCTTTCTTTCAAGGGGAGAAGTTCTATTGCTGGAACTGTACCACGTGATTCCACACCTGTACGTTTTTCATCAGAATAGATTCCAGTTCAGTTAGTGTTTATGCTTTGTAATGTAGAGTGAGATTAATTCTCGCTCCTTTTTTTTTATTTTACTTTTACTTTCTTTTTCCATTAAATGTACGTTTTAAACCCAAAGAACATGTCAAGATTAATTTCTTCGTTATATTAATAATGCAATTACTTTTCAGAGAAGATATTTACAATTGTAATATAGAATAAAAATATTTAGAAGAAGCTACAAGCTAATGGGACAGCCGACTCCTCAGAACAGAAATGGTAAGCTCATAATTTTCATTACTTCTGTTTTTGAACAAATGAATAATTACTTTCATTTTATTTGATTAGCGCAGAAAGCGCAACCGAGTGCATAAAATTAAATATTAATAAAAATAAACGCGAACATGTAGATTATTTGAAATTATAATCACTTTTAAATATTATTGGAAAGTATTAAAAAGGCTTAATAATATGGAATATGTAATTCCAACAATTAGGGTTATAGCGCCTAATGTATTTGAATAATTTTGCGTGGTCTTGTTAGTCTTAATGGTAATCATGTTGTATGTGTTTATACTGTTTTGAGCATATGAATACTAAATGCCAATTTTATTATGATCTGTGCAAAATGAAATATTTAAAATGGTTTTTAGGAATACTCTTAGAATGTAATGCATAAATATTGTTTAGGGTGTCCCTGCACAAACTATTGATGGAACTTATTTTATTTTTACAAAGAAATATCTCATAAAAAAAATTGGAATAACACGTATTAGTTCCAAAGGACATCCTCATTCATATTTATGAGAGTTAGAGAGACTTACAGACAGTCTCACAGACAAAACGAGAGACAGATGAGCCGTTTTAAATCATAGTCATTCTTAAACATTGTTAGAAAGTGTTAAAAACGCTTTATAAAATCGGAAATATATTTCCAGTAATTTCTGTCTATATTCCTTAGTGTATGTAACATTTTTTGAGTTGACATGTAAATCTTAATGTATTCATAATGTATTCTTTTTTTTTTTTTTTGTGCATGTGAATAATAAATATCAGTTTCATAACGATTTGTTCAAAATAAAGGTATTAAAATGTGGTTTATAAATATACTTTTCATAGAACGCAGTGCTTTGTTAATTTTCCGTGTTTCCTTGTACACAAACCGGTGGTGGTATTTACTTCATTTTTAATAGTGAACATTCCATAGTCACAATAACTTGATTCCATAGATATCAACAACTTGAATAATAGTTTTAAGGAATTCCTTGAATGTTTACGTTAGAACGTTGACACACGAACAGACAGGAAGACAAGCCGAAGTCAAAAACGCAGCACAGCATTGTTGGAAAATGTTAAAAAAAATTATGAATTCATTCACAATGTAATACCTAAGAACGTTAATAATATATTCCTGAACTATTATTTAAACAAAAGTAATTTGTAAGAAACATTTCAGAGAATTTGAAAAATAAAATACACTGAGAAAAAATTCTGAAACTGACATCTAGAATCTAAATTGTGGCTCTAGAAAAAATAGTTCCATGTCATCCTTATAAATTCTAGTCCCTTTGGAAAGCGAGTTCTAGCATCCCCTATCATAATTCTAGAGCGTTTGCCTATATTCTCGAGGGCAAAGTTATTTAAAAATCTCTCCAAATAAATGAGACTACAAGAGGCGGGTTTTTGCAACTATTATATTGGTTTATTACCAAACTCTAGAAAATCAAGCGAGAATTTCTCTCAATATAAATGATTCAGAATATTTAGAGTATTCAGAATATTTAGAGTATTCAGAATATTTTTTCATCATCTAGAAATGTATACACTAGAAATTCACGATAATTTCGTCTATTCAGTTTATTGGCGTGCCTCATGCGCATAGCTCGGAAATCTATATTTCTTGTTAAGGGATTTAGAAAATGGCCACTTATTTATTCTAGAGAAAGGCGGTATATTTTTTTCTCAGTGTAAATAAACAAATAAAGTTCAAAAATTAAATAAAATAAGTAAAATGACTTTTTTTATTGAATTATGTAAATTCAAGACATTTCCGAGAAATTTTAATGTATATAATTCGTGCATACTGAACATTTTCATAACTTTAAAGCAATAATGTACAAAAACTATTTAAGGTAAAGACACCGGTGCACGCCACCCTCACGAAAGACATGTTAAAATAAGTATTTAATAACTTCTATGAATTTGAATCCACCTACGCTAGATTCTCTAGAACCTGAGAATCTAGATCAAGCTAATTCAAATTCATAAATGTTAATTAAAGGTTATTTGTAACATGTCTTTTATCAGGGTGGAGAACACTGGTGAAACTTAAGGGGTGACGAATACTGGTGTCTTTACCTCATAACGTCCACTATCCTTTCAAGAAGTTGGGACTAAATTGATTTTAAGAAATGTTGGATAAATCTTTTTTATGAAATCCATATTCCTAAAAGAAGTGTAACATGAGAAACTTTCTGTTGATTTTGAGACTATTTCCAATTTAGTTT
Source organism: Salticus scenicus (assembly GCA_963930645.1). NCBI lineage: Eukaryota > Metazoa > Arthropoda > Arachnida > Araneae > Salticidae > Salticus > Salticus scenicus. The sequence goes on from OZ005659.1 coordinate 144,548,645, forward strand.
TAATTCATTACTAAATCTTAATCGAGTTACTGGTAATATTAGCTGTAGTATAGTGGAATAAACTAGATTGCCATATGAAACTATTAAAATAAAAAGGAAAGAGTTACAAGATGAATTATTATTATTATTATTATTTTTTTTATTAGAATGAAATATTTTTGATTGAAAAAATTAGATAATTATTTTGCATTATAATAAAAGAATACTTTTTATGAAATAATAAAAAAAAATAATTTATAATTTAAAATATTATATTTCTACGAAAAAAAAAAAAAAACTTTTATTTTCCAATACTTTTAAGAAAATGCTAGAATAGCTTTTGATTTCTCATTCGGTAGAATAAAAGAGATGGTTTCTGCAGATCGAATCTTTTATGTTGAAATAAGTGAGAGGAGAGTAGAAGGCAGATCACGTATCGGAAATGATGAAAAACTTGTCAAAAATGTATTGCTTTCTCAGCACGTCTGAAATATCTTGTTATAATGATGTAGCATAAAAGTTAAACGTGCTACATTTACCAGAAACTCGAACGATGTTATTTAAAAAATACTTATTAACATTTATGCTTCTATACATGCTAAAATTGTTGGGTGATCACATAAAACAACACAGTAAAAAGAAAAAAAAATCCCTTTTCAGCAAGCTTAAATGGAAAGGTAGATTCCTTCACATTGTATGTAATTACAATTTCAACTTGCAATATCAACATTAACATTAACAATAGTTAACATTGGACCATTTGGTCACCACTAAATTTCAATGTTAATTGTTACAAATTTAGTAAAATGTATGATTTGGCGAGATTTTGGTAACAAAATTTGCGCCTTAGATATGAAAGTTTTTATTTGGCGGTAAAATTTATTAGCTGACAACGAAATTTTTGACTTGGCCACGAAATTCGTTTTTTGACGACAAAATATGGCGAGCTTGACGATGGAGAATGGCAGCTTTGGCATCATTTTATTTTTTTCCGACGTGAAAACCTCATATCTCTTCACAGACCAATATCTTGTTTCCTCAAGATAAAAAGACAAGGGAAGCTGTAACGTATTACTGTCAATTTCAATCGTAAATTTTAAATTCTTGCCTAAACCGGAGTTCTAAACTATTTACCACAAACGATATTTTTATTAAGACTAATGTATTATTTTAATTTTATATTTTCAAATGATTAATTTAAGCGACCATGTTTTTATTTTTATTTTTTCAGTGATATTTTTTATTATCGTTTGCACGTGACGTAAGCATGAGATTATAAATTTAAGCAATTAAAGCTATAGAAAAAGCCGACTTTATCACAATTGTCGAAAAATCACTTTTCAACTTGAAACAGTATCTTTAAGCAGTAACTTTAAGCAGTTTAAGCTATCGAAAAATTTAAATACAAAAATTGTTCTTTAGGGTAAGGCTGTAATTCGCCTGATTTGAAGTTTTTTCCTGTCTTCAATATTAAAGAAATTATGGGAAAATGAAAATTTCCACCCCACCGAACTATTTCTACCCCCTTCGAGCTGGATATCTCATCTACGAACTCGACCGCGATTTTTACTGTCCTGACAACATCCCGAGCTGGTTAAATTTAAATAAAAATTACTGCAGTTATCGTGTTCATAACTTAACACAGGAAAAAGTGTTATTCATATATATACATATACATCTATATATATATACACTGCATAAAAAAAGTAGACGGACACTTCTTTACAATTTTTTAAAACCCCATCTTTGTTTAATAGGAAATGTCAATTAAAATTCTTTGACATGTTTATACTTATCAATCTTCATATTTTTGACAGACAAATAAAAATATTCAATTATTTATAATTTTAATGTAGGGAAATGCAGAAAAGAGAAAAGATATACATTTGCCCAATATATATATATTTTTTAAGTAGACAGACACTGGTGAAAAACTCAATTATCTAAGTGGGTGTTTCTTGCGGAATAAAAGCTTTGCATGTACATGTACATTTGGCATTTTGCCAATTGCTAACATGCTTGACAAGATGGTTTTACGTAGTTAAATTTTTTGGAGATGAATGCGCCATGCCACGAGGAATTTCTCTAACTTATTACAGGAAAGGGCAGATTATAGCGCTGAAAAATGTTAATAAAGGAGTCAGAAATTAGTAGGTTACTTACTTCTAATAAGCGAAAGTAGCATCAGCGATTTTCTACGTGCTCCTGAAGCCCATGGCGTAAAGAAAAAGAGTGGCTGGCCAAAGAAACTTTCGCTTAGAGACCAAAGAAAAATTTTTACTGAGCTGAAAAATATTGGAGCATCAATTCCCAGAATTTGAATAAGCACTGGAATTACTAACGTAACTTCTCAGACAATTTATAACTACATTAAGCACTCAGAGTTCTTTCAATATAAGAAGAGAACACATCATCCATGATGGAAGGATCACCAAGTGACAGAACGCCTACAGTGGGCTCAAAACCATATGTCTTGGACTACAGAATGGATATCTGTAGTTTTTTCAGATGAGAAAAAATTTAATTTAGACGGCCCAGATGGATATCAATATTATTGGCACAGTTTGGAGAAAGAAGAAGAAGTGTACTCTACTCGGCAAGTTGGTGGTGGTGGCGTGATGGTCTGGCTAGCTGTTGGCTATGGTGAAAGGACAAATTTAGTGTTCCTAAGTAAGAAGCAGACTCACAAATATTATATTGAAACACTAAGCAGTGAGCTTTTGCCATTTGCGTGTGATCTTGGAGGAGAAAACTGGATTTTCCAACAAGATGGAGCGCCAATACACACCGCTAACAACATTAAAAAATGGTTTCATGAGAACAACTTCAATGTTTTACCCTGGCCAGCCAAGAGTCCGGATATGAATCCTAAAGAAAACATTTGGGCTATACTTGTTCATAAAATTTATGAGGGTGGAAGCCAGTATGAATCAAGTCACCAGCTCAAAGAAGCTCTTACAAACATTTGGGAAATTTTCTGTCAAAAAAAGATTCAGAATCTCATTGATACGATGCCTAACAGAGTATACGAACACATTAAAACAAATGGGGAACGAACCCTTTTCTAAAAACGTTTTATTTTAGAGATACAAGATGTGTCCGTCTACTTTTTTAAAGAAAAATTACAGTGCAAATATGCACCATTTTTGTTTCCTAAATTTTTTCACTACATAATTCAGAAGGATTGAATCTATATTCAAAAAAATAATAATATATGATGTCTCAAGAATATAATTATATTAAAGAAATGAACCTCATATCTCTAATTAAAAAAATAAACGTCTTTAAAGTATTACAAGTAAGTGTCCGTCTACTTTTTTTATGCAATATATTTATATAAACTTTTTAACGGAGGGTGGTTTTTGGTTCTAGGGGTCATGATTGGTGAAGATATGGAGAAAGTTTCCAGAAGTCGTGTCATGAGGACCATTGCAGTAGGTAGATTTCTTATAAGGAATCTACCTAAAAATTAAACCAGATTACGGGTGACGTCCGGCATCAGAAATTGCAAGTAATGCACGTAAAAAACATTTGGACCATAAATGATGCATTTCCTCGTAATTTTACGCTGTGACAAACATACAACTCTGAATTAAATTCTTTGAATTAAATTGTGAAAATAATATCTCTTTATATCATTCGCTATTTCTATGAATATGTAAATAAACTCTTTCAACCAATAAAACTAAAATTATATTTTCAGTTTCAAATACGAATTGGTTCTTATATGACGTCACTGAGAAGCTATTTTACATTTGAAGGGATTTGACCGTAAAAATACAATTTGATGGCAGATGTGTACAAATTACGTAGATTAATGGTTTTTGTCCGTAAACAAAAATGCGAGTATTCTAAAATTATACTTTCATGACATTAATTTACAGGTTTCCCGTAAAATTATACTAAAAAAATTCCGTGAATTTACATTTTTTTTTTCTTTTACAGTGAACTGTAAAAAAATCAAGCCGGATTACGGGCAACGTCCGGCAGCAAAGATTCCTTGCAAATCCCGTAAAAAAACATTTGGACCATAAATGATAGATTTCCTCGTAATTTTACGTTGTGACAAATATACAACTTTGAATTAAAGTCTTTTAATTAAATTAGGAAAATAGCTCTTTTATATAAATCGCTATATGTATAAATGTACAGGGTGGGCAAAAAGTCTATAAAAATAAATAAAAAACGGTTTGCAGGTTTAGCATTGATAGGTCACGAGATTTGTTTTCAAGATAAGAAAAAATTAAAAAAACAGCCGACAGATCGCGCTGATATGAACGACTTAGTTAGAAGTATGCAAATGAGACAGGTGGTTATGAATACTTTTGGCTATGGTGATATTTTAAATCCCGGATGTATCGATCCCGTCCTTCCAATCTGTCGGAAATGAAAAATGCAATCCGCCGTGAGCTGTCATATATACTGCCGGACATGCTGCACTCTGCCGTTGCTGGATTTGTGACATGCCTGCCATGTGTTATTACTTGTGGTGGTGGACATGTGGAATACATATAGCTATAATAAATGATTTGGTAACATTTTTTTTGTTATTTACATGTCCTTTCTTTCACTTACGTACGGAACGCCCCCTATGGGCTGTTTTTTGAACTATTTTTGTTCCTTATCTTTTAAAAAATCCCGTGACTTATCGATACTAAAACTGCAAACCGTTTTTTATTTTGGCTATTTTTTCGGGTTTTATGAATTTTTAAAGTATTTTCGGACTTTTTGCTCCCCCTCCCCCCTGTGTAATTAAACTCTTTCAAACAACGAAACTGCAATTATATTTACAGTTTCAAACATGAAATGATTCTTATATGTCGTCACTGAACACTTTACATTTGAAGGAATTTGACCGTAAAATTACAGTTTGATTGCAGATTTGAGAAAATTACATAGATTAACGGTTTTTTCTGGTAGAAAAAATGCTTGTAATCTAAAATTATACTTTCATGACATCAATTTACGGTCTTTGAGCGTTTGACTAGCTATACGGTTATTTCCCGTAAATTTATACGGTCAAGACATGGGGTTATGGGGTTTTACAATTTTTTTATTTACAGTGTGAAGTTCATGCTTTAAAATTATAGGGTCAAGACATGGGGTTTTACAATTTTTTTATTTACAGTGGGAAGTTCATGCTTTAACGATACATACTGATATGATATTTAAAACATAATTTTGTATGTCACCTGCTTTATACAACGCATCTGTGCTATTGCCTAGCACAGTCAGGTTCGTTTCACACAAAAGCCGGATCGTAAAATCGTTAAAAAAATAAAGTAGAAGTCTTTACTTCAAAATAATCAAGATACACATCATTTTAGTACTGTGATTTATTAATGCAGCAATATAATATTCAGGTTGCAGTCACCAAAAACTTTACATTTCATTCCTATATTCGTAAGCAGATACAAAAATTCTATCCCCATCAACTAGACAGAGAGGGAGGAGGACCTCAAAAATTTACGTCTACTTAGTACTTGATCAAAAGCGAAAAGATACACTAAATCTGCTAGCCACAGATAGCTTAAAATCGCAACCCCGGAGATTGGCATCTTTGAAATGCAGCCAAAAGAATGCCAAACTGTTTCTTTGTTCTTCTAAGATATTCATACTAAATTTTGAATATAAAAAGTTCGTTACAAATATTAAATCGATTTGACATTGAGAAGCCATGCCAAATGACCTTCAACTCTCAATGAACAAAGAAGGCGACGCCCAGACTATCGAACAACCCTATAAATCTATTTTTAGAATTATAATGACCCTCTTGAAATAATAATAGGTTTTTTAACATAAACATACAAGGGTAATAAACATGAAATCAAATGCTTGTTTTATTTTATTAATAGCTGTATATAGTAGAAATATGTTGATAACGGCTTTTTAAATTACCCTCTGAAAATAAATAATTATGGCTAAATAGATTTAATCCATCCGGGGAAAATGTATACACATACTATTTTTCACAAACCCCAATATAAAAATTGCTTATTTTATTCGTAGATCAATGTGTTTGTAACAATAGAAGAACAAAGAAATGAAAATTTTGATTTAAAAATAAAACAGGAAATTCTCTATAATTAATTACTTGAATTAGATAAATTTAAAAAGATTTATTTTATATAATCTATATTAATCCCTCCTTTTTGTTATATATTAAATTTGGATAAATAAATAAGCTTTTAAAGGACATATATATGTGTGAGTGTTCTCACACAGCATCATTAAGTTAATCAAATACGAGTCGCTCTTTTAGGCTTGTTACTACGGACTTATATTGTGTTTAGGTGAATCTGAAAATTGGAGCTGTAAAAGAATTGATTTACTTGATAAATATCCGAAATTTGTTGACAAACAATTAGTCAGTATAAGAAAACGAAATGCAATAATGCTACTTGAAAGAGGTCATATCGTTAGAGTGATAGCGTTACTTTATATTTCTATATGTGTATATCTACACTAATAAAATAAAACGATTGTCTGTTTTTGTGCGACGTATAAGGGGGAAAAAACTATGGCAAGTACAGCTCTGAAAATTTTTTCTACATGAAGGACTGCGCGTAGTTTTGCAACAACTTTTAAATTTTCGATATTTTTATTGGATTTATAAAGATATCAGGTTTTATGCGATTTTTTTTCTTTTTACATATATTTTCCTTTGAGAGGTAATTTAGCTTACCTGTTGAAACAAGCCTTAACGCACTATTTAAATTTTCCAAAAAAATTAAATAAATAAATAAATAAAATAAAATAAAATAAAATAAAATAAATAAAATAAAAAATAAAATAAAATGCATAAATATGTTCTGAGATTAAATAATTTTTACTTTCCGAGCATGATATGTAAGGAAAGTATAGTAATCCTGACAGAAATTCAACTTCAATATTTTTATGTATCTATACGTTTTGAAGTCCTCTGAATTTATTTTTGCTATTTTTACGGTGATATATGTAGGTGCATGTGTTTGTCTGTGTGTGTATGTGTGCGCATGTGTGCATGTGTGTGAGTGAACGCGATAGTGTCTAAACGCTTTGTTCGAATGAGCTGAAAATTGTTACATATGTTGTAGGTCATCGTGCACGAACCCTATAATTCCAGCACTCATAAGTTTTTTACAGGGACACAAAGAAAAAGACTTTATCATAATGGCTTATGTGGACTCAAATTACTTAAATTTTGACAGTGTCTAAACACCTTATTCAAATGAACTGGAAATTTATACGCATGTTCGTGGTCACCGTCACACGAACTGTACAGATTTTGGTGAATCTGAAATGCAGAAAAAATTTCCTTACCGTTGTGGTCTATGGGCTCAAATTATTTAAAGGGCAATAGATCTAAGCGCCTTACCCAACTGAGCTAAAATTTATATACAAGTTAAAAATCACCATCGAACGAACTATGTGGAATTTGGTGACTATAGTACTTATAGATTTTTACAGGGACACAAGAAAAAGTTCTTTATCGTTTTGGTCTACGTGTTCAAATTATTTAAAGTGCGTATGAACGCCTTATTAAAATGAAATCAAATATTTGCATACATTTTATAGGACATCGACACACGAACTGTATGAATTTTAGAGCATCTAGTAATCATAGTTTTTTTTTACAGGGACCCAATGAAACTTTCTTTAAGATCATAGCTTTTGGGCTCAAAAATTTTAAAGTGAAATGTCGTCTAAATGCCTTATCCGATTGAGCTAACATACATGTTATAGTTCAATTCTGCATGATGTATATAGATTTTGCTGAATCTAGCGCTTTTAGATTTTTACGGGGCGCAACGAAATATTCTTTATCATTGTGATCTATACGCTCAAATTATTTTAAGTACAATAGGATAAAATTAATCAACGTACTACAAAGATAAAAATACTAAAACATCCTATTATAGTTTTCTGTATTGTTTTGGCAACGATTTCTCTTACTTTACTTTTTCTATACAACCCTTAATTACTTAATGTTCGGAAATTCGTGTGGAGTCACTCCAGATTATTTTTTTATAAGTACTGAGTTACTGTTTCGTTTTTAAAAAGAATACATTTAGAGGTAAAAGGAATTTTAAAATAAAAGTATAAAAGCTTTTTTTAATTAGTATTTAAGTGGCATTAATTAGTGATTCTTATGCAGAAGTGCAAATACTCTTAAAAATTATTTGTAATATAATTAATATATATAATGACCCTCATCTGTCATTCACGATTCCGGTTTACACCGCTTCAAAACAGAGACTTTTGGCAGCCATTTTTTTTTCTTTTTTTTTTTTCCAGTTTGTTCAATTCATCAACTTACGTACAGTCGGTAACAAAAGTGTCCGAACACTAGCAAAAATTCCTATGTAAAAAAAGTACACTTCATACGGTTTTGTGAAATAAATCCTTGTCGAATCCTGTTCTTAGTCAGTCTAAGAACATGATTCGACAAGGATTTATTTAACAAAACCTTATGAAGTGTACTTTTTTTACATAGGAATTTTTGCTAGTGTTCGGACACTTTTGTTACCGACTGTAAACATACATATCATTTTCATACATGTTTTGTATCGCACATATTGTTATTTATTCCCTCTAAAACATTGAAAAACTATTCAATTGTAATGTTTAAATGTTTAAAAATATATAACGGATCACTGGCTATTATAAACATGAACCTATAAATAGAATTATGTAACTTCATGATAACCAAAACTGTTGCCATTCAGAAAATACAAATTCCAAATGGACAACTCCTTAATTGCGAATGAACGACTCTTTGACTGTTTCATTAAAAAAAATCCCTTTTCGGCAAGCTTAAAGGCAAAGGTAGATTCCTTTACGTTAATGTTACAATTGTAAAGAAATTTTACATATGCATTAATACCTAGCCAATGGCTTTGTTCCCACGCATTGCATTATTTACGTCGCTATTTTGATTTCAAGAAATTTAATTTTCAACTACAAAAGGGTCTTATTCATTCTACTTAAAATTTTAGGCTAAATTTATTGGTTTGTAAATGTTTCAATTTTTTAAATTTCAAGCTCGTAATCATTCAACAAATAAAAACCTTAAAGATATACAATTCCAGCAATGGTGAATCCCGGAGGGGTCATATGGCTACACCCCACTCCCCACTCAAGCTTAATCAAAATTATAATTTTTATTTAAAATCCATATAACTGTTGTTCAATATCTTTCTTTAAAAAGAAAAAGTAATAGAAACGTGAAAATGCACTTGTGATCTTACTAGTTCTGGTAAGCCTGGCGTTGCTATGGTCAAGTCAAATACAGATAAGTGGTAGCGGTTTTTGGATAGTTATTTCATTGTAATTTTTATTGAATTATTGAAAGTTTTGTATTGTGTTTTTGTGATTCTTATTGTCAGATGAGTAAAAATTGTAAAGTGAAACTGTTTTGGTTCACATAAGCTGGAACATTAACATTAACATTAGTTAACATTGGACCATTTGGCACCGCTGAATTTCAATGTTAATTGTTATGAATTTGGTAAATTGTATGATTTGGCGAGATTTTGGTGACAAAACTTGCGACTTAGCAATGAAATTTGTGATTTGGCGGCAAAAGTTGATAGTTGACGACGAATATTTTGACTTGGCGACAAAATTTGGTGAGCTTGGCGATCGAGAAAGGCAGCTTTGGCGTCATTATATTTTCTTTTTACGCGAAAACCTCATATCTCTTCACAGACCAATATCTTGTTTCGACAAGATAAAAAGCCAAAGGAAGCTGTAACGCATTACTCTCAATCGTAAATTTTAAATTCTTGCCTAAACTGACATTCTAAACTATTCACCACAAACGATATTTGTATTAAGATTGACGTATTATTTTAATTTTATATTTTTAAATGATTAATTAAAGTGTTTAACAAAAATTTTAATTAACACACTTTTATTAACTTGATATGATGCAACTATTGATGTATGTAACGGAATTTTGCAATTCAATTTTCGGCAACTTCTTATCGTCCAAAGGACCAGAAATTTTGCACACGACTTCATAATCAATGACTATACTAGATACAAGTGTTTCCAGACACTTTTCCCATCAGGGGCAGGTTCCAAGGGCAAACAAAAAATCTATACTTATACAAAACTATCGTATGTGACACAGGATTTGGATGTATTTGTATAATGTCGAGTGGCAACAATTAATTTTTTCTTAATAAAGATTTAAAAGTATGTAATAGTTTTCTAAAACCTTTATTAGTTCATTTTTCAATAAAAGAGTGTTCTTTTTTTTTTTTTTTTTTAATGGTATAATTTTATTTATCAAAATAAGGGAATTCGAGTAATGAAATACTTTAATTTAAATTTTAATTTTCATGAAAATAAACTTCAACGGAAAATTCATTAAAATATCCCTAGTTCATTTGTTAAAGTGATACCTAAATGTCCCCAAATTTATTACCTTTTCTACCATGCCAGTTTCATTCGTTTAGCATCGATTTAAAAGATTTTTTTTTTTTTTTTTTTTTTTTTTAACGATGACATTGATCTTTTACATTATAGCATCTACGTCATAAAGCTAAGTCTAAATCTGCTTAGCCGTAAGATACGTTGATTTTATTTACTTATTTTTTTATTAATTTTTATTTTATTTCTTTAAAATCACGGATAAAATTTTATTTCATTTTTCTCAGTACACTGTTGTAATTGTGACGTCATATTTTCTGTTAAATAATCATTTTTTTTTTTTTTTTTTTTTTTTTTTTTTAAATCAGATTATTATATTGTTTAAAAACATAATTTAAATTTTATTATATTTTCAGTGATCTTTTTTATTATCATTTGCACGTGGCATAAGCATCAGATTATAAATTTTTGCAATGAAAGCTATAGAAAATGTCGGCTTCATCACAAGAAAAATCACTTTTTAACTTGTAACTTTTAAGCAATTGAAGTTATCGAAAAATTTTAAATACAAAAGTTGTTCTTTAGGGTAAGGCGGTAATTCGCCTGATTTGAAGTATTTTCCTATTTTCAATATTAAAGAAATTATGGGCAAATGAAAATTTCCACCCCCCACTATTTCCACCTCCTTTGAGCTGGATACCCCATCTACGAACTCGACCGAGATTTTTACTGTCCTGACAACATATCCCGAGCTGGTTAAAGTTAAATAAAAATTACTCCAGTTATCGTGTTCACAACTTAACATGGGAAAAAGCGTTATACATATATATATAAACTTTTGAACGGAGGATGGTTTTGGGTTCTAGGGGTCATGATCGGTGAAGATATGAAGAAATTTTCCAGAATTCGTGTCATGAGAACCTTTGCAATAGGTAGATCTCCTATAAGGAATCTACCTAAAACGCTTAAAATATTTCTAAAACATATTAAAGGCTTAAAAATCTTAAAATATTTGTAACAACATATTAAAGTCTTTAAATATTTTTATCAAGCTTCATTATATGTTTACATTGTAAGGTATGATTGGCGTCGAGTTCAGTACGTAAATGTCGCCAGTTGATTTTAGTTTTGAAATTAGTCTAAAGTTATAGTTGGGATAGAATGTTTGGTTGGGCAAGTAAAGGTCACCAGTTGAAATAAGTATTGAAAGTAGGGTAGTCTAAGGTGATAATGTCGAGTCAAGATAAAATGTTCGGTTGAGAATGAGAAAGTCCCTAGCTGGATCCTGGATATTTTGGCGATGTTGTGGGTGAGATAGCTCGTTGGGAGTATAGAGTAGAGGTGAATTTGGGTTAGCATGGAGTGTCTGTAATTATTAGATAGTTAGAAAATACGCAAGCAAAGTGATGACGTCACTGGACGTCAGTGGATGCAAGAAAAAGATTTCCTATGTTAATCGCCCATTGGATTTTTTGTAAAAAATTATTAAAAATTGAGGAAAATTATTTTCCGATTTTAATTCCCATATTTCGGTATAGATATGTATTCGTTATCGTGTGCATGCGTTAGATTAAGTTGTTTTTTGCTGTAAAATTGATAAAATTTAAATTTTAAATTTCAAAACTTTAGAAAAATAAAATAGCAAACTTCCATATTCGATTGAAAACATAAACATTTCATTTCAAAGGATGATATTTACACAATAAATATCCAACTATATACTAATTAAAAGGAAAATAATAAATATTCTATCATAATTTGAAGTCAAATTTGTTTTCAAATGTCTGAATAAAGTGTCTGATATACTCATATGTTGCAGCGGAATAGATTTAATATATCTGTTATCCTTGGCGGAAAAAATATATCGCCAAATTATTTGGCGAACATATTTCATTCCTTTCAAAAATCATGGTTATTTTAACAACTTATATTAAGAGAGCGATGAATTATATGAAACAATATTTCGTACAATACATATTACGAAAATAAACACCTGGCATGTATATTTTCGTAGTATGTTTTTAATCGCCAAATACAAAAACGCCAAAGATGACACAGTTTTGAAATTTAAAATTTTGTCAATTTGACAGCAAAATAACTCAATCTAACACATGGATACGATAGCATATCTATACCCAAGTACGGGTATTAAAATCGGGAAATAATTTTCCTCGATTTTTAATAATTTTTTACAAAAAATACAATGGGCGATCAACATAGGGAATCTTTTTCTTGCATCCACGGACGGTCAGTGACGTCACACTTTGGTTACGTATTTGGAAACAGGATCTTCGATAGTCTTAAAAAAAAGTATTTTGGTAAAATGAAGTGAATCGTTATTTACTTCCTCTTACCCATAGGGTCGAGAAAGTATTGTTTTAGGGTCAAATTTTCGAACGTAAGTTTTTGTTCTACTTACATGTTCTGAGGTCCCCTGAATACGAAAATCACGTTTTTAGCGAATGGTCTCTGTGTATGTCTGTCTGTCTGTGTGTCTGTTATCAGCATATCACAAGAACAAATAGTAGCAGAAATTCCAAACTCGGTATTCTAAAGGTGTATCATATAGGGATGCTACAGTAAGCTTTTCGTTAAGATGAAGCAAATGGTTCGTGTACAGGGACATTCAAAAGTATTCAAATACATTACGACTATGGGGGAAATTGCAGGTAAGTAGAATTTAACATCTATAGACTGCACTAAACCAAATGAAATGAATACATATTTTTACTTTCTTCTATATGTAATATAGAGAAAGTATTGGATTCGTAAAAATTTTCGACCTCGGGTTTTTGATGAATTTACACGTTTTGAGAGCTGTAGAACACGATTTGACCATTTTTAGAAAATGTCTGTCTGTCTGTCTGTCTGTCTGTGTGTGTGTGTGTGTGTGACAAAATTTTGTGGCAACTGTATCTCAAGAACTACTGCACAGAATTTCATACAAATTGGTATGTAGTTGCAACTTGACATAAATTAGTGCCTATCAACTTTTGGTAAAAATTGTCTTACAGGTTGCGTTGCCATGCCGCTTTTTATAAAATTTTAACATGGTGATATAGGACAAAATTTTGTATAAATGTGCATAAAGAGAATTATTTTTTAGTAATCATTATGAAATTTACAAGAATTATTTATAATAGAGATAGTCAACTGGGAAAAAAATTTGTATGCGTGGGAACCTCGCCACCCCCCCTGGGGGGGAAGTCCCCCCTCGAGGGGAGTAAATTTTCAAGATGGGTATCTTTCGAAAGGTCTCGTCAGTACCTTTAAAACGAATGGTTGAACTATAAATCTGTGATAATTTAAAACAAAGTTATCGATTTTTTTTACTTTTAACAAAAAAAAAACTAAGAAAAAAATCGTAATTTTTTTTTAATTAATTTATTTTTTTTTTTATTTTTTTAACGAAATTTAACCAGATTTGGTATTTAGTTGGCCCCTGACATAAACTGAGGCTGATTAGATTTGGGGATCAATCGCTCAACAGGTGGCGCTGTGATCGTATTTTTTCTAAACTTTTACCATGGCAGTGCGCGGGGGGGGGGGGGGTGTAAATTTTCAAGATCGGTATCATTCGAAAGGTCTCGTCAATACCTTTAAAACGAATGGTTGAACTATAAATATGTGGTAATTTAAAACAAAGTTATCGATTTTTTTTACTTTTAACAAAAAAAAAAAACTTTGAAAAGAATCGTATTTTTTTTTTTTTTTAATATTCTTACTGCATGAATTTGTATAGGAAAATATAGAAGAAAGTCTTGTGGTGGCCACAACATACTAGTTTGTAATAGAGATAGTCAACTGGGAGAAATTTTTTTGTGCATGTAGGAGCCTCGCCTTCTCCCCTGGGGTAGATGTCCTCCCTCGAGTGGAGTAAATTTTCATGATGGGTATCTTTCAAAAGAGCTCGCCAATACCTTTAAAACGAATGGTTGAACCATCGATCTACGATAATTTAAAATAAATTTATTAATTTCTTTCATTTTTAACATTTTTTTTTTTTTTTTTACTTTAATATTGAGAATAAATTCAACTTTCTTTTGGATATTTAGTGTTATACTATTTCTCTAATATGGAAATCGTCTTTATTATCATACAAGATAACTTTTTTAAATAATAATTTTAATAAATTATTTTTTAATAACCGAATTAAATTCTATATAAATGTAGGTGCATTAATGAAACGGGGGGTTGAGGGGGGGGGGCAGAACTAATTATCATATAAAACTCTTCCGAAGCCTAATTTGAATGTTTAACATAGGTTTACATAACAGTATTCTTTATCTTACCTCTTAATCTCCAACCTGTACTTATAGCATTAAATTTCAGGGTAAGAGAAAGTCGTGTGAGTGACACACTAGATTATTCTTATTATGAATACTTTAAATAGAGCACTTAACGGAACACTGGGATGTGTTGTTGCTGTTGTGTTTTCGGGCCTATATTTTTTGTCAACTAGCAGTTTTTTTATTGTCATTCATATTTATTGATCGGGTAGAATTTTTTAAATTTCAGAACTAAAATTATAAAATATCGAAACGCGTTTGATTTATAAACAAAAACTGAAAATACATTTAAATGATCACGTGTTAATCTTCATGATCTAAACATTGTTTTAAAGATTTATCGTTCACATTCCGTCATTTTTGACGGGATTATATACTAGTTTTATAATATTTATTTCCGCAAGAAAAGAAAAGCATTAAAAAAAAATAAAAAAAAATAAATAAATAAAATAAAATAAATAAATAAGTAAAATAACAATAATAAATCTGCTTCTTTTTTGAAAGATAATATATCTTGTGCAAGAAATATTCTAAAAATTTCGAGAGTTTTTGCGTTTGGCTATAACATATGAATAAACGGACGCATTGTCTGTAATAAAACACACAGATGTAACAGAAGGTTGGTTGGATGTAGGATTTAAGACACATTGACTACGCTTGGGTCCTAGGTCTGTAGGGAGAGTACACTCCGTGTGGTATTTTTTTAAAGTGTCTGAAACCATTTTTACGCGAGTTTCGGAGAAAACGACGGAAAACTCCAAACGACTAGGCCGATGAGCGTGACCTGGGATCGAACCCGGAATTTCAAGTCTACTGGCTTTGAATACAGAACCGCTTGGCCGCTGT
Organism: Salticus scenicus; assembly: GCA_963930645.1. Lineage (NCBI taxonomy): Eukaryota > Metazoa > Arthropoda > Arachnida > Araneae > Salticidae > Salticus > Salticus scenicus. The sequence continues at coordinate 144,564,118 of OZ005659.1, forward strand.
TGGGCGATATAACCATAGATATAGTAATAAGGCATAGATTGATCGTCGCGGGGAAATATATGATCCCCTTTCATTCTGGGAGAGGCGGCCATTTTACTCTCTAATGGCTGTCTTTCTCCAGGTATACACATGGGAATACACACGGATAATATAGCAAATAAAACTTATAAATAATTCATGTACTAAAGGTGAATGAAAAACTCCAGATACAATTTCAAATTATTTTTTTTCTTCCTTTCATATTTTTACTTATCTTTTTTACTTATCTTTTTTTTTTTTTTTTTTTTACTATATTTATTAATTTAGTTAATATTTAAAATGTTTTATATCTTAAAACTAGTGGGACTTATCTGATCCGCTGCAAAATATATTTAAAAGAATTTTGAAAATGCCATATTACTTACTAATATAAGGTTATATATATATATATATATAAATCCATTAAATATGAATATAGTATTTATTTCATAATAACAACGCAACTGTTTATGAAAATTATATTTTTAATAAATTAGTACATATAACTTACTGATAAAAATCGATCCCATTTCCTTTCATATATTTATTAGAACGATTAAAAGCCGCGCAATATTTCGATATATTCAAAATTCATTAACATTCGATTCTATTACAATTGCAGAGTTTCATACTCCCTAATGGCTGATGCCAAAACTTCTTTTCTGCATCGAAAAACTTTGCTATATAACATGAGAATGATATATATATAGATATAAAAGAAGAAAAAGAACTCTTTAATATATTTTAAAGAAATAATTAATTTACATCATTACAACATATATATATATATATATATATATATATATATAGAAATATTTATCAAAGCATTCGTGATTTCATTTCTTTTTTAATATACAGTGCTAGAATAAAATTGTAAAAGAAAGTCTAATCTATTCGCTACGTTTTCTGAAAGATAATATATCCTTTGAAAGATTGCGAGTATTCTAAAAATGCAGTGTTCTACTTTCTTTTGACTGAATCGTTGAAACATGTCGGTTGTAAAAATTCTCAAATAGTTAAAATCCATTTCAGAGTAGCACAGAGAGTAAATTTCAGAAGATATTGAAATAAAATAGAGATTTTTTTAAAATAATATTTAATATTTGATATATTATTTTTACTGTGATTGGAGAAAAAGGTGAGTTAATGACTGTAAAATTTTGTGTGAAGTTGTATTTATTCCCTATCATTCACTTTTCATGCAAATTTAAATTATTTTATAGCCTAGGCAATATGTATTCAATTAAGTAACGGAATTATTTATTTGACTAGTTACATCAGTCAATAATAGTTTAAAACCGTAGATAAAACTCACTTACATATGCAAAATATATTATTCTAGAAATTCAAAGACAAACCATAATTTTTAATGATTTTTAAACAATTTTTTTGAAAACTTTTATGTTCTGTAAATTAATACAATAAGTAAATTAATAAATGCATTTTCTGAGATTAGTTATCACTATGCAAGCAGTAGAAAGCAAACTTTGCTTTTTAATTTACTTGATGAAACAAACTTTAGCATTTCAATTTTAATATATATACTTGAAAGAATTGCCCAAATTCTGCTCTGAGAATAATTACATTTTTAATAATTGAAATGTAACTCTTTCACTTGTTATAAATTTAGATTGGTTGGTTGTTAGGTTTAACTTTGCCTTAGTATTGAGCTATGGATAATTGGCGACGGTCTGGGACGTACCACTAAGTACCCTCTGGAGATATGCCATCACAATTTTAATCCTCCACGGGAGGGATGGATCCCCCGCTTCTGTGACCTATGAGAGGTATGATTTTGATGGGAACACTGAGGACCTTGTGGCCACGACGAATTTTATGTGCACCAGCCCCCATTGGTGTATACGACGGTCTTTGACCAGCTCGAATATCGAACCCGCAATCTTCCAATTAAGAGCTTAGCGCTCTACCGACCGGGCTACCGCGGCCCTTTCATAAATTTAGAAAATAAGGGGAAAATATATTAGAGGAAAGTACAGTTTAAACAGAAGCTTGTGAAATGTTTTTAATTGTGTTTAAGTGATATTAATTTGGAAGTATTGTTCACAATTAAAATAAACTAGTGGATCTGCAGATCAAGAGCCTCAACGTCCTATTTGCATCAGACATTTTTCAATAGGTCATTTTTATTTATTCCTTATTATATAATAGTATATATTGATTCGAACAAATTATTACCATAATCAGATACATTCCTGAGGGGGGCTACCGCCCCCCTCAACCCCTCGCTGTATCTCTCTTTGTATACCTATTTGTATATCATATAAAGTGTTACGGAATTGTAAATAATTGCATTTATTTTTGTATAAATTTTTTCAAAGAGGCTTAGTAAGTCGATAAAATGCTAATTTTGTGCATTTCTAGTCGTTTTAGCGTTAAAATAGCCTAATTTCCTTTAAAAACGCATTAAAAAGCACCATATAAGGGAAGAAATGGATTTGGCGCCAAATTTGGCGACTGTTTCCCTCCTTGACGATTTTTTTTGGCGACCTTGGCGAGAAAATCCTTATTAGGGATATACCAAATATGGAAGCTCTAATCTCATTGGCTGATGAGATACGATAATTTTCCAGAACAGTCTGTGTACGATAGAATAGTATAAAAGGAGCATTTTTTTAGCCAAGGCGGCCAATCTCAGATCTGTGTCAGTTTCGTCAAATGCTTGCTTTGCTTTGAGCCTCTTAGAATGAGACTTGCTTTATGTGTTATTGATAAACAGTTTGTGCTGTTGTTTTGCTGTTAACGGCTGTTTTTTTAGCTATGCTTACTGGTTGAATTGAAGCTGATACTTGGTTTATAGACCTGTATTTTTCTGGAACTTTCTGTGAATAAATCACTGAATTTTTGCAAGTTTCGCCTTTCATTCTCGGACAACTTACGAACCCCCAAGTACGCAACAATATGTATTCTTAATAAACGACGGTCTTGTATTATTTCCCTGAAATTCATAAATACCAAATTTCATACAAAAAAAAATTACATAGCATATCGGAAATATTTTGCGTAACCTTTAAACTAATTATCAATTCTATGCCCAATATTTTCAACAGGAAAACATGCTTTTAAAATTCTAATAAAATTTCATTATATTTGATGGCGTGTAACCATGTTAAAATACACTTTTAAGAAATGCCGACTATAGACCGTAATAGTACGAAATTCCTTTATGTATCCCGTAAAAGTAGCCACAGTCATTATAAACGCCAATAATAAGAATAAACCAAATTAATTATAAATCATTAATTTTTCAAACTAATTTGACATCATTTGGATGATTACAGTACATACTCGGAATTATTTTGTGTGGTCCCATAAATTATTTAGTCTATACATAACCTTTTTAAAGAGAAAACATGATTTTAAGCATCTTTATAATGTATGTTAATTTTATTAAGTTCAATTCAGCATAAACGCAATAAAGTGCGCGCTTAAATAAAAATTTGTCCATAGGCTTTAATGTTACGAAATTCTTTTGTGTGTCTCTGTAAACGAACCATAAACATTGTATACACCAGTAAAAACTATTCAGCTTATTTTGCGTTTAAAATTAATAATTGTTCCAAATGTAACATCGTATGGATGACTAAGTGACATTGTCAGAACACTTTTGTAAGGTCCTGTACATTAATTAGAAAGCTTAAGAGCACATATTTTCTTCAAACAACATAAGTTTAAGCATCTTACTCACGTAGTCTAGTTTCATTTTCTTCATTCCAAAGTAATGATATTGAAATGCGTTTAAACGAAATTCACCCAATACGCCTTAATGTTAAGAATTTCGGCGTGTCCCTGTACACAGTTTATAAAAAATATAGCAATAAAAATTATACAGCTACTTATATGCAAAGCTGGAACAAGTGCGCCAATTTGCAAGTCAATCTAAGGATTTTTGCGGCCGCTCTTGCGGTTTATACAAATTCTTCCCATAGGCCGTAAGGATAAGAAAAAATTTGGCGTGTCCCTGTACACGAACAACAAATGGAATACACACCTAACATTATACAGCTAATTCCGTTGGGCTCATGAATATGTGTACAAAATTGCAAGTCAATAGCGTTATTTTTGGGGCCGCTATCGCGTTACATACAAATTCTTCCCATAGGCCGTAACGATAAAAAAAAAACTTTGGCGTGTCCCTGTACACGAACTTAGCAGCTTTACAAGCTACTTATATGCAAAGCTGGAACGTGTGCGCCAATTTGCAAGTCAATCGAAGGATTTTCGCGGCCGCTCTTGCGGTACATACAAATTCTTCCCATAGGCCGTAAGGATAAGAAAAATTTTGGCGTGTCCCTGTACACGAACAACAAATGGAATACACACCTAACATTATACAGCTAATTCCGTTGGGCTCATGAATATGGGTACAAAATTGCAAGTCAATAGCGTTATTTTTGGGCCGCTATCGCGGTACATACAAATTCTTCCCATAGGCCGTAATGATAAAAAAAAACTTTGGCGTATCCCTGTACACGAACTACAAATGGAATGCACACCCAAAACTATACAGCTAATTTCGTGGGGATCATGAACATGTGTACAAAATTTCAAGTCAATAGCATGATTTTTGCGGCCGCTATCGCACGACAGACAGACAGACAGACGGGCGGACAGACGGAACCGAGAATCCTTTTGAGTCTCAACAGAGGGCCTCCACTGACGTTTCGGCAAAAATTGGATGTCAATAGCTTAATTTTTGCGGTGGCTATCGCGGTACATACAGATTCTTCCCATAGACCGTAATGATAGCAAATCTTTGGCGTGTCCCTGTACACGAACTACAAATGGAATACACACCTAAAACTATACAGCTGATTCTGTTGGGCTCATGAACATGTGTACCAAATTTCAAGTCAATAGCGTGATTTTTGTGGCCGCTATCGCGGTACATACAAATTCCTCCCATAGGCCGTAATGATATGAAAAACTTTGGCGTGTCCCTGTACACGAATTACAAATGGAATACACACCCAAAACTATACAGCTGATTTCGTGGGGCACATGAACACGTGTACCAAATTGCAAGTCAATAGCGTGATTTTTGTGGCCGCTATCGCGATACATACAAATTCCTCCCATAGGCCGTAATGATAAGAAAAACTTTGGCGTGTCCCTGTATACGAACTACAAATGGAATACATACCAAAAACTATACAGCTGATTTCGTGGGGCTCATGAACATGTGTACCAAATTTCAAGTCAATAGCGCTATTTTTGCGGCCGCTATCGCGCGACAGACAAACAGACAGACACATCCCAAAACCGTTTTGAGTCTCAACAGAGGGCCTCCACTGACGTTTCGGCAATAAATAAACAAATAGTGAAAATTAAAGTATTTTAAGTAATGTTTAGATTTCAAATAATCTGTTGTGGTACCTTATATGTTTCCTGGTACTGTACTGTTTACCCTAGTAGCACGAGTAGTTGGGCCAGCGTTGGCAAACTGTGGAACTCTTTATAAATTGTTGGGCTGACATGCCGACAATTATCCAAAGTAGGCCCAACAGTTTTAGAATTTTGTTAGACTAACGAATCGTTGGAAAACTACTGGGAAATAATAGATTGGCCTACAAACCATGACCAAACGGAGACCAAGATTTTTTTAAGCACTCTCGATGCAGAAGTTTGTTGTGAGATTGTTGTGAATTAGATTGTTGGGAGACGGTTGGCAAACAGGACATTTCTAACGGTTGGCCAATATGAAAGTGAGAAATTTGCCAATGATGACGAAACCATTTATGCTACTTAGGTATGGAAAGTTTTATTATTATTATTATTTTTATATTATATTACTGTAAAAGTCCTTCACCTCCCCACATATTTCTTTTTATATATTGCGCATATACTAATTAAACATGTTTATTCTTAATTTTAAAATTTCTTTTCAATTATTCAAAGAAATTGTATCCATACCGTATATAGGAACTTACAAATTTTAGTGATTTTTTTTTTCAAATATCATCCCCATATTTTTCTCAGAATACGGGAAAGTCCGTTCTCCATTTGTTTCTTTTAAAGTGATATAATTAATACACACATAGATTAACCCCTATACACTTCTTTTGCATATTAAGGGACAGTAAAACTCGGAATTATACTAATTACACAACGTAAAAATTTGGACACAAATAATATTTTGTCTATCATATACGGAGGAGAAAAAAATTTTCATTCTTAAGCAATTTTTTTTTAATAAGGTATAGTGTGCTAAGACACTATTTTGCTGAAATTTAAATAAAACTGCTTGTCAATTGTATACGTGTATGAATTAAGTGTAGCCTAAGTAAGATAAATACATAAACTAGTTAACATGAACTTCAAGAGGATTCAAGATACAGCCGTTTTTATCATTGGGCCTTATAAACGACGTTTTCAGCTACCTACATACAGTCGGCAACAAAAGTGTCCGAACACTAGCACAAATTCCTATGTAAAAAAAAAAAAATACACTTCATAGGGGTTTTGTTAAATAAATCCTTGTCGAATCCTATTCTTAGTCAGTGTAAGAACATGATTCGGTAAGGATTTATTTAACAAAACCGTATGAAGTGTACTTTTTTTACATAAGAATTTTTGCTGCTGTTCGGACACTTTTGTTACCGACTGTACTGGTGTCTAGTGATTGTCTGTTATTATAACCAGAAAATTCATCCGATTATCTACGTTGATCCTCGAAATAAGCGAATAAACCAATAATAAGAATAAATATTCCATTATAATGTACTCTATCTAACCACTTGTGTGGAGATATGACCGTCAATAATGCCCTATATAAAACTGAATGCTTTTGTGTGTCCCTGTAAAAGAATGAAGAATACTAATTTTCATACGATAATTATATGAAACACGCTTTTATGCTTATATATAATATTTATTTTTTTAAGCGACCTAGAGATGTTAATACATAAGGACAATAAATTTCGTCTGTAGACTTAATATATTAGAATGATTTTGAATATCCATGTACGCGAGTTTATTGTCCGATTTCATTAAAATTTTAAACAACATTCCTATGTGATAAAAACTGGAATACTGAGTTTGAATTCACGTGTTTTTTTAATAATGGGGATAAACACAAGGAAGCACACACACACATATATTTGTACTTATACACATACAGACACGCAGAACGAGATACATTCAGATACAAAGTCCAATCGCAGAAACTTGATTTTGGATATACAAAACCTGAGAATGTGTAACTCTATCAAAAACACAATTTGTGAAATTTGACCTCAAAACAATATTTTTTATATCACATATGGGTTACGTCTTTCGAGAATATTTTTGTTGCTATTCAAGAAGATTATTTCATAAAAAAAGAATATTTATGTAGTGCAATTGAAAAAATAAAATAAAATAAAAATCAAGCAAACTATTGAATATTGGTTTTTAAATAATTCAGTTTAAAACTATATTTTGTATAAGCTTATTATACAATATTACCTGTTTCAACTTCGGTTACCTTTCATTTATAAAATGAAAAGAGAAAACGTAGAATACCATTAAACTAGAGGACATCGATACATACATTTAAGTGATTTTCGTGTTCGTAATTATATAACATTGTGACAGTTTTTACATGGGTCAAATCCCTTATCAAAACGCGTTAAAACCTGGATCATAATTACGAGATTAGTGAATTTCAATACTTGTTCGTATGTCCTTTGATTTTTAAAAACTATAAATACGAATATGACTAAGCGGGTCATGTCGCTATAACGAGATTCTTTGAGATGGATGTTACATTTGTCGCTTTCATGACGAAATTGCGCAACTCAAAAAATCATGATTTTGAAGAATATAGTTCAAATACAATTTTTTGTAACTCAAAAAATCGCGAATTTTTGTTAAGCCGTTCTTTGAAAGACCCAAGCCGATATCTATGACATGTCAAAATGGCACGACGCAATTAATATTGGTTGCCTAGTTACACTATTAAAAAAATTCAGTTCACACTAGAATCACTATATGTGGTTATGTTATAAGCAATACCATAATGTAGTTCAACACAACATTTTAATTTTCCACTTCTTCCGAATGAATTTAAGTTGCACCGAAACTTGGAGCTACTATACATCCACTCACAAGGGAAGTGTTTCAGCGTACATGCAATTGTAATTTTGTTTGTATTCAGGCAATGACACCACTAACGCGCTGAAAAAAGGGTGTATGATTTCAATGAAATCTATGAAGTGAGATTGTGTGTGATTATGCTATTAAAAACCGACATTCATTACAATAAAAAAAGAGTTCTTTATTCAAGGAATCACTAACCATATGTTACTATAATAAAGTTATTAAAGTACATCCCTTTAAGAAGATAAAAATCTGTTATATAGTCCAGGAAGCACACTGTCAAAAAAAAAAAAAAAAAAAAAAAAAAAAAAAAAGCCCTGTTTGCTGCAGTTTGCTGCCAGAAATTTTCTGTATTTCAGAAAATTTCTGGTAACAAATTGCAGAAAACATGACTTTTTTTGACAGTGTATGAATCATTAAAACTCTTTTTGAAACCAAACCAAGCTTAAAATAAAGAGCATGGTCGAAAACATAGGGTAATGTGGAAATTTTGTGCAACCACTAACCGATAGGAAATTTAGCTACTTTTATGAAAATTAACGAAACAGAATTAGCGGGCAAGAAAGCGCCGTATAGTGTCAGGGTGTTAGACTTGAGACTTCAGTTCGATACCCGCCACAGTCGGATTTTGAGCTTTTTTAAAATTTAAAATATAATGTCAATATTTCGTTCAACATAAAATTACCAAATCATGGTAAAAGGTTAAAGCATCGGATGGTTGCAGTTACTTCAGTGCCAAGTTTTAGTTCAAACTAACTCCAAATTTTTGACAGTGTATAACAGTGTATAAAAGTGTATAATTTTTAACAGTGTATACAGTCGGCAGCAAAATTATTGAAACACTCATCCAAATTTTTACTTCCCCCCCCCCTTAGTTTGATCGCAAATTTTTATCAACTTCCTTTTTTTATGAACAGTATAAGACTAAGACCATGATACGAAAAATATTTACTTAATAAAACAGCATTAGGTGCACATCTTTGAAATAGGAATTATTGCTAACGCTTCAATAATTTTGTTGCCGACTGTATTTATGGTTTGTACCTGGAGTTTAGTAATTTTGTGTTAATACATGTTTGTCATAATAGAGACGATATATATATATATATATATTTTTTTTTTACGTAGTAAATTATCCGAAAGTTCTGTCCAATGAAATAACTATATCTTGCGCGATAGAATATAAATCTGTGTCTTTTAACATAAATTTAACATTATTGAAGGTTACGTGTTGAGATGAGTATCGTGCGTCAGTTGGCGGGTCAAGTACGTTCCTAATTTACCATACCTTCTTGCTGTCCTAACACAAGTGATAAAATGTAAATATCCATTTTCACTTTTCTACACTATTTCCATAAATCGCAGAAAGTCTGTAACATGCTTAATAAAACTTATCTCACTGGGGATAGGGAAATAAAAATCATACAAGTTTTTCATATTACATAATGAAATAAATAACTAAAATGTACCAAATTAATTCCTACAAAATTCGCAAAAATATATTCTTTATTTATTTAATAATATATATAGGATTTCTTTTGACAAAATTCATAAAAATGGAATTAAGGTTTAAGTTTATAGTAGAATTAAAGATATAGCAGGTATATTTAACTCCAAATTAAATGTAAAATCTTTCTTCTAAACATGTAAAACTGTGAATTAAATATGAGGTAGAAAATGAACTGTTAAATCTTAAAAACTTTCGAAAGTTAATCAGCTAGTATGTTTTAAACTCTTCGAGGGAGAAATGTAATATTATTAAATAAGTTTTAAAAAAAATTCCTTTTAAAAATGAGTATGAGTAAAACAGATTTTTGTATAATATCTTAAGTTATTTTAATAGGATTTTTATATTTAACATCAAAGACTCTTGTCAAACAAAATAATCTCAGAAAAAAATATGTAATGAACTTTAGACTTAAAGCTGTAACTTTCATTAAAAAAAAAGTTTAAAAGAATGTCTAAAGAATTCTTTAAACATAAGTTTTTGATAAAGTTTTAATTAATTTCAGTAAAGTATGTTCTTATTTTATACTTCGTAATTAATTGTAATGGTTATACTTTTAATATTCGAATGAAAAGAATTCTAGAGTTTCGGTCTTTTTGGGGTTTTATTTACCGCTTATTTTATGTTTATTATTACATTGTTTAAAAAATGGAACTTTGCTGCCAGAAATTCTCTGTAATTTTGGAAAAAAGTCGTAAATTACGGAAAAATTACGTTGACAAAACGTATTTTTCTCTAATTACAGTGAATTTCTGGTAGCAAAGTTCCATTTTTTAAACAGTGTATAACACTTAGTTGTTTGTAAGTTACGTTAAGTAAAAATGAAACATAACTTTTTAAGTTAGATTACAGTGGCTTCATATAAATATATTAATTTTATTTCTAATATAAAAATTTATAAAAAAAAAATTAAAAAAAATGATGAATGTAGATATTATATTTTCGAAAATGCGTTGAAAAATGAATTTCTTAAATGTATATTTTGAGTTTTATACTATTGTGTACGGAAGAGATTAGAAATTTTTAATTTTGGTTTGTGCTCATTTTCAAATAACTATTCGTAAATACATAATCCCACAAATTAGGGAAAAAAAAAATCATTATATGAGGACACCATTTTAGATATTAAAAATAATTGCAATAATAATAATATTGATAATAAAATTTACTCTGTAATGTAATTTTTTCGTATTTTACATTCTTTTACTTTCTGTTCTTTTGCTTTTTGAATTTACATTTTTTTTTCCATTCTGTTACTTTTATTTAATTCATTTTATACCGTATTTTTATTTCTTGGAAAAAAGTGCAAAATCGAAGTATTTATAGTAAAAATATAAAACCTAAGAAAATTTTATGCAGAATAAATAACAATTTACTTGCAAACGAAATAAATATAAATATCTAAAATACACAAAGAAAGTAAAGAAAAATATAAAATAAAATTATTTCACCAAGAACGCCTATTTTACAATCGTGTTCTTTGAAAATAAATCCCCCCCCCCAAAAAAAAACAAACAAACAAACAAACAAACAAACAAACACACACACACACATATATATATATGTGTGTGTAGAGAGAGAGAGAATATAAAATGTTGTAAGAGCGATAAGGTTTGTTTGTACATTACCCCCACCACCTACCCCCAGCAAAAAGACAGCAAATGTTTGGAAAGTGAGAAAGAAATTAAAAGAAAACTATTTCCATAGCAGTTAAAAAAAAAGGAATTTGATTACACATATATTTATTTAAAACTGTTTATTATATATGAATAACAAATCATGAAAAAATAAAACATAATATAATTGTCCTTATTTCATTGAATTAATGTTAATTTTTCATAATGGTTAAATAAATGTATGTTCTTTTTTATTGTACGTCGTTGGTTTGGACCAGATATACGAACTTAGATTCTTTTTGTGTGTGTGTTGTGAGCTAAGTTTACCAGAATCTGACAAAACTTTTGGTACTCTAGGCTAAATGTAAGAAGTAAATATCCTTTTTTTTTTTTTTTTTTTTTTTTGAAAACAAATTTTTTCATGTGATAGATCGAAATAAATAAACCAAAATCTACTAAGTAAAATTTTGGTTGGGTGTAGATAAGCATTTGAAAATTTTCAGTGTAAAAGGAAATATGAATTATTATCTAAGATATTTGTTAAAGTGCTTACTTTTATCTGCAGAAAAAAGTATGCTTAAGACATATTCGTTTAAAAAACAATTAAAACAAATTACTTCATATAAAATATAGAAAAATTATATTCCATATTTATTCAATAATATATAAGATATTTCTTTTAGCAGACTTCCTAATAATGATATTAAGTTTTAGGTTTATACTGTAATCGAAAAAAAAAGTAACAGCTATATTTAACTTAAAATTAAATGCAAAAATTTCCCTTTAAACAAGTAAAACCAAGGATTAAATATTAAGTAAAAAAAGGGGGACTGTTAAAACTTAGAAAAAAGTTCTAGAGTTAATTATCGAAAATATTTTAAGCTCTTTGAAACATAACTGTGAGATTATTAAAGAATTTTAGAGAAAACACCTCTATAAGCTGAATAGATTTTTGTGTGATATCTTACGTTATTTTAGAAGATTTTTTTAGAATTGAATTTTAGAGACACTTGTTGAAGAATAAATCCCAGAAAAAGTGCGCAATGAACTTTTGCATTAAAGATGTAATTTTCATTAAAAATAAATAAAGAAAGAAAGAAAAGAAAAGAAAAGAATGTTTAAAGAAATCTTTTAAACATATGTTTTTGTTAAAGTTTTAAGTACTTTCAATAAAATAGATTTTTAATTTATACTTCATTATTAAACGCAATCATTATCATTTTAATATTCGAATGACAGGAATTTAAGAGTAATATTTCGATTATTTTGGGGGTTTTATTGACGGCGCGTTTTATGTTTACAGAACAATAGTACAGCTATAATAGTTCTTACTTAAATATTTGTAAGTTACATTAAGTAAAAGAAGAAACACTACTTTTTAAATGAGATCGCTGTGGCCTCGTATAAGTATTTTAATTTTACACATAAAATAATTAATTATTTAAAAAAAAATGATGAATATAGATATTTGCTTAAATTTGCTTAAAAGTGAACATGTTATGTGTATATTTTCAGCTTTATTGGCTAGCAAAAAAAAAAATATATATATATATATAATAATAATAATTATAATAACAATAATAATAATTTGTGTTTGTGCATGATTTAAAGTAACTGTTTGTAGTTATATAATCTCGTAAATTGGAAAAAACTATACTATCTGAAGACACTATTAATAATAATAATAATAATAATAATAATAAAATTAATACTCTAATGTAATTTCTTTTCTTATTTCGCATTCTTTCCATTCTGTTACATGCATTTAATTTATATTATTACTTATTTTTATTTCTTCGAAATCTGTAATAAAGAGAAATATCTCTAAAGAAAACATAGAAACTACGAAACTTTTCAGAATCAGTAAAAATTTACATGCAAACGAAATAAATATAAATATTTAAATCCACATAAAAAGGAAAGAAAAACATAAAATAAAATTGCCTCGCTAAGAACGCATATATTACAATCGTGTTTTCTAAAAATATATTTCTAAAAAGAAAAGAGCGTAAAATGTTGTAAGCGTGATAAGTTTTATTTGTACACTTTTTTTTTTTTCATTGCACACGTTTGGACTTACAGGAACAAAAACAAATGTCAGTAAAGCGACAAAAAAATTAAAAAAAAAAAAAAAAAAAAAAAAAAAAGAAAGAAAAACAATTTCAGTGACAGTCAACAGAAAAAAAAAGCCGATAGATGTTTGATTAAAACATATTCTTTTCATATAAATTCTTTTAAGCGAAAATTTATTAATCTTCAGACTAAAATATAATACATACTTTTACATAAAATCGTTTATTATATCTGCTACTCGGAGGTAAAGGACACCATGTGACAAAACGGTAATTTTTTAGGAATGATGTTAATGATGTTATCATCATCATATTAATCCATTTCAGCATTTATCAATCCACTGCAAGATGAAGGTCTCTCCTAGGTGATTCCAAACTGCCCTGTGTTCTGCTATTCTTCTCCATTCTGCTCTTTCGTTGTAATGAGATACATTTGTCCTGAATAAAGAAAATGGACATGTTTTTATTTTACACTGTTCTCTTTCCTTTATAATAAGTCGATGTAATAATTAATGCTTCTATATAAAGTAAGTTATGCACATTAAAACAAGGTGTTAGCTCTTTTCACAAAATGGGCATGATATTCTTTACCTCTTTGGTACAAGTATATGAATAGTACAATATAAAAAAAAGAAAATCTAATTTTCCTTTTTTATTGAATAAATGTTAATGTATTACAATGGTTATATTAAATAAATATTTTACTTTATTGTGGGTTACCAAATTGGGCCGGATTGCGAATTTAAAATAATTTTGTATGGCTTACCCGACTTTCTCAGAACTATGTTTAAGTTACACTATAGATAAGGAGTTAAAACCCATTATGTGTTCTAGAAAAATAAAGATTACACAAGCCATTTCATATGGTAGAATGATATTTATAAACCAAAATCTACTGAGTAAAATTTGATTGGGCGCAAAATTAGTAAAAAGGCATCTGAAATATATTCTTCTAAATAATTTTACACAAAATTCATGCAATACAAATATATTATTAATTTATTGAATTAATTTTAGTTATAAATGCAAATGATTTTTTATCTGGTAGAAATTATATCACTAAATGCCGAAAGAAAGTCAACTTTTTGCAAAAAAAAAAAAAAAAAAAAAAAAAAAAGAATTTGTTTTTTGTTTTGTTAAAAAATGAAAAAAAAAATCAATAACTTTGTTTTACATTATCAGAGATCTATGGTTCAATCATTCGTTTTAAACACACTAACAAGATCTTTGGAAAGATACATATTGAAAATTCCCCCCCCCCCCAAGGAGGAGGGTTCTTCTCGCCCAGAGGGGGGGGGGAGAAGGGTGAACCGATGCTTCCATATACACAAACTTTTTTCTCTAGTTTAATACTACTATTTCAATAATTCATATTAATTTTATAATAAAATGTTAAAATAATTCTCATTATGTACATTTATAAGAAATTTTGTCCTATTGTGCCATGTTAAAAATTTCAATAAACTGGGATCACAACTCCACCTGTACAGCGATGGATTCCAAAATATAATCAACACCAGTTTATGTCAGGGTCCAACTAAATATTAAAGTTGGTTAAATTTCGTTCATTGGATCGTGAGATACAGCGCCCGCAAAATGTGTGAAACACACACACAAGCACACAGACACACATTTTCTAAAAACAGTTAAATCGTGTTCAGGTCACCCTAAAACGTGTAAATACATCGAAAACTGGAGTTTGAAAATTTTCACAAATTGAATACTTTCTCTCTCGACGTATAGAAGAAAGTAATAAATGAAAATAATAAAAAAAAAAATGAAAATAATAATAATAATAATAATAAATAAAAATAAATACACATAATATTCATTTAAGTAACCATTAATATAAATGAACATTAATTCATATAAAATACCGAAAAAAAAATATTTTCCATTATTAAAAATGATATATTAGATATTTATTTTCGTCAAATTTTCTAATAATGAGATTAACTTTTACATTTATACTGGAATGGAAAAATAACAGTTATATTTAACTTCCAATTAGATGCAAAAGTTTTCTTCTAAACATGCAAAACTATGGATTAAATTTGAAGGAAAAAATGAACTGTTAAATCTTAAAATCTTTCAAGAGTTAATTAACTAACATACTTTAAACTCTTCGAGTGAGAAATGTAAGAATTATTAAATAAGTTTAAAGAAAACTCCAATGTAAGATTAGTAGAAGAAAAAAGATTTCGTATGATATCTTACGTTATTTTAATAGGATCTTTATATTTTAGTTTAGAGATTACTGTCGAAAAAAAAAAATCGCAGAAAAAAATGTGTAATGAATTTTTGCCTTAAAAATGTATTTACCCAAAAAAAGTGAAAAACCTAGAAAATGTTTTATGATTTTTCTTAAACAAAATATTTTTTATTAGGTTTTAATTAATTCCAAAGAAATAATTTCTAAAATTTCTTTATTATACTTGTGTTTGTAATCATACTATTATTCTAGCAAAAAAGTCTTTATAGGTTGGATCTTTATAGGTTTTGTCTAGGACTTATTTTCTATTTACATTATTATATTTTATACTAGCAGACTACGCCCGCTTCGCTGGTCACTGTATTTAAATGAATTTTCGAAGGAATTGAATTAATACTTATTTTTTTATACCACATTATAGAAAAAAACTAAAAAAAAAAACTAAAAATAAATAAATAAATAAATAAACTGAAATTGCTCCAAACTTCGTTTCGGGTACCCACTGTCTACGGCATCTCTTTTCCCTCCCGCACTGCATCAGGTCTAGGTTTCCCATGCCTGTAGAAAGATCTTTCCCGGACACTTCAATCTGGATATTTATCGACGACGATTTCAAAGATGACTATATCTCAGCATCTATTAAATATTTCAGTTTTGAAACATGTATTTTATAGCAAATGCTACTTACACTATATTACAATTTGATTCCGACCAGTAAAATAAAATAAAATAAAATAAAAAGTAGATTAATATATATATATATATAAATTTTAATCAATTTAAACCTTTTTACTATGTATATACTACCATTTTTCCCGATAAATACTGTAAATAAAAAGAAATAATTTATAAATAAAAGTTTTTTCTTTTAAAGGAATTAAATAAAAAATGAAAAATAAGAAGTTGTTCGACTATAAAAAAAAAAAAAAAAAAAAAAAAAAAAACTAAACATAACTGCTATAAATACGTTTTTAAATTTAAAACTAATTATACTTAATTTTTTCTACTGCATTACGATTTTATTTTCAATAAATATAACAAAAAAAGAAAAAAATCTCCTTTAAATGAACGTATTAAATAAAAATAAGTTACGTAATAGCCGTTGCTAAGATACGCAGACGATTGAAGCAAACGAATAAATCTATGAAAAATGAAACAAAAAAGTCAAAATTTAAAATCGAAAAAAACATTAATTAAAAAAATTCATATTCGGAACTCGAAAAAAAACCTCAATGAGGTGTACACCTGCAGGGTCCCAGGTACCTATATGCCAAATTTGGAAGCTCTGCGATCAGTAGTGTGAGCACCAGAGCGCAGACAGACCCATTTACAGACACACACACAGGTACACACACACACAGACATTTCTCTTTATTTATATAGATAACAGTTCATATTTATAGTTTGTAAGTTACATTAAGTAAAAATTAAACATTACATTTAAGTAAGATCATAGAGGTTATACATAAGTATTTTGATTTTATATCCAATATGAATAATTATTTCAAAATAAAATATATTAAAATTGATGAATATAGCTATTTTATTTTCGAAAATGTTTTTAAACTTGAATTTGTTTAATGTACAGGGTGGTTCAGAACCAATTGAAAATTTTAACTTGTTATATATTATTTAAAGAAGCAGGGAAAAATAAGTAAAAGTGTCTTTAAATACAATCAAGTACGCCATTTTATTTTACGACTAATTACAAAGTTCTTTTTTGAAAGCTACATGAGGTAGATGGCCTCCTCTTACATCGATGCATTGCTGCAATCATTTTACGAAGTTGTCGTAAAACGCGTTTACAGAGATGCTCTCTGAAGTTCAGAATTTTACTTTAGATAGGACTTTCTCTAATTTTTAATTTAAATTAATTATATGGCCTGATTTATTTTAGTATTTGTGGGACGATTAGCATACTGCTTCTCCATGTGGCAGAAATTTATTATGTTTTCTGTGACAAGCTTCATCAACACCAAAATCTTTGTGCAGGAATAATTTGTGAAGTTAACATTTACGAATTCAAAATAAATTATTTTTAAATGGTAAATAATATTCATCATAACCAATGTATTTAAATTTTAACTAGGCACAAATGCATATATCTGCACTATTGCAAGAAAATACTCTCTCTCTCTTTTTTTTTAAAAAAAAAGAAAGGTGAAAATAAATCTATTAATCTTAATTGCTTCAGATTTTTTGTTCACATTAATGTACAATATTGTTTATAAAATATTAAATGAATTTAAACCATCAAATGCAGTAACACATCAAAGATAATCTGCAAATTTTTTTTAAGGCATTTCAATCATGAAACGTCTAAATTAAACAAATGTTACAAACACTTTTAAAATTTCCTTACTTTTTTTTATATTAAATATATATATTTAAATACACAAATGCACTTATTTCATAAGGAGCAAACCAAACAACATAAAATATAATACAGAACTCAAAATTAAAATACAACAAATTAAAAGTAAAAATTAATATAGAATACTGAATATCATAATGAAATATAAACAATTTACAACCTTTATAGTTTTTGAGATTATTAGAAAGATGCAAGATAACATTCTAATACACAAGATTCATTTCTTATATTATTTACAAATAGCATAAAGATGTATATTTGAAATCTAAAAAATGTGATTTGACATTAAAGAATTCAGAATGTATAATTAAACCATCATTTAAATACATAAAGTAAAACAGAATAGGACAAGATCTAAGTAACACAATTATAGACAAAGCATAGTCGAAATATTTGCATAAAGATTGAGGCAAGTGAAATATTTAATTTTTAAGGAAATGTTGAAATGGGATATGTAACATATTTCATGGATAAAATCTATAATAGAAAATAATGATTACGGATGAATGAAATAAATGGAAACCAATTAAAAGTAATATTTGATATTGATATCTATACGAATAAGTAAATAAAAATAAATAAATAAAAGCATTTGCTGTTTAATTAGTATTTATTCAAAACACTACTATTAGATAAAATTCCTTTTGCTTAATATATATATATATATAATATGACGTACCAGTTCGTGAATCAGTTTAAAAGGAGTACTGAGCTGAAAAAGTTGTTGGAAAGAAAGGATGGTTTAGAGAATTGGTTTCATGAGTTTTTTTTTTTTTTTTCATTTGGTCTTGAGAGGTGAGGGGTACGTTGCATGCGTAGAACTAGTTTAACCCTGCAGTGCATGTTGTAAGCCCTGCCGCCTGTCTCCATATTAATTTTAATTTCGCTCTGTTTCATTTTTAGTTCTGGTTTATGTTAAAGATGTTTTTCGTACTCTATTTGGTTTTAGTTTGTTTATTAATTTCGTTAAGTTTTTGTTGACTTGTTTTATTCTTGAATTTTATGTTTAAATATATGATTTCGGAGTTGGTTTTGCTTTTCAATGGGACGTTTATATATATATATATATATATATATATATATATATATATATATATATATTCAACAAAACCTTTTGTTTGATTTTTATTTAAAATAATTATTTAATTTGCAATATTTCAATAAAAAAAAAAATAAACATTTTTTAAAAATTCAAATGCTTAAAAAATGAAATGAACAAGCTGTAGAAACTAATGATACAAGTATTTTTGTAAAATAAATTAATATATTTTTTTAACGACTTCATATGCTTAAACAGCAAAATTTAAAGCTAAGAATTTTAATCACAATTAAAATAATTAATGATTAGTAAAGAAAACAATTAGAAAAGTTACCAGTTTTATTACTTAACCCTTATACTGGAACATCGGTCTCTGAGACCACTAAATGTTAGGCTTTGTGTGGGGACTTGCGGATGCATATTCCTAGAACAGGGTACCGGCATGTTTGGCGATAAATATCCAAGACGCCAAGGGTGACTAACTGAAGCACTAGTACGACGTAAAATGCACTTAACCTGTAGAGGATGGCATGTCTCAGAACAACCCTTAGGGGTGAGTCCCGAACCGCCGCCAATTATTCACAGCGTGGAGCTAGTGCAGCATAAAACCCGCTCAAACAAGGGAAGCTACCCTTGGGGGTTGGCAGTCAGCAAGAGCGGAACCCTTTAGTATTCAAGAGAAACCTGTAAAATGTTATTAGAATATTAGGAATCTCAATTTTTGATCGCACACATTACGTAGAAATGTCAGTAATTGAGAATTCTTTCTGAAAGTTTAAGTTCGATTGGTTTTGTTGGTATTAGGTAGAATTAGAGTGCTATGAAGAAAGTTGAGGATGGAGTTACGAGTTTTAGGGAAGTCGTGAGTTTCTAACGAAATTATGGTTTTCGGCGAGTTTTTGGTGTTAGAGTTGGATTGGAAAATACTTTAGGTAAAGTTTTGTTGCGATGATTTATTCAAAGTATTTTTCCTGTCGTCAGATATATTTAACTAGCAAGTCATTGAAAGCAAAGAAGAGTTAACTGTAGGAAGTCTTCCTGAGACAATTCATTCACAAGCGAGTCATTGCATGGAGTTTCCTTGAGGAGTTATCTGATCTTTTAAAGCTATATTTTATCAGTAGCTATCATTTTTATCCACTTTTACTCATTGCGCAGTACTAATGCGACATTAAATCCAATCAGCCATATAATATACCCTATCGTCCCAATGATACGTCACGATTGAAAAGTAAATTTATGGATGCAAGAATTCATTACTTATCGCACAAAATTTCGCCAAAGTACCTTTATTTCAAAAAACGGTCTGTGAGACCGATGTTCCTGGTAAGCATGATGAAAACATGTTCCGGCCAAAGGGTTAAGATACCCATTAATATTTATTGCTAAGACCTACATATAAAATGCTAAAAATCAATAAGTATTTTTTAGATTAATTTCTTAATTTTCTATTTTTTTAAGCAAGATTTGAAGCTTCATTTTTTATTTTGCGTATAACTTTAGACGTTATAAATTTCCTCATAGTCTTATTTCTGTATATATTTGTGAAATGTATTGCATAGTTTGAACCAAACATTAAAATTAATGCAGCTTTTAAAAATTTACGCGTATTTACTACCACGCACGTATGCACGATTCGCGTACATTAAAGAAAAAAATCACTAGATGCAGCTAATTTGTCGTGCGCAAATCAGAAAATGTATGAAAATCGGTACAGCAGCAATCACGCACTTATTAAAAAAAAAAAAATAAAAAATCACTGGATGCAGCAATTTTGTTATGCATGAATCTGAAAATGCATGAAATATGAAATTCGGAAAATGGTCGCAAAGCCACATTCTTTCGAAAAAACACCTTTTTGCAACACAATAAATACGCACAACACGATCGGCAGGCGTGGCGTGAAAACAAAGTTTGGAGACACGAAAATGAAGTTCCGATGTGAAGAGGTTAGCAGTGAAAAGCGTCGATACACCGAATCATATCACCGCATCACGAATCGCTAATGCATGCCGTATCAAAGCTAACCCAAGTTAGTTACATCCGCTTTATCTCCTCTCCTTATTCAGGATTGAGGCGATCGTATCTGCAGAAACGAAAATTTGTTCTGCAGAACAGTTTATAAACCACTCTCTCTCTCTCTCTCTCTCTCTTAACACAATAGCACAATTTATTTGACTTAAGTTAAATCTTTCTGCAAGAACATGTCTGTTTCTGCGACATTGTCGCCGTGTCGCCGTGTTTCTGCCACGGGGCTTCTTCTTTTTTTTGGGCCGACATGCTCAAGGTTTTAATTCTTTTTCGCCGCCCAGACTCAAGTTGACAATGAACAGAACAGATCCCCTGTTGCACTTAGGATTTTTCAAGGAGTGTGCTTTTCTCTTTTTTTTTAGTACTAGAAGGACTATTAATTTCAATTTGGATAAAAATGTGGTCGCCAGTTTTTATAGGCCACTTTTGTGTAACACTAAAAAGGGAAAAATAAATGAGGAATATTAGTCATATACTTACGAATTCGGTACAGAATGAAAGGGACGACTTTCTTAAATCCAGGGATGCAAACAGCCTTTCGACACGACTGTTAGATATTTTAAAACTAACTAAAGTATGAAATTTAGGTGGTGCCACTTCATTTTAATTCCTTTCAGTCATTTTAAAAAGTTACGTGACCCAGTTTTACGGTCAAAAAAATTTAAATTAAAAATTAATTAAAATTAAAATTAGAAAATAAAAATAAAAAATTTATACACTGAAATTAGTAGTCCTCCATATTTTACTAAATTTTGTCTTTGACAGTATTTTTTCTTTATATTAGTTTTTTTCCCCACTACTGGTGCTTTCCTCTGAATAATCTCTAATCATGCGAGGATTTATGCAGAGACCAAATTCTAAATTAAAAGATTTCGTCTTATTTTTTTTTTCTTTTCTGAAAATTTATGCTGTCATTCCTTTTTTTGGAGGTAAAGATTTTTCGCATGTATTCCAAAGCATATCGTTGTCTTGTCTCATCAATGATTACAACTCTGTTACGAATAGTCCGCTTGAGTTCTTGAATGAGGTCCTACGGAGGTGCGTGTTCAAGACACGTTTGAATCAATGGCTTGATGTAAAAAGAGTTCATGTGTTAGGTGTGTTTTCAGAAAAAAAAAAAAAAAAAAAAAAAAAAAAAACTTGTAATCAGAGGTAAATAAATGGCATATTGGTATTTACGGACATTCTGCTTATATAATATGCGACAAGTAGAAAAATGTTAGCTGGCTCCACGCCAAACGGTATATTTGGAGCTTTAAATTATTGTCATTGCGGAAACAAGATAACAATTTTTACTTTCTTCTATATGTAATACTAGCAGGCAACGCCCGCTTCGCTGGTCCCTATTTTTAAATGAATCACTATAATGAATTCTCAAAATTGCATTAATTTTTATCACGTGAAAAAAAGAGAAACAGAATCTGATTAGGAAAAATGTCGCACCGGGTTCTCACTGCCTTCGGAAAAAATTCCCAAAATGCTCTAACCCTTACTTCTATTATTTTCCCACTTCGCCCCCCCTCCTGTCTATCCTAATAGTTTTACAAATTTGAAAATATCCGCAATCGATTTGTAAGTATCAAAAACCTCTATGAACCAGTTTTGAACGATATATCTCTATTTTTATTTTTTTGCCGCTCTACTCCCCCCCCTTCACGCCCTCCCAATAATTTTAAAAATTCGAAACTATCAGTAATCGATTTGTAGGTATTGGAAAACTCTATGTACCAATTTTGAATGATCTAACTCTATTTGCTTTTTATTTGCCCCTCTGGCCCCCCTTCCCGGCCCTCCTAATATCTTTACACTTTCAAAAATATCCCCATTCGACTTGCAGGCCTCTAAAACCTATCTGTACCAATTTTGAACGGCCTAACTGTATTTCTGTTTGTTTTTGACCATAGCCCCCTCCCTTACCGCCCCCCCTAATAATTTTAAAAATTCGAAAATATCCGCAATCGATTTGTAAGTATCGAAAACATCTATATACCAAATTTGAACGATCTAACTCTATTTTTATTTTTTGCCCCCCCTCTCCCCTCCCCCTTTTCCGGCCCTCCTATTAACTTTACACTTTCGAAAATATCCCCATTCGACTTGCGGGCATCTAAAACCTATCTGTACCAATTTTGAACGGCCTAACTGCATTTCTATTTGTTGTTGCCCCATAGCCCCCCTTGCCACCTCACCCCCTTGCCGCCCCTCCTATTAATTTTACAAATTCGAAAATATCCGAAATCGATTTGTAGGTATCAAAAACCTCTATATACCAATTTTGAACGATCTAACTCTATTTTTATTTTTTTGCCCCCCTCTCCCTCCCCCCCATCCTGCCCCACCTAATAACTTTACACAATCGAAAATATCCTCATTCGACTTGCAGGCCTCTAATACCTATCTGTATCAATTTTGAACGCCCTAACTGTATTTCTATTTGTTTTTGCCCCTTAGCCCCCTCCCCCCCCTGCTGCCCTACCTGGGGGATGAATTTCTAAAATTCCAGAAATCGGTTTTTAGATATTTGAATTAGCAATATTTTAGAGCAAAAATTTCACGCATATCTATTTTTTTGTTTGAGATATATAGGATTATGCGAAATCACGTTTTACGCATGTGAAATCACGTTTTGCCCCCTCCGCCCCCCTTGGGGACCGAATTTTAAAAATTCCAGAAATTGGTTTTTTGACTTTTGTATTAGCTATATTTTAAAGCAAAAATTTTACGGATATCTGTTTTTTTGTTTGAGATATGAAGGTTTTTGTGAAATCACGTTTTGCCCGCACTCCCCCCCTTGAGGGGCGAATTTTGTAAAATCGCTTCTTAGTGGATGCCTACGTCATAGAAAGAACATTGTCACAAACTTTCATGCTTCTAGGTCCAGGGGTTTGGTCTGGGCGTTGATAGATCACCCCCTCACTCACTCACTCACTCAGGAAGTGTTCTTTTATATATAGAGATAGAGAAAGTATTGGATTCGTAAAAATTTTCGACCTCGGGTTTTTGATGAATTTACACGTTTTGAGAGGTGTAGAACACAATTTGACCATTTTTAGAAAATGTCTGTCTGTCTGTCTGTGTGTGTGTGTGTGTGACAAAATTTTGTGGCAACTGTATCTCAAGAACTACTGCACCGAATTTCATACAAATTGGCATGTAGTTGCACCTTGACATAAATTAGTGCCTATCAACTTTTGGTAAAAATTGTCTAACAGGTTCCGTTGCCATCCCGCTTTTTCTAAATTTTTAACATGGTGATATAGGACAAAATTTTGTATAAATGTGCATAAAGAGAATTATTTTTTAGTACTCATTATGAAATTTACAAGAATTATTTATAATAGAGATAGTCAACTGGGAAAAAAATTTTGTATGCGTAGGAACCTCGCCACCCCCCCTGGGGGGGAAGTCCACCCTCGAGGGGAGTAAATTTTCAAGATGGGTATCTTTCGAAAGGTCTCGTCAATACCTTTAAAACGAATGGTTGAACTATAAATCTGTGATAATTTAAAACAAAGTTATCGATTTTTTTTACTTTTAACAAAAAAAAAAACTTTGAAAAAAATCGTATTTTTTTTTTTTTTTTTTTTTTTTTTTTTTTAACGAAATTTAATTAGACTTGGTATTTAGTTGGCCCCTGACATAAACTGAAGCTGATTAGATTTGGGGATCAATCGTTCAACAGGTGGCGCTGTGATCGTATTTTTTCTAAACTTTTAACATGGCAGCGGGGGGGGGGGGTGTAAATTTTCAAGATCGGTATCTTTCGAAAGGTCTCATCAATACCTTTAAAACGAATGGTTGAACTATAAATATGTGGTAATTTAAAACAAAGTTATCGATTTTTTTTACTTTTAACGAAAAAAAAAAAACTTTGAAAAAAATCGTATTTTTTTTTTTTTTTTTTTAATATTCTTACTGCGTGAATTTGTATAGGAAAATATAGAAGAAAGTCTTGTGGTGGCCACAACATACTAGTTTATACATGTTTTAAAAGTAATGGACCATATTCCCACTTTGGGTTTGAGGCTACAAGAAATCAACTGGTTAGGCAAACAATGCTCAACTCTACCATAGCAAAGCATTGTGGCTTGCAAAATTTTATCTTGCACTATTATTTATAAGAGTTACAGATTATATGAAATTGAAGTAAGAGTGACACAGTGATACTTTTGTTTCCTTTTTAATCCAGTTTCAGTAATATACTTTAATATTAATCAACATATGTAATATTAAAAGTTGCCATGTGAACTGTGGCGATGTTAACAAATGAATGGATGTTCCATTTAATAAATTCCTTTATTAAAGTGATTGAAATTCTAATTAATTAAGCTTTGATGTCTATATATATGTGTGTGTGTATAAAATGTTCTTATTAATCTTTTATTCATTATATACCGGCTGATCCAAAAGTCAGGACAAACTTTAAAAATGAATAATTCGAAAACGAATCAAGATACAAAGATACGGTTTGCACCAAACGGATGAAAAAGAAACCGGGTTTTGTGTGGCAGCGAAAAAAAATTAGTTCTGTTGGCGACCAACAGATGGCGCTATAGTGTTTTAATTCACCAAAAGATGATTTACAAATGAAAAATGTGTTGATAACTTACAAGTCAGCTTAATTACAGTTAATTAGTACTACTACAATAACTGCTCAATGTGCTGTCCATCATTCAGAAGTACAGCTGTGAGACGATTCACCACACCGTTCACAGGATTTAGCTGCATTTCTTGCGTTATGGCAGACACATTTTGGCGGATGCCATCTTTCAGTGCTGCTGGTGATTCCGGTTGGTCGCGGTACACTTTTGACTTCAAGAATCCCCACAACCAAAAGTCACAGGGTGTCAGATCGGGAGATCTTGGAGGCCATGCGTGATTAAAGTAGCGACTGAGAATGCGATATTTCGATGCACGTAAGCTTCGACAACCATTACCTGCCGCAGTTGCTCCTTTTTATATCGTTTGTTGCTTTGCATTATCCTACATCAGAAATCCGACAGCGCCATCTGTTGGTCGCCAACAGAACTATTTTTTTTTTCGTTGCCACACAAAACCCAGCTTCTTTTTCATCCGTTTGGTGCAAACCGTATCTTTGTATCTTGATTCGTTTTCGAATTATTTATTTTTAAAGTTTGTCCTGACTTTTGGATCCCCCGGTATATATATATATATATATATATATGTGTGTGTGTGTGTATACATAAAATGTTCTGCAATTTTATGATATGGAATAGTCTTAACTTTATCCTTCGATTCAGTTGTTTACATTTCTCTTTTGTTCTTGTTTGAACAGATATCTGATTTTTAAGTTTCACTGGAGAAATATTTAGGAAAATGTTATGCGTAACAATAAAATGGCCATCTTGAATCTAATTGGTTTACAAAATATCGGCCACGTGTTCGGCGATTTTACCGACTGTGACGTCACAGGAATATTGTCCATTATTCTAAAATAAATAATCTCGTAAATTGTTAAAAAAAAAAAAAATATTTTTATTTATTTTTATTCTTTCTATTCTGTTACTTTTATTTAATTAATCGTAATACTTTTTTTTTATCTGTGACAACATTAAGAAACCAATTATAAAAAAAAATAAAAATAAAAATAAAAATAAATAAATAAATAAGTAAAACCTACGGAAGATTTATGCATAGTAAGTAAAAATTCACATTCAGACGAAATAAATATAAACATTTAAAATCTAAGTATAAAGGAAGGAAAAACTTTAAATGAAATTTCTTCACTAAGAACACCTACGTTACAATAGTGTTTTCTAAAAATAAATTTCCCAAAAAAAGATAAAATAAAATCTTGTAAGCTCGATGAGTTTTTTTGTTTGTATTTTTTTTTTTTTTCATTGCACGTTTAGATTTACGAGAAAGACAGTAAACATAAGGAAAGCTAGAAATAAAAAAATACAAAACTATTTCTCTGAAACTTTAAAAATAATCTGGTGTGTCACTCACACGACTTTCTCTTACCCAGAAATTTAATACTATAAATTCATTTTGGATATTAAGAGGTAACATAACGAGTACTGTTATGTAAACCTATGTTAAAACAATTCAAATTAGGCTTCGAAGGAGTTTTAAATGGTAATTAGCCGCCTCTCTCAACATCCCGTTTCATTACTGCACCTGCTTTTACATAGAATATAAATCTGTTATTAAAATTAAACTTCACTTAAAGTTATTTAAAAAACTTTCACACGCAACATTCCTTGAAACTTATCAATATTGATTAAAATTTTCCAGCAACAAACTTATATTAACTTCAAAATACATCTTTTGGATCTTCTAAAATTATTCGTTTTTAAGTTTCTCTAAGAGACACAGCCAAAACTCAAACTTTAAAAAACTTGACGTCGGTAATCAGGAATCCTCAAATCGTGCAAGTATACAAAAAACAAACGATGGATACTTAGCTTCGAAAGATACATTATTTATCATATCTCAATGAGGAATTAATTTCAGTTTCTGAACAGGTTTCCTGGACATGGTAAAATATTTTAGTAAACCACATCCACTAACAATAAAAAAGAATGTTATCGCTTAAATACTTTGCAGCCCTGTATATCTTTTGAAGCTTCTGTACAGTACAGACCACATGGTTCACTTAAAAAATGTTCTACAGTAATAATATACGGCACAACCTGAAACGCACTTCCACCAATTTTTAGGTATTGTCGCACTATAATCTAGTTATATTTTGTAGCCCTGTAAATGAAAAGAGAATGATTTCCCTACCATATTCTACATGAGACACATTTTTATGCATATAAAAAATACATATTCGTTTCGTTTGGTTTAGTGCAGTCTATAGATGTTAAACTCTACTTACCTGCAATTTCCCCCATAGACGTAATGTATTTGAATACTCTTGGGTGTCCCTGTACACGAACCATTTGCTTTATTTCAACGAAAAGCTTAGTGTAGCGTTTTTATATGATACACATTTAGAATACCAAGTTTGTACTTTCTGGTGTTATTTGTTCTTGAGATATGCCGATATCAGATACACACACAGACACACACGCCGACACACGACACACAGACACACAGATACACAGACACACACACAGACCAACCGCTAAAAACATGATTTTTTGATTCAGTGGACCTCAAAACGTGTAACTGTAACAAAAACTCACTTTCGAAAATTTGACCCAAAAGCAATACTTTGTCTATTTTATGGGTAAGAGAAAGTAAAAACTGATAACCGGGCCATATTTGATTAAAGCGAACATTTCGTTTCTGTAAGAACTTTTTAATATGAAAATACACTAATCTTCATATATAACACAATGCACAGATTTACATAATATCGTTTGTTACAGATGAAAAGGACAATGGGAAGCAATAAAATATATTAGGTCTTTGCATAAATTCGTGCGGTTTTTTACTGCTTCATTTCATAAAAATACATCCAATCAAATGACAATTTTTAATCAAAATACTCTCCATTACTTTCTACAACCTTTGCTACAACCCTTTCTACAACCTAATATTATAACTGTTCCTGTCAAGATACGGGACAGTCAGGTATTGACAATCGGACTTCCATCGCAAAAATTTAACCATCTAGTCTTTTCATTCTGACTCCATGCTACAGAATCCGTAATGATCGTCAGCGGCTTCATTTCTCCTGAATTCCCTTCCTCCAACGCAAGCCGCAACTACAGTGAATCCAATTCATGAATGGTTCTTCAACAGAATTCTCTAGAGGGAGCATTTCGTCAGCATGCAAATACAAGTACTTGGAAGAAGTATAAATACTTCAGTTAGACTGTGATGAGTAGCTTGCTTCCTGCCTGAATTCCTTCGATTCTTTGGTTCTTCCAGGCCTGCAGATAGAGAGTACCTTGAGGCTGATGTCCTTTTTCAGCTTTTTCAGAAGGAATTGATAGCACTAAGCTGGTGCAAAAGCTGCATGTGTTATGTAAAAATGCCATAGTGGCTGAAGTTTTTCTTTTTCTGTTTTTATTTAAACAAATTTTTCCGTTTAGTTTTAATAAGCTAAATTTTATTTTGATTCTGTTTTATTTCTCTTACCATATGTGTGCAAATTACCTTATTTAAAGGTCAAACTTTAATTTAAATTTCTGAAAGCATTTAAAGTTCATGAATAAGTTTACGTTATTCAAATTCTGATTTAAATATTTTTTTTTTTTTCAAAGCTCTTTTAGATTTAAATTAAGTATAGCTAAAAACAGTGACTACGCTACATCGTTACTGGATCTCTGCTAATTAATATATTTTATCGGATTATAAGATAAATGTTAACCCATTATCCAACAGTTCCTATCTTTATCAATTAATTTAATTCTAAAACGTTAAAATAAGCAATGGAATTTCTATAAAAAGCTGAAAGTATATTTAGTAATAATTGATCAATCAAGAGGCAATCATTGTCGTATTATTGATGAATAAAATATGAGTATTAGATTAAGTTTTTAAAGCGCAACTTTTAGAGTACATGAATGATTAGTAGTAATGATAGTATACGACTCAAACACGTGCATACATTAAGAAATTTTTTTTTATAAAAAAAATTACAAAATATTTAGACACAGTGAAGACAAAAGG
The DNA here is from genome assembly GCA_963930645.1 of Salticus scenicus. Lineage (NCBI taxonomy): Eukaryota > Metazoa > Arthropoda > Arachnida > Araneae > Salticidae > Salticus > Salticus scenicus. Next base: position 144,593,673 of record OZ005659.1, read on the forward strand.
AATATAGGGATGCTGAAAGGGAAAAATAATACAGTCAGCTGAGTAAATGAACAACGCATTTAGATGAAATATTTCAGGTGATACAAAAGCAGAAAATTACTTTGAAGTTTGCTAATTTTAATTAATTAAAAGGAAACACAGACTACTTACACAAACATTTTTTTTTTTACTTTCTCTTACCCATAAGATAGAGAAAGTATTGTTTAGGGTCAAATTTTCGAAAGTGAGTTTTTGTTATATTTACATGTTCCGAGTTCTCCTGAATACGAAAATCATGTTTTTATCGAAAAGTCTGTGCATGTGTTTGTGAGTCTGTGTTTGTGTTATCAGCATATCTCAAGAACAAATAGTAGCAAAATCTCCAAACTCGGTATTCTAAATGTGTATCGTAGAGGGATGCTACACTAAGATTTCGTTGAGGAAGCAGATGGTTCGTGTACAGGGACACTCAAAAGTATTCGAATACAATACGTCTATAGGGGAAATTGCAGGTAAGTAGATTTAAAAATCTATAGACTGCTTTTAAACCAAATCTAACGAATATATATTCTTTATTTGCATAAAAACATGTCTCATGTAGAATAGGGTAGTGAAATCAATGACTGTTCGTTTACAGTGCTACACAAAAGAACTAGATAAAAGTGCGACAACCGTTGCAGATTGATGGAAGTATATTTAATGCTGGGCCATGTATGATTACTGTAGAATTATATTTAGATGCACCATGTGGTCTGTATATAAGCTTCGAAAGATATACAGTGCTGCAAATATTTAAGCGATAACATTCTTTTTTGTTGTTAGTGGATCTTCTTTACTAATAATATTTTCTCCTTTCCCGGAAAACTGTTCGGGAATTGAAATAAATTCCTCATAGAGTTATGGTAAATAATGTGTGTTTTAAGCTAAATAGTCAACGTTTGTTTTTTGTATCTTTACACGTTTTGAGGCTTCCTGATTACCGTAGTCATGTTATTTAACGTTTGATCTTTGTCTGTGTCTCTTAGAGTGACTTAAAAACGAATAATTCTAGGAGATACAAATGTTGCATGTTGAAGTTGCAAGAAAAGTGTTATCAAGATTGATAAGTTTCAAGGAATGTTGCGTGTGGAAATTGTCTGTATAATTTAAAGTAAACTTTTAATTTTAATAACTGAATTAAATTCTACCTAAATGTAGGTGCATTAATGAAACGGGGGGTTGAGTGGGAGGTAGCCCCTCTCAAACAGAACTAATTATAATATAAAAATCTTCCGAAGCCTAATTTGAATTTTTTAACATAGGTTTACATAACAGTACTCGTTATCTTACCTTTTAATCTCCAAACTGTATTTATAGTATTAAATTTCAGGGTAAGAGAAAGTTGTATGAGTGACACACTAGATTATTTTCTTTATAATATATTTTTTTTCATAATAAATAAATAAATAAAATAAAATTCATTCAGAGACAGAATTTAGTTTACTACGGAGGACTGTTAATTTAATATGTAAAACTTTTATTTTTATTTTATATTTATTAATTATCAATTTTAACTCTTTATTTTTTATCTCATGTTTTGACCGTAAAACCGTGTATTATTACTATAGGATTATATTTAGGTGCACCATGTGGTTTGTACATAATCTTTAAACGATATACCAGGCTGCAAATATTTAAATAATTAAACGTGAATGTAAAGAAACTGTAAAAAAGTAAATTATGCAGCCCACAAAAATCGAAGTCATTGTCACTTTAAAAAATTTATACACATTGATAAAGTGCTATTGTAGTTTTATAGCTGAGATTACACCGAAAATTAAAAAACTTGATATATAAAAAGTCTTTTATCTTATGATTATTCAGCTTTAGGTGCTAAATACGCACCTTCACTGAAAACTTTTGGAATCATGATTACATTCAAAGTTTAAAATGTAAATAAATAGAAAAAAAAATAATTAACTGTGAGAGAATTCCGATTCACATTATTATTATTATTATTTTCATACCGTGGAGCAATAGTTCCGTAGATTCCTATTGTTCCCCGTAAAAACTACTGTGATTCTGTAATCGTTGGCAGATGTTGGCATATTATTCCAATCTTTTGATTTAAGTAAATAAATATATACATATAGGGTGGGCATAATTAAATTTGGCCTTTTCAGACCACTCTGTAGTTTTAACTAAAATAGGGATTGAGGCGAAAATTTGTATATAGACATTTTAAAAAATGCGCTCAAATGACCAGTTTTTTTTTTTTTTTTTTTTTTTTTTTTTAATATTTAATAAATATTTAAAAATTTCGCTTTGAAAGGAAATACATCATAATAAAAACAAGTATTAGACTCAAAATACTTGAAAATTTATCCAATAAATAAATGTGATCTATTTTAACATTTTCAATCCATACGACATTCAAAACTGCCACTCTTGCACTTTGTAAAGGTTTTTGTTACAAAATTTTATAGATGACTGACTGATTACCTGGTCATTTTCCACTCTTTGGCCGGCTGGTTTTCCCGATCATAATCTGTGTTATTTTTTGTTATGGGACCATTTAAAGAGTTTGGTCTTTAAATGAATTATTGTAACTTTGTCTAACTTGAAGGACTGTATAACTTCGCATATACAGAGCATCACTGGCGACCAGCTGGGATGAGCTGTTGAACACACCGTTCGTCGGCTGCAGATTTTACAATTTAATGATGGGGCCCACAATAAAAAATATGATCGCCTTCGATAAATAGTCATTAACTTGAAACAAATAGCAATTAAATCTGTAATAAATGAAGTTGTTTATATTAAAGTTTGTAGCTTGTTTTTATTTAGTTGTATGTCCCCTGATAGCAGAAAAAAAAAATGCTGAAGGTTTTTTTGAAATGTCTATGTACAGATTTTTGATTTAATCTGCATTTTAGTTACAGCTACAAAGTACTCTGAATAGGCCAAGTTTAATTATGACCAAGCTGTATATGAAATCGTCACATTTGTGAACTTGGGTTGGAATTTTTGGTTAGCCATATTCTGTGAAATGGTCGCCAGCTGGCGACATGCTGCCGCTAATCAACAACTTACCTGCACATGACTCTCTCTGTCCTAGGACTAGAGATAAAATGTAAATATCCATTGTCTCTTTTCTCCCCTATTTCCCTAAATAATAGCAGGCCTGACACAAGCTTAATATCACTGATCCGACTGGGATAGGAAAGTAAAAATTTCATAAGATTTTCATATTACATAATGAAATAAATAACTAAAATATACTAAAATTTAAATTTTTGTTGGTTGAAAAAGTAGTAAAAAACACTTTTTAAAATATTATTAGTAAAATTTGTTAAGAAGCTTCCGAATACATGAGAAAACAAAATGTGATAAAAAAAATATTCACTTAAATTATATTCTTTTAAATAGTAATAAGAATAAATTAACAGTAATTCCTACAAACTATAGAAAAATATATTCTATAGTTATTTAAATACATATATAAGATTTTTCTTTTGATAAAATTCATAAAAATGTGATTAACTTTATAGTTGAATTAAAGAAATAACAGGTATAATTAACTCCAAATTAAATGCAAAAACTTTCTTCTAAACTTGTAAAACTAAGAATTAAATATGAGGCAAAAAATGGGACTGTTAAATCTTAAAAACTTTCCAAGTTAATTAGCTAAAATCTTTTAAGCTCTTCTAGGGAGAAATGTAAGATTATTAAATAAATTTGTAAAAAAATTCCATTTTAAAATCAGTATAAGTAAAACAAATTTTTGTACGATATCTTAAGTTATTTTAATACAGTTTTTGTGTTTAACTTCAGAGACTCTTGTCAAAGAAAATAATCTCAGAAAAAAATATGTAATGAACTTCAGCCTTAAAGATGTAATTTTCATTAAAATAAAGTAAAAAATAATGTCTAAAGAATTCTTTTAAACATAAGTTTTTGAAAAAGTTTTAATTAATTTCAATAAAACGTTTCTTATTTTATGCTTCGTAATTAATTGTAATGGTTATCATTTTAATATTCGAATGGCAAAAAAAGAATTCTAGAGTATTATTTCGATCTTTTTGGGGTTTTATTTACCGTGTATTTTATGTTTACATAACTAGATTATACGTATAACAGTTCATCTAATTTAAATATTTACTTAAAAAAATTAAATTTATGAATATAGATATTATATTTTTAAAAATACGTTGAAAAGTGAATTTCTTAAATGTATATTTTGAGCTTTATACTAGTGTCTAGTCAAAAAATGAGAAGATTTTAACTTGGGTTTGTGCATATTTTAAAATAACTGTTCGTTAATATTCTTATTGCCACAAGTTAGAAAAAAAAAAATCATTATCTGACTGAGAATACTATTATAAATAATAATAATAGTAATAATAATATTAACAAAAAGAATGATAATAAAATTTGCTCTGTAATGTAATTTTTTTCGTATTTTGCCTTCTTTCCATTCTGTTGTTTCTATGTAACTCAGTTTATACCGTATTTTTATTTCTTGGAAAAAAAAAGAAAGCTAAATATTTCTAATGAAATAATAAAATCTAAGAAAATTATATGCTTAATCAGTAAAAAATTTACATACTAAGGAAATAAATATAATTATTTAAAATACACGTAAAAAGGAAAAAAAAATGTAAAATGAAATTATTTCACTAACAGCGCCTATTTTACAGTCGTACTCTTTGAAAATAGATTTTCTAAAAAATAGAATATATGTTGTAAGAGCAAGAATAGTTGTATGTACAGTCGGTAACAAAAGTGTCCAAACACTAGCAAAAATTCCTATGTAAAAAAAGTACACTTCATACAGTTTTGTTAAATAAATCCTTGTTGAATCCTGTTCTTAGTCAGTGTAAGACCATGATTCGATAAGGATTTATTTAACAAAACCGTATGAAGTGTACTTTTTTTACATAGGAATTTTTGCTAGTGTTCGGACACTTTTGTTACCGACTGTACATTCCCCCTTCTCTCATTGATTGTTTAGGTTTAGCAGGAAGACAGCAACTGTTAAGAAAGCGCTAAAGAAATTAAAAGAAAACTATTTTCGTACAAGTAAAAAAAAAAAAAAAGAAAAAAAAAAAAAAATGAAAAGAAAAGAAAGAAAAGGCCAATAGGTATTTCATTATAATAAATACTTTCTCTTCATATGAATTCTTTTATGTGAAAAGCTGCTAACCTTAACCTGAAATATAACACATACATATGCATAAAATCGTTTATGATATATGAATAACAAAATATGAAAAAATAATATAAAATATAATTGTTCTTATTTCATTGAATTAATGTTAATTTATTATAATGGTTAAATAAATGTATGTTCTATTTTTTTGTGTCTCTTAGGTTTGGATCTGATATACGAATTTAAATTCTTTTTTTGTGTGTGTTGTGAGTTAAGTGTACCCGAATGTCGCAGAACTTTTGGTACTTTAGGCTAAATGTAAGAAGTAAATATCCATTTTTTTTTTTTTTTTTTTTTTTTACAGGAAATTGTTTTTTTTAATATGATAGATTGAGATTAATAAACCAAAATCTACTACAGTATATTTTTGGTTGGGTGTAGATAAACATGCGAAAATTTTTCAGTGTAACAAGATATATGAATTATTATCTAAGATATTTGTTAAAGTGCTAACTTTTATCTGCAGAAAAAATGTATGATTAAGTCATATACGTTTAAAAAACAATTAAAAAAAATTACTTCATATAAAATATTAAAAAAAGTATATTCCATATTTATTTAATAATATATAAGATATTTCCTTTAGTAGATTTCCTAATAATGAGATTAAGATTTAGGTTTATACTGGAATTGAAAAAAAATAAATAAATAACAGATATATTTACAAAACTTACAATTAATTGCCAAAATTTTCCTTTAAACAAGTAAAACTGAGGATTAAATATGAAGTAAATAAAGGGGACTGTTAAAACTTAGAAAATTGTTCCAGAGTTAATTATCTGAAATATTTTAAGCTCTTTGAAAGATAACTGTAAGATTATTAAATAAGTTTAGAGAAAGCTCCACTATAAGCTTAATATATAAAAAACAGATTTTTGTGTGATATATTATGTTATTTTAGAAGAATTTCTTTTTTTAATTGAATTTTAGAGACACTTGTTGAATAATAAATTCCCGAAAAAATGTACAATGAACTTTTACATTAAAGATGTAATTTTCGTCAAAAAAAGAAAAAAAAGAAAAAGAAAAGAAAAAAGAAAAGAAAAGAATGTTTAAAGAATTCTTTTAAGCAGTATATGTTTTTGTTGAAGTTTTAAGTAATTTCAATAAAATATGTTCTTAATTTGTACTTCGTTATTAAACGCAATCATTATCATTTTAATATTCGAATGACAAGAATTTAAGAGTATTATTTCAATCATTTTGGAGTCTTATTTGAGGCTCGTTTTATGTTTACAGAACAATAGTATAACTATGATAGTTCTTATTTAATTATTTGTAAGTTGCATTAAGTAAAAGAAAAAAAAATTACTTTTTAAATGAGATCACAGTGGCCTCATATAAGTGTTTTAATTTTACACGTAAAATAAATACTTATTTCAAAGAGATTAAAAAAAAGAAAAGAAAAAATGGATATAGATATTATACTTTCAAATATTTGTTGAAAAGTGAACTTGTTATGTGTATATTTTCAGCTTTATTGGCTATGCAAAAAAGAGAAGCTTTTAATTTGTGTTTGTTGATGATTTACAGTAACTGTTCGTAAATATATAATCTCGTAAATTGGAAAAATCTACACTATCTGAAGACACTGTTACAAATAATACTACTACTAATAATAATAAAATTTTCTCTCTAATATAATTTTTACTTTCTTCTATATTCAATAGAAGAAAGTATTGGATTCGTAAAAATTTTCGACCTCGGGTTTTTAATGGATTTACACATTTAGCCGTAAAATACGATTTGACCATTTTTAGAAAATGTCTGTGTGTGTGTTTGTGTGTGACAAAATTTTGTGGCGACTGCATCTCAGATACTATTGCACAGAATTCCATACAATTTGGTATGTAGTTACACATTGACATAAATTAAACCCTATCAACTTTTGCTAAAAATTGTCCAACAGCTTGCGTTGCCATCCCGCTTTTTCTAAATTTTTAACATGGTGGTATAGGACAAAATTTTGTATAAATGTGGATAAAGAAAATTCATTTTTAATAATAATTATGAAATTTAAAAGAAATATTTGTAATAGAGATAGTCAACTGAAAAAAAAAAAATGTGTATGTAGGAACCTTGCCTTCCCCCTTGGAAGAAAATCCTCCCTCGAGGGGAGTAAATTTTCATGATGGGTATCTTTCAAAAGATCTCTCCAATACCTTTAAAACGAATGGTTGAACCATCTATCTGCGATAATTTAAAATGAAGTTATCGAGTTTTATATATATATATATATATATATATATATATATATATATATATATATATATATATATATAAAAAAATTTTTCTTTAATGTAATATTGAGAATAAAATTGACTTTTTTGGATATTTAGTGTTATACTACCTCCTTAATATGGAAATCGTCTGCATTATCATGGAATATATTTCTTTTAAATAAGAATTTTAATAAATTATTTTTGCTGAGTGAATTTGCATAGGAAAATATAGAAGAAAGCCATGTGGCAGCCACAACATACTAGTCTTTCCTTTTTTTTCCTGCATTCGTTTAATTATGTTACATGTGTTTAATTAATCTTATTACTTATTTTTATTTCTTTAAAAAATGTAAGAAAGAAAAATATCTCTAAAAAAACATAGAAACTACTAAACTTTGCAGAATCAGTAAAAATTTACATGAAAACGAAATAAATATAAATATTTAAAATTCACGTAAAAAGGAAGAAAAAATATATATAAAATGAAATTACCTCACTAGGAACACATATGTTACAATCGTGTTTTCTAAAAATATATCTTTAAAAAGAAAAGAGCATAAAATGTTGTAAGCGCGATAAGTTTTTTTTCTACTTTTTTTTTTTTTTTTTTTTTTTTTTTTTATTATTGCACACGTTTAGATTTACAGGAACAAAAACAAATGTCAGTAAAGCGACGAAGAAATTAAAAGAAAACAATTTCAGTGACAGTTAAAAAAAAAAAAAAAAAAAGCCGATAGATGTTTGATTAAAACATATTCTTTTCATAAATATTCTTTTACGTGAAAATTTATTAATCTTCAGAATAAAACATAATACGTACTTTTACATAAAATCGTTTATTATATCTGCTCCTCGGAGGTAAAGGACACCATGTGACAAAACGGTAATTTCTTAGGAATTATGTTAATGATGTTATCATCATCATAATCATCCATTTCAGCGTTTATCAATTCACTGCAAGATGAAGGTCTCTCCTAAGTGATTCCAAACTGCCCTGTTTTCTGCTATTCTTCTCCTTTCTGCTCTTTCGTTGTAATGATATACATTTGTCCTAAATAAAGAAAATGGACATGTTTTTAATTTACACTGTTCTATCTCTTTTATAATAAGTCGATGTAGTAATTAATGCCTCTATATAAAGCAAGTTATGCACATTAAAACATGGTGCTAGCTCTTTTCACAAAATGGGCATGTATCCTTTACCTCTTTGGTACAAATATATGAATAGTACAAGATTAAAAAAAAAAAAAAAAAAAAAACAGAAATATAATTTTTTTTTTCATTGAATAAATGTTAATGCATTATAATGGTTATATTAAATAAATATTTTACTTTATTTTAAGTTACCAATTTGGGCCGGATTGCGAATTTAAAGTCATTTTGTATGACTCTTGCGAGTTAAGTTACCCGACATTCGCAGAACTATGCGTAAGCTACGCTATAGATAAGGAGTTAAAATCCGTTATCTGTTCTAAAAAAATTAAGATTCTACAAACTTTTTCCTATGATAGAATAATATTTATAAACCAAAATCTACTACAGTAAATTTTTGATTGGGCGCAAAATTAGTAAAATGGCATCTGAAATATATTCTTCTATATAACTTTACACAAAATTCCTCCAATACAAAAAAATTATTAAATTATTTTCCATGCAAAATGCAGGCGATTTTTATCTTGTATCCTCTCGATTTTTATCTTGGCGATTTTTATCTAGACTTATATCACTAAATGGCGAAAGAAAGTCAATTTTTTGCCAATATCAGAAGATTTTTTTTTTTCGTTAAAAAATGAAAAAAAATAAATCGATAACTTTTTTTTTTTTAATTATCACAGATCTACGGTTCAACCATTCGTTTTAAAGATATTGACGAGATGTTTGGAAAGATAAATATTGGAAATTTAACCCCTCTTCCTGTGGGGAGGTTCCTTTACTCCCGGGGTGTGGGTGAAGCGATGCTTCCACATGCACACACGTTTTTTTCTCTAGTTTAATTCTACTATTTCAATAATTCATAATAAATTTACAATCACATGTTAAAAACAACTCTTATTATGTACATTTATAAGAAATTTTATTCTTTACTGCCACGTTAAAAATTTGGAAAAATGAGAACAAAGCGCCACCTGTCGAGCAATTGATCCTCAAATCTAATCAGCATCCGTTTATGCAAGGATTCAACTAAATACCAAGTTTGGTTAAATTTCGTTCATTGGTTCATGGAATACATCGTCGGCAAAAATTGTGATACACACACACCAGCATACAGGCAGGTATACATATATGCAGACAGACATTTTCTATAAACAGTTAAGTCGTGTTCAGGACATCCTAAAACGTGTAAATCGATAGAAAAGTGGAGTTCGAAAATTTTTAAGAATCCAATACTTTTTCTCTTTACATGCAGATGAAAGTAATAATTAAAAAACATGATATAATGAAAAGAATAATAATAATAAATAAAAATAAATACACATAATATTCATTTAAGTAGCAATTAATATAAATGAACATTAATTCATATAAAGTACAGAAAAATATATTCCATTTTTTAAAAATAATGTACAAGATATTGTTTTTCGGCAAACTTATCTGCTAGGTGTATTTAAAAAAAAATATCCTTGTAATCAGAGGTAAATAAATGGCATAGTGTTCGTATTTACAGACATTTTACTTATATAATGTATGAAAAGTTTTGAGCTTTATAATATTGTTATTTCGGAAATAAGACACTAATTTGTTTCACACATGTTTTAAAAGTATTTTCTCTTAAATAAAAATAAAAAAAAAAAAATTAAAAAAAAAGGGAAAAAGGAAATAGACCTCTTATTTATTTATTTAATTTGTATTTTTTCCATTATGTCACTTTTATTTAATTAATCGTATTAACTATTTCTTTTTTTCTTTGAAAACATTAAGAAAGCCAGTTATCTCTCTAAGAAACAAAAAAAAACTTACGGAAATTTTATGCAAATTCAAAAAAAATTCAGATTCAAACGAAATAAATATAAATATTTATGAAAAATTCACGTAAAAAGAAAAGAAAAAAAAAAAAAAAAAAAAAAAAACTTTAAATGAAATTTCGTCACTAAGAACACGTGCGTTACAATCGTGTTTTCAAAAAATAAATTTCCCAAAAGAAGAGAAAATAAAATGTTCTATGCTCGATAACTTTTTTTTGTACTTCTTTTTCTTTTTAAATTGCACGTTTAGATTTACGAGTAAGACAGTAAATGTCAGGAAATCTAGGAAGAAATTAATAGAAAACTATTTCTCTGACACTTAAAAATAAGGGGGGGGGGCAATCGATATTTGATTAAAGCGAACACTTTTTTCCTATAAGAATTCTTTTAAATGAAAATGTACTAATCTTCAAATATAACATAATGCACAGATTTACATATTATTGTTTATTACAGATGAAAAGTAGAATGTGAAACAACAAAATATATTATAACTGTTCCTATTTTTATCAATTAATTTAATTTTCAAACATTAAAATAAATATGGAATTTCTATAAAAAGCTCAAAGTATATTTAGTAAAAATAGGTCAATCAAGAGGCAAAAATTGTCGTATTATTTAGGAATAAAATATGAATATTAGGTTAAATTTTTAACGCGCAACTATTAGAGTGCATGAATAATTAGTAGCAATGATAGCACACGACTCACACACGTGCACATATTTAGAACATTATTTATTAAAAATATACAAAAGATTTAGACGCAGCGAACGCACAAGGGATATAGGGATGCTAAAAGGGAAAAAATAATATTGTCAGCTGAGTAAAAGAAGGCGGCATTTGCATAAAATCTTTGAGGTTATACAAAAGCAGAAAATTAGTTTGAAGTATGGTAATTTTAATTAATTAAAAGGAAACACAGACTACTTACACAAACATTTTTTTCTTTATAATATATTTTATTTTTTTTTTCAGGAAAAAAAAATAAATAAAAAATAATAATAATAATTCTGTCAAAGACAGAATTTAGTTTAGAACGAAGGACTATTAATTTCAGTCTGTAAAATTTTTATTTTTATTTTTTATTTATTATTTAGTAATTTATTTTTTATCTAATTTTTTGATCGTAAAACTGGGCCACGTACTTTTTAAAATGATTGAAATGAATTAAAATGAAATGTTTCCACCTAAATTTCATACCTTATTTAATTAAAAAAAAAATTTAATTGTCGTGTCGAAAAACTGCTTGCGCCCCTGGATTAAGAAAAAAATTGTCCCTTGCATTTGGTACCGAATTTGCAACGATGGGACTGATATTTCTAATTTTTTTTTGGTGTTACACAAAACTGGTCTACAAAAATCCAGATTGAAACTAACAGTCTTCCGTCCTAAAAAAGTTGTAACGAAATTATGCACAAATTTACACAAAATCTAGGTATCATAGTTAGTAGAAGATGTATGAGAAATTTAATCATATAAGTTAGATATATAAAAATAAAAGTAAAATAAATAAATACAATCATCTTCCTTTTTATTAGTTCAAAAGATTTTAAAACAAAATTATTACTGTGGATGAATTTGAAATTAAAAGTCTTACTAATTGGTTGACACTTTGACTGACAATTAAGCTAAGAAATCACAGCGAATAGCTCAAAAGTTAAACAATTAGAACGTAGAGTGTATTAAAAAAAAAGCTAGTTTTAAACTTAAAATCTTCTTCACACATCATAAAAAAGGCATAATCCAAAGTGGGAAGTACAGCACAACCAACTATAAGAAATGGACACAACCAAAAAACTGGACACAAGAGAAACAAACACAAAAAAGGGGGAAGGGATTTTAAAATAATTTTTACTTCCATTACCCTACTAACGTAGGTAATGGAAGTATTGTATTCGGTCTGAAAATTCGATATCGGGTTTTCACCTGATTTACACGTTTTAAGGTGCCCTGAGTCCAAAAAAGTGGTTTTTGGCTATTGGTCAGTGTGTATGTATGTGTGTGTGTGTATGTATGTATGTGGAGAATCTTCTGGCTATTATAGCTCAGAAACTAATAAAGATAGAGCTACGAAACTTTAGAATTGAAATACGTCTGGTGTACAGATGAAATATCCAAATTTTGGTGAAAATTGAAAAACCGGAAGTGGGACATCGGAAACCTGAAGTGGGACCGTAAGTCCGTATCTCAAAAACGGCTCCACCGATTTTCTTCAAACTTGTTATATAAACACTCTATTAGATGTCCTTTCGAATGATATAGTTGGTTAGTTCAGGAAAATTGATAGACGTCCTGTATAAATAGCTCAATTTCAGGCCTCGCAAAGGCGTTCCTTTAAAAACGGTTGTACGGATTTTTTTTTTTAAACTCGTCATTTTAACTCACTTTTAAATATGCTTTTGTTTGTAATTATTGTTTTCCTGTCAATAATTGATTTTTTTCAAAAGTTGGTATCTCAAAACTGGCTCTAACGATTTTCTCTTTAGATCACTTTTATGTTTTATAATCACATTATCTCTCAAAAAAGCATATAATGCATGTAATAGTGGGTAATGGAAGTCGTGTGGTTGTCTCACACCAGATTTTACTCTTTATGTTAAATATTTTGTTATACTTGCTATATTATTTATTTATTTATGTTTATTTTATTTTTATGTTTATTTTATTTATTTGTTTTTAAACAAAGTGAAGGAAAATATTTATTCAAATTAAACAATTTTTTCCAAGCTGTAGACAGCAAAGTAAAATCAAAATTTTCATTAACAATTTCATCTTGATTACTATAGATCTATGTAGCTACTATCAAGCACTTAGTATTTAATTGCTACTATTGCAATTAGGAAAGATTGGTGCATGGGTGCAATGCTGTACTTGCGTTTATTTTACTTCGCTTGATGGAAGGTTATGCTTGAGTATTTCGACTCAAAATAATTGTTATTGATTTTTATAATTTATGGTATTTATCTTAAAAAATTTTATTCTTTCGTTGTTCCAATTTAATCGTAAATACAGGATTTTTTAAACATAGTAATGTTCTAGGGGAAAGCAAAGCGCAAAAAATTCCTAATTGGGGATATACTAAATCATGCATTAAAAAATAGCATTAAAAATGAAAGAAGATAATTAAAGATACAAAAAATAAAAATAAAAATAAAAACAAAAACAAAAACAAAAATAAAAATAAAAATAAATAAATAAATAAATAAAAGAATCAACAATAAAATTTGGTTAATGTTTTAAAGAGATAAGTGAATAGTAAATTTTCTTCCAGTAATAATGCAACCTTTTTTAAAAAGAAAAGCATTGTAATATATTTTAGATAATGTAAATTGAGCACAAAATAAGTATATAATAAAAATATATATAATACTTAGCATATTAACACAATAAAATATTTATCATTGATTGAACGTAATAAAAACAGTAATAATTATCTTCTTGAAATTATATATTTTTTCGCGTATAATATGCGTTATGATAAGCAATGTTTTCATTAAAAGATAAAACTAGCACTTTCATTTTTATTTCTGCCAAACAAACTATTCAATATCGAAACACAGGTTTTCGCTTTGTTTTCATGAGATTAATCAAGAGAAAGACAATAATATCATGATTTAATCTCATAAGGCTCAGATGCCACGTTTTTCTCTCTGATAAAAATTAATGCTTGACACGGAAAGAAAATAAATATTGAAAGATAGCGAGAAAAGTTGTCTGAAAACTATTCATATATCTTACCTGTGTTAAATGATATAAAGTGAATGCTAACTTTAATTGTATCTGCATATAATATTAATGGAAAAATATAAATGTATTAAACGTGTACTTAGAATTTTGTATTTTGGTTAATATTAATTTATATAAGCTAGAAATGTAAATTAAAATATACACTGCTCGACATTGAAAATGCAACACCAAGAAGGAATGATAATAACGGAATGAAATTTGTTGGACACATACATTATAGTAGGAAGAACAATTGATTAAAATTTCAGGAAATTTGGAGTAATATGTACTGAGAAAACAGTACATAAAGCAGCAATCTCTGTGAGCAATAACAGCACATATCTGCCTAGGCATTGAATCGAAGAGCGATTGGATGACATGTACGGGTAGAGCACTTCATGAAGTTTTGACACGATGCCACAATTCATCGATCGAAGTTACTGGTGAGTGGTGGGGGGCCAGTTGCTTTTCAACGATTAAACAGTCATTTTCATTGGTGCGAGATCAGGAGAACGCGCTTGCCAGAGCAACAGTCGAACACATTCGGCATCAATGAAGGTCCAGACAATATAGACAACTTGCGATCGTGCATTGTCCTGCTTAAATGTTGCACTTCGGAGGCCTTGAACATAGGGCAGAGCTATGGGCCTTAACTCGTCAGAAATGTAATGGCTGGTATTCAGAGTGGCGGGAATGAAAACAAGAGGTGACCGGGACGTGTATCCAATGGTACAATATACCATCAATCCAGGTGGTGACTCAGTATGCGGCTACCAAAATTCTGATTACCCTCAAAACTGCATCACTGATATAGGCGCCATTAATGTGTGATCAACGATGAACCTAGACGCAGGAATGGCGTGAAGTCACTTTTCAGATAAATCACAATCCTGTTTACAGCATCAATATTGCATTATCCGTATTTAACGGCACTATGAATAATGCACATTGCCAGCTGGGATTCGACATCATCAAGCTGCCCACCATTTTCAATGATATTATGGGTTCCCATTGGATACACGTCTCGATTACTTCATGTTCGTATTCCTGGTACTCTGAACAGCCGCCATTAAATTTCTGATGAGTTAAGGCCCGCCCCTCTGCCCTGTATTCGAGGCCTCCGAAGCGCAAAATTTAAGCAGGACAATGCACGACCGCAAGTTGTCCATATTGTCTTGACCTTCATTGATGCCGAATGCGTTCGACTGTTGCTCTGGCCAGCGCGTTCTCCTGATCTCGCACCAATCAAAATGACTGTTTAATCGTTGAAAAGCGACTGGCCCCGCACCACTCACCAGTAACTTCGATCAATGAATTATGTCATCGTGTTAAAGCTTCATGAAGTGCTCTACTCGTACATATCATCCAATCGCTGTTCGATTCAATGACTAGGCAGATATGTGCTGTTATTACTCACAGAGGTTGCTGCTTAAAGTACTGTTTTCTCAGTACATATTACTCCAAATTTCCTGAAATTTTGATCAATTGTTCTTCCTACTATAATATATGTGTCCAACAAATTTTATTCCGTTATTATCATTCCTTCTTGGTGTTGCATTTTCAATGTCGAGTAGTGTATTTCATACAAATTGATATTTTGCTAGAAATAAATTGCTTTTATATAGTTCTAGCAAATTTTATTCAATTTCTGTATTTTTTTTTTTTTTTTTTTTTTTTTTTAAATGTATATTTTATTTTTTACAGAACGTTCAGCCTACATAAAGTTTTTACGATCCTGCGAATTTAATTAATATACATTACGTGAATTAGTTGCACTAACTTTTATAAAAAGTGGAACTATAAGGCCCGCATATGACCTTGGGATACTTATGCTTTTAAAATGGACACCCTTTTCTTTTTTGATTGAAATACTTCAGAAACTGAGCTATTTGACCTGCAGAATTCGCTCATATGAATGTTGGGAATTTTCACTATTATATTTGCTCTAGAAATAAGGACTTAGTTCTGAAGATAAAATTTTATATATTTATTTTAATTCTTTAATTAAAGGGTGGGTGTGAATAATTAGGGTAATAGCATGAACCATTTATTTTTCATCTAAATTCTACTGAATCACGTCAATCTATTTAAATTATATTGTTTAAAATGGACTATATATACTGTTACAAAATTGTAAATAATTGTGTTTATATTTGTATAAAATCTTTCAAAGAGGCTTAGTAAGTTGATAAAGTGCTAATTTTGTGCATTTCTAGTCGTTTTAGCGTTAAAATAGCCTTATTTTCCCTTAAAAACGCTTTAAAAAGCTCCAATAAGGCAGGTAATGGGTTTGGCACCAAATTTGGCGATTTTTTTCTCCATATTGGCGAGAAAATCATTATTAAGGATATACCAAATTTGGAAACTGTAAGTTGATTGGTTGACCACTTTCTAGAGATTTCTCGAAAAGTCTGAGTTCAATGGAACAGTATATAAGGATCTCTTTCTACCCAAGGCAAGTCAGTTTAGTTTAGTTCAGTTCAGTCTGAGATCAGAGTCAGTCAGTTTCGCTAATGCTTGCATTGCTTTGAGCCTCTTTGGAAGAGACTTGCTTTATCTGTTATTGCTATACAGTTTATACTGTGGATTTGTTATTGACAGCTGTTGTTTAAGCTGTGTTTACTGGCTGAATTGAAGCTGATACTTGATTTATAGACCTGTATTTTTCTGGAACTTTCTGTGAATAAATTATTGAATTTTTGTAAGTTTCGCCTTTCATTCTCGGACAACTCGCGAACCCCCAAGTACGACACAATACATTATATTTCACAGTATTATAAGATTAAGTTTTCGAAAATTGAAATGTGACCGATCCTAAATTCAATTTCGAGACAAATTTTTCGTTAATTTTCCAACATTTTGTAAAATAAACGTGCTATATAATCAGCCTTGGTTACAAACATTTATATGAGCGAGTTGTGTGGATGAGATCGTCTAAAACTTGTCATTTGCGGAAGCATGTATTTAAAGGAATTCAACAGAATTTAAGAAAGTTAGGGAATATTATGAGATTACGGACATTATATGTACAGGGTGGGCATAATTAAAATTGGCCTATTCAGAGCACTCTGTAGCTTAAATTAAAATGTAAATTGAGTCGAAAATTTTTATATAGGCATTTTAAAGGATGTGTTCAATGGTTCTGCAATAAATAAATAAATAAATAAAAATAAATAAATAAATAAATAAAAATGAAATGAAATAAAATAAATGAAAAATAAAAATAATAGAAATATACTTTTAAAAATATAAAAGAACACACTTTTATTGTAATTTGAACTAAAAAGCACAAAATCTATCTTTATAGCCTATCTAATAAATCTATCTAATCTATTTTTATAGTATTAAAATGCAGGTTATGAAAAAATTGTGTGAGTGACAGTGACACTCCATAATATTTACATCTTTAATAAAATAATTTATAATTAAACAAAAACCATTTTTAAAAAACCTCCCCTGACTGGGATCGAACGTTATACCTTTAGGTTCGTAGCCCTGAGTTTTACCTCACAGCCACAACGTTCACGTAGGGAAGTCTTTTTTTTTTACAATATAGATTTTTGTTTGCTCCCAGAGCGGTTAAAAACATACATACAAACATACATACAAGTGAAGCTAATAAAAGCGTGTTAAAAACAAAATTTTAGAAATTTCAGCTCTGAGGGGACATACATCAAAATACAAAACAGTATTAGAGTCAAAATGCTTGAAAATTTATGTAGTAAATAACTGTGGTCTATTTTAGTATTTTGTCTTAATCCTTGTGATTTTTATTTACAGGGCCACTTAAAGGGTTTGGTTTATCATAGAAATATTGAAACTTCGGATGACTTGAAGGATCGCTTAACGTTGCATGTTCAGCAGATTACTGGCGACCGGATGCGGTCAGGTGTTGATCACACTGTTCCTCGGCTGCAGATTTTACGACTTAATGATGGGGGTCTACATTGAACAATATGATCTGCATCGATAAACACTCTGTGACTTGTAACAAATAACAATTGAATATGTAATGAATAAAGTTGTTTGTATTAAAATTTGTAGTTTGTTTGTATTTTCATGCATGTCTCCTCAGATCGGAATTTTTTTTAAATAGTATTTAAATTATATATATATATATATATATATATATTTGTAGAAACTTTTATCGCATTCTTTGAAATGTACAAATTTTCGACTAAATTAGTTACATTTACACATTTTTGTTACATTTACAGAATTCTCTGAATACGCCAGGTGTAATTATGGCCACCTTGCAGGTTGGTTGGTTGGTTGGGTTTTACGTCGCACTAGTGCTGCGCAGAGAGGCAATTGGCGACGGTCTAGGCCACCCTGTAGGACAAATTGTATTGCCAGAAATATCCACTCCATTCGGATATGTATAGAATAAAGGAAAAATGTTAAGAATTTTAAATATTTTTCAGTTTTATGTTTAAACCGTGGCTAACCATTGTTTAATGCGTACTAACATTCATAAAATTAAAATTGTATATTCAACTATTGGAAGTTATGTTTGTTGAGCAGTATTGCGTCAGTGGCAATGTACGTAACTTGCTGTACTGAGCCGCTTTTAAAGTAGGAGAAAAGCGTATTAGAAACAAAGTAGATTAAATATCTATTACATCCTCTCAGCCAAAAATCAGTTTTAGTCTGCAGATAAAGATTAAATGTCGCAGCTAAATGGTACAACAAATGTTTTAACAGTAGTAGCGGAAGAGCTGTTTGGGAATTCCGGGTGTGTGTTAGTGTACCATCGTGCATAAACACTATTATTGTATAGCATTGCCATGCCACAGACTAATCCAGTGGCGAAGCATATGAGAGACGTGGTGGATTATGTTTAAAAAATAAATGAGGCATTAAAGTTGCGCTAGATATTCTTTGAATGTTACGTGCCATTTATTTATAATCATTAAATAGAAAAAAAATTAAATTACACTACATTTTTCTGATTTTTTTAAGCTCCAATTACTAGATTTTTAAATATTACTTTTAATATATATTAATTGTAAAACTGAGTTTATTTTTCAAGTTGTATGTATAACGTATAATGAGGAAATTATATTGTGTGATAGATACTGACATATGCGCATTGAATTAGACAAAACTTTTGATTTTGGAACCTACACAAAACCGTTATATTTAGGGTGAATCAAGACAAGGTAGTATGGAATCGGCGCTTGCGCCGCACCACCAACCGGCCCAGGCTCTCTTGGGAGCCCATACGGTCCAAATAATTTTGTTCCAGAGATAGAGTCCATGTCATCACGACAGCAGAAAACCTATCACGCGACAGCAAATGCCAGCCCAGATATGGACAGCTTACAGACTTACAAAACCTACGCCAACCCTTCGGACCAACCTACGTTGGTCAACAGCAGGCTCGTCTGTCTCGGGTCCCGACTGTTCCACGGTTTGACGGCCAGAAAGTCCAGGTTACCTTCTGAGGACAGCACTCGACCATCCATGCAGCCGTGCTCCCAACGGCATTCACTGCGCCAGCCGAGCTATGACAACTGGGCAGGATGCACTCGCTTCTCTTTTATATAAGCTGACCTCCACTGCCACATGACAGGCCCCACTCAGGACACACATGCCCGTGTTGCTCGGGCAATCTACCCCATATGAGCACCAAGTGCCAGGAAACTCAGACCATGTCATTTTGACGCCACAACACACGCTCATGCGTTGTCCGTTCACGTTCCAGCTAGCGGATATCATCAAAAATGGGTACTTGGAAGGTAGGATTGCGCTGGTTTGGTATAAGCTAAGGAAAAATCATCTGGCGGTTGAGGCAAGAACCCTATTTCTAAAAACGTCTACTAGTTTGCATCTTCAACCGCTATTGCGGAATGCATCTACACTAGTAGAGCGCACAAGCCTTAGGTTGGCGGAGGATATACCTACGGTACAACCAAGTAGGAGCAAGCTCCTTCAGCCTACTGTAGATGTATGCGTTAGAATCCGCCGGGATGATGCCCTTCATTGGGATGCCAAGGGTAGCGCACTTTCTACTGTCTCGATTTGGAACGCAAAGCTGAACCTCCTCGAAACGATGCTTTCCAACCTCAGCTCACAGTCGTATAAAAGTAGCTCTGTAAACGCCACCCTGTACCCTCACCATTAGGCACATGCCAGGAGACCTTTCCAGCACCTGCAACATGGCTGAGTGAATCAGCCCAGCAAGAGCTCTCAAAAAGATCAAGCTCCCCACTCCAGATTGAGTCACCTTTACGCCACGCCAGGAGACCTTTCCAGCCCCTGCAACGTGTCTGGGTGAATTGTTAAGGAGTGTGACGCAGAAACCAACGCTCACTTTCCCGAAAGAGACACTTTTACGCCACGCCAGGAGACCTTTCAAGCACATGCAACGTGTCTGGGTGTATCCCCGGGAGCAAGTCGGTGGTAATCAACGCCCACACCTTTACGCTCATGCCAGGAGACCTTTCCAGCACCTGCAACATGGCTGGGTGTATCGACTCAGCAAGGCCACCAACCCAGAATAAGTCACCTTTACGCCACGCTAGGAGACCTTTCAAGCACCTGCAACGTGTCTGAGTGAATTACTGCGCGAGTGGAGGGCAGGGATAGCGATCTGGCCAGTCTGGCACAACCGCTGTCCCTCCAAAAGACATCCTGCAAATTTGTTCGTCCGTGGGGCCTCCGTTAGCTGGCGAGCCCAGGAGCCAGGGAAGACCACGAGGAGGTGGAGGTCCCCCGACGACTGTACCCAACCGGGCACCTTCACCAGATAAGGTAGGTATATAGGAGAGATGGCACATCCCGCAATTCCTATTTGATGCGCGATGTAGTGTTACAATGGTCACAAAAGTGAAGACATTTTACACATAAACATTCCAAACAGAAAAAAAAGCATTCGTAAGGAAATGAGTCTGGATTCTTACCAGAAAACACAAAATTGCTTACAACGGGTAAGTTAGATTTATTTTACTTAAATGTAATGAAAATATGTAAGATATGGATGAGTCGGTTTAGTTTGATGTTTAAAGCCGTGGGTGGGGATCAATGTCGTTGACTCTCCGTTTCCGAGTGGTTATATCACCACAGTTAAACGCCTTCGAACGTAGGCGTGTAGGTTCGATACCCGCACATATCCTGGGTGTTCTTTTCAATTATTCGTATTGTAATTCTGTTAAGTTCTATCTGTCTTTATTTGACTAAGATTTAAAAACAAACTTCAAGTAAAGCATAGAAAACTGATATATATATATATATGTGAGTAATCAATAAATGGCGATTAAAAAAAAAAAAAAAAAAAAAAAAAAGATCAAAGTTGCTGGGAAGCACATGATCATACAAGAATATTGACCACACAGCAAATTTAAGAACTACTGTTTGAAAAATAATGATTATTTTGCATCCGGGATAAATTGATCTGTGCCCGTTGTACCCAAATACATTACTGAGTATGCTAATTGTTTAAACCTACTAAATTAAAATTATATATTTGCTGTTGCAAATAGTAATAAATCATTAGTAGAAAAATCATTAGCGCAGGCGGTTTTTAATTTCCCATCAAATTTTACATGCACAGCCAGCTAATAATAATGATACGAACTTGTAAATAATAACAGTTATTTTTACGTAATTTCGTTCGAAGAGAATTAAATTAGTCAGGCTGTAAAATGTTTATTTTCTTTTTTCGACGTTAAAATAGCACATTTTCCTTTAAAAACCAGTTAAAAGCTTCACCAGAGCCGGTAGTGGCCTTGGTGCAAAATTTGGCAACATTTTTTCTCCTTGGCGACTTTTTTGGCGACCTTGACATGAAAATTCTTATTATAGATATCTCGAATATCTAAGCTCTTACTGGATTATTTTAGAAGTTACCAGAAAATTCTCGACTAATAGGGGACCATAAAAGGAATCCTGAGCCGGCCATGCGAGTCAGATTTATCTCCAAACTGGCTGAGATTAACAGATCCCTGACTGGGTCTCTTTCTATTAACTGATTGCAGCCTATTGTGTTGTAGTACAGTTTATGCTGTGATTTTGATGTTGTCAGCTATTATTTAAGCTGTGTTTTCTGATGAAACTGAAGTTAATACTTGGTTTACAGAACTGTAACCTCCTAGAATATTTTATAAATAAACTTTTAAGCCTTTGCAAAATTAAACTTTCATTCACAGACATTCCATGAACCCCGAGTACGCAACAATATTGTTAATATGTATTGCATAATTACCTGTACATTAGATATTCTTTATAACTGTAACCTATTATGTAATGCAATTTTATATGATTCTAATCCATTCAATGAATAACGGAGTAAAATAATATTCGAAAACAATTTGCGCGAACTAATTTTAAATCAAAAGAATATTTTAAGTCATCAGATTTCACGTGTAACAGTATTAAATTAAAATTATCAATATTAAATTTATAGCCGATAATAGAATTTAATATATCTTTTTTTGCTTGTACCATGTAATTAATACAGAACAGTTAACGGAGGTCTCGGACGCGAAAACACACGGTAATTTCAATAATGTACCACTGTAGATATTGCATTGTCGCATTTGCATGAAAGAGAAAGAGAAGAAAAGCCTCGAACCATGAGACCATTTTGGTGATTTCGGGAAAAAACTCAATGAATTTTTGATAAAAATGATAATATGTATTCCATTTGTTTACACAAAATATGATCTTCAAAAATTAGCTTTTGGTGTTGCCGAAAGCAACATCTTTCACATTTTAAAGAACCATGTATGACTGCGTTAACTCATGTCTTTGTCAAGTTCTACCGTCCTAGATTTGTTGTAAAAAAAGTGAGTCTGGCAATGACTTGAACTCTGGACTTTGGGAACACGGTGTCTGAGAACCAAACCCGAGAAATTCTGCGGGAATTTGCAGCGCAAACTTTCTATTCCAATGACATCATAAAGAAAAAGTGGATCGAACTTTAAAACTGTAGCACTAAGGGCCGTATTCACCAAACTTCATTGATCGAGGATTAAACCATGGATCAGAAAATCCGAGAATCAAAGCTGACGCTGTATTAAATTTCTACAGTATTCACCATCAGCCGATTACATGATCCATGGATTAACTGGAAGAAAAATAAAATCTTCGTTTTGATTGGAAAAGAACGAAGATAACCTTTATTCGTCGTTCGGCCTCAATTAACTAATCAATCGGATTAGAATATTAGAAAAGGTAAAAAGCAAATTGGCAACACTGATTCACGCTTCGCTCTTGTTTACTTCGCTTTTGTTTACGCACGGATTAAGAATCAATTTTACTTTAGAGCATTTTTAAAAAGAATAATCACGCAGACGACAACTGTTTATGCTACGATTTAAAATTTTGATTGTTATGGATAAGATAATCTTAAAGCTATTAATTTTTTTTTCTACCGAAGTTAATGCATTATTCTATTCTGTGGCAGATGACAGCCTATTATTAATCATTCGTATTAGAGATTCCACGGAATCTTTATTTAATCGATAGCGATATCGAAATGCCACATTATCCAAAGAATCCAAATCATAATGCACCGTCCTTTTCCTCCTTTCAAATGCTTCCGATAGTTCTAAGCTTTCAATATCATCTAGTGATAATAGATCGCCAACGTCAGCCATGTTTGTTATTTGTTTACGAAGCTGAGCTGCGGAGTGCACATGCGTTAAAAAATGATCCGAGAATTATCTCTGTTAATCCTCCGATATTTGAGGATCAAAAACGAAGTGTTAAAAAAGCCGGTGAACTACGGATTTTTGTTGGAGAATACCGATTTTCGTGTGATCGAGCGATTAACACTGATCCGTGGTTTAATCCGAGTGTTAAGAAGTTGGTGAATATGGTCCTTAGCTGCATCAATCCTATTTTACTAGGTAATTTTACGGGGTTCCCGTGATCTCCACACAACATGCCCGATTTCTCTACTGTATGCGAAAAATTGGATGATTGTAGACCAACAAATATTTTCATCTCTGTTTGTTTGGTACATAAAACTAAATTTCCTGAATTGTATTCGGAAAATGGTGCTTATTACCATTTAAACGTGTTAGGTTCAGTATTTTATTTGAATTTTGTTTTGTTAATTTTTTAAGAAACTGCTATTTTTGTCCATCTCTCCTCCCATTCAAATCCTACCACTAATTTCACAGTATACGAAATAAATGATTTTGTATATATATTAGATCGTTGCAAAAGTTCGTGCGGACGCGGATCATTTTATTGCCTCCAAAGACGAGAGCTTCTATCGCCGTGGTGCTTCTATCGCATTTGTTACCCGAAAAATGGGCAAAAGTTGTAGAAAGTAATGGGGAGTATTTTGATTAAAAATTGTCATTTGATTTGATGTATTTTTATGAAATGGAGCAATAAAAACCGCACAAATTTATGCAAAGACCTAATGTATAGACTTTTAAATTTTATCGAGTTAAAATTAGATACTCATACAAAGCTCTAAAAATTGGTAATTTTGAATAGTAGAACCTTTTGAGAAGCCAAAAATATTGCATTCATTTCATTTTGAAATTCCAATCACTGTTAATTCCTTCTAAAATAGAAATCCAACCAACTCCATTTCATCATTGAAACTTATCACTAAAATTTTAAAATGATTTTATTTGCATAAAATGGTTCAGAAAAACTGTGCTATTGGTAAATAATGTTTTAATCTCACACACTTATCTCATGTACATTAAAAATAGAGGAAAATAATTGTAATTGATCCTTACAATATTTTAATATTAATGGAAAAATTGTAATCATCGTACAGTATCGCATAACTTTTACATTAATTACGCATTCCCTTTTATTTATTTATTTTAATTAATGATATTTTTTTCTGTAAAATATTTTTTAACTGCATGAACATACTTCACACACTTACAAAATTCTTTTTTTTTTTTTTTTTTTTTTAATAGCAGCAAGAAATTAGTTCTAGAAATTTTTAAGTTATAACGGAGAGTTTATTGACATGGAACACTGATTATTTTTTTCAATAAAATAAAAAGAAATGCGCAGATATGTCCAAATTTACATTTACCTTTTGCTATTTTTTGTCCTCTTTGGAAGTTTTATTGAAAGAAAAAAATACTATATCGATAAAAGTATTCTTTATTCTTGATCTGGAAGATTTATTTTACAAAAGAATACTTTATATGTTTAAATTTCTTTTGCGCTTTATAAAAAACTTTTAAATATACATGCTTGAACAAGTTTTTGTACATAAACTTTGAGTTGATGTCTACTAATGGTATTACAACATTTAAGATTCAATATTTTATATGTATATTTAAAACCGAATATTAAAAGATGGAACGAATTTTACTATATTTTAATACATTTTAGTGCACAAATAAGGAGAAAGTATTACATTTATGGAAATTTTCGAGTTCCAGTTTTTTGGTTTAAAATGCACACTTTTAAAATGCTGCTGTTACTAGAAAAAACCAAGCCATAAAAGAAGCACAAATACTGGTATCGACGCCTAGAAGGTGCCATATAACCAAATTTAAATAAATACTAAGAAATAATTTTTAGAAACAATATGGAAGAATTAAGCAATTACTTTAAATTGAATTTCTTTTCGATGTATATATAAAGTTTATTACAATATAGAAAAAAAATTATTAATAGATTATTTTTCTTGTTTATTTTAGTATTTTCGTGTGTGTTTTATGTAATGTTCTGTTTAATTATGTGTACATTCTCTTCAACTGTTAGTTTACATATTTTTAAAAAAATACAAATATTTTGGAATAATAAACATTCATAGTTATTAATTATTATTATTATTATTTTAATTTTATTTTGTGTAATAATCATAAAAGAATGATTAAAGTAGAATGAAATACATTTTTGCACTTTTTAAAGCATGAAAAACATTAATTTTATGCAATAACACCATATTTTAAAAGCCACAGTTTATTAACCAGCCCTAACAACCCACAATTAAAATAATTTTATAAATGAGAGTTTTTATAAAATACATCTTTAAAATTATATTTAGTGAATTCAATTTTGTATTTTAAAAAGTAATATAGAAATAATGTATGTGGCGTCGTTCATATCAAGTTGCTTTTCATTATTTACTACATATACCATCGTTAAGTAAGTCATTTATTTGTAAAACGTTACTAAATGGAAAATTTTATTTTTAAGCAAGAAAGATTTTCTTTATTTACGAATATCATAAAAATACACTAAAACTACTATTAACATTTACGACTTTGGAGTTAGAATGCGTAATGATTTGGGATGTAGACGTCGTTATCATTGCACGGAAAATTTTATGTAAATGGATCATTAAGCCTCAGTGAAAAAGGTCACATAAGTTTGGTAAAAGTATTGTTAACACTGAACGTAAAATCTCGGATAGTGCGAATCTGAATTGTGAAATGTTTTATATAATTACTGAAGAGAGTGGAATATTAATTTTTGGACTTTGTTTGACTTTTAATTTATTTCACAATTGAATTTTCAATTTCTACCGATGATATGTCAGAAAAGACTTTATATAATTATATATGCATATATATATATATATATATATATATATATATATATATACTCAGGGAGGACATAATTAAATGGACAATGCTTACTGTAATATGTAGTGCGATCTAACTGCCAAAATAACACTAAAGTTTGTATTAAGATTAAACAATACAGGAAACGAAGGATTCCCCCCCACTCCCCCCCCCCCCCCCCAAAAAAAAAAAAAAAAAACTGCTAGAGGAGTACGTGGTGCTGTTTTTCTAAGTAAGACTTTTTTTCAGAATTTATAATTTATAATTGATGATTGCGCACTCTTTGTCCCATTTATTATTTTGAAACACCGCATTATTTTGTCTGAGAGAAATGCTTTACTTAGAAAAACAGGACCACATTTTCCACTACTGGTAAATTTTGGAATTTATTTATGTATATTTGGAATCATTCGTCCCCCGTCATGTTTAATCTCCCAAAATAGTTTGGGGCTATTCTTGCAATTAGATGGCACTGTCAGTTTAATTACGGTTACCCTGTATATATATAAATTAGCGATGTTTTTTATCTAAGAAAAATATACGGTCCTTGAGGAGTTAGTTCTTCATTTTTTACGGGATTTGAAATATTATTAGAATTTATCACTGATCATATTCTGTGTTAAAACTTTCGGAATGGGTGAATATTCCTCTTTGTTGTCAGTTTCATATTTTTTCTCTGTACTTTATTGACGAGTATGGGT
The DNA here is from genome assembly GCA_963930645.1 of Salticus scenicus. Classification (NCBI taxonomy): domain Eukaryota; kingdom Metazoa; phylum Arthropoda; class Arachnida; order Araneae; family Salticidae; genus Salticus; species Salticus scenicus. Next base: position 144,620,959 of record OZ005659.1, read on the forward strand.
ATTTGTTGCTCATGATAGCATGAATATTATAGATAATTTCAGACTTATTTCAAGTATTCCTGGATATATCTATTTTGGTTCATTTGGATAAATTGGACGTTTGATTACTCTCTGAAAATAAATGAGTGAATTCACCATGCCGGGTGAGAGTTATTTTTTAAAAATCGACTTGAGTTAAAAATGCAATTGTTTGAGCTAATTAGTAGCTTTTTTATTTAAGTGAACTTAAGTTATTAATATTTATCGATACTTCAGTTATTTCTACTCATCCATCCATTTGTAAGTGGCAACATCGCTCTCGCTTCAATGTATTTTTTCAGTAGCACGCAAGTGCAGCGGGCAACGTCATTGTAAACTGATCTAGTTTATTAAAATGTAATAAACAGATTGCTCAAATACAATAAATAAATCAAGTTTGAGTGCATTTTGTTAACTCATTTAACTTCTTGAATTTAACTCAAGATGAGAGGGCGCATTTCTTTTAGGTAAATGAGTGAAAATTCACTCAAATCGAGTTATTTTCATTCTTTCATTTTAAGAGATTATGTATTTCTTTTACAACAAACATCTCGTAACAATATATATATATACATACGTACATACACACATACACACACACACACATATAAATATATAATAATATATAGAGATATAATGCAATAATTGATTAATTATAATTAAATTTATTTTTTTTCCGATCTTTTAAGATTATGTTCTATAGACAGGATTACGATGAAAATTAATACACGTAAGTTTCTTAAAAATTATATTTCCACTAAAATGGGTGAGTCGTTTGAATCCAAATTTGATTTGCGGATGATGCACAAAAAGCATTTCGAAAAAAAAAAAAAAAAAAAAAAAAAAAATATGACGATTTTTAAATGGTGGAAATTTTTGAAAGAAAACTAGTTAACTTAATAGGGAGATCCAAAAGAGACTAAAAATTAATGAATAAAATTTCAGTTTTTTTTTTTTTTATGCTTTCCGAATGATAAAATTTCTGCGTTATATTTTCAATTTCGTACGCAAAAAGCAATTTAGTTGATATTTTTAATTCTTTTTTTCTTTGTTATATTTGGAAATCCTATTAAACATCTACATACTATAATTGTGGCAATCATGTCACCCGTTTCGGCTACAGGATAGTGTTGGTAGAAATTTAGAATAAATTAGTGTAGTTTTTGTTTAAAATGTCCGCAAAATCTCCTGTTGGTTAAATTTGTTATTTATAGAACTCTTGTGAAGATTTATTCTTTTGAGTGCGTATCAAGAATAAACTTAATTTAAAAAAAAAACTGAAAACAAAAACATGTTTTTGTTTGGCCATCTTATCTCAATCTTGATGTGAGATGGCCTTCTGTTCAGGAGTAAGATAGCTGATGGGATTTCAATGTAAAATACGCAATTTAATTTAAATGATAACTTAACTTTTTAAAAACTTCTATTACCTTATTTGATATTTTCGTAAAATTATTAGCCAGATGTATATAACTTAAAATAACAAATTTACAATGAAAAACTATCGGCATCTTACCCCAAAATTTTTTGGACATCTTACCGCAAAACAATGAACAAAACTTAAGTCTCTTTATCAACTTACAAAAGGGAGAACCGTTTCCTTTTATTGAATTGGCGAAAAGGCCATACATCGTTCTTTAAAAACATTTCCGAATTATTTTTTTTCCTATTGGAATGGAGGTTTATATAATTACACAAAAAACAAGTTTAATTTTTAACACTTAGCAGATAAATAGAGAAGGATTATTAATTCCAACTAATCAAAAAAAAAAAAAAAAAAAAAACTTCTAGAAATTCAAAAAAAGAAAAGAAAAGAGGAATATTTGTCATAACTTTTTATGAATTACTGGTGACGCCTTACAACGCCTGCATATAAGGGAACCATATTTCATGCCATCCTGTCCAGCGCGGCATCTTACCCCTAACGCGCCCTGTATATATATAGACAATAAAATAGATTTTAGCAATAAAAAATACTTCAAATTTCAAGCAACAGGGTAAAATATGACGTTAGATATATTCAAGAGCAAATAATGAATCTCCAATGCACATAATAATTTTTAAAAATGAAAAATGACGTACAAGCTGATGTAAATTAAACATTACATATTCAGGAATCTCCTCTGCAAAAACTACTGCTGGGTCACAACCGTATTTCGGATATTGTATCCTGAGCTTACGGTTTTGAGTGCTAAATACATCATCGTGTCCTGTATATTTATAGACAATGAAATAGATTTTAGCAATAAAAAAATACTTCAAATTAAATGCAACAGGGTAAAATATGACGTTATATATATTCAAGAGCAAGAAATAGATCTTCAATGCACATAAAATTTTTTAAAAATGAAAAATGACATACAAGCTGATGTAAATTAAGCATTACATATATAGGAATCTCCTGTACAAAAACTACTGCTGGGTCACAACCGAATTACAGATAATGTATCCTGAGCTTACGGTTCTGAGCGCTAAATAAATAAATAATAATAATAATAATAAATTAAATCCAACTCAGTATCTTACCCCCAATGCGCCCTCTCTCTATATAGACAAAGAGATAATTTTTAGCAATAAAATTATTTTAAATTTAAAGCAAAAGGGGAAAATATGACGTTAGATCTTTCCAAGAGAAATTAATCTATCATGGATGCACTTAAAACTTTTTAAAAATGAAAAAGGACATACAAACTAATGTAAATTAAACATTACATATTAAGGAATATCTTATACAAAAACTACTGCTGGATCACAAATGTATTTCGGATATTGTATACTAGGTTTACGGTTTTGAGTGTTAAATAAATAATAATAATAATAATAATAAATTAAATCCAAAGCCGCATCTTACCCCCAATGTGCCCTGTATATATATACAAAGACAAGGAAATAGTTTTTAGCAATAAAATTACTTTAAATTTAAAGCAGCAGGAGGAAATATGACGTTAGATCTTTTCAAGAGCAAGTAATGTATCTTCAATGCACATAAAAGTTTTAAAAATAAAAAAGAACATACAAGCTGATGTAGATTATATATTACATATTTATGCAAAAGCTATTGCTGGATCAAAACCGTATTTCGGGTGTTGTATCCTGAGCTTGCGATTTTGATTGCTAAAATAATAATAATAATAATAATGATAATGATAATAAATAAATTTTTTGGTCAATAATGGTGGAAAATTGCATGGCACAGCAATTGATTTGAATAAAATTGGTAAATATTATTTGATATAGGATTTTTCTTAATGTGATCTTCATATTTGTATTTTAAACGTAATATTTGTATCATTATTTTTACGTCCTAAAACATAAAAACTTTCTATTATTATATGCCAGAAATAAATAAATAAAAATATCAGGAATTATATTATTTTTGAATTCTAATATAATTAGCATACCAATATATATATATTAAGTACAATTAGCCTTATATTCTAAATTTGAGAAAGTTTACACACACGCATATATATATATATATATATATATATATATATATATATATATATATATAGTCGGTAACAAATGTATCCGAACACTAGGAAAAATTCCTATATAGAATGAGTAGAGTTAATACTGTTTTGTTAAATAAATCCCTGTCGAATCATGTTCTTAGCCTGACTAAGAACGTGATACGACAAGGATTTATTTAACAAAACTCTACTTTTTTTATATAAGAATTTTTGCTAGTGTTCGGATACTTTTGTTACCGACTGTATATAAACTATATTATAATTTTGCAGTATGTCTTAAATCTCTCTTTAATTTGTCTCTCCAAAAATTACATGAGATTACGATAAAATACTGTTTATTACTTAATATTTTATTAACGAATATTTTGTTAAGTGATATTTTATTAATAACTGTACCACATTTATTTTAACATAAAAATATATAAAAATCAAAATTCTTAAAAATTCATATAAATAATTTTTAGAAAATGATTTTTATGTACAATAACGTATTTTTATGTATTCACACTTATTCGAAAGAAGTGCTGCTTACAGATCTAGAAAGCTAGTGCTGATAAATAAAAAATAAGACAATAACAGACTTTCTTATTTTATGACATCACGATAAAGTGAATTATTGGACACTCTATGAAACTCCGAGAAGAAAAGATAAAATGGTCTATCATACATTAATCGTTCGCCAATAATCATTTCGCATTTCTGTTGACTTTTACTTTCTCCTGAGTATATGTTTAGCTATATATTTTGATGTATACGTTGTTTTCAGAAAACTATAGTTGTAGGTTTGTTGCAAATTTTTTTTATAAATTATAATTCTGAAAAATGTATACATTTTACCACGTTTAGAAATTTATTAATTGGTTTTAAGATAAAAATTATTTTAGAAATTTCTGAGTTTTATACTTAAAAAAGAAATCTTAATTATCTTAGCTAAGGGAAAAGACATATTATGATAATAATAATATATTCATTGTAAATTACTATAAATTGACTTGCAAAGGATGATATGGAACATTTTTACTAAAGCCACAATTTAGATTCTAGTCGTCAGTTACAGAATTTGTTCTCAGTGTATTAATGGAAGCCTATATATGCAAAATTTGCATATGTATAATTTCTTACTAATACAGTAATTCAGAGAAAAAAAAATTATAATGTCCACTATGCTCTCAACCGTTTACTTTTAAAAGGAACTAAAAGTAGGTTTTAATAATTTATTGGGAAGAGTATTCATTAAAAGTTTAGAAGAGACATATTGGGGGTTTGTCTAATTGATTTTCACCATATAATGAATTAAAACAAAACACAATTCTTAACACTTTCGCGACCGCATGTTTTTGTCATTTTGACAGTAACCTCCTCCTGTGGGCGTTATTCTTTTATATTACATTATTTTAAATCAATCTTTTCCTTATTACTTTCTTCTATAGAAAAAATATTGGATTCGTGAAAATTTTCGACCTCCGTTTTTTGATGGATTAAAACGTTCTGGGATGTCCTGAACACGAATTGATAGTTTTTAGAAAATGTCTGTCTGGGTGTCTGTCTGTGTGTGTGTGTATCACGAATTTTGTGTCCACGTATCTCACGAACCAATGAATGAAATTTAACAAAACTTGGTATTTAGTTGTACCCTGACATAAACTGGTGCTGATTGAATGTGGGGATCAATCGCTCAGAAGTGTCGCTGTGATCGTATTTTTTCTAAATTTTTAACATGGCTGTATAGGACAAAATGTCGTATAAATGTACATAATGAGAGTTATTCTTAACTTGTGATTGTCAAATTAATATGACTTATTGATAATAGTAATAGTTAACTAGGAAAAAAAAATGTGCAGTGGGGGTATCGCTCCCCTTCCTGGGGGGTAAATTTTCAAGATGGGTATCTTTCGAAATGTCTCGTCATTACTTTTTAAACGAATGTTTGAACTATAAATATTTGATAATTTAAAACAAAGTTATCGATTTTTTTTTTTATTTAAACGAAAAGAAAAACTTAGAAAAAAAATCGTGTATATATATATATATTAATATTGTTACTGAGTGAATTTGTATAGGAAAATATAGAAGAAAGTCTTGTGGTGGCCACAACATACTAATTCATATTGAAAATATAAATTAATATGCATTATGATTATACTCTTTCTAATCAAAGTATTTGTATCCATAATGCATTTATTGCACAAATGTGAATATTGGGTATAATGTTAGGAAATAATGTAACCTATGTAACCTAAAGAATCGCCTACTGGCGGAATTACAGATTTTCAAATGAAGTAACTTCGCGTCAGCGGTGAGGAATGTGTTAATACTGAATCAATTTTTCTATTTACATTTGAAGAGCAGAACCGAGTTTTTTGTGCTTGATTTAACGAATAATATTTTTTTTTTTGGTTAAATGAGAAAACTATATGCCTTGTAATATACTATTATTTCATTTTATGCAAAAGAAGAAATATTTATGATACCTTAATAAACTTTATATGTAATTAATAATAATTTTTAATTTTTTGTCTTTTGTTTCTAAATATAGTCATTTTCCTTCAAATGATCGTAATACATACAGTTTAAGAATTATTTTTTAGAAGACACACAGCAATTAAGCGATGCATTATTTTTATTTTCATTTTCATTTCCTTTTCAATATTTATATACAATTCATTACAACATACAGAAAAGGAAAAAACATAATATTACACTTATTAATAAATAATTTTTCTTGTTTATAAAAATATTTTCTTGCTTTCGTGTTATTTACTTTATGTTCTTTATTAATTACACGTGCATTCATTTAAAACTTTTTAACTGACAGTTTACCTGTTTTTACAGAAGTACAAATATTTCAGAATAATAAAATTTTGTAGTTATTTTATGTGTGTAATAATCATAAACAAATTGAGCAAAGTGACTGGAAATATATTTTCGTACTTTTCAAGATATGAAAAATACTAATTTTAAGCAATAACACATTTTTTACAAGCCAGAGTTTATTAAACAGCCACAACAACCAATAATTAAAATAATTTTATAAATTAGAGTTTTTGTAAAATACACTTTAAAAATCATATCTAGTGAATTAAATTTTGTATTTTAAAGAGTAAGGTAGAAAAAAATATGTAACGTCATTCATAGCAATTTGGTATTCATAACTTACTATCTATAGCATCGTTTAGTAAGTCATTTATTTGTAAAACGTTACTAAATGGAAAATTTTGTTTTGAAACAAGAAAGATTTTCTGTATTTACGAATGTCATAAAAATACACTAAAACTAATAATAACATTTACGACTTTCGAGATAAAGTGCAGTTATCATTCGGGATATAGGAGTCGTTATCATTACATGGAAAAGTTTATGTAAACGCATCATTAAATCTTAGTTAAAATGGTCACATACTACGTTTGCGAAAAGTTTTCAAAGCACGTATTGTGAGCATTGAATTCAAAATCTCGTATGACACGATACTGAATTATGGAAAATTATATATATATATATGTATACATTGAAAATTGTTGATCATTGTATGGTTTCATTGTTTGGATTTTGTTCATCTTTTAATTTCTTTCTTAATTATTCCTTCAATTTCTACATTTGATAGTTTACATTACTTACTGTGATATGTTTTAAAAGGTTTTCATATACATATTGCAAAGAATTACAACATAAAATGGATTATGAATAATGAATTCATAAAATGAATAAATGAATTACAACATAAATAAAATAATTTATTTTATTTACAAATAAATAAATAAATAAAAAATTAATTAATAAATAAATAAATGAAATATTCAACGAAAAGAAAAGAAAATAGTTTTGAAAAAGCCAATGACAAAGGCTGGCATATAAAATGGGAAGATAAATGAACACCCAATGAGATGTGGGTTGGACACCCCTTCTAAGAAAAAATCAACATATTCTAATGAGCATCAACGGGTGGACTGTCATCCCTGCATCTCTCTCTCTCTCTCTCCTCTTTTTGACCTCCGGCAACTAACATAGTAGATATCCTCGAGATCTACGAAAAATGATGGAATGCAATATGTATCCGGGAGGATCCTACAAAAAGAGCTCAGGCCTGTCTTGCATCTCCGGTAAACAGCACAAGTGGATACCATCTTTTCCCTCCACCCCCCCCCCCCCCCCCCCTTTGAAAGCAACAACTTTATATTTTTTAAAAGAGCAAAGTTACTAAAATTAAAATGATATAGAAACATTTTTGAGATTTTAAAGAAATTTTAACTTTGCATAGGGACTTAATTATATGGTATCACAATGTACCTGAACTGTTATAAGCCATTTATATATTATTACAATGTTAATTATAACCAATCTAAAATTGATTCTACTTAAAATTGTACACTGCTCGACATTGAAAATACAACACCAAGAAGGAATGATAATAACGTAATGAAATTTATTGGACACATACATTATAGCAGGAAGAGCAATTGATTAAAATTTCAGGAAATTTGGAGTAATATGTAGTGAGAAAACAGTACATAAAGCATCGACCTCTGTGAGCAATAACAGCTAGACATGTAAAAAATCCGGGAATTTTGCTTCAGGGGAATAAACATGGGAATTTTCGGGTTTAAACCGGGAATTTTGAGAACTTTGGAAACTTTGATGGGTAGAAACTAATATTCAGTGTTTAGATTTAATTTCACTTCTTTTAAGTGTACAAACAACTTGTTTCAATATCATTTTTATTCTATTAGCTTAAATAAAAGTGATATAAAAAATTGTGAAATTATTTTACAAAAAACTGTAAAAAATTAAACATTTACGTTATAGAACATAATAAATGATGAAGTTTTGTCTGCCTATTTATATAACTTTAGAACTTTTTTCTTTTTATTTTAATGAGTACCATAATAAAATATGTTATAAAAATAATACAACGAAATTAAATTATGGTTAGAATACTTTACAATTATTAAATTTTATTATACTTCATCGAAAAAAATTTCACAATAGTTCATGAAATTTTGTTATAATCAGTTAAAGTGCACGGACAACAAAATCGAACATGAGTTCTTCGGTTATTAAGAATTAGAGCAATAATTTTTTAATGCATCAAATCAATACATAAAATATTCAATAGCTAATAATTAATAATTTGGCTGTTATTTCTTTCTATCTTTATTTTTTGAACATTAATATTGTTTAAATTTTAATTGAAATAATATTTTCCATTGTAATATTATTGATTGTTTTAGTAAATGCAGAATATTTTGAAGCATCTTTGTTTTATTTTTGAAATAAAATGTTAAAGATATACAACTGAAACATGATAAACTCCGATTGCCAAAAAAAAAAAAAAAAAAAAAAAGAAGTGTTATATTGTTATATATACTGCAATAACAGAAAATAAGTCTGTTAATTAATGAAATTTTAAACTTGCCCTTTTTAAATTTATAGATATTAAAAGCACTATTTAAAAATTGAAAGATCATAAAAAATATCTAAATGTAAGACAACATTTTGAAATGCCTTAGAACATATCTAATCTAAAAAAAAAAAAAAAGCTAAAATCGTAACTTTTGAAAACTTTCAAAATTCCCTTCCCAAAAAACCGGGTTTATTCCCTGGTTTAAACCCGGTTTTTTCCCCGCTCACATCTCTAATAACAGCACATATCTGCCTAGGCATTAAATCGAACAGCGATTGGATGACATGTACGGGTAGAGCACTTCATGAAGCTTTAACACGATGCCACAATTCATCAATCGAAGTTACTGGTAAGTGGTGGGGGGCCAGTCGCTTTTCAACGATTAAACAGTCATTTTCATTGGTGCGATATCAGGAGAACGCGCTGGCCAGAGCAACAGTCGAACACTTTCGGCATCAATGAACGTCCAGACAATATGGAAAACTTGCGGTCGTGCACTTTCCTGCTTAAATGTTGCGCATCAGAGGCCTTGAACATAGGGAAGACCTATGGGCCTTAACTCGTCAGAAATGTAATGGCTGGTATTCAGAGTGGCGGGAATGAAAACAAGAGGTGACCGGAAAGTGTATCCAATGGTACAACATACCATCAGTCCAGTTGGTGGCTCAGTATGCGGCTACCAAAATTCTGATTACCCTCAAAACTGCATCACTGATATGGGTGCCATTAATGTGTGGTCAACGATGAACCTGGACGCAGGAATAGCGTGAAGTCACTTTTCAGACAAATCACAATCCTGTTTACAGCATCAAGATTGCCTTATCCGTATTTAACGGCGTTATGAATAATGCACATTGCCAGCTGGGATTCGACATCATCATACTGTCCATCATTTGCAATGATGTTATGGGTTCCCATTGGATACGCGTCTCGATTACTTCATGTTCGTATTCCTGGCACTCTGAACAGCGGCCATTAAATTTCTGATGAGTTAAGGCCCACCCCTCTGCCCTGTATTCGAGGCCTCTGTAGCGCAAAATTTAAGCAAGATAATGCACGACCGCAAGTTGTTTGTATTGTCCGGACCTTCTTTGATACAGTATGTGTTCGGCTGTTGCTCTGGCTAGCGCGTTCTCCTGATCTCGCACCAATGGAAATGACTGTTTAATCATTGAAAAGTGACTGGCCCCTCACCACTCACCAGTAACTTCGATCGAGGAATTGTGGCATCGTGTTGAAGCTTCATGAAGTGCTCTACCCGTACAAGTCATCCAATTGCTGTTCGAATCAATGCCTAGGCATATATGTGCTGTTATTGCTCACAGAGGTCGTTGATTTATGTACTGTTTTCTCAGTACATATTACTCCAAATTTCCTGAAGTTTTAATCAATTGTTCTTCCTACTATAATGTATGTGTCCAACAAATTTCATTCCGTTATTCTCATTCCTTTTTGGTGTTGCATTTTCAATGACGAGCAGTGTATGTGTGATCTCATTCATAAGAAAATAACAAATAAAAAAATAAAAAATAACCTTTATAATCTAAAGGAGTATCTGTCTTTATTTACTTATCAAATAATTTCTTATATAATATATAGACTGTGTGCCTTGATCAGAGTTAAGTAAATTATTAAGGGATTAACGGAAAAAGAATATTGTTTAGCCTAAAATAATAATAATAATAATAATAAAAAAAATCAATAAAGATGCAATTTATAATAAAATGTTAAAGGCATTTTTAGCTGTATGAATGCCTTACGTTTATTATTGATATTCAGATAAAGGTGTTAAAAGAATATATTTCGAATCTGGGTCTTTACAGCCTATCTTAGTTAAATTATGCAATTTATGGTAAAACACAATATATCTTGCGGCTAAATATTTGTTATATTTAAATTGATTTTTAGAAATAGCTTAACACGTTGAGCGCCATATCAGCCATTCTAGGTTCTAGACATTTTGTCATATATCTCTAAATACTGAAGGAATCATCTTGAAACTTTAGGAGTGTGCAGAATATGTTATACCTCAAACTTTTCATTGAAAGTTTTATCCCGAAAGTAAAATCAGTACCAATAAAAAATTAAACTAGTATGTTGTGGCCACCACAAGACTTTCTTCTATAATTTCCTATACATATTCAATCAGTAACAATATTAAAAAAAAAAAAAAAAAAACGATTTTTTTTTCTAAGTTTTTTTTTTGTTAAAAGTAAAAAAAATCGATAACTTTGTTTTAAATTATCACAGATTTATGGTTCAACCATTCGTTTTAAAGGTATTGACGAGATCTTTCGAATGATACCCATCTTCAAAATTTAACCCCCCCGGGGGGGTACTTCCCCCCCAGAGGGGGAACCGATGCCCCCCATGCACAAATTTTTTTTCCTAGTTAACTACTACTATTATCAATAATTCATATTAATTTTACAATCACAAGTTTAAAATAACTCTCATTATGCCCATTTATACGGAATTTTGTCCTATAAAATGCGATCACAGCGCCACCTGTTGAGCTATTGATCCCCAAATCTAATGGGCACCAGTTCATGTCAGGGTGCAACTAAATACCAAGTTTGGTTAAATTTCATTCATTGGTTCGTGAGATACAGCGTCCACAAAAAAATGATACAGACACACAGACAGACAGACAGACACACAGACAGACAGACAGACAGACAGACACACAGACAGACATTTTTTAAAAACTATCAATTCGTGTTCAGGACATCCCAAAACGTGTAGATCCGTCAAAAAACGGAGGTCGAAAATTTTCGCGAATCCAATACTTTCTCTATATTACATATAGAAGAAAGTAAAAAAAAAAACGATTTTTTTTTCTAAGTTTTTTTTTTGTTAAAAGTAAAAAAAATCGATAACTTTGTTTTAAATTATCACAGATTTATGGTTCAACCATTCGTTTTAAAGGTATTGACGAGATCTTTCGAATGATACCCATCTTCAAAATTTAACCCCCCCGGGGGGGGTACTTCCCCCCCAGGGGGGGAACCGATGCCCCCCCATGCACAAATTTTTTTTCCTAGTTAACTACTACTATTATCAATAATTCATATTAATTTTACAATCACAAGTTTAAAATAACTCTCATTATGCCCATTTATACGGAATTTTGTCCTATAAAATGCGATCACAGCGCCACCTGTTGAGGTATTGATCCCCAAATCTAATGGGCACCATTTCATGTCAGGGTGCAACTAAATACCAAGTTTGGTTAAATTTCATTCATTGGTTCGTGAGATACAGCGTCCACAAAAAAATGATACAGACAGACAGACAGACAGACACACAGACAGACAGACACACAGACAGACATTTTTTAAAAACTATCAATTCGTGTTCAGGACATCCCAAAACGTGTAGATCCGTCAAAAAACGGAGGTCGAAAATTTTCGCGAATCCAATACTTTCTCTATATTACATATAGAAGAAAGTAAAAACGTTGAGCGCCCTGTCAGCCATCGGTGGCTGACAATGTCAAATATGATCTAAAGCCGCGTCAACCATCGGTGGCAGATATAAAATAGGATATGAAACTAAAAATATTACATTTAGTGATTGAATATTTATTAAACATTTTGCTTAATTTTTATTTATTACAGCAGGAATCATAGTGGAATTTTAATGGATTTTAAGAATTTGAGTGGCGCTCAACGTGGTAAATCACACCAAAAATACACAAATACACATATACAGGGTGGCCATAATTAAAATGACAGTGTTTACCGTGTTCTGTAGAGTTATTTAAATGCGCGAATGGCGCCAAATTTTGTAGAATTATTTAACAAGACGTTGGACGAAGATCTGCACGAAAAAAATATTAGTTCCAAAAGTCACCGCTAGGGGAATATGCGGCGCTGTGTAAAAGAAATAAGAGTTCTAAAACACGCAGAATCAATACTGAAATAAAATTACCTTTTATTTAGTACACTTAACAGTTTAATTCAAGTTCAATGTGGTAACAATTTTTAAAAAAGTGAAAAAATTACATAAACAGTGATAAAGTTTCTTTATCTGCAATTTCACTTACTGAGGACTTGTTCAGTCGTCGCCTCAAATGGACCGGTCACTTCGAGCATTGGGAAGTTTGATCTGTTGACCGGTTTAGAGACTTACTGGACAGAACCTGCCAATGGATCAGCTTAAAACGCTTTTCATTGGATGGTTGAAGCAGCGTCTTCTACTTTGCACAGAATGCAATATACGGCGGACACATTGAACCTGATTAGAATGTGCTAAATAAAAGGTTTTATTTCAGCATTGATTCTGCGTTTTTTAGAACTCTCATTTCTTTTACACAGCGCCCGTTTTTCCGAAGCGATGACTTTTGGAACTAATATTTTTTAGTGCAAACCTTCGTATAAAATATTATACTAAAACACTTCCACTAACAATAAAAAAGTATGTTATGGCTTAAATATTTGCAGCCCTTTATATATTCTGATGGTTATATACACCCCACATGGTGCAAATAAGTATAATGCTACATTAATAACATATGACACAAACTGAAATACACATTCATCAATTTGCAACAATTGTCGCACATTTATCTAGTTCTTTTGTGTAGCCCTGTAAATGAGCAGTGACTGATTTCCATACCATATTCTACCTGAAACATGTTTTTAAGCATATAAAGAATATGTATTCGTTCCATTTTGTTTAGTGCAATCTATAGATGCTTAAAATCTACTTACCCGCAATTTTGCCGATACACGTAATGTATTTGAAATATCTTGGGCGTCCCTGTGCACGAACCGTTTGTTTGATCTCAACGAAAAGTTTAGTGTAGCATTCCTATATGATACATATTTAAAATACCAAGTTTGGAATTTCTGCTATTATTTGTTGTTGAGATATGCAAACAGACACACACACAGGCCAAACGCTGAAAACAAAATTTTTGGATTCAGGGCACCTCAAATCGTGTAAATATAACAGAAACTCAATTTGAAAATTTTGACCAAAAACAATAATTTCTCTACCATATATATGGGTAAGGGAAAGTAAAAAGCTCTACTGGTATAATTTGTACCTATTTTAATGCATTTTGCAATTATTGTAAATAAATATATTTTTATGTACCTACACTTGTGCTACTTAGTGATCTTGAAAGCTTCTGCTGATAAATGGTGAATAACACAATGACAGACTTTCTTATTTTATCACATCACGATAAAGTGAATTACAGGACACTCTAAGAAACTCTGGGAAGAACAGATAAAATGTTCTGTCGTACATTAATCGTTTGCCAATAATCATTTCGTATTTTTGTTGTCATTTTCTTTTCTCGCATGAGTACATTTTTAGCAATATGTTTCGATGCATAACAGCGTTTTTATTTTCACTTGAGAATATATAAATACTAGTATCACCTTGTGGTTAAAATTTACTTATTTATTTTTTTTTTTATGAATTTATTTTTTTAAACTATGTATGGAATAATAAATACAAAAATTGAAAGAAACATTTCTTTCAACAATTATTTAGAAATTGATACTTTAATTGAACTTATTTCTTTTTGTTTGAATTCCAACTGTTTTAGCTTTAATAATTCTTACTATCAACAAATTAATGGCACATCTATGGGTTCCCCCATTTCAGTTAGAATTGCCGAAATAGTCATGCAGTTTATTGAAAATCAAATTAATTCTGATTTACATGAAAAAATTTATTTTTGACGTAGATATGTGGACGATATTTTTATAATCACTGATAATCAATATGTTTCTGATATTCTTAATTATGCTAATTCCGTTAATCCCTTCAATTCAGTTTACCTTAGAACAAGAAAAAGATAATAAACTCCCTTTCTTAGATATTTTAATCGAGCGTTCGCCTTCTGATACTTATTCTAAATTTGTTACTTCTGTTTATAGGAAACCTATATTTTCAGGTCAATATTTAAATTTTAATTCAGCTAACCCTTCTTCACATAAATCTGAGGTTTTCCATACGTTACTTCACCGCGCAAAATTATATTACAGTACCGATGAACTTTTCCAGTTGCAATTAAAAAGGATTTTTTCGGACTTAAAGCGTAATAATTATCCCTCTCGCTGGCTTAAAAGTTAATTAAAAGAGCATGACTTTAATAAGGATAATAATAAATCTAATTCATCTAAATCACCTAAATCGTTCGTTACTATTCCTTACTATAAAAATATTTCTGGATCTATTGCCAAAGTTTTACGCACAGTTAATTTATCTGTTTCCTATAAACCACAATTTCTAATTCGTAATTTCCTTTCTAATTTAAAACTGTTATCCCCCCTTTTCTCGTACATGTGTTATTTATAATATCCCTTGTAAATCTTGTAGTTCGGTTTATATTGGTCAAACAGGCCGTTCTCTTCATACTCGAATTAAGGAACATAAAACAAATTTCAAAAACCGTGATATACGTTCGAAAATAGTACAGCATGCCATAGAAACTGATCATGTACCTGATTTTAAAAGTACTAAAATAATCATGCCTAATTGTTTAAATTATCACTCAAGAATTTTCCTGGAGGACTAGTACACAAATCAACATTTGTCGCCACTTAATGAGCCATGCGCAGTTCCTGATGAATACGTTGTACTCAATGAAAGTCTGTTGTTCATCTCAACATTTACATTTGCTGTTTTTTACTGATGAGGAGCCTGTAGAAGGCTCGAAACGTTTAAATTTGTGTTTTGAATATTTTAAAATGTACATTTTAGTGTATTTTATCTGTCTCAGTTTTTAATGTGATTAAAATTTAAAATATACTGACTTATCTGCCTAAAGACAAATGATAATAAATAAATAAATAAATAAATAAAAATAAATACATTAATTAATTAATAAGTGCTGATTAGCTTTTGAGATACATCGCTTAATCTGTGGTACGGCTGTGCTGCAGAATCTTTCATTTTTTGGCAGATTCTGTAGAGCATAAAAGCAGATATGTGAGATACACATTATGTGAAATTCTGCTGATTCAATTTGAATGCATACCAGCCGACTGGTAGCGCTGCTACGCTGAAATTAAATCTGAATTACTGGAATGTTATATCTCATATTTTATATTTTAAAAGTTCACGAAATATGATATTGAAAATATAAATTCTAGAAATATTTACTTATTAAAAAGTGGCGTATATAGAACAAAAAGTGGCACTTAATTAATTTTAATACTATGAACACATATGATATTTTAAGCAATTTTCACGAAGATATGCTCAGATTTTGCCATTTGAAAAATTCCCAAAAGTAATAGCAGCATCAATCTCAGGCGATATACACACAAATTGAATTAACATGATTTTGATTATATGTATCATATTTAATGCGGATTTTTGCATATATACACATATATACATACATTCATATATATATATATATATATATATATATATATATTGTTACAAAATTGTAAATAATTGTGTTTATTTTTGTAAAAATTCTTTTAAAGAGGCTTAGTAAGTTGATAAAGTGCTAATTTTGTGCATTTCTAGTCGTTTTAGCGTTGAAATAGCCTTATTTCCCCTTAAAAACGCAGTAAAAAGCCCCAATAAGGCAGGTAATGGATTTGGCGACAACTTTGGCGACTTTTCCCAACCTTGGCGATTTTTTTGGCGACCTTGTCGAGAAAATCCTTATTAGGGATATACCAAATATGGAAGCTCTAATCCCATTGGCTGATGAGATATGGAGATTTCTGGAACGTTCCACGCTTTTCTACAGGGCTATATAAGAGCGCTTTCCTGCCAAGGCCGGTCACTTCAGTTCAGTTCAGCTCTCAGCCACCTTCGCTAATGCTTGTATTGTGTTGTGCCTCTTTGAAAGAGACGTGCTTCAAGTGTTATTGCTAAACAGTTTGTACTGTGGATTTGCTATTGACAGCTGTTGTTTAAGCTATCTTTATTGGTTGAATTGAAGCTGATACTTGGGTTATAGACCTGTATTTCTCTGGAACTTTCTGTGAATAAATTACTGAATTTTTGTAAGTCCTGCCTTTCATTCTCGAACAACTCACGAAACCCCAACTACGCAACATTTCTGGTTTCAGTCTGTGAATGGATTTGTCTGTGAATGGTGATAACTAGAGCTATGGAGCAAGAGATGAAAAAACTTCTAGAAAGCTTAGCTACCCAGATGAATGAAATGAAAGCCGGACAGGAAAAGATGGAAACCGGATTGATAGAGAAAATGGAAACAGGACTGGAAAAGCTGGAAACTGGACAAAAAGAGATGAGAAAAAGATTAACTGAAGAAATGAAAGCAGTACAAGAGAAAATGGAAACATCGCAAAGGGAAATGAAAGACGGTTTGACTGAAGAAATGAAGGAAATGAAAGCAGTTCAAGAAAAGACGGAAGCCAGTTTGACCGAAGAAATTAAATCTAATCAAGATGAGATGAAGAGAGAGCTTTCAACGGCGAAAGAATCAATAGAGGGTAAATTAACGGTGATGGAAAATAGAATGGATGGAATAGAAGAGAAAGTTATAAAGATAGAAGAAAGTTTTGAAGAGAAAGTTATAAAGGTAGAAGAAAATTTTGAAGAGAAAGTTTTGAAAGTGGAAAAGAATTTTGAAGAGAGATTTATGAAGATAGAAGAGAATTTTGAGGAGAAATTTAAAGAAAACTTTGATCAAGAGCTGAAAGGAAAGGTTTCAGAGATAGAAAGCAAGTTTCAGAGAATGGAGGAAGATCTTGAGAGAAAAATGAAAGAAGAATGGAACGGAGAAGTAACAGAGAATGGTAGCTGAAGCTAACGGCTGGGACTCTACCGCCAAGTCAGTCCACTTAGCAGCAGCATTACGGGGAGATGATGCCGAGATACTGCGAAATGTTTCTAAAGAAGAAAGGAACGACTTCGAGGCCCTGACTAGAGCACTGGAGCTACGGTTCGGAGAGAAGTGTTCTAAGGACTATAGTCGCCTCCAGCTAAAATCCCGTTACCAGAAAACGGGCGAAAGTTTGCAAGAGCTGGCAGCGGACATTCAGAGATTGTCACACCTAGCATTCTCAGAGTGTCATGCTGACACTCGAAACGACTTAGCCCTTCAGTACTTTATCGATGCTGTTCGGGATCCAGAAATTCAAAAAGCGCTGAGACTTTCCAACATCAGAGACGTAGAATCAGCTTTAGGCTATGCACTTAGGATAGAGGCAGCCCAACAAGCCTCCTGCAAAGACCACCATACGATAAGAGCAGTCTCATTAAATGATACGCCTGCTTGTGAAAATGAAATGAAGAGAAGTATCGTAGAGATCCTAAAGAGATTGCGCAGCCTGGAGAATAATAAGGAAATAAAGGATCGGAAGATAAAGTGCTGGGGCTGTGGAGGGGATGGTCATGTGAAGAGGAACTGCCCTATGCGACCAACTATAGGAAATCACCCGGCTTCAACATCACTGCAGGGAAACTAAGAGGAGGCCATCTCGCGGGGCGGAGGTTGCCTGAAATTAAAGAGCCCCAATTTACCGTATTTCATGTTTCATCGATGAGTGGCGGCGATAATGGACTTTACGTCTATGGCCAAGTTAACAACACCGCCTGCCGGACGATTCTGGACACGGGAGCCAACGTGACCATCATTAGAGCGGATTTGGCTCAAGAACTAAAAGAGAAAATCATCTGGACGCCGCCCTGTGTTAAACTCCAGACTGTGATCGGAGACGAAATCAAAATATATGGAAAAATGAACTTGACCATCACTTTTGGGAATGCCAGTTACCATTATATGGCATATGTGGCTAATATAAGAGATCCTTTAATCATTGGAATTGATTTCCTGAGAAAATTTAACTTTCAATTGGACTTTAAGAATAAAGAACTGCATTCGAGTTCGGAAGACATCGCTGTGTTTAACACTGAAAATCAAGACATTCAGACAATTTGCCAGATAACAGCCAAGTCTGAAATTTCCATCCCTCCACACACAGAGACAATAGTTTCAGGAACACGACCTACAAAGCAATACTTCCGCTATGGACTGATTGAATACCCGAATACAGACAATAGCCCAAGAAGAGTTCTGGTAGCTTCATCTCTATTTGATCTCTCAAAGAGTACTATTCCTATGAGAGTCGCAAACATCAGCGATAAGGTCCGAACAGTGAAGAAGGATGAGGTGTTAGCAGCCTGCACTCCTGTAACATGCATAAACCGCCCCACGCAATCAACCGAATCCAAGTCTTCTGAACAATTAATAACGGAATTACTCAAGAATGCAGAGTTAGGAAAGGAACAGAGATGTGCTGCGGAGAAGCTACTCCAAGAATTTAAAGACCTTTTTTCTCGAACACCTGAAGACGTCGGGAGAATGAACATCACCCAGCACAGAATTGATACAGGAAATCATCCTCCAATCAAACAAAATCCAAGAAGACTTCCATTTGCTAAACCTGAAGAGGTCACTGAACTTCTAAGTGAAATGCAGCACAATGATGTCAAAGCCATCAACGAGTCCTTGGGCCTCTCCCATAGTACTGGTGCGGAAAAAGGATGGTTCAACAAGATTTTGAGTGGATTATCGTAGTTTGAATGACATCACGAAGAAAGACAGTTAACCTCTTCCTAGAATTGACGACACATTAGACACACTTGCTGGCAATAAATGGTTCTCTACTTTGGATCTGAAGAGCGGTTACTGGCAAGTAGAATTACATCCTGATGATCGTGAGAAGATTGCATTCACCACGGGACAAGAACTGTGGCAATTCAAAGTTATGCCATCTGGATTATGTAATGCACCTGCCACCTTTGAACGCCTGATGGAGACAGTGCTAAAATGACTTTCCTATGAAGCTTGTCTGGTGTATTTGGATGATAATATCATTGGTGGACGCACCTTTGAAGACCATCTATGAAACATCCGAAAGGTGCTAGAGAAACTCAGAATGGCTAACCTCAAATTGAATCCAGGGAAGTGTAACTTGTTTCGTCGTGAAGTGAGCTACCTCGGCCATATCATCTCTGCCGAAGGTGTGAGAACTGATCCTGAGAAGATCTCTGCAGTCAAGAACTGGAGTCGCCCTGAAAATGTACACCAACTACGAAGTTTCCTGGGGTTATGCACTTACTACAGGAAGTTCGTCAAGGGTTTCTCAAATATTGCCAGACCACTCCACAAGCTGACGGAAGCCAAACAGAAGTTCCTGTGGACAGATGAATGTGAAAATGCGTTCAAGCGACTTAAAGAGGCCTTAACATCATCGCCTGTCTTGACGTATCCACAGCCCGAAAGACAGTTCATACTTGATACAGATGCCAGCCATGAGAGTGTCGGTGCTGTTCTGTCGCAGGAAATTGATGGTCAAGAACGTGTCATTGCCTATTGGAGTAAATGCCTGTCTAAACCAGAGCGAAATTACTGTACGACCAGGAAAGACCTACTCGCCATCGTAAAAGCCATAGAACATTTCCATCATTACCTCCATGGCAGAAGATTCCTGCTCAGGACTGACCATGCATCTTTAACGTGGTTGCTTCAGTTTAAGAACACGGAAGGACAGATTGCCAGGTGGATACAACGCCTCCAGGAATATGACTTTGAGATCCGTCATCGTAAAGGGACTCTACATGGTAATGCAGATGCCTTGTCACGGAAGCCCTGCTCTAGAGCCGAACAGAAATACCTGCCGATAAATCCGGTTGCCTGCCAAGTTACTGTCTCAACACCATCAGAACAAGATCCCGATCCCTGGAGTGACGAAGAACTTAGACAAGCCCAGTTGGAAGATCCTGACATAAAGAAATATTACAGCTGAAGGAGACGACCAGCAACAGACCTACCTGGCAGGACATTTCCAGATTCAGTCCCATTACGAAAAGTTATTGGGCACTTTGGGACTATCTTCATATTGAAAACGGCGTATTATTCAGAAAGTGGGAATCTAATGATGGGAAAAGCTTCAGATGGCAGATTTTATTACCAAGATAAAAAATTCCAGCTGTTTTAGAACAACTGCATAGTAGCTCTACCGGAGGCCATTTTGGGGTAATGAAGACTCTGCAGAAAGTTCGGGAACGCTTCTACTGGTGCAAGGCAAAGGAGGATGTGGAGAAATGGTGTAAATCCTGTGATGCTTGTGCGGTAAGTAAAGGCCCGCAGAAACGATGTCGAGGAAGACTGCAACGGTATAACGTGGGAGCACCATTTGAACGGATTGCAATCGACATCTTGGGTCCTTTGCCACGGACCTACAGTGGAAATAAATACATCCTCGTCGTGATGGACTATTTCACCAAGTGGCCTGAGGCATATCCCATTCCCAATCAAGAGGCATGCACAGTCGCAGAGGTCCTAGTGCAGCAATGGGTGTCAAGGTACGGCACGCCCCTACAACTTCATACCGACCAAGGTAGGAACTTTTTACCTCTGATGTTTTCAAAGGCCTGTGTCATCTACTCGGCATAGACAAAACCCGGACAACACCCTTACATCCCCAGTCGGACGGCATGGTCAAGAGGTTCAATCGTACCATCCTGAATAACCTCTCTCTTCTAGTATCAAGGAACCAGCAAGATTGGGACTTGAAGTTGCCATTGTTCCTGCTGGCTTATCGAAGTGCTGTCCATGAAACCACCGACTATACTCCAGCCCAGATGCTGTTTGGACGTGAACTTCGTCTCCCTTGTGATCTCCTGTTTGGTTGTCCACCCGATGCGCCTTCATCGCCCGAGGAGTATATCCAAGATCTCCAGACACGATTTGAGGACGTACGCAACTTTGCTCGGGAGCGGATTCACATTGCAACGGAGAAAATGAAGACAAGGTACGATTTAAAGGCTACACAACATGAGTTCCAGGAAGGAGAGAAGGTCTGGTTGTGGAACCCTGTTCGACCCAAAGGACTCTCTCCCAAGTTACAGTGCAACTGGGACGGACCATACACAGTCTTAAAAAGGCTGAATGATGTAGTGGTGCGGATCACTAAAACACCTTCATCAAAACCGAAGGTGGTGCACTATAACAGGCTAGCCAAGTACCACAATTAACGGTAATATTAAAATTTAAAATGTAAATACAGGTAAAATTTGCGCATGCTCACTGTAAATATTTGTATATAAATATTTGTACATATTTGTGAATTTTGTAAATATTTCTCACTTAATTTATATTTATGTGTTATCTTTATGTGCAACTTAGTTTTTGTATTTTAGATTGTGTAAATTTGTTTAGTTTCGCCTCTTGACCAAGGGTTGCACTGCCCGGGACGTGCAGTCCTTGGGAGGGGGGCAGTGTTACAAAATTGTAAATAATTGTGTTTATTTTTGTATAAATTCTTTTAAAGAGGCTTAGTAAGTTGATAAAGTGCTAATTTTGTGCATTTCTAGTCGTTTTAGCGTTGAAATAGCCTGATTTTCCCTTAAAAACGCAGTAAAAAGCCCCAATAGGGCAGGTAATGGATTTGGCGCCAAATTTGGCGACTTTTTCACACCTTGGCGATTTTTTTGGCGACCTTGGCTAGAAAATCCTTAAAAGGGATATAGCAAATATGGAAGCTCTAATCCCATTGGCTGATGAGATATGGAGATTTCTGCAACGTTCCACGCTTTTCTACAGGGCTATATAAGAGCGCTTTCCCGCCAAGGCCGGTCACTTCAGTTCAGTTCAGATCTCAGCCAGCTTCGCTAATGCTTGTATTGTGTTGAGCCTCTTTGATAGAGACGTGCTTCAAGTGTCATTGCTATACAGTTTGTACTGTGGATTTACTATTGACAGCTGTTGTTTAAGCTGTGTTTTTTGGTTGAATTGAAGCTGATACTTGGGTTATAGACCTGTATTTCTCTGGAACTTTCTGTGAATAAATTGCTGAATTTTTGCAAGTCTTGCCTTTCATTCTCGGACAACTCACGAACCCCCAAGTACGCAACAATATATATATATATATATATATATATATATATATATCATAGGATCTGAGATATAGTCTTTACGTAAATGTAATTCAGTTGTAAGGCAGCTTTGTCACTTTTCTTCTGATAGGAATGCACGTCAAAACTGCATGATTTTACATATTACTGAACTTATATCTCAAGTTTGGTACATTTACATATTATAGAATTTGAGATATAGCCTTTTCCTAAACGGATATAAATTGCAGCACAGGAGTGCCACTTACTGGTCGATATGAAACCAAAAATTTAGCAACGTAATTTTGCATAGTATATATTTGATATATTAAGTTTGGGGCATTTATACATTACAAAAGTTGAGATATATCCTTTAATTAAATAAGGGAAAGCACAGCATAGCAGAAATACCTATTGCGGTGTCACTTTTCTTCTGATAGGAATGCACGTCAAAACTGCATGATTTTACATATTACTGAACTTATATCTCAAGTTTGGTACATTTACATATTATAGAATTTGAGATATAGCCTTTTCCTAAACGGATATAAATTGCAGCACAGGAGTGCCACTTACTGGTCGATATGAAACCAAAAATTTAGCAACGTAATTTTACATAATATATAGTTGATACATTAAGTTTGGGGCATTTATACATTACAAAAGTTGAGATATATCCTTTAATTAAATAAGGGAAAGCACAGCATAGCAGAAATACCTATTGTGTTATATATTTCAAAATTAGTATTAATTTAAGTCAAAGTATAATCAAATATGAATCTTCAATAAAATTCGTCCAATAGTTAGTTTTTTAGATACAAAATTTTGCTAACACATCATATACATACACGGAGACAGATAGCCGTTTTCTTTAAATAGACAGATCATGTTTAGAACATCTGAAATGGTGTGAATTCATCGAAAATAAAAGAAAGTATTAAAGAAACATTTTAACGCCTTCTTGGCATCATAAGAGTTTTTTTTCTGCACGTATTAACTGTACCTTTCGAACGATACCGCTTCAAGCCCCTCCTCATATTATCAATATGCTAAGAACGTGAGACAATTTTTGCAATATTTCCTTCCGAAATCAAGCCACCATGATTATATACCGCAAATGGACACGAAACAAACTTATAAGATCAAATCAATCTTATCAATCTTCAAATCAATCTAATCTATCTTCAAATATACGAGGTATATTCTAAAAGTATCGAACCTATAGTTGACAATACTACGTTTACTGATTTTGAAATGCGAAACACTTCTCCCCTTCAAAATATCCTCTTTGATAATGCACACACTCTCCCAGCGTTTCCGCCATTATAGGAAACACTTCGGGAACGCAGTTTGTAGAACGATGAGCAACCATGTCATCGCATTTCGCATGATGTCTTTTCTTGACTGAAACTGTGTCCCTCTCTCTCTTTTAGCGGAAATTTCAGCTTGGGAAATAGCCAAAAGTCATATGGAGCGCTGTCGGGTGAGTAGGGAGCATGATGAACCAGAAAAATGTTGTGTTTGACGATGAAAATATGAATAAGATGCAGTATATGGGCAGCAAAAGTCCTATGACTGCTCACTATACACCTTTATTTGTTGGCCGACTGCCAACGCCTGACGCTTTGTGCGGGAGGGAAAATATTCACGAATGCGCATGCGCGTTATCTCTATATCTACACTGAAGAAAGTCTCCCACGTTTCATTAGCTTACGCGGAAAAAAATAAGATTCTATATTTTTTGAACACCCCTCGTATATTTACAAAAAATAACTTCCTGCCTCACCTGGCAGGAAAACGATATATGTGTAAAAAAAAAAAAAAGAGAGCGAAAATGTGATTTGTTCCTCCGCAATAAACCCATTATCCCTTTTATCATAACGAGTAACTTTCAGCATGTGAGCTACAACAGGTAAACAGTCTTTAGACGTAAAGAAGTTTTCAAATATCTATTCTATGCCAATTAAATATTTTCAGACTACAGAAGATTATTTTTTCTATTTCTCTTGCAACGGGAAAGGAACAAGTTATTATAGTTCGAGAAAGGAATTGTTACAACAAAAAAAAGTACAATGCGTTTCACATAGACAAATATCTACGCTATTTAAGAAATCTTAAACAGTAATATGCAATTTTATGAAGCTTTAAAATGTTTAAAGGTATAAGAAAATGTTGGTTGGTTGGTTGATTTTTACGTCGCACAAGTGCTGCGAAGAGGGGCAATTAGCGACGGTCTGGGACTCACCCCTAGAGATGGTCCGGAGACATGCCCTCGCAATTTTGATACTCTACGGAAGGCTGGCTCTCCCGCTTCGGTGTCCCCCAGAGTTATAATTTTTGATGGGAACGTGGAAGACCTTGCTGCCACGACAGATTTTATGTGCAAAAGCCACCATTAGTGTACACGACGGTATTTGGTCAGCTCGAGTACCGAACACGCAATCTTCCAATTACGAGGCCGGTGCTTTACCTACTGGGCTACCGTGGCTCGGTATAAGAAAAGGAGATGTACATTTAGAAAAATGACTTCATTAGCAGGAAATTTATGTTGTGTGTCGTCTTTCATGAAATGGTTTTCCCTCGTACTATCGGTCATAGAGGATCCTTATCCCTGTGACAAAATCAACCACATCACGGATTGTAAAACGTAAGAGCAACTTGCAATGTAAAAAATCTGGAGTGACTCCACTCGACTTTCCGAACATTGAGTAATTAACAGTTTTGTAGATAAAGTAAAGAAAGAGGAGTTGTTAAACAAACAAAAGAGAGAAAATCATAATAGAGTGTTTGAGTACTTTTCTCCATATATTACACGATGTTGTATTTAACGCTATTGAACTTTGAGCCCATAGATCATAATGATAAAGAATTTTTCGTTGTGTCCCTGTAAAAACTTATAAATGCTAGATTCACCAAAATGCTTACATTTAGTGCAAAAGCGATTTAGATGCTATCGCACTTTTAAAAATTTGGTCCCATAGGTCATAATGATAAAGAATTTTTCTTTGTGTCCTTGTAAAAAAACTGTAAGTGCTAAATTCACCAAAATCTATACCGCTGGTGCAACTGTGACTTATAACATGTGTACAAATTTTTTGCTCAGATTAATAAAGCGTTTAGACGCTATCGCACTTTTACAAATTTGGCCCCATAGGCCATAATGATAAAGAATTTTTCTTTGTGCTCCTGTAAAAAAACTGTAAGTGCTAAATTCACCAAAATCTATACAGTTCGTGCAACTGTGGCTTATATCATGTGTACACATTTTTTGCTCAGATTAATAAAGCGTTTAGACGCTATCGCACTTTTAAAAATTTGGCCTCATAGGCCATAATGATAAAGAATTTTTCCTGGTGGCCCTGTAAAAAAACTATAAGTGCTAGATTCACCAAAATCTATAGGGTTCGTACTATCCCAGGTAACACATAACGTTGTTATAGCGTTGCAAATAAGTCTGAACAGTGAAAAATTGGTTACGTTATTTTATGTCCGTTGAAAAATAGTTTTTGTTTCGCAATATTCTCACTGAACAATTTCGAATATTTACTCAGTAATAAAGGAAACCTATAACAAACGTTGTTTTATGGTTGTACTTTTTCTGTTATTTTTTCGACGTTTTAAAATAGGTATTTTATTAGTTTCTGTTTTCCTTTTTGATTCTAATAAAAAATATGTTTTTTCAACGAATTAATAGGTGCTTTTTATAAGTCATTATTTCTGTCAAATGACGTTGAATCTCTTCAACTTGATATCGATACACGATGGTGAATTGGCGGGATGTGCGTGTTATAATATAATTTTCTTTAGAGTTTTAGAAGATATGGTGTGCTCCGAAAGAACTTCTAACATGATAAGAAGGGAATCTTTCGGCAAATTATATTAACAAGTATAGTAGAATGTTCTTTGGCTTTCGGAAACCGTAGCTAACGAAGGTGTTCATATTGTACGCTTTCTCCCTCCTGTTCTACATGCGAAATCGCCAAGTATATTGTGGCAAACCTTAAAAGCGTCTTACGATTTACGATACGACGCGCGCCATTTTGAAAGTGAATGTGATGTGAAAGAAGATGAATATCGCTTTCCTGTTAAAATGATACGAAAGTTTTCTGACATTTTACGTAATTTCCAAACAACTTGCTAGCTGGTAAATTCCCTTAAAAGCTCAAAGTTATAATATTCTTTGGTTTTGGGTGTGTTTACCTGCTAGCATAATATTAAAAATTACAGAGTTCTCGTCTAATTGTGGATGCTGTATTTATTTAAACAAGATTTTTCAAGTAATGAAGTGAGTGTTTCGGTTGGAATGTGCTTTACGGTCCTTCTTGGCGACTCGCGGATAAAGATGCCAACCTTAGTAACCACGGTGTTTATGCGCCGCTGAACGATCGATGTTTGAAATGTGGTAACCTCCCCATGATGTTTTGAAACTGATTTTCGCGTACGTTATTGTTGCCAAACGAATTTCGTGCATTTTAAAGACTCATGGAGTTTGTGTGAGACGTATTTAGTAATTTTTTTTTTTGGTTTTTATATACGGGTTACTGATCGATGCGAAACGAAATTTCCTACGTTTTAAAGATTCATGGAGTTTGTGTGAGACGTATTTAGTGATATTTCTTTGGTTTTTATGTACGCTTTACTGATCGATGCGAAACGAAATTTCGTATGTTTAAGAGATTCATGCAGAATGCGGGTGAGGTATAGAGTGATGTTTTGTTTGTGGTTTTCATGTACGCTCCGCGCACATACGTGCATATTACTGGTCGCTGCAAAACGACATTTCGTCCGGAGGACATCATTTGGATAAAATGTGCTTTTAAGGCAGTGATTTTTTTTTGTGTGTGTGGGGGGGAGGCAGTGATTTATTTTTTCTTTTCTGGAGGGGGGAGTGAATTTTTTTTTTGTGTGTGTGTGTGGGGGGGGGCAGTGAATTTTTTTTTTTGTGTGTGTGGGGGGCAGGTTTTTTTTTTGTGGGGTGGGGGGGGTTTGAGGGGGGGGGAGTATTTTTTTTTTTTTTTTTTGAGGGGGGGGGATTTTTTTTTTTTGGGGGGGGCAGTGTTTTTTTTTTTGGGGGGGGGGGGGGGCAGTGATTTTTTTTTTTGTGGGGGGGCAGTGAATTTTTTTTTTTTTGTGGGGGGGCAGTGGGTTTTTTTTGTGGGGGGGGGCTGTGATTTTTTTTTTTGTGGGGGGGCAGTGGTTTTTTTTTGTGGGGGGGCAGTGTTTTTTTGGGAGGGAACAGTGTTTTTTTGTGGGGGAGGGAGGGGGCAGTGATTTTTTTTTGGGGGGGGGCACTGAATTTTTTTTTTTTTTTTTTTTGTGGGGGGCAGTGTTTTTTTGTGGGGGGGCAGTGTTTTTTTGTGGGGGGGGGCAGTGTTTTTTTTGGGGAGGGAGCAGTGTTTTTTTGGGGGGGGCGCAGTGTTTTTTTGGAAGGGGGCAGTGTTTTTTTTTTGTGGGGGGGCAGTGCTTTTTTTGGGGGGGAGGGGGGTTCATGTACGCGGAGCGTACAGACGTGCATATTACTGTTCCCTGCAAAACGAATGCTTCGTTACTCATGTCATAAAGCTTTTTCGCCGGAGGGCCCTCCGCGTCCTCGGTGCCTCCCGCTTGCAGTGGACGCAGTCCACTGCAAGCGGGAGGCACCGAGGACGCGGAGGGCCCTCCGGCGAAAAAGCTTTATGAAGCAGTAAATTTTGTTTTGCAGCAATCAGTAAAATTAAAAAAATCCCTTTATTTTGCTTCGTTACTCATGTCATAAAGCTTTTTCGCCGGAGGGCCCTCCGCGTCCTCGGTGCCTCCCGCTTGTCGTGGACGCGCTGCAAAACAAAATTTCGTAGGTTTTATACATTCATGCACAATGCGGGTGTGGTATCCAGTGTTTTTTTTCTTTTTTGGTTTCATATACGCGGACCGTACAAACGTGCATATTACTCATTCCTGCGAAAAGTCACGGAAGCACAGTGCTAGTGCGAAGTCAAATGCTACCTTACTGGCGTATCTCCGAGATTGTCGCCGAAGCGCAGTGCTAGTGCGAAGTTAAATGCTACCTTACTGGCGTATCTCCGAGATTGTTGCCGAAGCGCAGTGCTAGTGCGAAGTTAAATGCTACCTTACTGTAATGTGACCATACGTCCGCGAAATTCGAGGACTGTCCTCGAATTTTGGCCTTTTCTATTTTTTGTCCCCAAAAATTCTTTGACTACTCGGGGACGCTAAATGTCCCGAAATTTAAATATTTGCGTGTATTTTTTCAAAATCACAGTCCATTCCGTGGAGGATCAAAATTGTGATGGCATGTCTCCGGACTACCTGTGGGGGTAAGTGCTAGACTGTCGCCAATTGCCCATTGTACAGCACTAATGAGACATTAAACCCATCTATTCCAATCCAATCAAAATCACATTCTAATAATTGGATTATCTTGAAAATCAACGGAACTTTGAAATAAAGACCCTCATACTTCATGAGCAGAGAAAGAATCATGCACTATTAATCAGTATATAAATTCTATCTTGCCCGATTTATGTTAAGTGAAAAATAAAATTTGCTTAATGAAATTATTTCTTTAGTTATATAATCGGGAATAACTTCTGCATTTCAGGGAGTGGGGATTCTAAAGATTAAAATGAAATGGTGCTATTTTGTGTTTTCTCCTATCATCATAATCAGGGCCCGACTTAGGGTACCTGGAGCCCCGGGGCAAGCCTATTCTGGGGGCCCCCCTTGCAGTGGCAAAAGAGCTTTTTAGGTTGCAGAATTTCTGCATACGTCTGTAGGGGGGCCCCTTCCAGAAGGGGGGCCCAGGCCATTTGCCCCGTATGCCCTGCCGTTAGTCAGGGCCTGATCATAATAAAGTGTAAATGGGTTCTATAGACTTGATTATTTTAATAATGCTGGGATAGTTTAATTTGCATAAACTTACCTTAGGCTCAGCAATTTTTCATAGAAAAAAGTGATTCAAAGCATTTTGTAATGTATAAATCAGAGTTCTTTTTATTAATAATGCATATAGATATTGCTCTATCGTGTCCTCGAAAAAGTCCCCAAATACAGTTTTCAAGGTCCTCGACATTTACTTCGATTTGGGGACAAACGGTAATTTGTCCTCAAATCAGTGTTTGAAAATATGGTCACCTTACCTTACTGGCGTATCTCCGAGATTGTCGCCGAAGGGTAGTGCTAGTGCGATGTTAAATGCAACATTACTTGCGAATCTCCGAGATTATCGCCCATAACGCAGTAGTAGTGTGACGTTAAATGCACTGTGCTTATCTGGGTTATATTTAAGGTTATTGTTGTATTCTCTGTTTTTTTTTTTTTTTTTTTTGTCCTTTTAAGACTACTTATACAGTAGTCTTAGGTCCTTTCAGAAAGAGTCTGGTATTTCGATTTGTTTCTTTTGTTTTTTGAATTTTGGCAACAGTAGGCCGTTTCATTGCATCATATGTGAGGCATGGATGCACACGTTTGTTGTTTTTCTTCTGTGAAATTGCGATTTATTTTAAATTGATTATTTGTGTTGAATATCATAAGAAATACGTTTGAGTACGGTTTGCAATTGTGTTGATGTGGTTGGTGTACATGATAAAATCGAAATCTCCAGAGATTATTTTCTTCGTTTTTCCAAGAGTTTCGTTTTTCAGTGTGCCGCTTTTCTTATTTAGGTAAAATTGTCATTTGTTGGTTTTGTAAAATTGAATATTTAGATTGAGTATCTTAAAAAAAAAGCTTTTGAGTAGCGTTTATTGGTTTTGTACTATTGAATGTTTATGGTAAAAAAAAGCTTTGGATTAGTGTTTAGAGTGATGCTAGAGTGGTTGGTGTACATGGTTATATCGTTATATGCAGAGGGGATATTTCTTTTTTTCAAGGAAAATGCTACTTTTTTCGGAAATTATAAAACGGGTAAGTAAATAAACTTTCTTTTTTATTTAAATGCTTATTTATGTATATTAAGTTACTTGTGCTGTTTTTGTTTTGTAATATTTCTTAGATTTAGTTGATAACAATTGTTAAAAATTTGTATTTTTCTTTACTCAAGTATTTGTAAGATATTTCTGACGCTTTATGTTCACATAATTGCTTTAAAGTACGTAAATCGGCCCTTTTCGAAAGGATGGGTATGAAAACCGTGCTTCCAGTCCGGAAAAATTTGTATTTTTCTTTACTCAAGTATTTGTAAGATATTTCTGACGCTAAATTTGTATTTTTCTTTACTCAAGTATTTGTAAGATATTTCTGACGCTTTATGTTTACATAATCGCTTTAAATTGCGTAAATCGGCCTTCTTGGAACGGTTATAAAAACTGTGAAACCGTGCTTTCTGTCCGCCATTTTGGAAAGGACGGGAGAGAAAAAAAACACCGCGCAGACTCGGCGAGTTCGGAAAAAACTCGCCAAAAAATCGCCAAGAAGGACCGTAAAGCACATTTTTACCAGTGTTTCTTTTTCCCTTCTTTAATTTTATGTTTGAATTCTTGTCTTAAATTTTCAGGGATCGATCTAACTTTCAATATTTAATACTCTTTTTTAAAACTGTACTTTTGTAAAATTTTACTTTTTTCATATTTACTGAAAAAATAATCTATATATAATGTTATTTAACATGCACTAAGTTTTATACAGCTTCTCAGAATAATGGTTTTATATACAGAATTTGCAGCAATTTTAATTAACTGATGTTGAGATGTGATGTATATTGGTTGTCTCACATATTATATTTTGTGCAGTTGTATATATGAAATTTAGCTTTCCTCGAAAAACGGAAGTTGAAAATTTTTACGAATCTAATATTTTCGTATATTGAGTATTAAAAAAGTAATAAAATTAGAAATAAAAAAGGTCTAAAAATTAAGTAAAAAAGAATGCTCCATTTTTTTTTTCTTTTTAAAATTGTTAGCAATATTTTAGAAACAAAAATTCAATGGATATATGGAGATAGCTATTTTTCTTGGATTTCAACGTTTATAAGACATAAGAAAAGCCGTTGAAAACTGATATAAAAAGCACGACAGTATTGCGATTCTGAACAACCATTTTACAACTTTTTTTTTTAGGTTATAAAAAAAACGACAGTATTGCGTTTTCGTACAACCCTTTTACAACGGTTTTTTTTACGTTGTAAAATGTATTAAAACAACCGTTGAAAGATGAGGAAATCAACGAGACATATTTTCAGATTATTAACGTTACGGAAAAACGATAATTCAACGGAAGGCATTGCCGTTTGTTCAACGTTGAAAATACCATACTGTGCTACCTGGGATGGTGACTTACAATATACGTACCAACTTTCGAACAAAGCGTTTAGACGCTAGCGTGTTCACTCACAGACATAAACACACAAATACATACACACATACATACACACATACACACACATACATACATCATCGTAAAAATAGTGGAAACGAACTCAGGGGACCTCGAAACGTATAGAAACATCAAAATCTCCAATTCGGATTTTTGACATGATTACAATACTTTCCTCACTATAGTGTTCGGAAAGTAAAAAGGAAACAACAGTCCATGTTGAAAGCTACCCACAAACGTAAAAGACTCGATTGGGCCAAACGTCAAACCTGGAAGGACCACTGCCATCGTGTTAAGTTAAAAAAAAAATAACAATAATAATAATAATAATAATTTAGATGCCCCAATAGTCTTCCGATTTTTTGGTATGACATGAGAAAGGAAGAGGAAATTTGAAAAAGACAGCAATGTGGAGGCTCATTAAAGGTACAATTATAAGGAGGTTTTAGGTATGGTGGTAAACTTAACCTGGCCTTTTCTCCCAGTCCACATGAAGGCTACCAATTACTAAAAATGCTAGAACCCTGTTTACTGCCATTTGAAGAGAGAATCAATGGCCCAAGTTGGATTTTACTAGCAGGTCAATGATTCCTTTAACGTTGTAAAAAAAAAGTTTTTTGGATAATGATGTGCACGTCATGGAATGCCCTGCCTGTGCACTAATCTAAATCCATAAGAAAATATGTAAGATAGTCGGAATAGGACAAAGAGAGAAAGTTTCAATCTGTAGCAGAATTAAAAGTTTGTATCATATAACTCTGAGATATTATTGATACTACTTTCACACAAAGGTTGATAAATGGTATGCCAAGTACACTGACCTCTGTTGCTTTTTACATCCTTTTCAACACGAAATGTGTATAGTGAACTGACTAATAAATATCAGTTTGAAGAAATTCTGTGAATATTTACTGTGTATAGATTGCGGACAAACAGATGGACAGATGGACAGACAGTAAGACAGACGAACAGATAAATGAAGTGATGCGCATTTAAAACTTTGTTGGAATGTTTTAAAAAGTAAATAAAAAAACCATGACATTTTATTTTTGAAAACCATTGGATTACGGAAAACTTAGAAAGAGGTAAATTGAAATTTATTTTTTTCCTTTATTTATCATTTCAGAAACAAAATCAGATTTTTTTTTTTTTTTTTTCCATACATCATCATATTTGAACACTTACCAAATAATAACTTATTTCAAATTTATCTATTAATAGAATTTTTTGAAACATTTTTTCATACATTACCATAATTTATTTTGTACAACATATAAAAATTTAATACTGTGCAACACATAATAATTAAAGAATGCCGTGGATAGTTTTTTTTTTTCAGCCGCACAAAGTTTTCATAAATATTATAAATTTCGTTATCAAATCTCAGACTACAAGTTTCCATTCGAAAAAAAAAAAGAAAATCATAACTTTCAGTTACTGCAAACACAAAATTTTCAAAATTTCCCGATGGAAAAATTTTAGTAATATACATAAATATATATATATATATACATATATATATATATATATATATATATATATTGAGGCCAAAGTAATATTATATTCAACCTAAACAA
This sequence comes from Salticus scenicus, assembly GCA_963930645.1. Lineage (NCBI taxonomy): Eukaryota > Metazoa > Arthropoda > Arachnida > Araneae > Salticidae > Salticus > Salticus scenicus. Next base: position 144,654,585 of record OZ005659.1, read on the forward strand.
AAATTAAAGAAATTAACTGTATGTAGGTAATTTATTTAAGTAAAGAGAGTTAATAATTTGTTGATACTGCAATAAATAATACTTATCTTGAGCAAAAAAGATAATTTTATTCTCGATATCCCTTAATTAATCATAAATATCAGTTAGTAGCTTATTTCATTAAAACAAATCGAATCTCTGATACTTCTTCATTTTTGTCATCATTTATCTTAGTTTAAAGGGAAAGTTACTAATCCTAAATATTTAAAGATATGTGATTTAATGAAGTAATTATATGCACCAAAGTAAAATATCAATGCACCCGAGAATCGTTTTTCGAACATAGGTTAATTATGAATTAATAAAGAGTTATAGAACTGAATTTTATAACTTTTTTTTTTTTTTAAACGTATTTTTCATAAAGCCACTTTTACATATTTAGAAAATTGTGATACGGGAATGCAAATCACGGAGAACGTTTAAGGATAATATAAATCAACTGCTATTTGAAGTATCTGAATATAGAATGCAAATTATATTAAAAGCGCTATTAAAGCCTTTACATAATAAAATTGAGTGTTTAATAAACTATTTATTAATAAATAAATAAGATAAATAAGATAAAATAAAATAAGATAAAATAAAATTAGATAAAATGGAATCGGGCTTAATGTATGAATTTTTAAATTGATATTTCCTTTTTTTGCCACTTTTCTTTACATTTATTAATATATTGATTATATCAAAATAATTCATTTAGTATTAAAGATACCCATGTATAATATCATTGTTTTCTTCACAGAAAATTATATTTTGTATAAAAGGTATCAGAGAATATCAGCATATATAGTTACATACCAATCAGCCTCATCCGTGGCTGATTCTGTCACAACTTAGGCTTATGATTAGGTTTAAGAGATTTTTTTGGACTAAGTCTCCTAATTTTCATACTTTAGTCAATTTTAAAAAACCTAATTGTCCGATCGATAAGCTGTTTAAACAGACGGATTCAGAAAAATTGCGCCTTTCATTTGGTACTTTATTTCCCAACAAACACAGAATTGTCGGTAGCTGTTCGGTACAGCATCGGCAATTACGGCATGCCGATCTGTTCATTAAAATGGAATCGGTCCGGAATCGTAACAGTGTCGGCAAACCGATGACTGTTTTGTGATCGGAAATACTCTTGTGGGCCAAAAACCTTACTAGATGTTTTAAACACATAGACTATCGTTACGCCGATAAGATGCATTTCGCCGATACTGATCCAAATATGGGCCGATGCCATTTGGCGACGTTGCGGCGGAGAGGACAAAAACTTTATGGAACCGATACTGAAGGTGGTATGTGGGCCATAATCACTGTTCGGCATGCCGTACGCCTTCCGTAATAGGCCCGACTCCCGTGTGTTTGTTGGGTTGTAACGAATATATATTTTGATTTTTTAAAATTAATTAAAATATGAAAATAAAAGCTTTAAAAAACATATAAAATTTTAATTGTTGCCTTCTTTTTCAGCATAAAATGAAATATGTTTTCCTGTTAAAATAAAAATAAAAATAAATAAATAAAAATAAATAAATAAATTTGCTCTTGCATATGAAAAAAATGACGTCTGTAAAATAATAATTTTAAAGGTAACGAAGAGATAAACAGAGTGAGAAAATTTCGCACGGGCTTTCTATCAAATGAATTTTTTAAAGTGATAAATAAATAAAATAAAACGACTATTTTTCAACGGGTGCCTTAGTTGCCCTGCAACAAACTAGTTTTAAATAGTAATAAATATTAGTGTATTTTAAAACATTTTAATAATAAGTAAAAAAAAAAAAAAAACTTAATATATATATAATAAATTTATTCATTTACATAATATACATAAAAATAAATTGTTTTACTGAAAACAATGTAATATTTTAAATGAATTTATAAAAATTTTCTTTCATTTTTACTTTTTCTAACCTATAAATATGTAGTATTGCTTTTTGGTTAAATTTTCAAAATTGTGTTTACGCATTATTTTGAAGTACTCTACCCAAAAAATCTATCGTTTAAAGGTTTCTACATGTGTCTGTGCGTGCATACACTCTTAAAAGGAAAGAATGAAACTAAATCAACTTGAGCGAATTTTTACTCATTTGCCCAGAAGAAATTCAACCTCTCATCTTAAGTTAAATTCAATCAATTGTATGAGTTAACACAATGCACTCGAACTTGAGTTATTTATTGAATGAGCAGAAATAACTCAAGTATCGATAAATAACGATAACTCAAGTTTGCTTAAATAAAATGCTACTATTTAGCTCAAATTACATTTTTAACTCAAATCGATTATAAAAAATTAATTCCTACTTGACAGGGTGAATTAACTCATTTCTTTTAAGAGAGTAATTCAATTTTTATTAGCATAACACAAGGAAGAGTATTTGTAGGAATATAGAATTTAGTATACAAATTTGTATCATATGGGTTTTTTACATGAAAATTTTCATCACATTGCTAAAAGGTACAGGTGCAAACAAAGGTTTTCGTAAACAGTACTTGTCCATACTATTGTTACCACTAGACATTTTCTGCATCATTTATATTTGTTTCATTATATATATTTGATATTCCTCTGTAATTTGCCATTGTGGCAGTGATACTAGTTCCATTAATGATTTATTTTTTTTTCTTTTCGTGTTGGATGCAGGTACTTCTGTTTCCCCATTACTAACAATAAAGAAAAAAGCCGAGTTTGATGAATTTACTTAAGCAGTTTCAATAAAAACAAATTTATCAAACAACACCGTCAAATATACTAAAGTAAAGTTTAATAAAAATAAATTATAAATCGATTTTCCAAAACAACTTATACATGCTTAAAAAAAAAAAAAAAAAAGAAAAAGAAAGGAAACTAATTCATAAAATCTCCACAAGAAATATACATACCCTCAACAAGATAAATAAAATAGAGCTTTGATTCAATGGATAAAGGATTTGCTTTCCGTGGTTTAACATAAACCACGTAATATGAACCAGAGTAAGAAAATAGATTGCAATGTTTGACCCTTCATCGGAATTTTGGCATTTAATATTTCAATTCGTCATTATTATTAACACGACTGTTCTATGACGGAAGTTTTATTAACACCTTTTAAGTTTGTTGGAAAAAGGTTAATAAAAATGAACTGTCCATTTATTAGTAATACAAATAGAACATTGAGGTTCTTGAACTGAAGATCTTCTAGCTTATTATATTTTTAAAAGAGCTAAATTTAATAATAAATAATAGTTACTCAACTAGTATTTTGAAATATTTTATCAGTTAAATTTTGATTACAAGAATTAAAAAAGAAATAAAATAAAAACTTAAATGATTCAGAACAGAAAGATATTAAATTAAACAAAAACACTGGTGGTTATGACTTTCCCCAAGTACAATCTTTAAATAGTTACCATAGAAATTTTTTTGGAAACAAGCTATAAGCAAGGAAGCTAAGGCATACATGGTTCATATCACATGACTTATGTTGGACCATGTCAAGGATTATCATTTATCACTCTACTTTATTTATCTCGTTACATACCCTAGCTGATGAAAACAATGTGGCCGTACAGAACTCCAGTGTTGCCATAGTAATTACCCCAGAAAAGTACAAAATTACCCAAAAGAGCTACCACTCTATAGAAAATAATTTATTGAAATACACTCCTTATCATATTTATAAGGACACTTTATATTTTGAAATAACTATTGTAAAAATAATTGTGAACAAGATTATACTAAGTGCTCTTAATATATCTAGTATTCTAAAATCCTAAACTGCTATAATTTTTTTAATATGAAACAAATTTAATAAAAAATCATGCAAAATATTTTTTTCTCCACGTTTTTAGATGTTCATAATTATAGGGACAGTCAACATTTTTTCGTTTTATTTAACTTACAAGCGGATAAATTTCAGTTGACATACAAATTCGTTAACTACTGGGGTAGATTAACTCATATATAAGCTTTCAATTTTTCTTGGACGGACATTACTGATAATTCCTCGAAGAAAAGAACGTTTATGTAGTGAAGTATGATAAATCTGTTTTTTAAGTGGAAGGATAATTTCAATCCGCTGAATTTCTAATGAAATTCGAAGATCTAAAATTGCTGAAGGAAATGTGATTAAAAGTTGAACTGTTGGTTCGATAGGAGAGAGATCTGATGCAAAATCATAGTTGTTTTACAGAGATCGAAGTCTCATAATTCCTCTTACTGTTCTACTCATAATGACTGCTGCTGAATTTACTCGTAATTTTTAAGGAAAGGTTGGGGTCCACATTTATGCATGTTAAAAACAATTAATAATATGTTAAAATAAATAAAAATTGTGTAATGATCAATAAGCACTTAATGGGGGAAAGAACGTCTGTGTTATAGTTGAATAAAGACAATATTAGATGGTAAAATGTTGCATTTTCGGATGAAAAACATTTTATTCTTGATTAATCAAATGGTTTTAACAGTTACTGGCACGATCTGAAGATAACGAAAGACAGAGCAGATTTTGTAAAGGCAGATATGAATCGGGCATTTTAAAGGTGGATCTATGGTGCTCTGTGAAGCTGTTTCTACTAAAGGCAGAATTAATTTAGTATTTTTTTCTATTATTATGAAAAACAAGAGAATATCCGCAAATTTTAAACTTGGAATTCTCAGAATTTTGTTAGATTTTGGGGGTAATAATATTTTTTTCAACAAGACTTACATTTTTGCTCTACTTCTATGAGCAATAGGAAATAGTTCGAAGAAAGAAACTTCTTTATTGTTGCTTTTCCCGTAGCCTAAAAGTTGAAAAAACCTTGACTTATCATATTAGAAAAGTGCATGCAAGTGGAAAGCAATTTTAAATAGTTTAAATGTATTCAGAATATTATCTATACTGTATGAAATGATATTGAAACTGAATATTAAAGAAAATATATATGTATATACCAGAGAGAATGTCTGACTGTTTCACCCTAAAAAGAGACCCCAAAAAATATTAATTTAAAGAATAATTGAAAACATATACTAAGATTCGAGCTGTCCTTATAATTGTGAACACCTGAAACATCTTTTTTTTGACCGTATTTGAAGTTTTTTAAGATAGAAAAATGAGAAAACTTTTTAAATATCGTCTATTAATGAAATTCAAATTAATAAAAAAATATATTTGTTTAAATAATAGTGTTCAGTGTTTAGTTAATATAGAAAAACGGGTGTCCTTATAATTGTGAGAAGGAGTGTACATGGAATTTTAATCACAAAAAAAGAGGTGAAAGATAAAAAATTCTGATGATCATATTAATATGATCAGGGACAGCACATTATACCAATGAGCAAAATTTATATTAGGAGAAGTGTAACCCTTTTAGACTGCACTGAGCAAAATGAAACTGACACATAATTTTTATATAAGAAAAAAAAAAAAAAAAAAAAAAAAACTTTTTTCATGTATAGTATGTAAAGTAATTATCTTTCGGTTACATGGCTATATAAATAAATTCTGGTGTATTATTACTATGCTCGGGAGTGTCTTGGACATCATTTCTCCTATTTTCTTATACATTCTTTTAGTTCTACATTAAAGTAAACTGTGCGAATAAAATTTGTAGATAACATACAGATATATTCAAAGTTAACACAATTTATTTTAAAGAATAGTGTGGATAATTCAGTAAATAATTTAAATAACTTCCAGTAACTAACAGTTTTTATAAATATAAGTACAATGTTTAATTACGCAGGTTGAGTCGGTGGATGTCTCGTCACGCTGAAATGCATATCGATGAAAATTGTTTCTAAACCCAATTTCAGTTGTTTTTTAATGCACATATTGTAAGACCATTCTAATACAGAATCTTTTATCCTTCGTTGGAAGATAAGATGCACGATAAGAAGCTGATTGAAATAATGTGTACTGATTATTGAAAGAATATAATTGTAGTAATGTGTACTTTAAATATAAATTATTTTGAAGAAATTTAAATGAAAGAAGTGTGAGTGGCATATCTTGTTATTTTTAACACACTGAATATAAGTGCAAAGAGAAGTAATCTTAATAAATTTACAGATACTAAATTAAAAAAATTGTTATGAAGTTATGAAACCCTACTTCATTTTTTGATAACAATGGTTTGATAAGACATTTCCTATGTTTTGTTATATGTATTGATATTTTATAGTACTTACAGCGCCCATACGGCTTGGCGTAATGTATCCCTGATTCCCACACTTTAGGTCCCGGGCTCGAATTTCGAAAAAGCATGGATGCTTCGCACTGTGTTATCTGTCTTAGTGATAGAGAAGACCGCCCATGGGGTGCCCTTCCCCCCTTCCCCTTCACAAGAAACCCAGAAATCGACGCGGCCACGGCCAGTGCTCAAGTGTTGCTCCATTAAAAAAAATATATATATATATTAATTTTATTATTTTAATAGGATGCCTATAATGGTTTTATATTCCTAAAACAATATACCAAGAAGTTTTATTTACATATTTTCAAAGAGGGAGGCCGCTGAAAGTACCTTCATCTGGGATATTGCATTATTTGGGAATCTCAGGTGACTCGAACAGACTGCTGATATTTGCTGAAACCAGAATTTTTTAACCCGTTAGTAGTCGCCAGTTGGTCGATTTGCCGCCCATCCTTCAGTTCTTCGAGATTTTTTTATTCAATTGCCACCAAAAATTTTTAGAAGGGGCATTTGATATAAATAAAACGTGAATAAAATCGAAGAAACGTCGATCACATCACTTCTTAAAATTATTGGTGACAGTTAAATAAAAAGTGCGCAATCTGTAATAGGTGGCGCTGTCTATAGCGACTACTAACGGGTTAAAGCAACACATTTGGGTTGAAGGCGTTCCAAGCACCCTGAGAGGGAATTTATTACGATCCGAATTTTAAGCTGTCTAAGACAACACTTCCTTTAACAATGCCTCCGAACTGAGCTTTTACTTCACAGAAGATCGTTCAATTGCATCCAGTCAACATTTTCAATAATATCTATAAGAAGTGTTCATGTTATCGAGCAAAGATTTTTTATGCCAAAAAATTTGGCATCAGCTATTAGTAGGTATGACACTCGGCAATAGTAATAGAATATAATGTTGATGACTTTTCAAAATGCCGAAATATTACGAGGCTTTTAATTGTTCTAGTAAATATATGAAAGGAAATGGGGTAAGTTTTCATGAGTAAGTTATATTTGACTACTTTAGGAAAAATAAAATTTATAATCAGTTGCCTTGTTATTATTATGAAATTAATACAGTTTTCATGTTTAACGGATTTTTTTTCTCTAATTTTAATATTTTTAAATATTTATATTAGTAAGTAATTTGGAATTTTCAAAATTCTTTTAAATATAGTTTGCAGCGGCGTAAGTAAAGCCTGCTAGTTTTAATATATATTACATAAAAAAATATCATCTATGTTAATAGATATAGAAAAAAAAAGAGTAAAAAAGAAAGAAAGAAAAATGAATTTGAAACTGTATCTGCAATTTTTCAACTTCATCTTTAGCATATAAATTATTTATAAATTTTTTTTTGCTAAATTATCCGTGTGTATTCATTCACTTGGGAAAAGATGTCCACTAGTAGGTAAAATCGCCACCTTTCCTCAATTGAAAAGGAATCTCATTTTACCCCTCGATGATCAATCTGTGTCTTATTACTATATCTATGGATTTAATCGGCCGTTCTTTAATGACTTTAAAGCTACGTTCGGTTGCATAATTATAGGAAGAGTCGTCTGATCACCGTTAGTCACTCAAACTAACTAGCATTATAACGAAAAAATATATGGCACATTATATACTTTTTCCTTTTTTGAAATCAATTTTAATTGGCCATTTTACATTATGTCAAAATGAATGAATAAATAAAAATAATTTCAATATGGTTTATATAATTAGAGAACACTGCAATTTAAAAAATCGGTCTAACTTAAAAGTTTTAGATTAAAAATCATTGATAAATTTTCTTTCTTATTTTTTCTTCTTCTTCTTCTTATTTTTTTTTTAATAATTTGCAAAAAAAAAAAAAATATCCTAAGAAAAACGATGCTATAAGCTGAAACATTAACTTTTATAAAACATATATAACATACCTTTCTCAAAAAATATATTACTAAAAAATGAACTGCAATTCAAATAAAATCAGATTAATAAAGAAAATTTTTAAGAAAACATGTGATCAAAACAAAAAAAACAGAAAGAAAGAAAGAAAGAAACAGAGAGAGGGAGGGGGAGAGAACATGAATCTATTTCCTGAAAAATTGTATTTTCTGTAAAAAAGAAATTATAATCCTTCTGTCATGTTAAATATATAAGAATATATATATACTTCAAAAGACTGTAAATATTTCTTGGATGCTGTTTTCCATTATTTTTTTGGAAAACTTATGAGAATTCTTGCTATTTCCGTTTAAAAGTTTTCATTTTTAATTCCTTTTTCAAAATGCTGTTGTAAAAATTGAATTCAAAGCAAATTTTGTTTTCATGCCAATAATATTTAAGAAATGAATTCTTTTTATACATAGTTGTATAAAAAGAATTTCCATGTGTTTTGGAAGTAAAAGGAGGTAAATATTGATTTTCAGATGTTTTCTATATAATTATGTTTTGTAATTTAAGTGTTTTTTTACTGTTGATTGGAAATGTTAATATTTATAAAACATCCTGCGTTGTGTTATTATTAATTTCGCTGTCATAAGATTTCTCTTAATTGTAATCATTACTAATTAATTTCAGGAGATCTTTATGCAAAGTATGCCGAATTACCCTTTATAAATTGTATACTAATATCGGCGATTATTGAAGTCTTTGCAAATTTTGTGTAGGGCCGTGATTAACAGATATTTAAATTAGCATTTTAGATGAGAAAAATGTGAAAAGTTGGGATAAATTCTTCCTTTTGTCAAAAAAAAAAAAAAAAAAAAAAAAAAAAAAATATGTTACTTGAATGTGGTTGTAGAATTCTGGAAAGAATGTTAAAAAAATTTCATTTTGAATGGTAATCTTGTAGTTTTGAAAAGAAAAAAAAAAGAAAAGAAAAACTACATATTCCCCTTTTACGAAAAATTTATATATATTGAGTTATTCTTAGAATCAGTAAATTCTGTGTTTGAAAAAAAAAAAAAAAAAAAAAAAAAAAAACTTCACTTTTAAGGTCTATTTTATCGGCTGTAGAACGTCGATTCAGATGTGGGGTTATTGGTCCTTGTGCTAGGTCTGGAATGTTTGTCAGGCCGATGCGTATTCAGTTAACGTTGGTTGTTATACTCTTTAGTTTGTTTTTAATGTTGAATTGGTGCGAACTATAATTTAATGCGGTTACTTCTGTATTGTGGTGTGGTGTGACTTGATTAAACTTCTTCTTGGTTGTGGTAGGGTGTGTGGAAAGAACGATCGGCTTTCCACAGGCTCGGCAGGAACTGGTGGTTGGAGGTTTGCATTCCTCGGGTCGATGTTTGATCTTAGTGATGTGAGTTTTGATTACGAGTTGTTGGCTTCCTCTGGTTGGTGGGGTTGTTGCGGGTCATGCTTTTCACTTCTCTTCTTTTCAAAAAATAAATAAATAAATAAATAAATAAAATAAATAAATAAACGAAAAATTAATTTGAAATGTTGTCTTAAATCGCTGTTTGATGTGAATGTACATCTGTTTACTCTGAAGCTTGTGGTGTCGTAGGCGTTCAGGTTTCGTCGCACTAAGGCTCCTATATATACGAGCTGGCGCATCCGACATTTTTTTGCCTTAGGGTTGCCGCATGTACCCAGCGTGATAAACAAACGGCATCCATTGCTTCTACCGTCTTGCTCGTAATTTTAGTGAAATAAACTGCAATATGGAAGGTTGTTCAGCAATAAACTGCTGTAAACACTCCAGAAAAGGATGCAAAATGTTTAGGTTTCCTTCGGATAATGCAAGAAGGAGAAAATGGGCTGCGAATTGTAGTCCAGATTCTTGGATCCCGGGACATAATGCACAGCTTTGCATAGTAAGTTTTATTGTTATTCACTTATACTTTTCTTTGCATTTCTGACATTCATAAAGTAAAAAAAATTAAAAAAAGTATTATTTAAATCTAAATATGTATTTTAATAACCATAAATTATTTTAAGAAACGCTTTTTTACTGTGTGTTTGTAGAGTCTTGGCGGCGTCTTTTTGGTTCGCCAAAGTTGTCTTGTTTCCATGTCCTGATAGTATTAGGTCGTTGAAAAAACCTTCCAATTTTAATTGGTACGCTCTTTTTTTTTCCCCCTTTCAAATGTTATGAATTATTTAAGAAACAGAAACAGATTACTTGTGTTGCTTATCATTTTTGGTCGATTTTATTTTTAGATGAAAATTTCTTAAAACCACCAGTGAAGCGATAAAATCGCCAAGCGGAAATGCTGTCCTCTTACGAGGCAAAAAAATGGCGGTGATGCGCCGGCCTATTATTTATTTAAGGGGCTCTACGTCGCTTTTTTTTTCCAAGGGCTGGTAGTTTGGTGGTGTTCCTAGCTATGTAGGTTTTATTTATTTATTTATTTTTCTCTACCGGGATTGTAGTTATCACGGCGATTATTGAGGTCTGTAAATTTTGTGTAGGGCCGTGATTAACAGATATTTAAACTAGCATTTTGTATGAGAAAAATGTGAAAAGTTGGGATAAATTTTTCCTTTTGTCAAAAAAAAAAAAAAAAAAAAAAAAATATATATATATATATATATATATATATATATATATATAATAATGATACAAAAAAAAAATAAAAAATGTGTAAGTTACTTGACTGTGGTTGAAATGGGTAAGTTACTTGAATGCTAAAAATATTTCTTTTTGAATGGAATTTGCTAGTGTGAGATTTTTGGGGAGATATTTTGTTAGTTCGGGAGATTTAGTTTGTTAGTTTTTTGAGATCTCCAGATTAAGAATATGATTAGATGATGAGTTTATTAAACTTAGCTCGTATCTTGTTTTGGTCTGGATCGGCTTCTCACTTCATATAGTTCGTTTCTTCAGGTAGTCATCGGATAAATATTCAGGCATGATTTTGGAATGTAATATCATCAGTTTATCAAGCAGTTTTCCTGAGTGGTTGGATGATCTTGCCTTGTTTTTATGCTGGATCTTCGTCATGAGGAAGTGTAGAAAATTCGAATCATAAGACTGACGCTCTGGGCTGGCTACTTTGGAAGTTTAGTTTTGTTCGGGGAGGGATAGCGCAGCGAATAAAAGGGAGAAGAAAGTTCATTGAAATAATTGTAATTAGATGATTCCCTTCTACCACCGAGCCAACTCTCGTAACTCAAAAGCAAAATGATGTAAGTCTAATATTATTATTATGCTTTTTATATTTTTATCTATCTGAAATATAATAGAGAACTAGAGGACCCGTGCTGCTCCGCAGCATTAGGATAGACTATGTATGAGAGGATGTAATTATTAAGCACTTCCTTCCAGACAATATTAGCTGTGCGTCGGCCAGTAGTGGCACCAGAAATTCCCCGACGGGGGGACACCAACTCCCCGACAGGGGGGCACTACATAAAGAGAGTTTATTATATAAGTATTTATCAAAAACTGCAATATTGTTAATATTTGTACCATTCCATTTGTTAGTACTCCTCGTGGTTTTGGAGATCACCCCTGGCGTCGGCCCTTAGGTTTCCATTCAGTTCGCATCCCCAGTGGTTTAGTTCTATTTCTTGCACAATCACTGGAAATATGAAACAGTTGAAATAATCTGTTCGATTGGTGACAAACTTATCTCCACTTATAAAGGATTTAGAAATAACAGTAAGCAGCAACATTTCCGTCTTAGATAAACACGTGTCTTTAGTGAAAATGCGAATTGTTAAATTAAAAGAAAAACATTTTTTTTCTTTTTTGTTTAAAAAAAAACCTCAATACGTTGAAAAATAATGTATAGGATTGTTGAATTTGATGAACACTATAAGATTCTTTTTTTTTTTTTTTTTTTTTTTTAAAGGGTGCATATTATAAATTAAATATATAAATTAAAATTCTAGATTCTTTTTGAGAAATCTAAAACTCGTTTAATTAAAAATTAAATTTTCTTCATATTAATTTTTTTTCAAATAATTGATTTACACCAAACGCAGGAAAATCTTGAAAAAATCTTGAAAAAATTGAATGTAAAGTTGATTGTGCACGCATAACTTTCCTCAAACTCAATGAATTTAAGCAGTTAATAGCTCAAAAGAAAGATCTTGATCCACTGAGTGTTCTTAGACTTGTGTCAACAGCCTACGTTAATTAGAACTCTAGTTATAGAGGTTTGAGTGAAGGAAAATCTTGAAAAAATCTTGAAAAATTTGAATGTAAAGTTGATTGTGCACGCATAACTTTCCTCAAACTCAACGAATTTAAGCAGTTAATAGCTCAAAAGAAAGAGTTTGATCCACTGAGTGTTCTTAGACTTGTGTCAACAGCCTACGTTAATTAGACCTCTAGTTATAGAGGTTTGAGTGAAGGAAAATCTTGAAAAAATCTTGAAAAATTTGAATGTAAAGTTGATTGTGCACGCATAACTTTCCTCAAACTCAACGAATTTAAGCAGTTAATAGCTCAAAAGAAAGAACTTGATCCACTGAGTGTTCTTAGATTTGTGTCAACAGCCTACGTTAATTAGAACTCTAGTTATAGAGGTTTGAGTGAAGGAAAATCTTGAAAAAATTGAATGTAAAGTTGATTGTGCACGCATAACTTTCCTCAAACTCAACAAATTTAAGCAGTTAATAGCTCAAAAGAAAGAACTTGATCCACTGAGTGTTCTGAGAGTGAAACAATCAAGATCCATTCATTAGAAGAGGAGCTATGAGAATTCGAATTGAATGTGTCCCATAAGAAATGTACAGGGAAGAATCGCGTTTGAGTATAACTTGAGTAAGGTGGGAGTTGATTAAATTTCAATGATTGATGACATATCTGTGTCTAAATACCTTTCATTAAAAAAAAAAAAAAATGAAGGAAATCGACCGGATAGAACGGCCAGACGGACTGACTTTAGTTTTCATAAATTTTTTTAATATATAAGATGGTAACTTTTAATTTTGTATGCATCGAAAATTTTCTTTATTTAGTTTGCTAGGGAAAGGTTACTCGAGGATGTTATGTTAAATAAATATGGAGAACGTATAAAAATTGTATATTGTTATTATTATGTTATGTACGTGATAGTTTACAAATAGCTATTGGGTTGTTCGATAATTAATGTCGTTTTTTTCATGTTTTTCAAAGTGAATTCATTTATATTAACAACAAACATTAATCAATGATATATTGACCATTTTGTTGGATGACCTTTTGCCATCTTTCGGTAAGTTGAAAAATTCCACGTTCGAAGAAGCCTTGGTTTTTAGAAGCGAAGAACTGGTGCACCTCATTTTTAACAGCCTGATCAGAATTGAAAGTTTTACCATTGAAATGGTTTTGAAGGGACCGAAACAAGTGATAGTCTGATGGTGCTAAGTCAGGGCTATAGGGTGGATATGGCATCAGTTCCCAATTGAGCTTTATTAATTTTTGACGGGTTATCAAAGAGGTGTGTAGTCTGGCGTTATCATGATGGAACATCACGCCTTTGCGGTTGGCCATTTCAGGGCGTTTTTTCTTGATTTCTTCGTTTAATTTCGATAGTTGACGACAATATACATTCGAAACAATAGTTTGGTTTCTTGGAAGCAGCTCAAAATAGACTACACCCTTGTAATCCCACCACACAGAAAGCATAATCTTCTTTTGGTGAATATTGGCTTTGGACGTCGATTGTGGGGGCTCTCTTTCTTGGACCATGATCGTTTTCGGACTATGTTATCGTAAACAATCCATTTTTCATCACCCGTTATGATTCTTTTCAGAAATGGGTCGTTTTGGTTACGATTCATGCTTTTGGTGAGGTGGATTTCCTTTAATTCGGGAGGAACCCAAAAATCCAGTTTGTTTACGTAATCAAGCTGTTGTAAGTGCAAGTAAACTGTTAAATTCGATATGTCGAGCTTCTCTGCTATCTCTCGAGTTGTCATACGCCGGTTAGTTTCGATTAACGGCTTTATTTTGTCGTCATCAGTAGTGGTTGGACGACCAGTATGTGGTGGATCTTGCACATTAAAATTTCCAGAACGAAAGCGAGCAAACCAACGCTGACACTGGCGTTCAGTATGGCAGTCCTCACTATAAACAACACACAATTTCTTTCGAGCTTGCACCGCATTTTTGCCCTTTCGGAAGTAAAACAATAAAATATGCCGACAATGCTCTCTTTGATTGTCCATTTTCAAGTTTATTTTTAACCAACTTGTTGTTTACTAATGACGCTCAGTTTTTGACTGAAGGTAGTCTAAAGTCTAACCTTTAAAATAGTATAACCTTTAAAATAGCCACGCAAAAACTACAACATGAAATATGCAGTTCACCCCGTCTATGAGAAAAAACGACATGAATTATCTAACAACCCAATAAATGAAGACTTGGTGTATTCTGTAATTAGAAACTAAATTATATCCCATTAAATTTCTGTAATTTAAATTTAGTGTTTTTTTTTTTTTTTTATGAAGTGTAAACCTTGTTTTAATTTTAATTTAATTTTAATTTTAAAATGCTCGACTACTGTTAGCGTTAAGCTAACTTTTTTGCGAACCTAGGGTAGTTCAAAAATTTAATTAACTTGTCGGAAATTTAATTTTAATTATTATTATTTTTTTTTAATTCTATAAGTTTAAGATGGAATATCAATAAGTTTAAGATGGAATTAATTCTAATATTAATAACTTTTAATAGTAATAATTAAGCACAAAATCACAAGAGAAACACTTACTATAATACTAAATTAATATATTTTAAAGTATACATTTAAAGCAATAATTAGAAATGTTTAATGTACTACATGTGAAGGAGAAAAGAAAAATGTTATTTTAAGCTACTATTTTATTGTTACCTCAAAATAAATACTTATGTGGAATTTCACCCATTTTTGCTATATTGACAAAATCTTAAATTACGAATAACTTACAAAACTTTCCTATTAGAATATTTGTAGTCAATTATGTTCAAACAAGTATATCATAACTGTTATTTTGAAGTTGTGTGAAACATTTATGATCCTCAAAATGGACAATTTTGCCCTGTTCTGCCATGTTAAATGAATCGTAAATTCCAAATAACTTAAGAATTTTTTTAAATTCGAAAATTCATCTTCTGCGATATTCATGCCAGTATTCTAAATAATATTTCAAAATTGGTCTGATATCTTTACGATGAAAATACCCCTTAAGATTGCCGTTTATATGAAATTTTGCCCTATTTGCCGTGTTAAGAAATTCGTAAATATCCAATAATTTACGAAATTTTTATATTGGAAATCTCATAGTCAATGATATTCATTCCAGTATCCTAAATAATTTTTCAAAAGTGGTCTGACATCTTTATGGTGAACATATCCGTCAAAATTGACTTTTATGTAAAGTTTTGCCCTATTCTGCCATGTTAAGAAATTCGTAAATTTTCAAACTCTTACGAAATTTTCAAAGTGGCATGTTTATAGTTCATGATGTTCATTCCGGCATCAAAACTGATATTTAAAAGTAGTCTGACATTTTTACAGTAAAACGTTTCCATTTAATGCTCGTTTAAGTGAAATTTATCTCTATTCTCCCATGTTAAGAAAATCGTAAATTTCTAATAACTTACGAAGTTTTTTAATTCGAATGCTGCAAATGTATAGGATTCTTTCCAGTGTCGAAAGTATTATTTTAAAACTGATCTGGCTTCTATGGGGCTATTTGTTCTTGAGATTTCCTGTACACATATTAACAAACTAACTAACGGACTAACAAACTAACAGACATACAGACGGACACCATACAAATTTTGTCGTTTTCGAATTCCTCACACTTGGAAACGTGTAAAAAAGTCAAGAAACCGAGGTCAAAAATTTTCACGATTACATAAGTTCCCCATACATATAGTATGATGGGGGACTAATAAACGCAAAACTAGTTTCGTATACCAAAAACTGTGTTGCTTCATGTTCAAACTACAACGTCATTTCACTGATAAGTACTTCTAAATCTCCAAAAGTTTCTCATAAAGAGATAGCGCTATCTATTGTCTATTGAAACGAAAACAGAATACATCTAGGCTGAAAAATTTATCGCTATTGATTTATGGAAGTCTCTTGGATACCTTGCCAAATCTCCGAAAATTTTAATTAAGGTTGTTTTGTTACAAACTTGATTTTTTGGAATTCAAATTTCTTTTGGTTCACGAATAACTGAATGGAAATAAAATCTACTAAATATACAGTCGGTAACAAATGTATCCGAACACTAGCAAAAATTCCTATGTAAAAACGTAGAGTTAATACTGCTTTGTTAAATAAATCCTTGTCGAATCATGTTCTTAGACTGACTAAGAACATGATTCGACAAGAATTTACTTTTTTATATAGGAATTTTTGCTAGTGCTCGGATACTTCTGTTACCGACTCTATAAATTATTGTATGACCAATGAAAAGTATTTATATTGACTGAGAGTTACTGAATCTGGGCAAGAGAGCCTACTACAAGGAGAGAGGTGCCAATAGCGAGCCAGCTTCTGATTGCTTTGAAAAAAAATTTTTGATTATTATTCGCAATCAAAGGTGGTTTTAATATCTTTAAAGAACTGTGCTCAAAGCTATAGTTGAAATGAAGGATTATTACTGAAAAAAACATCGATATCTGTAATTTTTTTGTTGTTGATATTCAACTGGGAAATGTACAAGTATTTTTGACCAAACCAAGTTTGGTAGAAAAAATGTCTTCTATGAGCATTTCATTATTTAAAACCCGAATAAACTACCACGTCAGAAACGCCAAAGAAAAATATAGCAAATGCATACAGCTGTTTCGGTAGCCTAAAGCGTACCGTCTTCAGTGCAAAAAGGACTTTTTGCACAGTTTATTCGGGTTTTAATTTTGCAACGCCAAGTCTCCTGTTATCATTTCATTATTTGTCGCATCTCTTTCTGGAGGCTCTTTAATCTGAGCAAAGCTGTTGTTTCTTTGCCGTATTTGATATATATACCTTTTTTTTCTTACAATAAACATGTGGCTAAACATACCAATAAAATATTAAATTATACCATTCTTCCTTGTGAATATGATTTCATGAACACCTAATTTAGTTCGAGAGGGTCTAATTTTCTTAAATAATTAATATATTTTACTTGGGATATGGTTTTGCAATAAGATTAATATCACAACGATTTAGATTATATTTAACCCTTTCCTTCCGACTGTCATGTATATGTGCCAGCAAGAAATGCACTCATTTGCAAGAATCACACTCGTATCAGCAACAAAAGCAAAGCACTCCCTGATGGCACGTCGGCGTGCCAAAGAATTTTCTCGTTCACCCACGGCCGTCATACATTTATGCCAGTATCTTAAGCGTACTTTTGCGGCTCCCGTCGCGAAAGGGTTAAATTTTCAAAGAAACCACTGAAATAATTTCATGAAATCATTTTCTGTTTGGTGCCATTAGGTCTAATATATATATATATATTGTTTTCATCTTTATTATTTAGGGTGTCCTTGATTAAATTGTTTATGATAATTATCTTATAACCATTATCATTTGCAATATTACGAATTTTGTATAATTCTACCGTTAATCTATGCGTGGTTCAAACGTTAAAAGCTCTTGTAATGAGAAATCTTAAAGCAGAGATTTTATAAGTGAAAGGTGCATGAGCATTCTGTGAAATCAAGGTTTAGTTGAAAATAGGTTTTCTATAAATATCGCTTTTAATGCCATTTGCTGTTTTAACCAATGAAACATGTAAAAATTGTAGAATTTCATTTTGTTCGACTCCTAAAGTAAATTTTATTTTGTTATCAAGACTATTAAGTGTTGTTAAAATGTACCTAGCAAAGATTCGTGGTGCTTCTACATAATAAAAATATCATCAACATATCTCAGCCATATGTGGGCACTGTAAAAAATTTCTATAGTAGATTACGGCACAGTGTGCTGGTAAAAGTATTGCTGTATTCACTGTGCTGTATATTTACAATGTGAAGCAAAATAAATTTGCTGCAATTTTTACTCACGTGTGCTGTAATTTTCACACTTTGAACTGATTTTAACTTCTGAACTGATTTTAATTTTATCTTCTGAACTGATTTTAAATTTTAAAAATCGCTCCTAAAGAAAAAACAGGTCCGCACACCTAAAATCACGGATACGCGATTTTGATTCGTTAATCGGACCGCAAAAGTAACCAATGAACAGTTCGCGCACGCAAGAGAAACAAACGCCGATTCTCCCGTTGACAAGTGTCACGGGAAGCAAACTTTACTATGTGATGTAAATACATCACCTCTTGTTTAATTCCTATGCCAAAATACATCGTTTTGCAGGCATCTCATCGCAGCCGTTCGTTCCTGGCTCAACGCACCCTGTAAAGTTTGCTTCCCGCGACACTTGTCAACGGGAGAATCGGCGATTGTTTCTCTTGCGTGCGCGAACTGTTCATTGGTTACTTTTGCGGTCCGATTAACGAATCAAAATCACGTATCCGTGATTTTAGGTGTGCGGACCTGTTTTTTCTTTAGGAGCGATTTTTAAAATTTAAAATCAGTTCAGTTTTGTGTTCCACCTTGGTCCAGAGAAGAATGGTCGGGCGCTTGCGTCCGTGCGTTATATTTTTCCGTTATTTTTTTATATGTGATCCCACACCCTGATACATTTTTAAATCTTTTTCCATCGAAAGATTTTTATTATTAACGGTTATTATGACTTGAAACTAAATTGTGAAAACGGCCGGAGATGATTTTTTAAAAAATATTTTTGTGAAATATCTTGCATTGATTTCTTTTAAAGAAAACTGGCTATGTTATTACAGATTTGAGATTTGTAATGGTTATACACATTCTACACTCTGGAAAATAAAGAAGCCAATTAATAAATACCTTTAAATTAGCACAATTGAATGCTGCCTTTCTTTTTTCAAGACTGGGTATGTTTTACTTTAAATCTTTATTCTGAATTTTAAAATATCTTATAAATAAAAACAATAAAATAAAAATTGAATCTATCTTATACTTTGTATGTACCCATGTATGATCAGATCGAAGCCTTAGGGTTCACTCATCACTGTTTTGATACGATCACAATTTGTTAACATCTTTTGTTTTGTATTAAGTGCAGCCCCTAGTCATCTTTATTAAATAAAATTAAGATAAGTCTCTATTCAAGAGCAGGTAGTATATGAAAGTACCACCACATAATGCAGGGAGTAATCCACAAAACTAAGCAACTTATTTATTTATTTTTACGCGTATAATTTACTTTATTTATTTTTTCATGCGAAACAAGTGATCTTGGATAGCCCAGGATTCGAACTCACAATATCCTGTTCTAGAGGCCAGCACGTTGCCAATCGCGCCCTTGGGCTCACAATGAGTTTTCTTTACAAAAACAGATAAGGTCAACATCAGCACTGATTGGTTGATAAATCATGTCATACGCACCAAAAAACTTCTGGAAAAATGTTGATACCGATTTACAGCACAATGTGAAGTAACCACTCTTCAATCATTTTTACAAAAAAAGCTGTAAAAATATACAGCAACCTTTGCTGTATTTATGTTTAAAAAGTACTTTATTTTTACAAAATTGTTTTTTACAGTAGAGGGTAAAATCACATTTCATCTCGATTCACCTTCTAAAGGTCTTAAAATAACTCAGCGAAAACTCCTGAGATGAGAGAACCCACTTGGGCTCCAAAATTTTGTAAGTAAATTTTGATGCTAAACATGAAACAATTACTATTAGTAATTAGATTAAGGGCATTTTTTAATGTAACTTTCTTTTTCATTAGTATTTTCTATAATGGCAGTATAACTACTTATGCTCGAAACCATCTTTATTATTCTTAAGGGTTCGAAGAAATAATATCAAGTCTGGCCATTATTTATATGTGTGTGTATATATATATATATCTATATCTACCAGGAACGTTGATTTTATTTATTTGTTTCCCAAAGTTTTCCATAACATTGAAAACTATTTAGTTTTTGATTAATATGCTATACAATTTATGAATGACTATTTACGGAATTGCTAATACAGTCGGTAACAAAAGTATTTGAACACGAGCAAAAATTCCTATGAAAAAAAAATAGAGTTAATACTGTTCTGGTAAATAAATCCTTGCCGAATCCTGTTCTTAGTCAGTCTAAGAACATTATTCGACAAGGATTTATTTAACAGAACAGTTTTAACTCTACATTTTTTACATAGGAATTTTTGCTAGTGTTCGGATACTTTTGTTACCGACTGTACATCATTTTAAACTTTTTTCAAGTTAGTATTTTAAATTCTACATTCGTAAACTATGTAATACGCGTTCCTATCTGAAGAATTCATTTGGTTTCGACTATTATGTTTAAGCGTAAAATAAACGTATTTCTTAAATTTAACTCTTTGCGGCGCAAGCCAATTCGGATCATTTAAATTTTACTGCCACCGGAATTCGTGAACTAAATTAAACTAAAAGAAATTTTAAATTTGAAAGTTAAAAAACCGGCCTTTTCTGCTACGTTATAAACGTAAATTTTTGCTAAAAAATTTCCGGGATGAATTTTAGCAGCTGCATCTTATATTTTGCGTCCTCGCAACGAGAACAGCGCGCGTTAAGGGGTTATAAATATCGATAATGTCTAAGTTTTAAACGAATGTATTCCTATTCTTATTTGTAAAGTAATTTATGTTGATTTGCCAATATAAATTTCTCTTTCTAAACATTAAATAAATAAAAAATTACATATTTAAAAAAAGCAAACTTTTTATTTTGCTCCATTAAAAATCTGATATTTTTATTAAATTACTCTATGAAAGTTTTAAAATACATGTCAATAACAGATTTTAGAAACAGTAATGTTTTTTTACAATGCAGTACAATGACACAGTGGTCTGTTTTTATATGATCAATAAGTCATTAATTTAGCTTGCTTTTGAAATATAACAGTGTAATTATAATATCTTTATGTCCAATATCCTGGTAGAAATGCGACATATCTTTTAACAACAAAAACTGTTTTATGTTAAAAAAATAAAAATCAAAAAATAAATCAAAAAAAAAAAAAAAAAAGGAAAGAAGAAAGCAATTATAAAACACAATATTTTATAGAACATTTTGTTAAAATAACAACTGCTGCTGAGTGTCTACAATAACGTTCACTAAAAAAATAAATAAATAAATAATAATAATAAATATACTGTTATATTGTTTATTGATTCCTGTTTGCAAACATAATTAATTATTTAAATTTTCCAATTTTTTAAAAAAGTTTAATACTCCTAAACATGTTTGTAAATAATAAAACAAAATGGAAGTATTGTCTTGATGTAACTCTCTCTATAAATCCTCCTTTTTTATTAAATGTGATATAAATATGAACAGAAAGAAATATATATTGTTACTCAGTGGTGAATTGTTAACAATTACGTACAATAAAGTAAATAAAATTGGTAAATTTATCTTCTAAAAGTAAAACTCGTTTAAACGGATGTAGCATATTTATTTCGAAAAGGACTTTTTTTTTTTTAACATTTTTTTTTTCGTCTACCATATACTATATAGTATAAATAACACCGATTATTTCATGTATTATGTGTACCATATGTTTCATATCGTACATAACAAATTTATTTTTGAAATATTTGTGGCTATGCGTATGTCCATCCCATATACCTATATTAGTTTAATATAGACTTGGAGCAATTATTATTTATTATATTATTAATAAATAATAATTGCAATAATAATTTGACAATTTCATATCACTAGATATAGAAAAAAAACATAAGATCATAAGCTTTTACATCTAGAAAATATTTAAAAATGTAATATGTATATGTAGGCTGTATATACTATGTAGGTCATTTCTGAGGAGAGAATGTACATGTTAGAAATTACTGCAATATTGGAAAGTGTACATTCACAGTAAAGCTAATTTTAATCCCTCTGTCAGGTTAGTTATAGTTGAATTACTAAAGTAATATCAATTGTTTAATGCAGAAATGTGTATAAGCTAGAAGCCCTGATTTCAAATAAATAAGCATATTTAAAAAAACATTTATAATAATTTCCTTTAAACTTATTAATATTAATATTTTAAAACGTAAATGAGAATAGAAGCATCAATCGTATTCTTGAAATTTTGATAAATTTACTTTCTAAAAGACAAAAAAAAAAAAAAAAAAAAAAAAAAAAAACGATAATTTATAGAATGAGAACTTTCTTGACTTTACTTTATTAGAGTTATTTTTAACTCCCTTTCAAAAAAAAAAATTAATAATCTTCATTTTCATCAATCATATTTCAAAGATTTAGTTTGTGCTTTAAGATAACAAATTATTAAACATTCACCGAACTGGAAATTATATTAAAATATAATAAAGCATTAATGTTTAATTTGTAGATTTTTAAAGTAGATAAATCATGAAACAAATAAGTATAAAACGCATTTTTTTTTATACTAATATACTTTATATACATTTTTTAGAACTTATGAAAAAAAATTACAAACGGGAAAATTCGATTCAAATGAATGCCATACATAGGAAATGTAATTGCATCTCTTTCGATAATTATTCTGGCTTAATATCACTTGAAATTACAATTAAAGCAATGCTGACTACATAAATATAAAATATATGTTCTTTACGTAAAAAATCAATGAATTAAGTTTTAAAGACTCAATCAACATCATATATTTTCCTTGTACTGAAGGAAATGTACTGAGTGTACTGAAGGAAATATTTTAGCTCACCCTTAAAATAACACTGATTTTTTTTTTTTTTTTTTTTTTTTCACACTTCGCGATTAACCCGGGTTTTTATTTTAAACTAATATTATCTTTGAAAATTACAATGGCAGTACATGATTAAGGTACTTTTGGTTTCAATTTAGAATTTTGTATTTAACCAAGCATAATTCTATAATAATTTTATGCTTTAATAATATATCATGACTAAAATAAATAGTTCCTTTCTCAATAAACTGCTTTATTTCATTTCTAAACATATACATTATGTCTTAAAAAAGTGTCCGTTATATATTTTCATTTGTTAAATAGAGGGAACTGAAGGAAATAATTTTATATTCTGTTTAAGATATCACTGATGTTTTCAATTTCATGCTTGACGATTAACCCAGACTTTTATATTAAGATAATATTATCTTTGAAAATTGAGATGGCAGTATATAGTTAAGATGATTTAGGTTTCAATTTAGCGTTTTGTATTTACTTTATAAAAGTATAATTCTATAATAACTTTATGCTTTAATGATATATCATGACTAAAATAAATAATTCCTTTCTCAATAAACTGCTTTATTTCATTTAAAAAATACATATTATGTCTGAAAAACTGTCCATTATTAATTTTTATTTGATTAATAGAGTGAAATGAAGGAAATAGTTTTAGTTTCTGCTTAAGCTATCACTGATATTTTTCAATTTCACGCTTCACGATTAACCCCGATTTTTATTTTAAGCTAATATTATCTTTGAAAATTAAGATGGAAGTACATGATTAAGATGCTTTAGGTTTCAATTCAGCATTTTGTATTCACCTTTAAAAAGTGTAATACGTATTACGAAAAAATTATCCTTTAGCAATTATTCATGACTAAAGTAAATAATTCCTTTCTTAATAACTGATTTTTTTTCACTTTAAAAAATACACGTTATAATATAAAAAATGCCCTGATTAAGTTTTTCGAACATATATGCTATCGTTACACATTGCTATCGTTTTATTATTCCCATTTTCTAATAGTTTTATTAATTTAGACTATTTTTTATAAATTTTAATTATAATGTTTATGAATACAAATTACCATTTTATTAATAGTACCAAGAAAGAGTCTACGGATTGAATCACAAAAATTTGTGAGCGCTAAAATATTTGAGAGGATTTTTGAAAAAAGTGTTGAATTTTTTTATGCTTTTGAAACCGATCTGCAATTTTAAAAAATCTCGTAGTCAGAGGATGGCGTAATTTGTATCGGACAAAAGCCGTCGTGTACGTTACACTGTCAAAAAAAAAAAAAAAAAAAAAAAAAAAATCCTGTTTGCTGCAGTTTGCTGCCAGAAATGTTCTGTAATTCAGAAAAATACGTTCTATCAACGAAAACATTACGTTGACAGAACGTATTTGTCTGAATTATATGCAGAAAATGCCTGGCTGCAAACTGCAACAAACAGGACTTTTTTTTTTTTTTTTTGAACAGTGTAGTGGTATCTTGTGTACGTAATATCCATTGTAAATCCAATTTTTTCCATGTTGCGCAAAATAATACTTCTGGAGTTTTCTGAAGCAGGAAGCCTTCTTTTCCATGGATTCCATCAATATTGCGATGGCCTGTCTCCAGACCACATTTTAGGGATATAAGCCCCAGATCGTCACCCATTTACCACAACGTAGTTTTATTGCGGTGTTAAAATCAACTCAAACATCCAAATAAACCTATTTATCTGTAGTGCTGTTCATTGTCTACAGCAACAAAACTGTCCTCTCTTTTGTTTGTATTTGCTAATAAATATTGAGGTATAAGTATTATAATTTTTATTTCTTTGCAGTTTTCCTTTTAGATAATGCATATTCTTCGCACAATATCGCTAAAGAAATTTGTTTCTTATCATGAATTTCTCAAATATATATATGTTCTTATGAAATAAATAACCAGACTTGACGTGGAAAAAAAAATATGTATATATATATTTGTTTACACAACATTGAAAATGCTGATGTAAAAAATATTAAGTAAACAAACAGCAGTTTCGGTAGTGTTTAGCGTACCGTCATCATTGCAAAAGGACAAGACGGATTATATCTCCTATATGTAGACAGAGAAGAGGATTTTGTAGTCGGAATAGCAACGAATGGAAATTTAAGAAAGTGTAGCTGTTATCCAATAGAAAATTGGGACAAATAAAGCAATGTAAATGATATAGGTGAAAAAGTAGTTTGATATAATATTTCTTATATGTTATATAATTTGAGGAAATACAATTTTGTATATAGTATTTCTAACAATTAAAAAAAGGGAGGGGGTACAGAAAAACCGCTAGTAATGGCATTTTTAGGATTGTTATGAATATAGAAATGTTATAGAAAATCGAGTTTATGTAAATATTTAGGCCAATAGATTTTTTTAGCTAAGTTAAAGATAAAAGTATGGTTATTCCCCCAATAATCTTTAGCAATGGCCGATTCATTTATTTCTTGTTTCTGAATATAACAGAAAAAACTAAAATTTACGTTTTGTTTGACAAACATATGATTGTTCACACTGACAAAGAATAGTATAAATACATTAAGAGTTACGTGTATATCGATAGGGTGTTTTAACATAGAAAAAGATAATTTTTTTGCCGGTGAGAGAAATATATTGAAGTCATATTGTTTTAAAATATAAGCTATGGCAAAACTAGATTTAGCGAAAAAAGGCAAAATAATACTGATATTGGAAGAGGATTTAGAGGTACAATAACGTGAAGTATGGCATGTCGTAATTTGAAAAGAGTTTTAGCAATAATAGAAGTTTTGTAACCTTTGTCAACAGCAACCACTTTTAGATATTTGAATTCATAGTTTAGGGATGCAGGATCAGAACCGATGTTAAAAGCACAATTAACAAAAGTGTAAAAAGCAACCATTTTCTAAGTAGATGGATGGCATGAAAAAGCATAGGGGAGTAAAGAAACTGCAAAATTTTACGATAAACGGCAGTGCATACGCCTTTTTCAGTTCAAGAGACAATGGTATCAAGAAAAAAGAGTGAACCATTGTTTTCAATTTCAAATGTATATTGGTTGGTTGGTTGGTTGGGTTTAACATATCACTGCGCTATGGCTAACTGCCGACCGTAAGTAAATTATATGTTATTATCAAGCGAATTTTTAACCTGTAATACTGAATCAATTTCTGTTAAAAAAACAAGAAGGAAGAACCTAATACTGCATGACATAAGTTGCCACTACGATGCACGATTTATTAGTACACGTACATTCTCTAGAAACTTGGATCTGTTATACTGTACTCTTTAAAAGTTCTTATTAAAGTAATTCAACTTTATCCTAACGAAATATGTTTTCATTAGCATTTGTTAACAGTAGATATTAATTAGAGATTGATTTTTGAATTAATGTTCGTAGCATGATTGGAAATTAAAATTCGATTTTCATGGACTATTTTATGATGAGATGTAACTAATTTTCATTTTAATAATACAGGGAATATACTTAATTGTCGGATATGGGATTCCGATCTGTGACTCATTTAATTAAAGTAATTGTCTGTTACATTGCAAAAATCAGTAAATATGGTTTCACCGAAAGTTTCGTCTTTCACCCTACATTTTTTTTTTTTTTTTTTTTTGGTGGGGTAGGGAGGAAACAACTAAAAGATCCTGTAACGTTTGTGGCTCAGGAGAAATATATAGACAGGACAGAGGTTGAAAAAAAAAAATGTTTCTTAGTTGTAACAAAGCATACATGAGTATGGTTAGTTAGCTAGGTTGGATTGATTAATGTAGTTGCACTAAAGAGAAAAAAAATTAATGAAAAAAAAAAAAAGTATTTCAAGAAAAATATTTATTGTTAAATTCACCAAAATTAATATTTAATACAGATTAAAAAAAAAAAAAAAAAGTTATTTCATGAAAACTTTTGTTGAAATAAAAAAGCATTTGTTGAAACAACAGAAAAAAAATATTAAACTGGCGAAACTGGAATAGATTTGTTGTACAGCCTCAAAAATATATTTGATGTTTCATCAAAACGTTTTTTCCTTGTAGAGTTGCTTAGTGTGCTATGAATGAAAGACTGCGAATCACCCCAAGAAGTGACACAAGAAAAACAATTATTGCGAAAAATACAACTGCGCGTCATATTGTGCAACACATGCAGTATTTTGAACAAATACTTTTCTTCAGTGATGGCTTAGTAATTCGATGATTTTTTATGGTGAGGCCTGTTCGATTCCTCAATATGACGTTATAAGATTCTTGATTTTGTGAATACATAAAGGGTCTTGTGTATTGCGAAGTTGTCTCCAACATTAGTGCTTTAAAACTTATTATATCCCAAAATAATTTTAGATGTTTATACGCAAAAGATAACCACGCATTGTGCTTGATGTAGATAAAAAAATAAAATGTTAGAACTTGAAGTTGATCATTAACTGTATGTGGGTGCGTATTAATATTAGATGTAATACTTTAAAAAAGAAATGGGAATTTAGTATTTGATTTTTAATTATTTGTTTTCTGAAACATTATATTTCATATTATAAGGCCTTTTTTAATCACTAATTGTTTTTAAATTTTTTTATCTTGAACTATTTTTCTTTCGCATGCTTGCATTATAAGAATGCAGTTTTGGCGTTATTTGGATTATTCAGTCCAGTTGGAGGCAGCTCTAAATGGATATATTTATTTTATAGACATCCGGTTTTTAAACGTCATTACATGGCACTATGATGTTGGTTATGCACAAGTCGCTGTTTATAATTGCCTTTCCCCCTTATTTTTACTTCTGTTATGACAAATTTTACATCACTTCAATAACCTGTTACAAAATTTAGAATTGTTTTAAAGAGAATAATAAAACAACATCAATTTTTACATTATTATTATTATTTTTTTGTTGTTGTTGTTTTCTTAACTCCTTCTTTTTCTCCTCCTTCTTTTTATTTTATTTTATTATTATTTTTTTAAATATATGTACTGAATGTACATAAAAATACTACCTCATTAAATACTTTGATAAAACAACATGAAAAATTTTGTTATGCTTATACTTCAAAAATTGCTCTTGAGTATCTAAAAAACAATTTGAGTTACATTTTTTTATTATTTCTTAGTGCGCTAATTAAAGCGTTAATAAATATGAGTAAACATATGATGCCTATTTATTTATTTATTTTTAAATTTATTTTCTCTGAAAAGATATACAAATAATGACAAAAATTTTAGAATTTAAACGGACCTTATAGAGGCATCACTGATTTTGTGTTCATGCGAATTCAGATATGTCAATGTTCCTATTTTCAAAGTAAGTTTGCAATTGAATGATTATTATAACGAATGTTGTTTCTTTAGTTGGAATTCATTCCAATGGAATTCCCCGAACGTAGTTGCAAAGTTAATTTCTTTAAATGAATTCAAATTCTTAAGTATAATATATTTAATTATATTAAAAACACTTTAAACACACGTAAATTTAAATTTTATTTAAATGATGTTAAAAAAAAATGCTTCGGATAATTTTTTTTAACATCATTTAAATAAAATTTAATTTTACGTGTGTTTAAAGTGTTTTTAATGTAATTAACAAAAGACACGTGTTCAATTTAACTCTTTTTTTAGAGATTATTTATGTAATATATTTACCGGGGCAGAAAATTTAATGATTTTTCCTGTTCTTTTTCACTTTTGCTGCATTATAAGTATTATATGAATACACAGAATTTTTTCTCTTTTTTTTTTTTTTTTTCGTTAAAACCACAAAAAATTTATTAGTAAAGTGCTTTTCTGTGAAGTTAGTAAAGTTAGTAATTTGTTTGTAAAATGTGGCCTCCGTTTTATTTTTATTTTATTTTTTATTTATTTATTTTAAACTAGAAATCAAATAATTTGTAGTTTAAATCTTTTTGTAGTTTAATCTAAAAAGTTTTTTTTTGACAAAGTATTTTGTTGGTTCAATATATGTCTAAATCAACAAAATTGTTTATTGATTTAAACAAACAGTTTTGTTGATTTAAAATATTGCTCTTTTACTGGCTGTTTGCAAAATGATACATGGCGTAGTTTGTCAAACTATCCAGTGACAATTCTTCTTCTTTTAACTATAGCTTTTTAATTAATTGAAGCAAATTTTTTTTGGAAATTGATTAAAATTATTGCTAAAAAAATAAATAAAGGAATAAAAATCAGTCAGCATTTTCTTCTCTTTTCCTTAATAAATGAATTTTTCAGTGTATAAATCTTAGGATTTTATTTCTTATTTTGAATAAAGTAAGGAATTTGGATGTTAAAAAAAGAGAGAAAAAAGAAAGTTTTTTTTATTACATAATTTGTTTGTAATTAAAATTAAATATAGTTAACTATTTTTTTTAGTAATAGTTGAAAAAATAAATAATAGGTAGGTAATTAATAGATAAATAGTTATAAATATACGTATAAAATAATTTATTTTTTCTAAACTTCCAATAATTTTATGTAACTGAAATGGAAGTGATAGTATTTAAAAATTTTCTCGTATATCTTATATATATATATATATATATATTATAGAAATACACATTTTTATATAATGCAAGTTTTCCAAATTATTTCAGTTAACAAAAATAACATTTCCTTTTAGAATTATTTTAACAGAAACATAAAGTGAATTTTACATCATATATACATATCTTTTGTATTATCCAGAATAATAAAGAAAAATTTAATATGCATCAGTAGTGTGAGATTTAGAACACTTTATGCTCGCATAATGAAAATTTATTTGAATTTTTGTATTTTGTAAAGTTATTATTTTCTTTTTCGGGAAACCAAATTTGTCTTAATAAAATCGGAAAAAATGCTTTTAAACTTTTTGTAAGAATTTCTTTATAAAATATGTGCATAACTAGATTTAATATTTATAGTTTATATGGACATATATTTTTATATTCTTCAAAAATTCTTAGAATTGTTAGGTACCACATATTTTGTAATTTATAAATTACGATGTTTAATTTGCTCTAGAACGAACGTTTATCTCTAATATATTAAAGTTGTTATTGAAATGGAACTGCATAAAATTGCATATTTAGCAACAGTGGTGGATACAGGTTCGTTTCAAAAATTTTCTGACAAGTATAAATGTAGTTCGTTTGATGGCAGGGCTTCGCATATAAATTATGGTAAATGTTTAATAATTTTGCAATTGTAAATTCTTACTCCTTTTTACGATTACAACTATTTTAATTTTTAGAAATATAATTAAATTTCGGATTAGTTAGAAGAGTAGGTTGGTTTTATTACTTTTATGGAAGTTCAAGGGCTTCAAGTTGCGGCCATTTTAAAACAAATTTGCGGATGTTACGTTTAAAACTTTGAATAAACACCATAAAATGCAATAATCTTGCAACTGCCGCTTTGACTGCAGCACGCGTGCTTACTTTGTTCACCTGAATAAGGGTCGTGTTCTTTTTCGACCCGAAACAATTGTTGCGAGATTATTGCATTTTATGGTGTTTACACCAGTTCTCTGGTGCTTCCTTTTTAAAATTGCGGATAATTTAGATTGATAATTTAGACCTCGATATGTACATGATCAATGATATAAAATTAGACTCGTAAGTATTTTATTTATTATTATTATTACTCTCACTGTTTTAGAACTAGAGATAAAATTTAAATATCCATTTTCTCTTTTCTCCCCTATTTCCAAAAATCCCAGCAGGCCTGACACAAGCGTAATAACACTGATTCGACTGGGATTGGAAAGTAAAAATTTTATAAGATTTTCATATTACAGTTGGTAACAAAAGTGTCCGAACTCTAGCAAAAATTCCTATGAAAAAAAAGTACACTTCATACGTGTTTGTTGAATAAATCATTATCGAATCATGTTCTTAGACTGACTAAATACAGGACTTAACAAGGATTTACATAACAAAACAGTATGAAGTGTACTTTTTTTACATAGGAATTTTTGCTAATGTTAGGACACTTTTGTTACCGACTGTACATAATGAAAAAAATAACTAAAATATACCAAAATTTAACTTTCTATTGGTTGCAAAAGTATTAAAAATCACTTTTAAAAATATTATCAGCAAAATATATTAGGATGCTTCCGAGTATATAAGAAAAGAAAATGCGATTAAAAAAATATTCACTTAAATTATATTCTTTTAAATAATAATAAGAATAAATTAACATTAATTGCTAAAAAATATCGAAAAAAATGTTCTATATTTATTTTAAAATATGTAAGTTTTCTTTTGATAAAATTCATAAAAATGAGATTAACTTTATAGTTGAATCAAAGAAATAAGAGGTATAATTAACTGCAAATTATATGCAAAAAATTTCTTCTAAACTTGTAAAACTAAGAATTAAATATGAGGCAAAAATGGGACTGTTAAATCTTGAAAACTTTCCAAAGTTAATTAGGTAAAATCTTTTAAGTTCTTCTAGGGAGAAATGTAAGATTATTAAATAAATTTGTAAAAAATTTCATTTTAAAATGAGTATAAGTACAACAAATTTTTGCATAATATCTTATGTTACTTTAATACGGTTTTTGTGTTTAACTTCAGAGACTCTTGTCAAAGAAAATAATCTCAGAAAAAATATGTAATGAACTTTAGCCTTAAAGATGTAATTTTCATAAAAATAAAGTTAAAAAGAATGTCTAAAGAATTCTTTTAAACAGAAGTTTTTGACTAAGTTTTAATTAATTTCAATTAAACATGTTCTTATTTTATACTTCGTAATTAATTGTAATGGTTATCATTTTATATTCGAATGGAAAAAAATTCTAGAGTGTTATTTCGATCTTTTTGAGGTTTTATTTACCGCTTATTTTATGTTTAAACCAGTTCATATTTAATTGTTTGTAAGTTATGTTAAATAAAAATATAAAGATTACTTTTTAAGTGAAATTACAGTGGCCTCATACAAGTATATTAATTTTACATCTAATTTAAATATTTAATAAAAAAATTAAAGTGATGAATATGATATTATATTTTGAAAAATTCGTCACCATTTTAAATATTAGAAATAATAGCAATAATAATATTAATAATAATTATACAGACACGACATTATTTCATTATTTAAAACATGAAAATCTGACATTGACAGATTTTCATTTAGTGGCAGAGGCCTACTGCTAAACTTGTTAATATCGACAAATTCTTCCTTAGTTAATTCGTGACGATCTAAATTCCATGATAAAGTTTTCATTAAATCAAACCAATGTGTTTCAGCTGCAGATACTGTAACAAATAACGTTGGAAGTCCAAACTGTCTTATAGCCGCAAAACAACGTTTTTTCTCTTTTTCCCAATGAGGGGGAGGTGTGCCTTGGGGGGGACTCATGTCAAAGGTGTGCCTTGGGGGGGACTCATGTCAAAGTTGTACCTTGGGGGGGACTCATGTCAAAGTTGGGACTTAGGGGGACTCATGTCAAAGTTGTGCCTGGGGGGGGGACTCATGTCAAAGTTGTGCCTTGGGGGGATTCATGTCAAAGTTGGGCCTGGGGGGGGACTCATGTCAAAGTTGGGCCTTGAGGGGACTTCATTCAATAAATCCCCATTGAATAAACCGACTGAAATAGGCCCTTAGCACTATTAAGAGTGTATTATAAAAATTCGACAACGCTGTACCGACTGAAATAGGGGTACCTTCCCAAGTAGCACAGGAACGTTCTGTGAACGTCTAATAACGGTTTCAATAGTTCAAACACCGTGTTTCGTGTCAAAAGAACGTTCTAAAACACGTTCAGAAATAGTATTATTTAGAACGTTCTGAAAATGTTTGATTTGTACCATCTATAAAACGTACAATTCTAGTTCTATATAGAACGTTCAAGTGTGACACCGTCATAACACGTTCTGTAACAGTGTAATTATAACGAATATGACAAAATGACTTTTTAGTACTATTGGTTGGGAAACTAGGTTAACCTTTAAAATTTTTGACTTCAGCTTTTGATTTTTTTACACGTTTTGTGGCGTGAGGAATCCGGAAGTCAAAAGGTTGGTATGGTATCTGTTAATGTGTATCGGCACCTATTAGTGTGATAGCCCGTTAGTTCATGTACACGATATCTCAAGAACAAATGATTGCAGAGAGATCGGACCAGTTTTAAAATATCACTTATGATGTTGATAAGAATCTTATTGAGAGATTTGCAACATTCTAATTTAAAAACTTCGTAAGTTATTCGAAATTTATAATTTTTAGCATGATAGAGAATAGAGCATTTTTTACATTTTCAGTTTAACGTTTTGTTAGCACGTCAGTAAAGAATGCTTCCCAATAATCAGTAGCGGTGAGGTGAAAAAAAATTACAAAATTTTAAACTCATGGAAAAATTTTGTGGATTTTGTATTTCAGGAATCAATGTATGGAATTCGACCAAACTTGTTACAATATTAGATCTTGCCCTAAATTGGAGTTTATTTGAATTTCATTTGGGATATATCGCCCGATAGATTACGGTGCTATGCAATGAAACCCTCCATTTATGGGACGGCTATATCTCAGCTTCTATAGTGTACAAATGTATTAAACATGATATATTGGCATATATCATCATAACCTCTGCTAATACAATTTGGATGTATACATTGTCCAACAGGTGGCGTTGCTAATCTGCAATTTAATCATTTTAACGGAAAGGCAATATTTTAACTCTTGTGATTTAACAATAAATTTTGTGATACACTGAAGTTATAAGTGAAATCGATTTTATGTAAAGCTTTACTGGTCCATTTTGGATGCACATCGGCCAACAGGTGGCGTGGCTATGTTGCAATTTAATCTCATAACAGAAACGAAAAATCTCAACTTCTGTGATTTATAAATATTGTAAATTTGGTAAGTGAAATTAATATTACGTAAAACTCTACAGATTGCCTTTGGGTGCATTTCGGACGACAGGTGGCACTGCCACGTTCCAATATTTTCCATTCACAGAAAGGCTATCTATCAGCTTCTGTAATCATGAAAAATGACAGTTTTTCGAGTGACGCAAGCGGAAGCCCAAACTGAACGCTGCGAACTCTTATATACGGCTAGTTTGACATCAAAGAGATCTGTAAAAGCCGACACTTAATATCTCAGCAAATATGCCGTATTTTGTTCTGTTCTTTTCAAAATAGTCTTTTATCTTCGGTCTTAATCTATCCTGAAAATTTTACATTTCTACATGCAATATGTTTTGAGATCTGAATCTCAATTTAAAGCCAAAATGGGAAAACGATTGGAGTAATGGACTGAAATTCTGAAAAATATCTCTAAAACGGCTCGAAGGATTTTCATATAATTAATATATGTTGTTAATAAAATCTTTCTGAATCTAGTAACGTTTCCGTTTTTTCCAGGAAAACTCTTGTTTTTTATATAAATCGCTTTAAATATGGAACTATATTACTACGCCAATTACATGTGTTTCTTCGGCTAAAAAGGCCGTGATGCGGTTATTACTTCTTGCTTGCAAGGCTTCAGTTGCTCACGTTGGTTGGCTGACCAACGTGAATGCAGTCAATAAATTTTTGCTATGAAGAAAATATTTTTAATTTTAAAATTTCCTATTTCATCAAAAAAGTATTTAGATAATATTTAAAATAAAAGAAATATTTTTTAGTTATAGATATTTTATTTCATCGTTATTCATACTAAATAAAAAAAATTTAAAGCGAAAAAATTTAAAGTACTCATGAATACGAATTTATACCATGGTCCATGGTCTTTGAAGCGCATGCGTACTACATCCGGATGCGTAGATCATTCGCGCTTGCTGTAGACACTACGCTAATGTCGCTAATTGTTTACACTGTATTAATCCGCAGTGTGTTGTTTATGTTGTTGCGATTGCTATCATAAGCAATAGATTACTATATCAGGAATTGCTTTTTTAAAAAAAGGATTAAATCGTGGACTATTGGATGATTGCGAGTCTTCAAAAGCCATGTATTGAAAGGAAGCGTGAAGATTCGTCGGCAGACAGTTCTTCAGACTCATTTTGTGATTTTAATAATATGCCTCTGTCTGTTCAGCAAGAAAGCAATGCAAGAAATAAAAGCTTCATTGAAAATGTTTTAAGTAGAAAAAAAGATGAAATGAGACTTTTGAAAAGCTGCTTTTAAAAAAAAAGGATTAAATCGTCGACTATTGGATAAAAATGCAAGCCCAAGTATGTTCGAAAATTACCCAAAACATCGGTTAATACAGGTCGAGTTTACTACCTTTTATGGGTACACAAAAATCAACCTGGCAAAAAAGGTATTTTCACAAAAATCAATCTGGCAAAAAAGGTATCTTCACAAAAATCAATCTGGCAAAAAAGGTACCTTCACAAAAATCATTCAGCTAAAATTGGTACCTTCACAAAAATCTTAGTCATCCCAGCAAAATCTGTCATCTTAAATGAGCACATTTTCAAAGGAGAGTAACTTATTTGTGCATTCCTATTGATGCAATTCACAAAGCAAGAAACATACACAATGTTGGTTTTAATCTACACACAAGTGTTTTCTACGGGTGAGAAATGGTGTAGCATAAGTAAACAAAACGATCCTCGCATGTATCTGTACAGACAATCTTTGGAGTTGTGGCCATAATGTACTGTTTGCTGATTCGTCAGGTGGTTTGACGCTTTGATGACTGTATGGTGATGTGTGTATCCTCCCTTGTACAATTCATGTGTAGTGCAGTGATAATAGCACAAATAAAAACAACTCGTACTTACATTCTCTCTACTGAACTGTTTACTTCAGAGAGAAATGGGTTTTGATTCCTGTTCTGCTATAAGCCTCACACCAACTGTTAAGCGTTATTTTTATTATTTTACTTAGTTTAAACTTGCAGAGATACCTGCGTCCCTTTAGTGGTGAACTTGGTGTTACTAATTTAATAGAAGAAAGACTGATGGAAGAATCGAACAATCTAAATAGCTTCGAAAAATTCTCATCATCTTTAATAGATGAGATGGCAATCAAGCAAAATTTGATATGTGATGCAAAATCCGATAGTTTCTTTTGTTTTAAAACAAACAGTGAAGAAAAAAGTACTAGTCAGCTAGTTTGCTTTGTTTTCTAATTAGAGGGATTTCAACAACTTTCCATGGGAAAATGTGGTCTTTTAGACCGATACCCGGCATAAAACGAATGTCGCTATGTTTTGTCTGGAGTTGGAAAACTTAACCCCAATGATAAAGAAAGGTACATTTTTCTCAGCTTTGACCAAAATCACGTAATTTACTCCCGATTTAGTATATCGAGATCGATACTTTTTAATAGTAAACTTTTTGTATCGGAACTTTGTTTTTCTTTTTGTGCCGAAAGCTCATGTGTGTTTATCGTAATGCGTCTCAGCTGAATGATTTTTTTTAACGTGTTTTTAAGATTTAAAAATTAGTTTTTCAAGTGTATTTTATTATTATTTTTAAATAAATGGAATTAGTATTTAGGGAAAAAATAGTGCGTGTTAGTAATTGATGCAGTACAGATTTTCATGCATTTTCTGATTCATGCGCTACAAATTAGGGGTATCCAGTGATTTTTTTTTTTTTTTTTTTTTTTTTTTTTTTTTTTTAATATCGGGATCCTGACTGCTGCAGTACAGATTTTTATACATTTTCTGATTCATGCGCGATAAATTAGGGGTATCCAGTGATGTTTTTTTGGTTTTAATATCGGGATACTGACCACTGCAGCACAAAATTTCATGCAAGCCTGTAATTTTAAAAAATTGTAGAAAATATTCGAGTTATATATTTAACATCATTATTTCCACTGAATATTATGTGCTTGTCATTATCAACGTGTCAGAAACACGGCGACATAGTCGCGGACACAGAAAAACGGCTTGTGGACAGTTTTTGTCCGCACTGATAAAAAAATTTGTCTGCAACTTTCGAATAACAATTCACTTAAAAAAAAAATTCTGTATCAAAACTACAACTAATACTTTTATTATTTATAATTATTTATATTGTGTTGTGTCAAACATTGCTATAAAATATATAATTGAATGAATACACACAATTGTTTATACTATATTGTTCTGCAGTAAAATTGTATTCGTGTATTGTTGCACGAGATCCCTACTGATGTTAAGCCCCC
Source organism: Salticus scenicus (assembly GCA_963930645.1). NCBI lineage: Eukaryota > Metazoa > Arthropoda > Arachnida > Araneae > Salticidae > Salticus > Salticus scenicus. Next base: position 144,691,508 of record OZ005659.1, read on the forward strand.
CCCCCCCTCCTCCAATCAGCTTTCAGGCTTTTTGAGTGTAAGCCATTTTCTCCCCTGATTACACACAAATTTTGCAGACAGATTATGAAATTTTAAAAGCCTGTTGCAGACAGCTACAAAACGTTCTGCCACTGGGATCAACAGTGAATTTTATGTGCTAAAGATTGAAAGCCGTTCGAAATTTTTTTTGTGGTGAAGTAACTCAAATTTCTATTACTGTTTTATTAATCTTAAAAATATGCTTAATTAATTTCAGTGAATTTCAAAACAAGCACCTGAGTGAAAAAATAATTTATTTTCTTAAAATGTATTTTTTAAGTTTTGTAATGATTCAGAGTATCGATTCATCCAGTGAGCTGTACATCGGCAACAGCAGTATGTGCCTAATAGTAAAGCTGTTCCACATTTCTTTTTTAATTCATCATTTGCCAATTTGTTTCAAGGTTGCCATGGGTACAGTAACAACATATGAGAGAATGAACCCATAGACCTATTATAAGAGTGGACGGGACAATGGCAGCCTTTTTTAGTGGCAAAGATAACTCATAAAAAAGGTCATGTGACTTTTGATCTACAGGACGCCAAACTGGCCAATATTGAAATTTACTCGCCATGCTCTAAACTCTGCTTTTTATTAAGCAGGCGATATTTTTCCGTTTTCTTTGAAAATTATTTTTAAAATTTTTATTTCTCTTTAAAAGTTATATTGTTTTGAATGTAAAAAGAATTTTATACCAAGAAATTGTAATTAGATATTAAAAGAACTAGAAATTATGTAAAACAAGGATTTTCACAGGCAAGATTCTTTTTAATATTTTAATATTTCGTTATTTTTAAGTAATTATTTTTATAAAATGTTTATAATTGCTATACTTAATTCTCTAAATTGAATTAGTTTGAATATATTATACTTTATATCATTTCAAAAATGTCAATGATTATTTATGAGCAGTGATAGAAATTGGAAAGGAAAGGGAAGGCGTCATATGATGCCTGCTGTAAATATTTTAGGCGTCAAATTGAAATTTCTAGTTGCAATTTCTGAAATTCGCTTTTAACATGACTAATAGAGTGATTATGAGTAAAACAATATTTTCTGAACTACACGTCAAAATTTCTGGAACACAGTTTAATATAGTGCTGCACCGAGTAGCACTTTGGCCGAGTAGCCGAATACCGAGTACTCGGCCGAGTACCGAGTAGTTGTAAGAAATTATAATTGAAATTTACGTATATATGAAGAATTTTGCACATCTTGAAATTTTAAAAAGGCTTTTTGAACACAAAATTAAGTTAAATGGCAAACAGCATGTTTACATGAAATGTTTCAGAACTTTTGTAGTGTATATACACAATTAGGTTCATTGTTATATTTGATACTTCCAGCTTAGTAGATTATTAAAACCATAATAACTGATAACTTCATTCTTAATTATATAGTCTTTCTCAGATGCGAATCATTCTCGGATAATTCTTAGAGAATATAAAAGTTCTTTATAGGCTTAATTTAAGATGCATGAAATTTACATATGAAATAAGAACATTAAAATAAATATTTTATCATCATTTCAAACATGATAGACTTCATTAATCTTCAAATTCTAGAAGAGTAAAAAGGTAGGTGGTTTCGGGCCATAATTTGCAGAACAACAAATTTGATAATATATTTTTAATAACATTTTAGTGTATTTACCTTTTTCATAATTATTTTTTAAATTAAAAATCAATATTTTTTTTACAGTTTTAAAAGTGTCTTACTTTTATTTGCACAAATACGTAACTAAAGTTTTATCTACTATCTGAGGGGAAATACTATAGTTGTTCCGTAGTATTATATAAGGGGTTCTTTTTTCTAAAATATTTTATTTTTGTCTGTTTTATAAATACAATTTTATGTACAAAGTTTTTGTAAAAAAAAAAAAAAAAAAAATGCATATTACACACATACAAGATGGTTATACTTAAAGTCTTGTAACTAAAATGGATAAGCTCAAATCATGAATCGTCTCTATATCGAGTTTAGTGGCAATCTACTTGCCTGTTTTAACTGCAGAAAGCTGTTTGCAGCAAAAGTTTAATGACTATGTTTATATTTTCATATTTTTTAAGTTTAGTTATTAAAAAACAACTCTTATGAATACATTTCTTTCAATAATACATAAAAATAATGAAATTCTTACAACTACTCGGTATTGGCCGAATACTTAGTCCATATTTGACCGAGTACCGAGTATATAACAAGTACTCGGTACAGCTCTAGTTTAATATATTATATGTATTTTTTAGAGCTGTACCGAGTACTTGGTATATACTCAGCACTCGGCTAACTTGGCCAAATTTAGGCTATGTATTCAGCCAATACTGAGTAGTTGTGGAAATTTCACTATTGTTATGCATTATTGATAGAAATGTGTTAATGAGAGATATTTATTTTACAACTGAACTAAAAAAATATGAAAATATAAATACAGAGTCATTATAATAAAAATTTTTGCTATAACAGCTTTCTGCAGTTAAAATGGGCTGTTACCAAACTTAGTATAGAGATGATTCATGATCTGAGCTTTTAATTATAACTATCATGTAATATCAATATGCATTATTTTGTAAATGCTTAGTACATGAAATTGTATCTATAAATCAGACAAAAATAAAATATTTTAGGAAAAAAAGAACCTCTTTGTAATATTAACACAAAATTTTCGTTATACATTTGTGCAAATAAAACTAACACACTTTCAAATTGGTAAGAAAAGATTGATTTTGAATTTTATACTATAAAATAACATAAAAAACTATCACCTATTCGGATACAGTCTACCGTTGAGCAAAAGTTGCGTTTATTTAGTATTTTAAGAACAAAAAAATAATAATAATAAAAAAGAGTAGGGAGGGGGCATTTAACCAAATAAAGGCTTTTATGGCATTTTACGTTATATATAAAAAAGGGTAAATACACTAAAACGTTATTTAAAACTTATTTTCATTAACAAATCTGTTGTTCCCAAAACCACCTGTCATTTTACATTTCTACGATCTAAAGATTAAGAAGCCTATCATGTTTGAAATTATAAAATATTTTAATGTTACCCTTTCATATGTGAATTTCATGTATCTTAAATTAAGCCTTAGTGACTAGTAACTTTTATATTCTCTAAGAATTATCTGAGTATGATAATTTCGCATCTAAAAAAGATGTTAAGAGTAAAGTTATCAGTTATGGTTTTAGTAATCCACTATGCTGAAAGTATCAAAATATAGCAATGAACCTAATTATGTATGTACACTACAAAAGTTCTGCATGAAAGCATGCTGTTTACCATTTAACTAAATTTTATGTTCAAAAGCCTTTTTCTTTAATTTTAAGATGTGCAAATTTCTTCATATATGCATCAATTATTATTTCTTACAACTACTCGGTACTCGGCCGAGTAGTAAAAGGCTGAGTACTCGGTATTCGGCTACTCGGCCAAAGTGCTACTTGGTGCAGCACTAGTATTTTTCTTACACATTACATCAGTATGTGCACACAGATAAATGTGTTGGTTCCATAGGTTATTTGTATGCATGTGTGGCGAGAGCGTTTCAAATTGCAGTTTTAAAAATTGATAAGATTAAAAGGGATTAAAGGAAACTTTTTCTTTTTTATCTCTGTAAGGGGGTCGGGGGTGAAATATGCTGGAAATGCCCAGGTGTCTAAACGACATAGTCCCTGTGCGGTAGGGGGGAAAATATGATATGGACTTGGACCTTTCAAAGTTAAACAAAAATAAGTCTTTAAAAAAAAAGCTAGGCATTAAATTTGACGACTGGAAATAATTTTATAGTCGTCAAATGCAATAATTTAGTCATATTTGACAACTAATGACTGCTAATTTTGGACACTGTTTATGAGAGTTAAAGCGAGTATAGACAAAATGAAGTTATAAACGCTTTTGAACTTTTTGGAGAGTGTTAATAACAAGGTAAAAATAAATTTCAGCAGCTGTTTCATTTTACGCAAGTTTTTCTTGCTGTATCTTTTAATAATAATAATATTTATGTTCAGAACAAAAAATCGCCAATAATGCGATAAATGCCAAAAAAGGTAACCTTTTTCAACAGTAACATGGTTTCATCTTTGCACCTTTTCTTATATTCCTTTAATAATAGAATGCTCTGTCCACTCTTATAATAGGTCTATGAATGAACTACCAAAAAAAAAAGTTGATAGGCCTATTACAACCGGTGCTATGTTCAGCTAAAGTCAAATTATGCCGATAAGGGGTCCCACTACCCCACCTTACCCTAAGTAATTTTTTTTTTTAAGCAACAATATTTTTGTTTGAACAAAAAAAAAAAAAAAAATAATAATGACTATAAAAATCAAGAAAAAATTCTAAGCATAAAAAAGTCAGTTATATCTATATTTCTCAATTATAATAAAACTGTAAATTTATATATATTGCATTAAATATTTTTATACTTCATTTTATAATTTGGATTTGTGGGGTAAATTTTAATTTGCAGATATAAACTTTATATTTTTACTGCATTTATTACCTACTCTTAATTTGAGTTAAAAAAATAAAATATATTTATTTACAGATATTCATTCTGGGAGTGTACTGCATTAATTTTTTTTTTTTTTTATTAAAAATGACTTCATCAAATATCAATTCAAGATAATGTGCAACTTTTTATGTTGATTTATAATATTAAGAGAAAAATCCTTCATATGAAATTTACATTGAAATCTATGTGAAAAATTGTGGGAGAAAGGTTTCTACATTTCTAGTGTTTGCTTGTAAATATTTATTTATTATTACTCGTCACAGTTATAAAAGTAATAAACTGATCTGTCAAAGAGAATCTGTCAAAGTTCAATACATGCATCTTCATATACACTGATTTTCAAAAGATTACATTGATTAAATTGTTATTTAGTATTTTGAATAAAATATGTATTTATTTATTATATACAATTGTTATAAAAAAGCTGCCAATTGTTACAAAAAAGCAGTGAAATCTCTCTTCAGTTATGATATCTCTTTCTGTTTTCTATTTCAAAAGCAAATTATTCTCACTTTTGCAATTGCATAGAAAATCTTGTGAAAAATTGTATGAGAAAAATTTCCAGATATTAAATATTATTTTTGTTTTGTAAATATCTGTATTGATTATTTGTCACTGTTATATTAAGCATTGAAAGATTGAACTGATCAAATATCTGCCAAATTTAGTGTGCCTCTTAATCTATTAGCTTTCCAAAAATACTTTATAACATCACATTTAGTTTTATAAGTAGAATGTGTAATATTTGTAAATATTCATAGATTATTAAATAAATAAGTAAAAAAAATTCTCTCTTGTAAAATTGCATATTGCATTTAAAATTTTGTGAAAATCTGCATGATAAAATTTACCAAATATTGAATTTTTGTTTTATTATTATCAGTATTAATTATTTGTCACTCTTACAAAAGCAGTAAATTGATCACATATCTGCCAAATTGAATGTGCATCTTCATGTATGTTGCTTTTTAAAAATATTTTATTATACACTAGCAGGCTACGCCCGCTTTGCTGGTCACTATTTTTAAATGAATCACTATAATTAATGAATTCTCAAAATTGCATTAATTTTTATTATGTGATAAAAAAAGAGAAAAAAAAATTCTAATCAAGAAAAATGTCACATCGGGTCCCCACTGCCTTCAGCAGCGTGGACCCGTGCACAATGCGTGCAAACGAATGCATATATATGAGCGCTGCGCTCGTGTATTCCTTCACCACCCTTATGATTTCTCAAAATTCCATGTTATTTCTCATAAACTTTCATTCTTAAGAAAAGGAATTAATAAAACAATCAATGCAGAAAACGATGGATGCGTGAACGATAGATTGGGGTTTCACTGTATATATATATATCATAAAAGTGCCTTTACTCTATTTAATTCCCCCCCCCCCCCTCCCCCTTTCTGCTTTTCACATTTTGTTTGTTCTTAAAATACCAGATAAACAGCGATAGGCTGTATCCGAATAAGTGATAGTTTAACATTATTTATTCACCTTTGTATACCTATATAAACATTGACTTGTATTATATAAAATCGAACACTGGTTATATGAAAATGGAAACCGTAAGCTTCCTAAAATAGCATGAAATCACCTTCAGGCATCATTTTTTATTCCTAACTTTTGATCAGATTTTAAAAAATCTATTTTGTCATAATAAACATTTTATTTATGATTTACAAAATGCTAGTTTTTATCATCTTAAAAAAAATCTTACATTGTTAGTTACATGGTATTTGACTTATTTCAAAAATCAGTTTGCCAGCATATAATTAAAAACTTTTTTCTACTGTTTGTTCTGTTTTAAGTAAGTTTTTATTTTTTGATTAATTTATTATTATTATTATTTTAAGTATAAATGCATAAAATTGTATTTATAAAATAGACAAAAATAAAATATTTTAGAAGAAAGAACCCTTATATAATAAATACTAAAATAGTAGATAAAACATTAGTTACATATTTGTGCAAATAAAAGTAAGACACTTTTAAAACTGTAAGAAAAGATTGATTTTTAATTTAAAAAATAATTATGAAAAATATAAATACCCTGAAATATTATTAAAAATATATTTTAATAATCAAATTTGTTGTTTTGCAAATTATGGCCCAAAACACCTATTTTTTTTTACTCTTCTAGAATTTGAAGATTAATGAAGTCTATCATGTTTGAAATGATAAAATATTTATTTTAATATTCTCATTTCATACATCTTAAATATGCCTGAGTATATAGGAACTTATATTCTCTAAGAATTATCTAAGAATGATTCGCATCTGAGAAAGACTATATAATTAAGAATGAAGTTATCAGTTATTATGGTTTTAATAATCCACTAAGCTGGACGTATCAAATATAACATTGAACCTAATTTTGTATACTATACACTACAAAAGTTCTGGAACATTTCATGAAAACATGCTGTTTGCCATTTAACTTAATTTTGTGTTCAAAAGGCCTATTTTCAATTTCAACATGTGAAAAATTCTTCATATATACATCAATTATTCTTTCTTCGGTACTCAGTCGAGTAGTAAAAGGCCGAGTACTCGGTACTCGGCCAAAGTGCTACTCGGTGCAGCACTAATTGTGAATATTCTAAAACTAAACAGAATTTAAAAAAAAAAGAGGTAATTATCATAACGAATTTCTTTTTAGAATAATGTGAGGTTTGGCTGCTAGTAGCAGCAAAATTATTGAAACACACATTCATATTTTTCTTTTTCTTTAGTTTGATCGCTAATTTTTATCATGAACTTAATTTTTTTATAAACAGTATAAGACTAAGATCATGACTCGATAAATATTTACTTAACAAAATTGTATTAGGTGTACATCTTTTAAATAGAAATTATTGCTAGCGCATCAATAATTTTGCTGCCGACTGTACAAGGTAATTAATAAGGTATGGCTCAGACCATGAAAGGGTTCATTTCATCAAAATTCTTTTGATTTTTACTTTTTTCGATTTCTTCTATTTTTAAGCACAGTTTGCGAATACGAAATCATATTTTTTAATAGTTGGTGGTATTGGATAATGGATGTAATCCTCAATTCAAAAAAATTAATCTGGAAGTTTGAGATTTTATTATTATTATTATTGTTGTTATTATTTAACTTTAAATGTAACACCTTTATGAGATTTTTCAAGTACAATTCAATTTTGGATATTTTAAGCAAATAAAGAAATATTGAGTTATTTCAACTAAACCTCCAATTACAAGATATGATGTGATTCATTTTATCTATTTGATTTCCTTAAATTTTAATCAAAATATTGCTGTTTATATTTAGGCAATTAATTGTATTTCCTGTTGCTTGCATAAAAAAACATTTTTTTTTTTCTACATCAGAAATTAGTTTTAAAAAGTTATTTTAAAAAATATGTTTTTATATAAGATTTTTCTCTGAAATTTCAACAATGCCAATTTTGTAATTAAAGCAATTTTTTTTATTATTATTATATTATTATTGAATTTTTAACGAAGATTATGACAATGTCATAACTTTCTGAGTCACTCTCAGAATCAGAGACCATAAATAAGGTGACTTAAGAGAATTGCTGCCTGAGTTTGAAAAACATCGTCGTATCATCATTTACCAAATGAATATTTTGAAAAATAGATACACATGCTCAGCAGTATAGTAGTGCATTAATTTATCAATATATTCTTTTTTTGTTATGTTGCCAAATGCTTTATAATTATGTTCTTACAAACTTATTGAATAGACATTTAAAATTCTGATTAGCAACCGTAGATCTCTTGTATTATAATAAATAACCTATTTCTCATTCAAGTTGCTCAAAACATATATCTGGTAACTTTCAAAATGATGACTTTAATCAGAAACTTTTGTTTTTCACACTGTATATAGCATTACTATGACTAATAAAAGAAAATTTAAATATATCATGCAAAAGATTTACTAAAAAATTGTTTTTTTGGTTGGAAAATTTTCCGGAAAAACATGGTAGAAAATTTTCCAAAAAAGAAAATTTTCCAACCCACATCACTACATATAAAAAAGTTTTTTTTCTATCTTATAATTATTTTTAAAATTATGTTAAATGCTGAAATTTCAATGAAATTTTTAGCAATATTAAAAGAAAAAAAAAACTGGAGTAACTCCACTTGAAATTTTAATATAATATTAAATTTCAATGCATATAAATGCAAATTTTCATACCTTTATGGCAGTAATTTAAAAGAGATATATACTGTCCATCATCTCTTTAATTAAAAATAGAATTGCATTATGTAATTCATATTAAAATTTAGTTCAACAAGTCATGCAATACCTCTAAGTTTTAAACGTACAACATTAAAACATGCTATTGACTATAACCCAAAATGAAAGAACATAATGCATTATTTAATAGCACAGTAATTTCATTCATTGAGGTAAAATACTTACGGTATCTTTTAATTATCAATCAGTATATAATTTAATAGAACTTTTTTTTTTTTTATTAATAAGACTTTATAAAATTTTTTTAACTTAAAAGGCAATAAGTGGTTCACCTTAGAATATACAAATTCCTATATTTGAATTTTTGTGTTTTGTAAAGATAATAAATATCTGTTTTTTATACTTAAATAGAAATCATTAGCACTCATAAGAAACAGATAATACACTTCTAAGAATTATTTTTAACCATGGGAGGCATATAAACTAAGCACTTTTTTATTAGTTTTTTATTTCTATAAATATGACTACTTCATTGTTAAAATATACCAAAAAGTGTCAAATTTAAGGTTTTTGATGTGGCAGTTTAAACTGTGGTTTAAACCGTCAAAAACCTGCCAACCCTGATATTATTTATTAAATTTAGTTTATTCCAGTTACTACACTTCTGTCAAGCACTCTTTCAGTGCTCAAAATGAAATTGAAAATAAATTTTAAAACAGATTATCGTTAGCAAGCACATTTTTTAAAAACCATTTTCATATTCAGAAAATTCAAAATCGTTAAATTAGTACCCATTTTCCAAAAATTGATTTTTTAAATTTTTAGTATTTCATTTTGTGGTTAAAAAAAGCAATTTGTGTGAAAATTCGCATTTTTGAACTAAAAAAATATATACATTTTTTAAAAAACCAATATCTTCGAAAATGAGTACCAATTTAATGGTTGTGAATTTTCTGAAAGTGGAAACGGAATTTAAAAAATACATTTGGTACTGAGTAATTATGAAAATAAATCGTCCCATAACATAGTCCATAGCTGTTGCCAAGATTAGGTATTGTCCTCTCTTAAGAATAACTTCTTCACATCCCACATCATTATCACTTAAATTAGCATTAAACAATTTGTTTTTAATTAGTTAATAGATTGTGAATAGCTCTGAAGTCATGATATTAATATCAAAGTTCACATACTCATCAAAATTTATATTTAGAATGGTTATAAGAATGACCGGTCAAGAAATTTTGTAAGTATTAGAAAAGTGAAAAGACATAACTAATATTGTGTAACTTATAAACAAAGATATTTTTATGAATAGGAATGAATCAGGACTTCACTAAAAGCACGTATAAATTTAAAAGATGTATAAATTGGATTTTTTTGTATATATAATGGAAATTTTGTGATTACGATAACTCTCGACATAATACTCAAAATTGAATTGAACCAAAGTTTTACAGCTAACTTATCTTACAAATATCTTTGATGAGTTCTTTAACTAAGTTGCTCTGCTGTTTGTTTTCAAGTGGCAGCTACATGAAAATTTCAAATCTACATTGAAAAAGCTTAGTTAAGACTATAATTTGCTTGAATTTTGATGTTTACATTGACCACATAAAAGTCTCAATCAAGTATTTATTAATGAATTTTATCTGTCATTTTTAACAAAATGACCAATATCTTAAGTATGGCCATTTCAAATCAGGATACCACTTGTAAATTTATCATCAGAATAACTTTTGAAATACTGAATCAGTTCAAGTTGGACATTGAACTTATCACACAAATATCTTGGATGAATTTTGTTCCAACATTGTTTCCAAGTTGCAGCCACTTGAAATCAGGCTGGTATATGAAAATGTGCCACCACAATAACTTTTAGAATACTAAACTGGTTCAAATCAAAGTTGGGAAGTGAACTTACAATTCAAATATCTTGGATAAGTTTGCTAGGCAACTTGCTCCACCATTTTGTTTCCAAGTGGCGGCCACTTAAATTTTTTTTTTATTACAATAACTTTTCTAATACTGAATCAGTTCGAATCATATTTGCACAGTTGACATATCATTCAAGTATCTTTGATAAGTTCACTGGGCATTTCAGTCACTCTGTCCTTTTGTTTCTAAATGGTGACCACTTGAAAATTATCACAATAACTTTTGGACCGATTTGCTTAAAACTCCATACATACATAGCCCTCAATAAATCCACGAAATTGATTAATAAAATGTAGCTGCCATTTTGAAAAAAATGGTGGCGACTTCATAAGAAAAGATAAATCAACCTAACCTTCCTATGAGCCGGAAGGACTTGTTTTAATTTTTTGATCAATAACCTCTAAAAAGTAATGATATCAGTACAAAAACCCTTAACGGGTTAAAAGTTTGTGACGCAGCTACTTCATCGCTATAAGAATTTGAAGTATGGGTCTTAAAAATAATGATATCAAATTTTAAGTGACGCTTTACTATTAGTTAAAATATACATAGATTTTCTTATTTGATCATTTGCTTTTTTCTTTTATTTATATTTACAATGCAAACATAATATTTTTAACTTCAAGATAAGACAAATATATAAAATATACTCACTGATGATTTTCATTTGCACTTCAATTTCAAAATAACAGTTTCAAAAGGAATGATATAAAAATTCCAGTGACACCTCGGTGTCATTTTAAACGATTTGTCTTTAGATTCCATTAAAATTACCTTTGCTTTGTCTAATAAAGTATATTTACAGATTGAAACAGTGCTTTTAATTTTCAAATATACTGTCAAATAATCACACTTTCACTGAGTTTGCATTATAAATTGAAATTATTTATTTCAATAAATTGATTTTTCTTTTGCGTCACGCTATCCAAAACTGCAAGTAAAATTTATGTAAATGTTACTTTGTATCATAGTATCCAACTAAGTGAAAATTTGGGCAAAGAGATAGTGTGATGCAAAGAAAACATTTGTACAAATTTCACTTGCAGTTTTGGATAGCGTGACGCAAAAGACAAATCAATTTATTGAAATAAATAATTTCAATTTATAATGCAAACTCAGTGAAAGTGTGATTATTTGACAGTATATTTGAAAATTAAAAGCACTGCTTCAATCTGTAAATATACTTTATTAGACAAAGCAAAGGTAATTTTAATGGAATCTAAAGACAAATCGTTTAAAATGACACCGAGGTGTCACTGGAATTTTTATATCATTCCTTTTGAAACTGTTATTTTGAAATTGAAGTGCAAATGAAAATCATCAGTGAGTATAGTTTATATATTTGTCTTATCTTGAAGTTAAAAATATTATGTTTGCATTGTAAATATAAATAAAAGAAAAAAGCAAATGATTAAATAAGAAAATCTATGTATATTTTAACTAATAGTAAAGCGTCACTTAAAATTTGATATCATTATTTTTAAGACCCATACTTCAAATTCTTATAGCGATGAAGTAGCTGCGTCACAAACTTTTAACCCGTTAAGGGTTTTTGTACTGATATATATACTCACCAAACCTTCTGCGTGACATACATTTGATATATAATATTGATTCAATTTGGCTGTATAACGAGTAATAGTCAAACAGTTTTTTTTTTATTATTATCATTCATAGGACATTGTTTTTTCCCCTAGGAATAAGTATACATCATCCCTGGGGGATGGGAGAAGGGTGGATAAAAATTTTCACTATAATTATCTTTCAAAAGAATTCGATATCACCTTTAAAACGAATAATTGAAACATCGTTTTCTGATGATTTAAAACAAATTTACCGTTTTTTTTTTTTTTTTTCATTTGTAATAATAATAATAATAAACCCTTAGAAAAATACATTTTCTAAGATCTTCTATACAGCATAAAAATGATTGTCTTCTGTCATGAAAATCTATGCATTCCCCAGACCCAAAGTTTAGATACAAAAAGCTAATCACGGATGTTATTGAATAAGTAATATAGTGCTTTACGCGAGTTTCAAAGAAAATCACGGGAAAACTCCGAAAACCTAAGTCGACGAGCGTGACCAGGTATCGAAGCCAACACTTCCCGTCTGTAAGGTTCGAGAGTAGAACCTCGCGGTCTCTAATACTCATCGGGAAGTTACAGAATGAGTTTTTTTCTTCTTTTCTTTAAGCATAATTTTAAACTTTTATTATATTTTATTTATGATTCTATTTAAGTTTAAATGTTACTGATAAATTATCAATATTGATAATGTTGTTAAATCGTTACTCTGTTTGATTGTTCTTATTTTATTTTATTTATTTTCACTGAATATTTTATTCAATACTAAAATATACACTAAAACAAAATATGCTTTTCCGTTTAATTCGAGATTTTAAAATGGAAAAATAAAGTGATCTCATAAGTTTTTCAAATACTTTATAAAAATTTAAATAATTGTTTAACTCAGCTCCATTTTTCCTTAAAATATTGACCATATGTTTTCTATAGCTATAAATGCTTAATAAATTTATGTTTCAAACGTTGAACTTTGAAACATGATTATTCCGGATGTAAGAAGGGAAGAGCAGATGAAACTGACATCTGTGGATTGCATATATTTAATTCTCGCTGACCGTGCAAATTCAAAGGTCTTGGGAATGTCGTGCCGTTATGTGAAGCGGTAATTTTAAAACGTGTAATGTAATCTGTTTTGTTCAGTTTTCGCGTTATAATGACTTGGATAAGCTTTAGAAAAGGTAAAAATGTAATATTTTTAACCTGTAATATTCTCTATTTTCTATTTATTAAAGTCTTATTTTAATATCAATTAAACAATCATTTTCATATCTGCGTAAGGTCTTAAGCCTAACATTTGATACTTGTAAGTAGCATTGTATCGCAGAAAACACTGCTCCTGTTACAGAAAACCGCTTAGAAATTATGGATTCATTTTATTAATTCAGTCTTCTGAGATGGAAATTGTTAAAATGACTATTTTTGGTTATTATGCTTCTGAATGAAGTAACATAAAGAATTTAAAAGATGAGAGCTAATTTTAAGTGAATGCCCTTCCAGACTGGTCATTATGTATTTTAAAATGCTAGTTGGAAGGGTGTTTTCTTGGAGAAATTCTTATGAAGAAAATGAGGAAGGTATGTAATTCTTTTTTTTTTCTTTTCTTTTTAAATTCTGAAGTATTTATTTAATGTTTATATGATAATATATATACAATCTAGGTTATGCAAATTGCATATTTTTAAAATAATATCCTAAGTTTCACCGACTTACAATTTTAAATATCTCTTTACTGTTATTTATTAAATAAAATATATGAAATTGTTTAACTGCATAATAAAACAAAGATTCAATTCAATTTTATTCCACATCTTTATAAAAAAAGATATCCCGCTTAAAAAAAAGGACGATTTACTATATTATTTATTAATACTAATAATATTTACATTTATCAATTATTTAATATGGCATGATAGCATAATTACATCAAATGAGATAAAAATTGCGTTGACTCAATTTAAAGAAATTTAAAATTTTAAAAAATACCAATTACATTGCCATGTGGAATAAATTTAAATACCTGCAAACATCATTTTTGTAAACCGCTGCTGTAAACTGAAAATATGTATACACACATGCACTGAAATTTAAAAATATGAAGTATGTTAAATATTTTAGAAAAATATTTTGATTAAATATATATATATATGTATTTAAGTATTTGGACATTTTAAAAATTTCCTCCTTATAACTAATTTTTAATTTTTTGTTTCAATTTCTTATTATTATAAATTGACAATATATTCTAAACTCAATTATATATTATTTTAGCGGTGTATTGGTACATTCATTTTTGAAATTATTTTTATGTTGAAATATTAAAACTTTCTATAAACTTCAGCATTCAAATATATTTATAAACTATCCATGGACTTACAAAGTAGTACCCAGAAATGTTTAGAATATACAGGGTGCAAAGTCGAGAGCAGGCCTTTATTTGCGCAACAATTGGTCTCAAACGTCCTCCAATAAGAAAATGTATTTAAAAAAAAAATGTAAGAATTCATTATATGACATGTTTAAATTTAAAAAATCAATTTACTAAAAATCACAAAAACTGATAATTTTTATACAATTTTCATGAAACTAATAGTGTAAGTTGAGTTCTAACCTAAAAAATATAACACAAAAAGTTTCACGTTTGTGCACCCAAAATTGTCTGAGATAGTTAGTTTCAAAATTTAGGATTATTTCGCATTTTCTCGGGCTTTATTAAAAAGTCAATGAAAAATTCTTTAATAAACCCAGGGAAAATGCAAACAAAGTCCAATTAGGATTTTTAAACCGATCCCTTATTGAAGGCCGAAATATGTGAGAAAATCCAAACTTTAAATATCATGTTCCATTTTGGGAGAATAGAAATGAAACTGTTTGTTAGGATGAGTGTCAGTTTTCTAAATATGATTATAGGGATCTGCGACTATGTAAAAATTTAGTTTTTGCAATTTTGAAAAAATAGATATTTTAAATTTAAACATGTTATACCACAAATGCTCATATTCTTTAAAACATTTTGTAACTGAAACTATATATTTGCGACCAATAGTTGCGGAGATAAAGGTATTCTCGTCACAATGCTTTGCACCCTGTATTTAAAAAAAAAAAAAAAAAATATATATATATATATATATATATATATATATATATATATATATATATATATGTATGTATAAATGAATTTTTAATCTTAGTTAAAGCCAAGCAACAGATATAAGATCCCTGAAACCACATAGGTCAATGAGAAGAAAATTACAACAAATTTAAATAACCTGGGGAGACTGATTGTGATCTATTGAAACATTTATATTTTATTTATTGATTTTTATTTTATTTAACTTCAGTCTAATCTTAAATTTATTCCTATATTGTTAGTTGCAATTTTAATAATTTTGCCGGTGCGTAAAAACCACATGTAACTCAAATCAAAAGATACAAACAAGCAACGAGGAAATAAAAAATTAAGACAGCATTTTAAACATTTTTTGTAGGAAAAGCTTAGAATGGTAGAAAAAAAAAAAAAAAAAAAAAAACTCGTCAAGGGTGACCCTTTTCGTCGTTGAGCACCAGTGTACGATTTCGTTAGTTAGCAGCTATAATAGCAAATTGCTAGCGGGCACCCTATCGTACAAGAAATTAATTGAAGTTAGAAATGAAGAATAAATTGGAATAAATTATTTACTTCAAGAAATCAGAGAATCAAACAGAAAACAACCATGGAAAACAAATATTAATCATAGGATGACGCATTCGGAATCACAAGGATTAAAACAAGCAAAATAAATCAAGAGTTTAGTTGTATATAGCAGATGAAGAATAATGATACAACACAGCAACAGGGATATAAATTACTTTTTTTTTAATTCAAATATTGTTTAAGAAATTTTAACATACTTACTATTCCTTTAATTTCAACGTATATGCATGAAAAATTCCATATTTTATGACTGTAATTCCCAAAAAGTGTCATAACGTGCCTATATCCCTTTAAAAAATTCCTTAAATTTTTGCATTTTTAAAAAATTTCTTTTTTCCTCTAATCTGAAGATAATGGCGTTATAGTATTAATTAAGAAACTTTGAATAAACACCATAAAATGCAAGAACTCGCAACTGCTACAAACAAAGCACGGCTGCTACAAACAAAGCGGCAACGCATTCCACACACTCAACGTGCTTGTTTGCAGCTCTCGTGCCTACAATGTTCGCCTGATGAAGGGTTGTGTCTTCTTTTGACCCGAAACAGTTGGTGCGAGTTCTCGTATTTTATGTTGTTTATTCAAAGTTTTGTAATTAATACTATAACTTCATTATCTACAGATTAGGGAAAAAAAAGAAATTTTTAAAAAATGCAAAAATTTAAGAAATTTTTTAAGGTATAAAGAGACGTTATGACACTTTTTGGGGAAAGCTGTCATAGAATATAGAATTTTCGATGCATATACGTTGAAATTAAAAGAATAGTAAGTATGTTAAAATTTCTCAAACATTATTTGAATTGAAAAAAAAAAAGTAATTCATATCCCTGTTCATGTGTTGTATCATTATTCGTCATCAGCTATGTAATTTTTACTTCTAAACGCTCGTACTGAGGGGATTTTTTTACAATGACGTCACATTTGTTTTTTTTTTTTTTTTTTTTTTTTTTTTGTTTTTTTTAACTACACTATTTTAGAACGTTTACAGTACGTTTTCTGGAACGTTCTGAAAATGTGTATAACGTTTTGAAAACGTTCTAAAAACGTTTAGAACGTTCTGAGACCGTATACATAGAACGTTCTCAGAACGCTTCTATAACACCGATGGTGATAGTTACACGTTCATTGAACGTTCTCTGAACCGTACTATTGTACGTCTTCAAGATGGACAGATAGACGTCTATAACACGTTCAAAGTGAACGTTCTTAGAACGTGTTTGCAGAACAATTTTTGAACGTTCAGAGAACGTTTCGGTGCTGCTTGGGTTGGGGGGGACTCATGTCAAAGTTGTGCCTGGGGGGGGACTCATGTGAAAGTTGTGCCTTGGGGGGACTTCATTCAATAAATCCCCATTCAATAAACCGACTGAAATAGGCCCTTAGCACTAATTAAGAGTGACGTATAAAAATTCGACAACGCTGTACCGACTGAAATATGGGTACCTTGGGGGGGACTCATGTCAAAGTTGTGCCTGGGGGGGGACTCATGTCAAAGTTGGGCCTTGGGGGGACTTCATTTAATAAATCCCCATTCAATAAACCGACAGAAATAGGCCCTTAGCACTAATTAAGAGTGACGTATAAAAATTCGACAACGCTGTACCGACTGAAATAGGGGTACTTTGGGGGGGACTCATGTCAAAGTTGTGCCTTGGGGGGACTTCATTCAATAAATCTCCATTCAATAAACCGACTGAAATAGGCCCTTAGCACTAATTAAGAGTGACGTATAAAAATTCGACAACGCTGTACCGACTGAAATATGGGTACCTTGGGGGGGTCTCATGTCAAAGTTGGGCCTGGGGGGGGACTCATGTCAAAGTTGGGCCTTGGGGGGACTTCATTCAATAAATCCCCATTCAATAAACCGACAGAAATAGGCCCTTAGCACTAATTAAGAGTGTATTATAAAAATTCGACAACTGTACCGACTGAAATAGGTCTCTAGCACTAAAAAGAATAATAATAAAATTTGCTCTGCAATTTTTTTTCATATTTTGCCTTCTTTTGATTGTGTTGCTTCAATTTAATTCATTTTATACCGTATTTTTATTTCTTGGAAAAAAGTAAGGAAGCGATATATTTTTATTAAAAATATAACACCTAAGATTATTTTATGCTGAATCAGTAAAAATTTACTTGCTAAGGAAATAAATATAATTATTTAAAATACACGTAAAAATGAAAGAAAAATATAAAATGAAATCATTTCACTAAAATCGCCTATTTTACAATCTTGCTCTTTGAAAATAGAATTTATAAAAAATAGAATATATGTTGTAAGAGCAAGAATAGTTGTATGTACACTTCCCCTTCCCTCATGGAATGTTTAGGTTTAGCAGAAAGACAGAAACTGTTAAGAAAGTGAGAAAGAAATTTAAAAAAAACTGTTTTCGTAACAGTTAAATATATATAGTATATATATATATATATATATGAAAAGGCCAATAGGTATTTGATTATAATAAATACTTTCTTTTCATATGAATTCTTTTATGTGAAAAGCTGCTAACCTTAAAATAAATTGTAACACATACATAAACATAAAATCGTTTATGATATATGAATAACAAAATATAAAAAAATAAAATAAAAGTAATTGTTCTTATTTCATTGAATTAATGTTATTTTATTATAATGGTTAAATAAATGTATATTCTATTTTATTGCGTGTCGCTAGTTTGGACCAGATATACGAATTTAAATTCTTTTTTTGTGTGTGTGTGTGTTTGTGTGTGTATTGAGTTAAGTTTACCAGAATGTCACAAACCTTTTGGTACTCTATGCTAAATGCAAGAAGTAAATATCCATTTTCTTTCCTTTTTCTTTTTTTTTTTTTTTTTTTACAGGAAAACAAATTTTTTCATGTGATAGATCGAGATTAATAAACCAAAATCTACTACAGTAAAATTTTGGTTGGGTGTAGATAAGCATGTGAAAAATTTTCAGTGTAAAAACAAATATGAATTATTATCTAAGATATTTGTTGAAGTGCTTACTTTTATCTACAGAAAAAAAATATGCTTAAGTAATATACGTTTAAAAAACAATTAAAACAAATTATTTCATATAAAATATAGAAATAATATATTCCATATTTATTTAATAATATATAAAATATTTCTTTTAGCATACTTCCTAATAATGAGATTAGGTTTTAGGTTTATACTGTAATCGAAAATAATAATAATAATAATAAGATTAACTTACAATAAATGCAAAAAAAATTCTTTTAAACAAGTAAAACTAAGGATTAAATATGAAGTAAAAAAAGGGGACTGTTAAAACTTTGAAAAACCATCTAAGGTTAATTATCTGAAATATTTGAAACTCTTTGAAAGAGAATCGTAAGATTTTCAAATAAGTTTAGAGAAAACTCCTCTATAAGCTGAATATATGAAAAACAGATTTTTTTGTGATAGCTTACGTTATTTTAGAAGAATTTTTCTTCAGTTAAATTTAAGAGACACTTGATTAAAACTAAATTAATGAAAAAGTGTGCAACGAACATTTGCATTAAAGATTTAATTTTCATAAAAAAAAAAAAAAAAAAAAAAAAAAAGCAGAAAAGAATGGTTAAGCATATGTTTTTGTTAAAGTTTTAAGTAATTTCAGTAAAATATGTTCTTAATTTATACTTCGTTACTAAGCGCAATCATTATCAATTTAATATTCGAATGACAAGAATTCAAGAGTATTATTTCGATCATTTTGGGGTCTTATTGACGGCTTGTTTTATGTTTACAGAACTATAGTACAACTACAGTGCGGCCACAGACCCTAAAACTAGCAGTGAGGACGCATCAAAAATGTTGGAGGGTGCCAGCGTGACCGACAGTTTGAAATTTGGAAAACATCCAGTAATTCCGCGCTCTGTTATTGCTCATTTTCACTGAGTCAGATGACTGTCACCCCTATTTTAGCAATGGACTCGTTGCGTTAGCACTTATGCAGATGCTTCCATGGTTTTATGAAATTTCTTCGACCACATTTCATGAACCCATGGAAGCATCTGCGCAAGTTCTAACTCAACGAGTCCAATGCTAAAATAGGGATGACAGTCATCTGACTCAGAGAAAATGAGCAATAACAGAGCGCGGAATTACTGAATGTTTAGGTTTAGCAGAAAGACAGAAACTGTTAAGAAAGTGAGAAAGAAATTTAAAAAAAACTGTTTTCGTAACAGTTAAATATATATAGTATATATATATATATATATATGAAAAGGCCAATAGGTATTTGATTATAATAAATACTTTCTTTTCATATGAATTCTTTTATGTGAAAAGCTGCTAACCTTAAAATAAATTGTAACACATACATAAACATAAAATCGTTTATGATATATGAATAACAAAATATAAAAAAATAAAATAAAAGTAATTGTTCTTATTTCATTGAATTAATGTTATTTTATTATAATGGTTAAATAAATGTATATTCTATTTTATTGCGTGTCGCTAGTTTGGACCAGATATACGAATTTAAATTCTTTTTTTGTGTGTGTGTGTGTTTGTGTGTGTATTGAGTTAAGTTTACCAGAATGTCACAAACCTTTTGGTACTCTATGCTAAATGCAAGAAGTAAATATCCATTTTCTTTCCTTTTTCTTTTTTTTTTTTTTTTTTTTACAGGAAAACAAATTTTTTCATGTGATAGATCGAGATTAATAAACCAAAATCTACTACAGTAAAATTTTGGTTGGGTGTAGATAAGCATGTGAAAAATTTTCAGTGTAAAAACAAATATGAATTATTATCTAAGATATTTGTTGAAGTGCTTATTTTTATCTACAGAAAAAAAATATGCTTAAGTAATATACGTTTAAAAAACAATTAAAACAAATTATTTCATATAAAATATAGAAATAATATATTCCATATTTATTTAATAATATATAAAATATTTCTTTTAGCATACTTCCTAATAATGAGATTAGGTTTTAGGTTTATACTGTAATCGAAAATAATAATAATAATAATAAGATTAACTTACAATAAATGCAAAAAAAAATTCTTTTAAACAAGTAAAACTAAGGATTAAATATGAAGTAAAAAAAGGGGACTGTTAAAACTTTGAAAAACCATCTAAGGTTAATTATCTGAAATATTTGAAACTCTTTGAAAGAGAATCGTAAGATTTTCAAATAAGTTTAGAGAAAACTCCTCTATAAGCTGAATATATGAAAAACAGATTTTTTTGTGATAGCTTACGTTATTTTAGAAGAATTTTTCTTCAGTTAAATTTAAGAGACACTTGATTAAAACTAAATTAATGAAAAAGTGTGCAACGAACATTTGCATTAAAGATTTAATTTTCATAAAAAAAAAAAAAAAAAAAAAAAGCAGAAAAGAATGGTTAAGCATATGTTTTTGTTAAAGTTTTAAGTAATTTCAGTAAAATATGTTCTTAATTTATACTTCGTTACTAAGCGCAATCATTATCAATTTAATATTCGAATGACAAGAATTCAAGAGTATTATTTCGATCATTTTGGGGTCTTATTGACGGCTTGTTTTATGTTTACAGAACTATAGTACAACTACAGTGCGGCCACAGACCCTAAAACTAGCAGTGAGGACGCATCAAAAATGTTGGAGGGTGCCAGCGTGACCGACAGTTTGAAATTTGGAAAACATCCAGTAATTCCGCGCTCTGTTATTGCTCATTTTCACTGAGTCAGATGACTGTCACCCCTATTTTAGCAATGGACTCGTTGCGTTAGCACTTATGCAGATGCTTCCATGGTTTTATGAAATTTCTTCGACCACATTTCATGAACCCATGGAAGCATCTGCGCAAGTTCTAACTCAACGAGTCCAATGCTAAAATAGGGATGACAGTCATCTGACTCAGAGAAAATGAGCAATAACAGAGCGCGGAATTACTGAATGTTTTCCAAATTTCAAACTGTCGGTCACGCTGGCATCCCTCCAACATTTTGGACGCGTCCGCACTGCTAATTTTAGGATATGTGGTCGCATTGTAATTGTTTGTAAATTACATTAAGTAAAAGAAGAAACATTAATTTTTAAATGAAATTGCAGTGGCCTCATATAAGTATTTTAATTTTACACATAAAATAAATAATTATTTTAAAATTAAAAGAAAAAAAAAAAGACGAATATAGATATCATATTTTCAAAAATTTGCTGAAAAGTGAATTTTTTATATGTATATTTTCAGCTTTATTGGCTATGCAAGAAAGAGAACATTTTAATTTAAGTCTGTTGATGATTTGAAGTAACTGTTCGTAAATATATAATTCCGTATATTGAAAAAATCTAAGCTATCTGAAGAGACTATTACAAATAATAATAATAATAATAATAATATAATTTGCTCTCTAATGTAATTTTTACTTTCTTCTATATTCAATAGGAGAAAGTATTGGATGCTTAAAAATTATCGACCTCGGGATTTTAATGGATTTACACGTTTTGAGAGTTGTAGAACACGATTTGGCCATTTATAGAAAATGTCTGTCTATCTGTCTCTCTCTCTCTCTGCGTGTGTGTGTGTGTGTATGTGTGTGTGACAAAATTTTGTGGCGACTGTATCTAACGTACTACTGCACAGAATTTCATACAAATTGGTAAGTGGTTACACATTGACATAAATTAGTGCCTACTATTTTTTGCTAAAAATTGTCCAACAGCTTGCGTTGCAATCCCGCTTTTCTAAATTTTTAACGTGGTGGTATAGAACAAAATTTTGTATAAATATCCACAAAGAAAATTATTTTTTAATAATCATTATGAAATTTAAAACACTTTTTTGAAATAGAGTTAGTCAACTGAAAAAAAAAATATTGTGTATGTAGAAAGATGAAGTCCTCCCTCGAGGGGAGTAAATTTTTATGATGGGTATCTTTCAAAAGAGCTTGCCAATACCTTTAAAAAGAATGGTTGAACCATCGATTTGCGATAATTTAAAATAAATTTATCGTTTTTTTTCATTTTTATCAAAAAAAAAAAAAAAATGTAATATTGAGAATAAAACTGATCTTTTTTTGGATATTTAGTGTTATACTACTTCTTTAATACGGAAATCGTCTGCATTATCATGGAAAATAGTTTTTTTTAAAATAATAATTTTAATAAATTACTTTTAATGAGTGAATTTGTGTAGGAAAAAGTGTAGTAGCCGCAACATACTAGTTTTTTTCTGATTTTGCATTCTTTCCATTCTGTTACATGCACTTAATTTATATTATTACTTATTTCTTTTTCTTCAAAAAATGAAAGAAAGAGAAAAATCTCTAAAGATAACATAGGAACTACGAAACTTTGCAGAATCGGTAAAAATTTACATGCAAACGAAATAAATATAAATATTTAAAATCAACGTAAAAAGGAAATCAAAACATAAAATGAAATTGCCTCACTAAGAATGCATATTTTACAATCGTGTTTTAAAAATAAATTTTCTAGAAGAAGATAGTATAAAATATTGTAAGCGTGATAAGTTCTGTTTGTGCATTTTTTTTCTCTGCACGTTTAGATTTACGGGGAGAAAAACAAATGTCAGTAAAGCGAGAACGAAATTAAAAGAAAACAATTTCAGTGACAGTTAAAAAGAAAAAAAAAAAAAAAAAAAAAAAGAGGAGGGGGGGGGGCGCGTTAGATGTTTCATTAAAACAATTCCTTTTCATATAAATTCTTTTATATGAAATTTATTGATCTTCCCATAAAACATGACACATACATTTACATAAAACCGTTTTCTATCTGTTCCCATGAGTAAAGGACAGCATGTGACAAAATGGCAATTTTTTAGAAATGATGTTAATGATGTTATCATCATCATCATAATCATTCATTTCAGCTTTCACCAATCCACTGCAGGATAAAGGTCTCTCCTAGGTGATTAAAAATTGCCCTATTTTCTCTTATTCTTCTCCACTCTGCTCTACTGTTTTAATGATATACATTTGTTGTGAATAAAAAAAAAATGGACATGTTTTTATTTTCCACTGTTCTATCTAGTTTATAATAAATCAACGTAGTAATTAATGCTCTATATAAAAAAAATATGTACTTAAAAAACACGGTGCTAATTCATTTCACAAAATGGGCATGGTATCTTTACCACCGGAGTACAGGTATAGGCATAGCACAGTATTATGAAAGAAAAGAAAATATAATTATTCTTTTTTATTGAATAAATGTTAATGGATTACAATGGTTAAAAAAATTATAATTAATTATAATTAAACATTTAAATTAATTAGTAATTAATTAGATTAATTAAATAGTAATTTAATAGTTAATTAAACAGTAATTATATTTAAATATTTTACTTTATTCTGGGTTGCCAATTTGGGCCGAATTACCATTTTGTATGACTGATGCGAGTTAAGCTTACCCGACTCTCGCTTAACTGTAATTAAGCTACGCTATAGGTAAGGAGTTCAAATCCATTATCTGTTCTAGAAATATAAAGCTTACGCAAGCTATTTTATATGATAGAATGATATTTATAAACCAAAATCTACTAGAGTAATTTTTTGATTAGGCGCTAAATTAGTAAAAAGGCATGTGAAATATAATCTTCTATATAATTTTACACAAATTTCATGCAATACAAATATATATATATATATATATTAAATTATTTTCCATGATAAATTCAGACGTTTTTTATCCGGTACAATTACATCACTAAATGGTGAAACAATTTTTGGCAATATCAAAATATTTTTTTTTTTTTTTTCGTTAAAAAATGAAAAAAAAATCGATAAAATTTTCTTTAAATTATCACAGATGAAAATTTTGAGCTTTATAATATTGTCATTTTGGAAAGAAGACACTAATTTGTTTTACACATGTTTTAAATGTATTTTCTCTTAAATGTATAATCTCCTAAATTAAAAAAAAAAAAAAAAAAAAAAAAAAAAAGTCCTCTTATTTATTTAATTTTTATTCTTTCCATTCTGTTACTTTTATTTTTAATTAATTAATCGTATTAACTATTTCTTTTTTTTCTTCGAAAACATTAAGAAAACCAGTTATCTCTCTAAAAAAAACAAAAAAAAAAAAAAAAGGTTAACTTACGGAAATTTTATGCAAAATCAGAAAAATTCCCATTCAAACGAAATAAATATAAATATTTATGAAACATTCACGTAAAAAGAAAAGAAAAAAAAAAACTTTAAATGAAATTTCTTCACTAAGAACACTTACATTACAATCGTGTTTAAAAAAAAAAAAAAAAAAAAAAAAAAAATTCTAAAGAAGAGAAAATAAAATGTTCTAAGCTCGATAAGTTTTTGTTTGTAGTTTTTTTTTTTTTTTTTTTAATTGCATGTTTAGATTTACGAGTATGACAGTAAATGTCAGGAAAGCTAGGAAGAAATTAATAGAAAACTATTTCTCTGACACTTAAAAAAAGGGGGGGGGGGGCATTAGATATTCGATTAAAGCGAACACTTTGTTTCTATAAGAATTCTTTTAAATGAAAATATACTAATCTTCAAATATGACATAATGCACGGATTTACGTAATATCGTTTGTTACTGATGAAAAGTACAAAGTGACACAACAAAATATATTAAAACTGTTCCTATCTTTATCAAATAATTTAATTTTAAAACATTACAATAAGCGATGGAATTTCTATAAAAAGCTGAGAGTATATTTAGTAATAATTGCTCAATCCAGAGGCAAACATTGTCATATTATTAATGAATAAAATATGAGTATTAGGTTAAGTTTTTAAAGCGCAACTATTAGAGTGCATGAATGATTAGTAGCAATGATGGTACACGACTCACACATGTGCACATATTTAGAACATTATTAATTAAAAATATCCAAAAGATTTAGACACATGGAAGACACAAGGGATTTAGGTATGCGAAAAGGTAAAAATAATATTGTTAGCTGAGTAAAACCACAAGGCATTAGGAGAAAATCTTTGAGGTGATACAAAAGCAGAAAATTAGTTTGAAGTATGCAAATTTTAATTAATTAAAAGGAAACATCGACTACTTACACAAACAATTTTTTTCTTTATTATATATATATATATATATGTATGTATATATATATATATTTTTTTTTTCATAGAAAATAATAATAATAATAATAATAAGATTTCTGTCAAAGACAGAATTTAGTTTAGTACGAAGGAGTATTAATTTCAGTCTGTAAAATTTTTATTTTTATTTTTTATTTATTATTTAGTAATTTATTTTTTATCTAATTTTTTGATCGTAAAACTGGGCCACGTACTTTTTAAAATGATTGAAATGAATTAAAATGAAATGTTTCCACCTAAATTTCATACATTATTTAATTTAAAAAAAATTTAATTGTCGTGTCGAAAAACTGCTTGCGCCCCTGGATTAAGAAAAAAAAATGTCCCTTGCATTTGGAACCGAATTTGCAACGATGGGACTGATATTTCTATTTTTTTTTTTTTTTTTTTTTTTTTTTTTTGGTGTTACACAAAACTGGTCTACAAAAATCCAGATTGAAACTAACAGTCTTCCGTCCTAAAAAAGTTGTAACGAAATTATGCACAAATTTACACAAAATCTAGGTATCATAGTTAGTAGAAGATGTATGAGAAATTTAATCATATAAGTTAGATATATAAAAATAAAAAAAAAAATAAATAAATACAATCATCTTCCTTTTTATTAGTTCAAAAGATTTTAAAACAAAATTATTACTGTGGATGAACTTGAATTTAAAAGTCTTACTAATTGGTTGACACTTTGACTGACAATTAAGCTAAGAAATCACAGCGAATTGCTCAAAAGTTAAACAATTAGAACGTAGAGTGTATTAAAAAAAAAAAAAAAAAAAAGCTAGTTTTAAACTTAAAATCTTCTTCACACATCATAAATAGGGCATAATCCAAAGTGGGAAGTACAGCACAACCAACTATAAGAAATGGACACAACCGAAAAACTGGACAGAGAAACAAAAACAAAAAAAGGGGAAGGGATTTTAAAATAATTTTTACTTCCATTACCCTACTAACGTAGGTAATGGAAGTATTGTATTCGGTCTGAAAATTCGATATCGGGTTTTCACCTGATTTGCACGTTTTAAGGTCCCCTGAGTCCAAAAAAGGGTTTTTTAGCAATTGGTCAGTGTGTATGTATGTGTATGTGTGTATGTATGTATGTGGAGAATCTTCTGGCTATTATAGCTCAGTAACTAATAAAGATAGAGCTACGAAACTTTAGAATTGAAATACGTCTAGTGTACAGATAAAATATCCAAATTTTGGTGAAAAATGAAAAACCGGATGTGGGACATCGGAAACCGGAAGTGGGACCGTAAGTCCGTATCTCAAAAATGGCAACAACGATTTTCTTTAAACTTGTTATATAAACACTCTATTAGATGGCCTTTCGAATGATATAGTTGGTTAGTTCAGGAAAATTGATAGGCGTCTTGTATAAATAGCTCAATTTCAGGCCTCGCAAAAGCGTTCCTTTAAAAACGGTTGTACGATTTTTTTTTTTTTTTAAACTCGTCATTTTAACTCACTTTTAAATATGCTTTTGTTTGTAATTATTGTTTTCCTGACAATAATTGATTTTTTCAAAAGTTGGTATCTCAAAACCGGCTCTAACGATTTTCTCTTTAGGTCACTTTTATGTTTTATAATCACATTATCCCTCAAAAATGCATATAATGCATGTAATAGTGGGTAATGGAAGTCGTGTGGTTGTCTCACACCAGATTTTACTCTTTATGTTAAATATTTTGTTATACTTGCTATATTATTTATTTATTTATGTTTATTTTATTTTTATGTTTATTTTATTTATTTGTTTTTAAACAAAGTGAAGGAAAATATTTATTCAAATTAAACAATTTTTTCCAAGCTGTAGACAGCAAAGTAAAATCAAAATTTTCATTAACAATTTCATCTTGATTAGTATAGATCTATGTAGCTACTATCAAGCACTTAGTATTTAATTGCTACTATTGCAATTAGGAAAGATTGCTGCATGGGTGCAATGCTGTACTTGCGTTTATTTTACTTCGCTTGATGGAAGGTTATGGTTGAGTATTTCGACTCAAAATAATTGTTATTGATTTTTATAATTTATGGAATTTATCTTAAAAAAATTTATTCTTTCGCTGTTCCAATTTAATCGTAAATACAGGATTTTTTAAGCATAGTAATGTTTTAGGGGAAAGCAAAGTGCAGAAAATTCCTAATTGGGGATATACTAAATCATGCATTAAAAAATAGCATTAAAAATGAAAGAAAATAATTAAAGATACAAAAAATAAAAATAAAAATAAAAATAAAAATAAAAATAAATAAATAAATAAATAAATAAAAGAATCAACAATAAAATTTGGTTAATGTTTTAAAAAGATATGTGAATAGCAAATTTTCTTCCAGTAATAATGCAACCTTTTTCAAAATGAAAAGCATTGTAATATATTTTAGATGATGTAAATTAAGCACGAAATAGGTATATAATAAAAATATATATAAAACCTTGCATATTAACACAATTAAAATATTTATCATTGATTAAACATAATAAAAACAGTCATAATTATCTTCTTGAAATTACATATTTTTTCGCTTATAATATGCGTTATGATAAGCAATGTTTTCATTAAAAGATAAAACTAGCACATTCATTTTATTTCTGCCAAACAAACTATCCGATATCGAAACACAGGTTTTCGCTTTGTTTTCATGAGATTAATCAAGAGAAAGCCAATAATATCATGATTTAATCTCATAAGGCTCTGATGCCACGTTTTTCTCTCTGATAAAAATTAATGCTTGACAGGGACAGAAAATAAATATTGAAAGTTAGCGAGAAAAGTTTTCTGAAAACTATTCATATATCTTATCTGTGTTAAATGATATAAAGTGAATGCTAACTTTAATTGTATCTGCATATAATATTAGTGGAAAAATATAAACGTATTAAACGTGTACTTATAATTTTGTATTTTGGTTTATATTAATTTATATATGCTAAAAATGTAAATTAAAATATATTTCATACAAATGAATTTTTTTGCTAGAAAGAAATTGCTTTTAATTAATCTGGCAAATATTATTCAATTTCTGTAAAATATAATTTTTTTTTAATGTACATTTTATTTTTTACAGAACATTCAGCCTACATAATATTTTTACGATCATGCGAATTTAATTAATAGACATTAGGTGAATTAGTTGCACTAATTTTTATAAAAAGTGGAACTATAAGGCCAGCATATGACCTTGGGACACTTATGTTTTTCAAATGGACACCCATTTCTTTTTTGATTAAAATACTGCAGAAACTGAGCTAATTGACCTGCAGAATTCGCTCACATGAATGTTGGGAATTTTCACTATTATATTTGCTCTAGAAATAAGGACATAGTTCTGAAGATAAAGTTTTATATATTTGTTTTAATTCTTTAATTAAAGGGTGGATGTGAATAATTAGGGTAATAGCATGAACCATTTATTTTTCATCTAAATTCTACTGAACCGCGCCAATCTATTTAAATTATATTTTAATAAAATTAAACATAATTTATACGTCTCATTAATATATTAAAACCAATGTAACATTTAAAATGAGATAAGAAATACAAAAATTTAAAACTTTAAAAATACATTTTAATTAAAAACATTAAAACATAAGACAGACGTTTCGGCTAGAACACTAACCCTCCTCAGTGTCAAACATACAAGCACAAACAACATTTACAAAAATTCATAATATATCATAGCAAGATTAAATATTCAGGAAGAATAGCTTTAGCCTCGTTCAAGGCAGAATGTTGCATTTTGGTAAAAGCACCCTCTAGAAAAATACGGGATTCATAGATATTTATATTAGAAGCTAAAATTTTAAAGTTTTCAAAAACTGGAATATGATCACTATTGAGAGAATGAATTACGAGTTTTGATTTTAAATCTCGTGTTTTAAATGAACACTCATGTAAAATTACACTCAGTATGAGATGATTAAGTTTTAGAAAATTGAAATGTGGCCGATCCTAAATTCAAGATCGAGACAAATTTTTCGTTAATTTTATAAAATAAACGTGCTATATAATCAGCCTTGGTTACATTTATATGAGCGAGTTGTGTGGATAAGATCGCCTAAAACTTGTCACTTGCGGAAGCATATATTTAAAGGAATTCAACAGAATTTAAGAAAGTTAGGGAATGTTATCAGATTACGGACATTATATGTACAGGGTGGGCATAATTAAAATTGGCCTATTCAGAGCTTATTGGCCTATTTTGTAGCTTAAACAAAAATGTAAATTGAGTCGAAAGTTTTTATATAGGCATTTTAAAGGATGTGTTCAATGGATCTGCAAAAAATAATAATAATAAGAAGAAGAAGAATAAGAATAATAATAATAATAATAATAATAATAAATAAATAAAAATAAAAGTAAAATGAAATGAAATGAAATAAAATGAATGAAAAATAAAAAAAAAATAAAAATAAAATTAAAAAAATTCAGCTCTGAGGAGACAAACATCAAAATACAAAAAAAGTATTAGAATCAAAATGGTTGAAAATTTATGTAGTAAATAGCTGAGGTCTATTTTAACATTTTCAAACCACACGGAATTTAAACTGTTATTCTTACATTTTGCAAATGTTTTAGTTGCAAAATTTTACAGATGACAGAGTGATTACCCGTTCATTTTCCACACCTTGGTCAGACTGCTCCTCCGATCTTAATACGTGTGATTTTTATTTATGGGGCCACTTAAAGGGTTTGGTTTATTATAGAAATATTGTAACTTCGGATGACTTGAAGGATCGCATCAGTGGCGGATCCAGAACTTAACTTTTTTTTTTTTTTTTTTTTTTTTTTTGGGGGGGGGGGCTAAGAGTTTTCAAGATGTTATTCCAGATCAATGAAAAATTTACGATTGTAACATCCAATTGGGAATGTTAGGGCTTTTTTTTTGGGGGGGGGGGGGGCTTCAGACCCCTAGCCCCCCTCCCCCCTTAAATCCGCCACTGGATCGCATAACGTTGCATATTCAGCAGATTATTGGCGACCGAATGCGGTCAGCTGTTAATTACACTGTTCCTCGGCTGCAGATTTTACGACTTAATGATGGGGGTCTACATGGAACAATATGATTTCCAACGATAAACAGTCAGTTGACTTGTAACAAATAACAATTAAATCTGTAATACATAAAGTTGTTTGTGTTAAAATTTGTAGTTTGTTTGTATTTTGATGCATGTCTCCTCAGATCGGAAATTTTTTAAATAGTATTTAAATTATTTTTATTTATTTATTTATTTTACTTTATTTTAATTTTTATTTTGCAGAAACTTTTTTCGCATTCTTTGAAATGTCTATATACAAATTTTTGACTGAATTAATTACATTTACAAATTTTAGTTACATTTACAAAATTCTCTAAATACGTCAAGTGTAATTATGGCAACCCTGTAGGACAAATTGTATTGCCAGAAATATCCACTCCACTTGGATATGTATAGAATAAAGAAAAAATGTTAAGAATTTTAAATATTTTTCAATTTTATGTTTAAACCACGGCTAACCATTGCTGAATATTTACTATCATTTATAAAAGTAAAATTGTATATTCAACTATTGGAAGTAATGTTTGTTGTGCAGTATTGCGTCAGTGGTAATGTACGTAACTTGCTGTACTGAGCTGCTTTTAAAATAGGAAAAAAGCGTATTAGATACATAGCAGATTAAATATCTATTACATCCTCTCAGCCAAAAATCAGTTTTAGTCTGCTGATAAAGATTAAATGTCGCAGCTAAATGGTACAACAAATGTTTTAACAGTAGTAGCGAAAGAGCTGTTTGGTAATTCCTGGTGTGTGTAAGAGTACAATCGTGCATAAAAACTATTACTGTATAACATTGCCATGCCACAGACTAATACAGTGGCGAATCATATGAGAGGCATGGTAGATTATGTTTAAAAAATAAATGAGACGTTAAAGTTGCGCTAACTAGTCTTCGAATGTCACGTGTCATTTATTTATAATCATTAAATAGAAGAAAAAAAATTACACTATATTTTTTCTGACTCTTTTTAAGTTCCATTTACAAATTTCTGTAAACATTACATTTAATATATATTAATTGCAGAGCTGAGTTTATTTTTTAAGTTGTATGTATAACGTATAGTGAGGAAATTATATTGTGTGATAGATACTGACATATGCGCATTGAAATAGACAAAAATTTTGATTTTGCAACCTACACAAAACCATTATATTTAGGGTGAATCAAGATAAGATAGGTGTATAGGAGAGATGGCACATCCCACAATTTATATTTGATGCGCGATGTGCTGTTACAATGGTCACAAATGTGAAGGCTTTTTACACATTCCAACCAGAAAGAAATCATTCGTAAGAAAATGAGCCAGGATTCTTACCAAAAAACACAAAATTGTTTAAAAGGTGTAAGTTAGATTTATTTTACTTAAATGTAATGAAAATATGTAAGATATAGATGGGTCGGTATAACATTCCAACCAGAAAGAAATCATTCGTAAGAAAATGAGCCAGGATTCTTACCAAAAAACACAAAATTGTTTAAAAGGAGTAAGTTAGATTTATTTTACTTAAATGTAATGAAAATATGTAAGATACAGATGGGTCGGTATAACAATCCAACCAGAAAGAAATCATTCGTAAGAAAATGAGCTAGGATTCTTATAAAAAAACACAAAATTGTTTAAAAGGAGTAAGTTAGATTTATTTTACTTAAATGTAATGAAAATATGTAAAATATAGATGGGTCGGTTTAGTTTGATGTTTAAAGCCTTGGGTGGGAATTAAAACGGACGGGGATCAATGTCGTTGACCCTCCGTGGCCGAGTGATTATATCACCACAGTTAAACGCCTTCGAGCGTAGGCGTGTAGGTTCGATTCCCGCACAGATCCTGGTAGTTCTTTTCAATTCTTCGTATTGTAATTCTGTTAAGTTCTATCACTAAGATTTACAAACGAACTTCGAGTAAAAATACAAGTCTGATGTATATGTGTAATCAATAAATGACAAAAAAAAAAAAAAAAAAAAAAAAAAAAAATTAAAGTTACTGGGAAGCACATGATCATACAATGATATTAACCACACAACAAATTTAAGAAGTACTGTTTGAAAAAAAAAAAATGATTATTTTGCATCCGGGATAAGTTGAGCTGTGCCCGTTGTACCCAAATACATTACTGAGTATGCTAATTGTTTAAACCTACTAAATTAAAAATATATCTTTGCTGTTGATAATAATAATACAGTAGAAAAAACCTTAGCGCAGGCGGTTTTTAACTTTCCGCCAAATTCTACAAGCACTGCCAGCTAACAATAATGATACGAATTTGTAAATAATAACAGTTATTTTTACGTAATTTCATTGTGAGAGACTTACAATTAGTCAGGCTATAAAATGTTTAATTTCTTGTTTTGGCGTTAAAATAGCACAATTTTCTTAAAAAAAAAAAAAAAAAAAAAAAAAAAAACAGTTAAAAAGCTTCACCAGAGCCGGTAGTGGCCTTGGTGCAAAATTTGGCAACATTTTTTTCTCCTTGGCGACTTTTTTGGCGACCTTGACATGAAAATTCTTATTATAGATATCTCGAATATCTAAGCTCTTACTGGATTATTTTAGAAGTTACCAGAAAATTCTCGACTAATAGGGGACCATAAAAGGAATCCTGAACCGGGCATGGGAGTCAGATTTATCGCCAAACTGGCTGAGATTAACAGATCCCTGACTGGGTCTCTTTCTATTAACTGATTGCAGCCTATTGTGTTGTAGTACAGTTTATGCTGTGATTTTGATGTTGTCAGCTATTATTTAAGCTGTGTTTTCTGATGAAACTGAAGTTAATACTTGGTTTACAGAACTGTAACCTCCTAGAATATTTTATAAATAAACTTTTAAGCCTTTGCAAAATTCAACTTTCATTCACAGACATTCCATGAACCCCGAGTACGCAACAATATTGTTAATATGTATTGCATAATTACCTGTACATTAGATGTTCTTTATAACTGTAACCTATTATGTAATGCAATTTTATATGATTCTAATCCATTCAATGAATAACGGAGTAAAATAATATTCGAAAACAATTTGCGCGAACTAATTTTAAATCAAAAGAATATTTTAAGTCATCAGATTTCACGTGTAACAGTATTAAATTAAAATTATCAATATTAAATTTATAGCCGATAATAGAATTTAATATATCTTTTTTTGCTTGTGCCATGTAATTAATACAGAACAGTTAACGGAGCTCTCGGACGCGAAAACACACGGTAATTTCAATAATGTACCACTGTAGATATTGCATTGTCGCATTTGCATGAAAGAGAAAGAGAAAAAAAGCCTCGAACCATGAGACCATTTTGGGGATTTCGGGAAAAAACTCAATGAATTTTTCATAAAAATGATAATATGTATTCCATTTGTTTACACAAAATATGATCTTCAAAAATTAGCTTTTGGTGTTGCCGAAAGCAACATCTTTCACATTTTAAAGAACCATGTATGACTGCGTTAACTCAAGTCTTTGTCAAGTTCGACCGTCCTAGATTTGTTGTAAAAAAAGTGAGTCTGGCAATGACTTGAACTCTGGACATTGGGAATACGGTGTCTGAGAACCAAACCCGAGAAATTCTGCGGGAATTTGCAGTGCAAACTTTCTATTCCAATGACATCATAAAGAAAAAGTGGTTCGAAGGTTAAAACTGTAGCACTAAGGGCCGTATTCACCAAACTTCATTGATCGAGGATTAAACCATGGATCAGAAAATCCGAGAATCAAAGCTGACGCTGGATTAAATTTCTACAGTATTCACCATCAGCCGATTACTTGATCCATGGATTAACTGGAAGAAAAATAAAATCTTCGTTTTGATTGGCCAAGAACGAAGATAACCTTTATTCGTCGTTCGGCCTCAATTAACTAATCAATCGGATTAGAATATTAGAAAAGGTAAAAAGCAAATTGGCAACACTGATTCACGCTTCGCTCTTGTTTACTTCGCTTTTGTTTACGCACGGATTAAGAATCAATTTTACTTTAGAGCATTTTTAAAAAGAATAGTCACGCAGACGACAACTGTTTATGCTACGATTTAAAATTTTGATTGTTATGGATAAGAGAATCTTAAAGCTATTAATTTTTTTTTCTACAGAAGTTAATGCATTATTCTATTCTGTGGCAGATGACAGCCTATTATCAATCATTCGTATTAGAGATTCCACGGAATCTTTATTTAATCGATAGCGATATCGAAATGCAACATTATCCAAAGAATCCAAATCATAATGCACCGTCCTTTTCCTCCTTTCAAATGCTTTCTATAGTTCTAAGCTTTCAATATCATCTAGTGATAATAGATCACCAACGTCAGCCATGTTTGTTATTTGTTTACGAAGCTGAGCTGCGGAGTGCGCATGCGTTGCAAAATGATCCGAGAATTATCTCTGTTAATCCTCCGATATTTGAGGATCAAAAACGGAGTGTTAAAGTAGCCGGTGAACTACGGATTTTTGTTGGAGAATACCAATTTTCGTGTGCTTGAGCG
This sequence comes from Salticus scenicus, assembly GCA_963930645.1. Taxonomy (NCBI): domain Eukaryota; kingdom Metazoa; phylum Arthropoda; class Arachnida; order Araneae; family Salticidae; genus Salticus; species Salticus scenicus. The sequence goes on from OZ005659.1 coordinate 144,727,033, forward strand.
ATTACCATTGATCCGTGGTTTAATCCGAGTGTTAAGAAGTTGGTGAATATGGCCCTTAGCTGCATCAATCCTATTTTACTAGGTAATTTTACGGGGTTCCCGTGATCTCCACACAACATGCCCGATTTCTCTACTGTATGCGAAAAATTGGATGATTGTACACCAACAAATATTTTCATCTCTGTTTGTTTGGTACATAAAACTAAATTTCCTGAATAGTATTCGGAAAATGGTGCTTATTACCATTTAAACGTGTTAGGTTCAGTATTTTATTTGAATTTTGTTTTGTTAATTTTTTAGGAAACTGTTATTTTTGTCCATCTCTCCTCCCATTCAAATCCCCCTACCACTAATTTCACAGTATACGAAATAAATGATTTTGTATATATATTAGGTCGTTGCAAAAGTTCGTGTGGACGCGGATCATTTTATTGCCTCCAAAGACGAGAGCTTCTATCGCCGTGGTGCTTCTATCGCATTTGTTACCCGAAAAATGGGCAAAAGTTGTAGAAAGTAATGGGGAGTATTTTGATTAAAAATTGTCATTTGATTTGATGTATTTTTATGAAATGAAGCAATAAAAACTGCACAAATTTATGCAAAGACCTAATGTATAGAATTTTAAATTTTATCGAGTTAAAATTAGATACTCATACAAAGCTCTAAAAATTGGTAATTTTGAATAGTAGAACCTTTTGAGAAGCCAAAAATATTGCATTCATTTCATTTTGAAATTCCAATCACTGTTAATTCCTTCTAAAATAGAAATCCAACCAACTCCATTTCATCATTGAAACTTATCACTAAAATTTTAAAATGATTCTATTTGCATAAAATGGTGCAGAAAAACTGTGCTATTGGTAAATAATGTTTTAATCTCACACACTTATCTCATGCACATTAAAAATAGAGGAAAATAATTGTAATTGATCCTTACAATATTTTAATATTAATGGAAAAATTGTAATCATCGTACAGTGTCGCATAACTTTTACTTTAATTACGCATTCCCTTTTATTTATTTATTTTAATTAATGATATTTTTTTCTGTAAAATATTTTTTAACTGCATGAACATACTTCACATACTTACAAAATTCCTTTTTTTTTTTTAATAGCAGCAAGAAATTAGTTCTAGAAATTTTTAAGTTATAACGGAGAATTTATTGACATGGAACACTAATTATTTTTTTCAATAAAATAAAAAAAAATGCGCAGATATGTCCAAATTTACATTTACCTTTTGCTATTTTTTGTCCACTTTGGAAGTTTTATTGAAAAAAAAAATTACTATATCGATAAAAGTATTCTTTATACTTGATCTGGAAGATTTATTTTACAAAAGAATACTTTATATGTTTAAATTTCTTTTGCGCTTTATAAAAACTTTTAAATATACATGCTTGAACAAGTTTTTGTACATAAACTTTTACTTGATGTCTACTAATGGTCTTACAACATTTAAGATTCAATATTTTATATGTATATTTAAAACCGAATATTAAAAGATGGAACGAATTTTGCTATATTTTAATACATTTTAGTGCACAAATAAGGAGAAAGTTTTAGATTTATGGAAATTTTCGAGTTCCAGTTTTCTGGTTTAAAATGCTCACTTTTAAAATGCAGCTGTTACTAGAAAAAAACCAAGCCATAAAAGAAGCATAAATAATGGTATCGACGTCTGGAAGGTGCCATATAACCAAATTTAAATAAATACTAAGAATTAATTTTTAGAAACAATATGGAAGAATTAAGCAATGTATTACTTTAAATTGAATTTCTTTTCGATGTTTATATAAAGTTCATTACAATATAGAAAAAAAAATATTTTCATTAATAAATTCTTTTTCTTGTTTATTTTAGTAATTTCGTGTGTATTTTACTTCATGTTCTGTTTAATTATATGTACATTCTCTTCAACTGTTAGTTTACATATTTTTACAAAAATGCAAATATTTTGGAATAATAAACTTTCATAGTTATTATTATTTTATTTTGTCTAATAATCATAAAAGAATAATTAAAGTAACATGAAATACATTTTTGCACTTTTTAAAGTATGAGAAACACACTAATTTTAAGCAATAACACCATCTTTTACAAGCCACAGTTTATTTTACCAGCCCTAACAACCCACAATTAAAATAATTTTATAAATGAGGATTTTTCTGAAATACAACTTAAAAATTATATCTAGTGAATTCAATTTTGTATTTTAAAAAGTAATATAGAAAAAAATTATGTGGCGTCGTTCATATGAAGTTGCTATTCATTATTTAATACATATAGCATCGTTAAGTAAGTCTTTTATTTGTAAAACGTTACTAAATGGAAAATTTTATTTTTAAGCAAGAAAGATTTTCTTTATTTACGAATATCATAAAAATACACTAAAACTACTATTTACATTTACGACTTTGGAGTTAGAATGCGTAATGATTCGGGATGCAGACGTCGTTATCATTACACGGAAAATTTTATGTAAATGGATCATTAAGTCTCAGTTGAAAAGGTCACATAAGTTTGGTAAAAGTATTGTTAACACTGAACGCAAAATCTCGGATAGTACGAATCTGAATTGTGAAATGTTTTGTATAATTACTGAAGAGAGTGGAATATTAATTTTTGGACTTTGTTTATCTTTTATTTTATTTTACAATTTAATTTTCAATTTCTACCGATGATATGTCAGAAAAGACTTTATATAATTATATATGCATATATATATAGATATATATATACTCAGGGAGGACATAATTAAATGGACAATGCTTACTGTAATCTGTAGTGCGATCTAATTGCCAAAATAACACTAAAGTTTGTATTAAGATTAAACAATACAGGATACGAAGGATCCCCCCCCCCCCAAAAAAAAAAAAAAAAAAAAAAAACACTGCTATAGGAGTACGTGGTGCTGTTTTTCTAAGTAAGACTTTTTTCAGAATTTATAATTTATAGTTGATGATTGCGCACTCTTTGTGCCATTTATTATTCTGAAACACAGCATTATTTTGTCTGAGAGAAATGCTTTACTTAGAAAAACAGGGCCACATTTTCCACTACCGGTAAATTTTGGAATTTATTTATTTATCTTATAAAATGTTCGAAATTAATATGTAATTTAATGCACTGAATTTCTTTTGTTTTATATTGTTATAAAACAGCAAGTAGATATTTATATATATATATATATATATATATTATTGTGCATGAAAACTATAGATCAGGTAAGTAAGATAAATATCGCTTACCTTGCATGCAATTCAGAATTAATTGGTCACTCCACTCCTGGTGATTAGATATGCATCTCGTTAATTTGTTATTTTTCAAAATATCCTTTTGTTCAGTCTCTGCACATTTATATTTGACGTAATTTCCATCTTGTAACTTAATTTAGATGTGTGTATTTATTTATAATGAAAATGTACTCTATAAGTAGGAGCACAAATAATTTTATTTTTACACGCTAGAAATGACGCGTCTTTATCGGCTGAATTTTACATTGCAACTAACTAAAAAAGCTTGAGTTACAGAAAGCGAAGAACACTAAATAGAATAGAAAAAAAACAAAAAATAATGAATTAAAATATGATATTATACATAGTTATAACTTGGAACATCATTATATTGATAAACAAACTGATAATAAGTAATTAGTGTCTAGAGAAAAAGAGTTCGAATGTTTATGGTTTTTCAGTCTCTAGAAAAGATTCAGTGCAGTTACTGTCAAAAGTTTCATTCGAGATATAATTGAGTCCTGTGATCGTTCAGAGTATGGCCTTGAACACTGAGTAACGTATTATTAGAATTGCACAAAAAGAGGGGAAAGATTCACGGAGATTAATTTGATAACTGTTTTATAAACAGTGTTAATTGGTTTTCGAGTGGGCGAGAATAATGGCAGATTGGATGATAATTTCATATGTAGTTCAACAATTTATATTTGGAATCATTCGTCCCCCGTCATGTTTAATCTTCCAAAAAAGTTTGGGGCTATTCTTGCAATTAGATGGCACTGTCAGTTTAATTACGGTTACCCTGTATATATATAAATTAGCGATGTTTTTTATCTAAGAAAAATATACGGTCCTTGAGGAGTTAGTTCTTCATTTTTTACGGGATTTGAAATATTAGTAGAATTTATCACTGATCATATTCTGTGTTAAAACTTTCGGAATGGATGAATATTCCTCTTTGTTGTCAGTTTCATATTTTTTCTCTGTACTTTATTGACGAGTATGGGTATTTGATGCTCATGATAGCATGAATATTATAGATAATTTCAGACTTATTTCAAGTATTCCTGGATATATCTATTTTGGTTCATTTGGATAAATTGGACATTTGATTACTCTCTGAAAATAAATTATTCACCATGCCGGGTGAGAGTTATTTTTTAAAAATCGACTTGAGTTAAAAATGCAATTGTTTGAGCTAATTAGTAGCTTTTTTATTTAAGTGAACTTAAGTTATTAATATTTATCGATACTTCAGTTATTTCTACTCATCCATCCATTTGTAAGTGGCAACATCGCTCTCGCTTCAATGTATTTTTTCAGTAGCACGCAAGTGCAACGGGCAACGTCATTGTAAACTGATCTAGTTTATTAAAATGTAATAAACAGATTGCTCAAATACAATAAATAAATCAAGTTTGAGTGCATTTTGTTAGCTCATTTAACTTCTTGAATTTAACTCAAGATGAGAGGGCGCATTTCTTTTAGGTAAATGAGTGAAAATTCACTCAAATCGAGTTATTTTCATTCTTTCATTTTAAGAGATTATGTATTTCTTTTACAACAAACATCTCGTAACATTATATATATATACATACGTACATACACACATACACACACACACACACATATAAATATATAATAATATATAGAGATATAATGCAATAATTGATTAATTATAATTATTACTTTCTTCTATCTTCAAAAGAAGAAAGTATTGGATTCGTAAAAATTTTCGATTTCGGGTTTTTGATGGATTTACACGTTTTGAGAGGTGTAGAACACGATTTTACCATTTTTAGAAAATGTCTGTCTGTCTGTCTGTCTGTCTGTCTGTCTGTCTGTCTGTGTGTGTGTGTGTGACAAAATTTTGTGGCAACTGTATCTCTGGAACTACTGCACAGAATTTCATACAAATTGGTATGTAGTTGCACCTTGACATAAATTAGTGCCTATCAACTTTTGGTAAAAATCGTCTTACAGGTTGCGTTGCCATCCCGCTTTTTCTAACTTTTTAACAGGGTGATATAGGGCAAAAATTTTCAAGATGGGTATCTTTCGAAAGGTCTCGTCAGTACCTTTAAAACGAATGGTTGAACTATAAATCTGTGATAATTTAAAACAAAGTTATCGATTTTTTTTAATTTTTACAAAAAAAAACTTAGAAAAAAAATCTTTTTTTTTTTTCTCTCCCCCTTAATTTTATCAAACTCCCACGGTTTCCGTGTTCTGACAAACTTAAACTAATTTTTGCTTTTTTCCCCTAATTTTGTCAAAGTCCTACGGTTTCCGTGTCTTGATAAACTTTAACATATTTTTGCATTTTCCCCCTAATTTTGTCAAAGTCCCACGGTTTCCGTGTTTTGACAAACTTTGACAAAAATTTGGGTAAAATGTGAAAATTATTCTAAGTTTGTCAAAACACGGAAACCGTGGGAGTTTACAAAATTTGGGGGAAAATGCAAAAATTTGTTTAAGTTTGTCAGAACACGGAAACCGTGGGAGTTTGATAGAATTAAGGGGAGAGGAAAAAAAAAAAAAAAAAAAAAGTGGGACTTTGACAAAATTTTGGGTAAAATGTGAAAATTTGTTAAAGTCCCACTTTTATTTTTTTCCTCTCCCCTTAATTCTATCAAACTCCCACGGTTTCCGTGTTCTGACAAACTTAAACTAATTTTTGATTTTTTCCCCTAATTTTGTCAGTCCTACGGTTTCCGTGTTCTGACAAACTTAAACAAATTTTTGCATTTTTACCCCAATTTTGTCAAAGTCCCACGGTTTCCGTGTTTTGACAAATTTAGAATATTTTTCACATTTTACCCAAAATTTTGTCAAAATCCCACCTTTTTTTTTTTTTTTTTTTTTTTTTAATTATTGTTACTGAGTGAATTTGTATAGGAAAAGATAGAAGAAAGTCATGTGGTGGCCACAACATACTAGTTTTTTTTTTCCGATCTTTTAAGATTATGTTCTATAGACAGGATTACGATGAAAATTAATACTCGTAGGTTTCTTAAAAATTATATTTTCACTAAAATGGGTGAGTCGTTTGAATCCAAATTTGATTTGCGGATGATGCACAAAAAGCATTTCGAAAAAAAAAAAAATGACGATTTTTAAATAGTGGAAATTTTTGAAAGAAAACTAGTTAACTTAATAGGGAGATCCAAAAGAGACTAAAAATTAATGAATAAAATTACAGTTTCTTTTTTTTTTTTTTTTTTTTTTTTTTATGCTTTCCGAATGATAAAATTTCTGTGTTATATTTTCAATTTCGTACGCAAAAAGCAATTTAGTTGATATTTTTATTTTTTTTCCTTTGTTATATTTGGAAATCCTATTAAACATCTACATACTATAATTGTGGCAATCATGTCACCCGTTTCGGCTACAGAATAGTGTTGGTAGAAATTTAGAATAAATTAGTGTAGTTTTTGTTTAAAATTTCTGCAAAATCTCCTGTTGGTTAAATTTGTTATTTGTAGAACTCTTGTGAAGATTTATTCTTTTGAGTGCGTATCAAAAATTAACTTAATTAAAAAAAAAAACTGAAAACAAAAACATGTTTTTGTTTGGCCATCTTATCTCAATCTTGATGTGAGATGGCCTCCTGTTCAGGAGTAAGATAGCTGATGGGATTTCAATGTAAAATACGCAATTTAATTTAAATGATAACTTAACTTTTTAAAAACTTCTATTACATTATTTGTTATTTTCGTAAAATTATTAGCCAGATGTATATAACTTAAAATAACAAATTTACAATGAAAAACTATCGGCATCTTACCCCAAAATTTTTTGGACATCTTACCGCAAAACAATGAACAAAACTTAAGTCTCTTTATCAACTTACAAAAGGGAGAACCGTCTCCTTTTATTGAATTGGCGAAAAGGCCATACATCGTTCTTTAAAAACATTTCCGAATTATTTTTTTTCCTATTGGAATGGAGGTTTATATAATTACACAAAAAACAAGTTTAATTTTTAACACTTAGCAGATAAATAGAGAAGGATTATTAATTCCAACTAATCAAAAAAAAAAAAAAAAAAAAAAAAAAACCCTTCTAGAAATTCGAAAAAAGGAAAGAAAAGAGGAATATTTGTCATAACTTTTTATGAATTACTGGTGACGCCTTACAACGCCTGCATATAAGGGAACCATATTTCATGCCATCCTGTCCAGCGCGGCATCTTACCCCTAACGCGCCCTGTATATATATATAGACAATAAAATAGATTTTAGCAATAAAAAATACTTCAAATTTCAAGCAACAGGGTAAAATATGACGTTAGATATATTCAAGAGCAAATAATGAATCTCCAATGCACATAATAATTTTTAAAAATGAAAAATGACGTACAAGCTGATGTAAATTAAACATTACATATTCAGGAATCTCCTCTGCAAAAACTACTGCTGGGTCACAACCGTATTTCGGATATTGTATCCTGAGATTACGGTTTTGAGTGCTAAATAAATAATAATAATAATAATAATAAATTAAATCCAAAGCCGCATCTTACCCCCAATGTGCCCTGTATATATATACAAAGACAATGAAATAGTTTTTAGCAATAAAACTACTTTAAATTTAAAGCAACAGGAGGAAATATGACGTTAGATCTTTTCAAGAGCAAGTAATGTATCTTCAATGCACATAAAAGTTTTAAAAATAAAAAAGAACATACAAGCTGAGGTAGATTATATATTACATATTTATGCAAAAGCTATTGCTGGATCAAAACCGTATTTCGGGTGTTGTATCCTGAGCTTGCGATTTTGATGGCTAAAATAATAATAATAATAATGATGATGATAATGATAATAAATAAATTTTTTGGTCAATAATGGTGGAAAATTGCATGGCACAGCAATTGATTTGAATAAAATTGATAAATATTATTTGATATATGATTTTTCATAATGTGATCTTCATATTTGTATTTTAAACGTAATATTTGTATCATTATTTTTACGTCGTAAAACATAAAAACTTTCTATTATTATATGTCAGAAATAAATAAATAAAAATATTAGGACTTATATTATTTTTGAATTCTAATATAATTAGCATACCAATATATATATTAAGTACAATTAGCCTTATATTCTAAATTTGAGAAAGTTTACACACACGCATATACATATATATATATATATACATATATAGTCGGTAACAAATGTATCCGAACACTAGGAAAAATTCCTGTATAGAATGAGTAGAGTTAATACTGTTTTGTTAAATAAATCCTTGTCGAATCATGTTCTTAGACTGATTAAGAACGTGATACGGCAAGGATTTATTTAACAAAACTCTACTTTTTTTATATAAGATTTTTTGCTAGTGTTCGGATACTTTTGTTACCGACTGTATATAAACTATATTATAATTTTGCAGTATGTCTTAAATCTCTCTTTAATTTGTCTCTCCAAAAATTACATGAGATTACGATAAAATACTGTTTATTACTTAATATTTTATTAACTAATATTTTGTTAAGTGATATTTTATTAATAACTGTACCACATTTATTTTAACATAAAAATATATAAAAATCAAAATTCTTAAAAATTCATATAAATAATTTTTAGAAAATGATTTTTATGTACAATAACGTATTTTTATGTATTCACACTTACTCGAAAGAAGTGCTGCTTACAGATCTAGAAAGCTAGTGCTGATAAATAAAAAATAAGACAATAACAGACTTTCTTATTTTATGACATCACGATAAAGTGAATTATTGGACACTCTATGAAACTCCGAGAAGAAAAGATAAAATGGTCTATCACACATTAATCGTTCGCCAATAATCATTTCGCATTTCTGTTGACTTTTACCTTCTCCTGAGTATATGTTTAGCTATATATTTTGATGTATACGTTGTTTTCAGACGTTTGTTTAGAAAACTATAGTTGTAGGTTTGTTGCAAATTTTTTTTATAAATTATAATTCTGAAAAATGTATACATTTTACCACGTTTAGAAATTTATTAATTGGTTTTAAGATAAAAATTATTTTAGAAATTTCAGAGTTTTATACTTAAAAAAGAAATCTTAATTATCTTAGCTAAGGGAAAAGACATATTATGATAATAATAATATATTCATTGTAAATTACCATAAATGACTTGCAAAGGATGATATGGAACATTTTTACTAAAGCCACAATTTAGATTCTAGTTGTCAGTTACAGAATTTGTTCTCAGTGTATTAATGGAAGCCTATATATGCAAAATTTGCATATGTATAATTTCTTACTAATACAGTAATTCAGAGAAAAATAAATTATAATGTCCACTATGCTCTCAACCGTTTACTTTTAAAAGGAACTAAAAGTAGGTTTTAGTAATTTATTGGGAAGAGTATTCATTAAAACTTTAGAAGAGACATATTGGGGGTTTGTCTAATTGATTTTCACCATATAATGAATTAAAACAAAACACAATTCTTAACACTTTCGCGACCGCATGTTTTTGTCATTTTGACAGTAACCTACTCCTGTGGGCGTTATTCTTTTATATTACATTATTTTAAATCAATCTTTTCCTTATTACTTTCTTCTATAGAAAAAATATTGGATTCGTGAAAATTTTCGACCTCCGTTTTTTGATGGATTTAAACGTTCTGGGATGTCCTGAACACGAATTGATAGTTTTTAGAAAATGTCTGTCTGTGTGTCTCTTTGTGTGTGTGTATCACGAATTTTGTGTCCACGTATCTCACGAACCAATGAATGAAATTTAACAAAACTTGGTATATGGTTGTACCCTGACATAAACTGGTGCTGTTTGAATGTGGGGATCAATCGCTCAGAAGAGTCGCTGTGATCGCATTTTTTCTAAATTTTTAACATGGCTGTATAGGACAAAATGTCGTATAAATGTACATAATGAGAGTTATTCTTAACTTGTGATTGTCAAATTAATATGACTTATTGATAATAGTAGTAGTTAACTAGGAAAAAAAATGTGCAGTGGGGGTATCGCTCCCCTTCCTGGGGGGTAAATTTTCAAGATGGGTATCTTTCGAAATGTCTCGTCATTACTTTTAAACGAATGGTTGAACTATAAATATGTGATAATTTAAAACAAAGTTATCGATTTTTTTTTTATTTAAACGAAAAGAAAAACTTAGAAAAAAAAAATCGTGTATATATATATATATATATATATATATATATATATATATATATATATGTATATATATATATATTAATATTGTTACTGAGTGAATTTGTATAGGAAAATATAGAAGAAAGTCTTGTGGTGGCCACAACCTACTAATTCATATTGAAAATATAAATTAATATGCATTATAATTATACTCTTTCTAATCAAAGTATTTGTATCCATAATCCATTGATTGCACAAATGTGAATATTGGGTATAATGTTAAGAAATAATGTAACCTATGTAACCTAAAGAATCGCCTACTGGCGGAGTTACAGATTTTCAAATGAAGTAAATTCGCGTCAGCGGTGAGGAATGTGTTAATACTGAATCAATTTTTCTATTTACATTTGAAGAGTAGAACAGAGTTTTTTGTGCTTGATTTAACGAAGAATATATTTTTTTTTTGGTTAAAAGAGAAAACTATATGCCTTGTAATATACTATTATTTCATTTTATGCAAAAGAAGAAATATTTATGATACCTTAATAAACTTTATATGTAATTAATAATAATTTTTAATTTTTTGTCTTTTGTTTCTAAATATAGTCATTTTCCTTCAAATGATCGTAATACATACAGTTTAAGAATTATTTTTTAGAAGACACACAGCAATTAAGCGATGCATTATTTTTATTTTATTTTCATTTCCTTTTCAATATTTATATACAATTCATTACAACATACAGAAAAGGAAAAAACATAATATTACACTTATTAATAAATAATTTTTCTTGTTTATAAAAATATTTTCTTGCTTTCGTGTTATTTACTTTATGTTCTTTATTAATTACACGTGCATTCATTTAAAACTTTTTAACTGACAGTTTACCTGTTTTTACAGAAGTACAAATATTTCAGAATAATAAAATTTTGTAGTTATTTTCTGTATCTAATAATCATAAACAAAGTGAACAAAGTAGCGTGAAATATATTTTCGTACTTTTCAAGATATGAAAATCACTAATTTTAAGCAATAACACATTTTTTACATGCAAGAGTTTATTAAACAGCCACAACAACTCATAATTAAAATAATTTCACAAATGAAAGTTTTTGTTAAAAACACTTTAAAAGTCATATCTAGTGAATTCAGTTTTGTATTTTAAAGAGTAATATAGAAAAAAATATGTAACGTCGTTCATCGCAATTTGGTATTCATAACATACTATCTATATCATCGTTTTTCTAAGTCATTTATTTGTAAAACGTTACTAAATGGAAAATTTTGTTTTGAAACAAGAAAGATTTTCTGTATTTACGAATGTCATAAAAATACACTAAAACTAATAATAACATTTACGACTTTCGAGATAAAGTGCATTTATGATTCGTGATATAGAAGTCGTTATCATTACATAGAAAAGTTTATGTAAACGCATCATTAAATCTTAGTTAAAATGGTCACATACTACGTTTGCGAAAAGTTTTTCAAAGCACGTATTGTGAACATTGAATTCAAAATCTCGGATGGCACGATACTGAATTATGGAAAATTTTATATATATATATATATATATATATATATATTGAAAATTGTTGATCATTGTATGGTTTCATTGCTTGGATTTTGTTCATCTTTTAATTTCTTTCTCAATTATTCCTTCAATTTCTACTTTTGATAGTTTTCATTACTTACTGTGATATGTTTTAAAAGGTTTTCATATACATATTGCAAAGAATTACAACATAAAATGGATTATGAATAATGAATTCATAAAATGAATAAATGAATACACAAAATGAATTACAACATAAATAAAATAATTTATTTTATTTATAAATAAGTTAAATAAATAAAATGATAATAATAATAAAAATAAAATAAAATAAAACAAATAAATGAAATATTCAACGAAAAGAAAATAGTTTAGAAAAAGCCAATGGCAAAAGCTGGCATATAAAATGGGAAGATAAATGAACACGCATGAGATGTGGGTTGGACATAGAGGTCTGCACGGGCCGGAATTTCGAGGCCCGGCCCGTACGAAAGCTTTGCTTACCCGGCCCGGCCCGTTAAGAAATTAAATAATTCGGTACCCGGCCCAGTTCAGACAAAAAACGATAAAATCAGGCCCAACCCGACCCGGCCCGATTCAAAAATATGTAAAATAAAAATAAAATGCTTGCCTTTCTTAAAAAAGGATTTTAGTATGTGTTTCGCAGAGGTTTTATATAGCGAAGCAATAGAATCTTCTCTAACAAAACTGCTGATCTTTTACAAGATAATTATATATAAACAAAAGTTCATTATTACAGACGTACAGAAGGCACAAAGACAGACAGAAAGCCAACTCGAAAGTATTAGCACTCATCAAACAATATAGGAAGGTATTTAGAATGGTTATTACTATTAAAATTGCACGTTCAACCATTTCCTCTTGTGAACCGTAATGTATACGAATCTTTCATGTGATCCGGTAAACAAAATTTTAATTGCAATCCAACCATATCCAATAAAAAAGAGGCTTTGGCACATGCTAAAAATTATGCTATTTTCAATCAGTGCACTGGAGAAATGGAAAAGGAGTCTTAGAGAATAAGTTACAGCGGCAGGATTTTTACAGCCTTTCTACCACCTAAACTCTACAGGCCATAGGACACAAAGCCTGCTTATACACAGTAACGTATCTAATTACTTTTGTTCGAACATGTGCGCAAACTAGTTGTGACATGCATACTGTTTTGAATAGGAACACATTTAATATTACTTAAAATAAAATATATTAATTTCGAGACGTGCTAAAAATATTTGCGGAAAATCAGATCGCGAACAGACAGATTGATAAGCAATTAAATTGAAGTTACAGACGTTTCTTAACAAAATAAAATTTTATGTAATATACCAGCTTGTAAATTTATGTAAAATAAATGACTGAAGAAATATTTTATCATTTTCCACTTTCGTTGATTAACGAAGAAACCAGAAAAAGATTCGGGCCGACACGGCCCGGAAAGAAATTCATTCAGGCGCGACCCGGCCCGAGAATGCACAAAAAAATTGATCCCGAGCCCGGCCCGTCTCGAGCTTGCAAAAAAATTTTAAGCCCGAGCCCGGCTCGACCCGAGAACAAATTGAAAATTTTGGCCCGAACCCGGTCGGATGGCCGGGCCACCGACAGTGCAGACCTCTAGTTGGACATCCCTTCCAAGGAAAAAGTCAACATATTCTAATGAGCAGCAAGGAGTGGACTGTCATCCCTGCATCTGTCTCTCTCTCTCTCCTCTTCTTGACCTCCGGAACCTAACGGAGCAGACATCCTCGAGATGTACGAAAAATGATGGAATGGAATATGTATCCGGGAGAATCCTACGAAAAGAGCTGAGGCCTGTATTGCATCTCCGGTAAACAGCACTGGTGGAGACCATTCTTCCCTCCCCCTTTTGCAAGTAACAACTTTATATCTTTAAAAGAGCAAATTTACTAAAATTAAAATGATATAGAAACATTTTTCAGATTTTAAAGGAACTTTGGATAGGGACCTAATTATATGGTATCACAATGTACCTGAACTGTTATAAGACATTTGAATATTATTATTTTGTTCTTTATAAGCAATCTGAATTGAAAAATTTCTACTTAATATTGCATGTGTGATCTCATTCATAAGAAAATAACAAATTTAAATAAATAACCTTAAAAGAGTATCTGTCCTTATTTACTTATCAAATAATTTCTTATATAATATATAGATTGTGTGCCTTGATCAGAGTAAAGAAAATTATTAAAGGATTAATGGAAAAAGCTGTATGAATGCATTAAGTTTATTATTGATATTCAGATAAAAGTGTGTTAAAAAAGTCGAATCTGGGTCTTTACATCCTAACTTAGTTAAATTATGCAATTTATGGTAAAACGCAATATATCTTGGGGCTAAATGTTTGCTATATTTCAATTGATTTTTAGATGCGCGAATGGCGCCAAATTTTGTAGAATTATTTAACAATACGGTGGACCTAGGATTGCACTAAAATAATATTAGTTCCAAAAGTCACCGCTAGGGGAATGTGTGGCACTGTGTAAAAGAAATGAGAGTTCTAAAAAACGCAGAATCAATACTGAAATAAAATTACATTTATTTAGTACAATTAACAATTTAATTAAAATTCAATGTGGTAACAATTTTTAAAAAAGCGAAAAAAATACATAAACAGGGATAAAGTTTCCTTATCTGCAATTTCACTTACTGCACTGTAAAAAAATAACTATTACCAGCTGCAAGAAACTCTCTGTGATTGGAGAAAATAATTATTTTCTCCAATCACAGAGAGTTTCTTGCAGCTGGTAATAGTTATTTTTTTTACAGTGTGAGGACTTGTTCAGTCGTAGTCTCAAATAGTTCGGTAACTTCGAGCGTTGGTAAGTTTGATCTGTAGATCGGTTAAGAGACTTACTGGACAGAATCTGCCAATGGATCAGCCTAAAACGCTTTTCATTGGTTGGTTGAAGTAGCGCCATCTAATGTGTACAGAATACAATATGTGGTTCAAAAAAATGGTGGGCACATTGAACCTGATTTGAATGTGTTAAATGAAAGGTAATTTTATTTCAGTATTGATTCTGCGTTTTTTAGAACTCCCATTTCTATTATACAGCGCCACATATTCCCCTAGCGGTGGCTTTTGGAACTAATATTTTTTAGTGCAAACCTTCGTTCTACGTCTTGTTAAATCATCCTACAAAATTTGGCGTCATTCGCGCAATTAGATCACTGTATAGAACACTGTCAGTTTAATTATGGTCACCCTGTATACATACATATATTTGTGATAGTTTTTCTCTAAGAAATATCTATGATCCCTGAGGAGTTTTTCCTTCATTTCTTAAAATATTTTTCAAATGTAATTAAAATTTATCACTGCTCACTTTTATGCTAAAATTTTGGGACTAGAAGGAGATTCCTCTTTCTTGTCAACTTGATATTTTTCTTACTGGTTATTTACTGGAGAGTGTTGTATCTCTGGTTCGTTATAGTGTAAGCATTGTTGAGGATTTCTTTAAACATTAAACATTCCGGGATACTTAAACATAAGAAGATTTTGATAAGAAAGTTTTGTTTGTTTTTATTACTTTATTATTATTATTTTTTTTTTTTTTATTTGGGGGTTTGTTAGATTATTATTTTTCTTAATGTTTCTAATTCATGAGCAGTTTAGGTCGCAGCTGTAACCTTTAATAAAAATCATTGTAAGTTTACTTGAAAATGTAAATGTGGATTATCTCTTCAAGAAAAAAATTTTTTTTTAGTTGTTGAATTATTAATTTAAAAATAATTCGTTCTGAATGTTCTAAGGTTGCAGCTGTGTCCAAGTTTTAGCTATATATGAATTGTCTGGGGGTGGAAGCTAGTCTTTCTATATTTTACTTATTTATATGTTTAGTTATTTTTCTATAGGGGGTCCCTATTGATTAAAAAAAAAAAAATATATATATATATAAGTTAATAATTTAATGTGTTTGGTTTGAAAAGAGATTGACATGTAAAAGTAATTTAGAAATTTATTATTTTATATATTTTTTTGTTATTGATAGGATGATGTGACGTGCGTATTAATCTTCAAAGAGCGCCGGCTGTATTTCAGAATTAATACCTGGGTTATGTTATTTAAATTGGATGATAAATCACAATGCAATGTACATATATCTTTGTGAAATAGCTAAAATTCTAATTGATGAGTATTTTTTTTTTTTTTTTTAGGAAAATTTAATTTAACTTAGAGCACTTCTATCAATAAAAATCAATGAGAACAGGTGATTAAAAAAATTATTGGTTGAATATGTAAAGTTGAACTATTTTATAATCTTCGACCGTAATTTTTGCCAACAATTTCGATATAGCAGTCGTATAATCAATTTTGAATAAAAGAAAAGTGAAGTTCTTGCGAGAGCTATATTGCGTTATGATTTTCTATAATTTTGAAGTAGAGTTAAAACATGAAGAACGGCTTTCGCGCCTTCAAATGCCATATGTAAATGAAATTCCAATTCGTGCTTCTTTATCCTGACGGTTTACAGAATTTTGCAGAAGTCTAAGATTTTTTTTTTTTTTTTTTTTTTTTATGAAGAATACATAAGAAGACATTTGTAAGCTATAACCCCAGAAAATGCTTTGGCCATATGAAACATGTTAATCCATTATAATCACCGAACTTACCAAATAAAACAGAAGAAACTTAACATTAAATCCGCAGCTGTATATAAAATTATTTATTCTGCATATAAAAACAAATAGTTTGTTTTAGGGTAATAATAATCTCATAATTAACACAACATCAAAAAGGGACCCTTCGCTACCATCTATGGCGAATGCGTATAGGAGATTCTCTTGTCGAACGTGACATTTTATCCCAATATTCCCTATAAATATTAAAAATGAAATAGTTTTTGGCGATAAAACATACTTCAGTAGTGTAATCATCAATATGATATATATGTATATATATATACAGTTCCCGCCACTTATTAAAATCACATTCGATCTGAGCTAAAGTGATTTTCTTAAGCGGCTGATTTTTATATCCGGCGAACGTCCTTGCATTTAAGGAAAAGGTATTACTTCCCTGAATTTTAAAAGAAACTTCAAAAGGTAACAGATAATGGAATTAGTAATCAATATAAATGAATTTTTGATAGATAATTAATTCGATATAAGATTCGTTCGATATAAGTAAATTAAACGCATTCCAAGTTTCCATGCGCTTTCCTCTGAGGAAAATTATCATTACGTTATCAAAAGTTCACGCTGTTCTTACAAATTTAAAATCTTTCCGTCTAAACCTCATGAAGTATCGTAATTTCAAAATGAGAACTACAAATTGCCTTTTTATAATTAGAAAATTTAAAGAAAAAAATCATTTCAAATCGAATTTGTAACTTATAACTGTGTTCTGAAGAATAGGTTGCTTGAAATCGTTTTGGAGGTACGTTATGGGGAGTGTTTAAATTGTAACGGTGCTGCAAGTGTAAAATCTTCATTGTTGTGCTTTAATTTCTTTTTCTATTCAAAAAAAAAAAAAATACTTTTTTAGTGTGCATAAATGATATTTTTAGCTGAGGAGATATTTTTGAGTTTATTAACCGGTGATGCTGATTTTATTAAGTGGCGGCTTTAACAGGAGTTTGCATTGATTCCGGTCATGTCAATTTGATCAGATTAAGCGGCTGATTTTATTAACCAGTGAATTTATTATGCGGCGGTTACTGTATATATATATATATATATATATATATATACAGTATCAGCTGTAAATTAAACAATAGATACTTAGGCACCTCTTCTTTGAAAATTAACTGCTAGATCAAAGACGTATTTTAAATATTTTGTATCTTTAGTTTGCGTCTTGATTGATCAAATAATAATAATAATCATAAATTTATTCTTTTATTCCATTTATTATTATTATTATTATTATTTTACAAAAAGAAAAAAATATATACATATATTCAAGTTTACACATAAAATTAGTTTCAAACATCTTAAGCAATCGTTTATTCAATCAGCTAATAAAATGAAATTAAACACAAATAATCTGGTATGTCACTCACACGACTTTCTCTTACCCTGAAATTTAATACTATAAATTCAGATTGGAGATTAAGGGGTAAAGTAAGGAGTACTGTTATGTAAATCTATGTTAAAACATCTCAAATTAGACTTTGGAACAGATTTATTTGGCAAATAAATTCTATGTGATTGGGGGCTACCAGCCCCGTCAGTCCCCTTGTTTCATTATTGTACATACATTTATATAGATTTCAAATCTGATATTAAACTCAAAAGATCCTTAAAAATTATTCAGATAACTTTCACGCGCAACATTCCTTGAATTGTATCAATCTTGATAAAACCTTTCTAGTAATAAACGTATTAATTTCAAAATGCAATATTTATATCGCCAACAATTATTTGTGTTTAATTTATTCTAAGAGACACAGACAAAGGTCACAAGTTAAAAACTTGACTTCAGTATTCAGGAAACCTCAAAACGTGTAAATATACAAAAACCTGCGCGATGAATATTTAGCTTAAAAAAAATATATATATACATAACTTGCCATATGGCTATGAGAAATTAATTTCGATTTCTCAACAGCTTTCCTGGACACAATAAAATATTATACTAAAACACTTCCACTAACAATAAAAAATAATGTTACGGCTTAAATATTTGCAGCCCTTTTTATCTTCTGATGGTTATGTACACACCACATGGTGCAAATAAGTATAATGCTGTAATAATAACACATGGCACAAACTGAAACACACTTCCATCAATTTGCAACTATTGTCGCACTTTATCTAGTTCTTTTGTGTAGCCCTGTAAATAAGCAGTAAAGGATTTTCGTATCATATTCTGCATGAAACATGTTTTTACGCATATAAAAAATATATATTCGTTTCCTTTTTATTTAGTGCAGTCTATAGATGTTTAACCTCTACTTACCTGCAATTTTGCCGGTAGACGTAATGTATTTGAATTATCTTGGGCGTCCCTGTGCACGAACCGTTTGCTTGATCTCAACGAAAAGTTTAGTGTAGCATTCCTATATGACACATATTTAAAATACCAAGTTTGGAATTCCTGCTATTATTTGTTCTTGAGATATGCTAACAGACACACACATAGGCCAAACGCTAAAAACAAAATTTTTGGATTCAGGGCACCTCAAATAGTATAAATATAACAGAAACTCAATTTGGAAAATTTGACCAAAAAACAATACTTTCTCTGCCATATATATGGGTAAGAGAAAGTAAAAAGCTCTACTGGTATAATTTGTACCTATTTTAATGCATTTTGCAATTATTGTAAATAAATATATTTTCATGTACGTACACTTGCGCTACTTAGTGATCTTGAAAGCTTCTGCTGATAAATGATGAATAACACAATGACAGACTTTCTTATTTTATCACATCACGATAAAGTGAATTACAGGACACTCTACGGAAGAACAGATAAAATGTTCTGTCGTACATTAATCGTTTGCCAATAATCATTTCGTATTTTTGTTGTCATTTTCTTTTCTCGCATGAGTAAATTTTTAGCAATATGTTTCAATGCATAACAGCGTTTTTATTTTCACTTGAGAATCGATAAATACTAGTATCACCTTGTGGTTAAAATTTACTTATTTATTTTTTTTTTTACTTATTTTTTTTTTTTTACGAATTTATTTTTTTTAAAACTAAGTATGGAATAATAAATACAAAAATTGAAAATTTTCGTGTAAACAATGTTCTTAGTAATTACTGTATCTTTCAAAATAATAATAATAATAATAATAATACAAAATAAAAACAATATCAGAATATTTACTTATCTAATGATGCATATTGCTGTGAACATTTTTATCTATTTTCTTCTCAATCCGACCGATCAAAGTTCTTATTCTGTGCATTTCAATAAGAAAGAACTCTATTTATATCAAAAAAAATATATATTGGCATTTTCAAAAAATATAAAATTATGCTGCCTTCTATTGTCAGCCAAATAATTAAAATAATAATGATGATAATAATAATAAATCATAAATAAAATATACTTACTTATCTGCCTAAAGACAAATGATAATAAATAAATAAATAAATAAATAAAAATTAATTAACTAATTAATTAATAAGTGCTGATTAGCTTTTGAGATATATCGCCTAATTTGTGGTACGGTTGAGCTGCGGAATCTTTCAATTTTTGGCAGATTCTGTAGAGCATAAAAGCAGACATGTGAGATACACATTATGTGAAATTCTGCTGATTCAATTTGAATTCATATCAAATGACTGGTAGCGCTGCTACGCTGAAATTAAATCTCAATTACTGGAATGTTATATCTCATATTTTATATTATAAATGTGCACCAAATATGATATTGAAGATATAAATTCTAGAAATATTTACTTATTAAAAAGTGGCGTATATCGAACAAAAAGTGGCACTTAATTAATTTTAATACTATGAACCCATATGATATTTTGAGCAATTTTCACGAAGATATGCTCAGATTTTGCCATTTGAAAAATCCCCAAAAGTAATAGCAGCATCAATCTCAGGCGATATACAAACAAATTGAATTAACATGATTTTGATTATATATATCATATTTAATGCGGATTTTTGCATACACACACACACACACACACACACACACACACACACATACCGGTTTACCCTACCAAGTGAGGTCCCCGTAATTTTGCATTCATTGCGAGGTCCACCTAAAATTATTTATATCTCCGGTATAAATTAACATATCCAAATATAAATTATTGTTTTCTTAATTATAGACATGGGAGAACCCAGATGATCCAAAATTTTTTTAATAAATTAAATATAAAATTTCCGCATTTTGCATTCAAAGCGAGGACCGGAAGAAGGGAAAATTTGTGGGTTTATTAGGGAATATCTTCTTAAAATCCCCAGTAAAAAGGGATTGTCTCGTTTAAGACCGGAATGTCAGCTATCAAGTGCGGGGTGTCAAAAACTACATTCTTTTCTTTTGAATAAAACAAATATCGGTCCACGTGTTTTTACATATATTACGCAGAAAACATACACACGGAAAAATAAATTGCACTATTTGAAATTGTTTTTTTCCTCCCGTCCTTTTAATTATAAGAGAAGTAAAAAAGAAAATATACATACATATACATATATATATATATATATTTGCATTATTCAATGGAAAATTATTTGTACATTTTCAAAATAAAGTGATATTTTGTATTATGGTTTGTTAACACATAAAAAATTGCACCAAATTTAATTTTTTAACCGATTAAATTCTGAAATCGCAATAAAGTTCACAGCTTTAATAGAAAAAAAAAAATGTAGAAAAACTTTTAAAAAGAAAAAAAAAAAAAAAACTGCAGATTATCAAAACATTTTGGAACAATAAAAAATTTAAGAAAGGGGGTGGGGATTTTTGCTTCCAAACTGCAATTATTATAATATTTGTTTCAAATACCTTCAGATTATTTGCAGATTTTTCTGCATTTTTTTTTTTTTTTTCCCTGGTTTTCCAGGATATAGCAGCTCGAAGGGGTATACCGGTTGTATACTTTTATTTATGGATTTAAATAGTTAAAATAAGTTAAAGTTTGAGGAGATAATAATATATTTAAATTATATAGAATTTAGATATTTCATAAAATAAGTGTAAAATCTTTTATTTTTAAACGAACTCAGCGAAGTTCAAACTAACACCTAAAATTAATATTTATGGCCAATTTTTAACTTTTCTCGAATAAGGTTTAAAATTCAATGTTATTTATTTATTTATTAACGTTTATATAATTCAACATAAAAAACGAAGTGATTTTTAATTTATCATAATTTCAAAAATACAAGATTGCCTGTTTGCAGATTTCACGTAAGATGATTTGAAATTTAGGAGACAGACAGCTCGAAAAAATTGAAATGCAACGTGATCTGAAAAAAAAATATATATATATATATATTTTAGAATATATATATATATATTCTAAAATTTAAAATTCTTTTAAACTGATAATTATGAAATATAGCTAAGAATCTTATAGAATATATGTATATCAGAGATCTAATACAACAATAATAATAATAAAACAGAATGAAATTAAGCTGTTTATTTAGATGTCAAAATGCCGCAGATAGACAAACATAGCTTCAAGTTTTTAAAACTCCCCTTTATTAATGGGAGATTAAAAACAACATTTTTTCACAAACTTAAAGAAAAATGTATAAAGATATAGGTCGTCGTTTTTTCTAAAATATTAATTTTCAAACATTAAATTACTTATTGACTGACATGGTTTTTAGTGTTTGAAAAGTGCAAGTAAAAACAGGCGAGTAAATATCGACATTCTAATTAAGAGTGAGAAATCAGCAGGGTATGAAAAATTTTTGTTATTTATGGGTATTTACATTTCTTTCGAGTGCAGACCAAAGATACCTATATTATAAAATGTATAATATAATATATGCGCGTGAGTATATTTTTATAAATATAACCTATATAAGGATATATTTTTATAAATATATCTTGTATATTTTTATAAATATATCTTATATATAATTAATAATCTTACGAAATTTACTGTTTTTAGGAAAAACCCTGCAGCTTAAAGCAAACAGTTTTCATATGTTATTTTCAAACGAAATATTTCTTATTTTTTTCTTTTTTCTTTCTTTGATTTCTAAAAGCTACCATTCATCGAGGATTATTAAATGTAAATATATATATATATTTTCAGAATCTTAAATTAAAAAAATATCTTTTAACAAAATTTTCAAATAATATGTAAGTGTGTGTGTGTGTATTTTCGTTTGTTTAACCTACAAAATGCAGACCAAAACCCGGTTATGCATCAGCATTGCGAGGACACATTTCTGGTCCTCGGGAAAACAGGAAAATGCGGGAATCACGATTGGTAGAGGGAATCAGTATATTTCTTCTCATATATGAATACATTTTTATGAATGGTAGAGATTTCATATTAGTTCTTTTTATCTCTCAAATCAAACAGTATTTGAGGAAAAAAAAAAAAAAAAAAAAAAAAAACTTTGCATTTTCAAAGAAATTGTTTGCCATGTGTTATTTTTAAATGGAAAATTTATTTATTATTTTTATTATTATTATTTCTAAACATCATTTGTTAAGGAAGTTCTTCATATGTACTTAAAAGCGGTTCTATTTTATTATTATTGTTATTATTATTATTATTCATATATTAATATGATTTGAAAGCTGAAAAGATTGCCAGCTCGAATTTTTTTTTAATTTCTGTGCAAATGCTTATGGAAGAAACGTCATTTTAAATATTAATAATAACAATAATAATAAAAGTCTTTGAGTCAAAGTTTTATCAAACATAGTTAAAAACCACACAGAATGTATCAGAGTTTTAAAAGACATCCCCAAAATAATTGGGCAGATAGAAACACAGACAAAGTTTCAATCAATCTCTCTCTCTCTCTCTCTCTTAAACATTCCATTAGTTTAACATGAATCGGAGCATTTAGTGCCCGAAATATTTGCAAGTAAACAAAAGTACAAGCTGCCAGATAGGCAGTCAATTAAAATAAATAAATTAGCAGAGTATGAAATGTATTTAATATGCATTTGTGTGTGTGTGTGTTTATTTTTGTTTGTTTACCCTACTAAGTGCACACCAAAGCTCGGCTACACATGAACATTGAGAGGACCACAATTGGTCCTCGGAAAGGAAAGATGCGTGGATTTAGTTTTATTATTTTTTTCATTTTTTCATTTTTTATTTATTTTATTTTTTACGTTATTTATAAATATGATTGGAAAGCGGGAAACTTGAGAGTTCGAAATTTTTAAAATATTATTTCAATGTGTTCTGGGAAATTAAATAAATAAATAAATAAAACTTTTTTTTTTTTTTTTTTTTTTTTTTTTAAGAAAAAAATTATTATATCAAATTTTCAGTTAATATGTATGTGTGTATGTATTTGTGCTTGTTTATTCTACCGAGTGCGGACCCACCTTCGTCATAAAATATTGCTTTAAATTTTAAAAGATCTTTGAAGCGACATTTCCTCAAGCATAGTTAAAAATCTTCCATAATATGTCATCATTCTAATAAAAGATACTGCAAATATATTGGGCTATTATTCAGACGCTAAAACAGAGCAGATGGATACTTAAAGAGACAAAGCTTCACTATTATAAAGAATCTTTTTTTTTTTTTTTTTGTCAGAGAATAAAACGATATTTTAAAAGAAATATTATAATAAGCATGATAAGTATCATACATCTATATTTTAATTTTTTAAACATTATTTTACCTTATGATGAATAAGAGCATTTAGTGGCCGAAAATATCGCAACTAAAACTAGTATGTTGTGGCAACCACAAGACTTTCTTCTATATTTTCCTATACATATTCACTCAGTAACAATATTAAAAAAAAAAAAAAAAAAAAATCGTTAAATGTAAAAAAAAAAATCGATAACTTTGTTTTAAATTATCACAGATTTATAGTTCAGGCATTCGTTTTAAAGGTATTGGCGAGATCAATCGAACTATACCAATCTTGAAAATTTACCTCCCCGGGGGGTACTTCCCCCCCTGGGTGGAAGCAATGCCCCCACATACACAATTTTTTTTTCCTAGTTAACTACTACTATTATCAATAATTCACATTAATTTTGCAATCACAAGTTAAAAATAACTGATTATGCACATTTATACGAAATTTTGTCCTATACTGAAATGTTAAAAATTTAGAAAAAATGCGATCACAGCGCCACCTGTTGAGTGATTGATCCCCAAATGTAATAGGCACCAGTTTATGTAGGGGACCACCTAAATACCAAGTTTAGTTAAATTTCGTTAAAAAAAAAAAAAAAAAAAAAAAATCGAAGTTTTTTTCATTAAAAGTAAAAAAAAATCGATAACTTTGTTTTAAATTATCACAGATTTATAGTTCAACCATTCGTTTTAAAGGTATTGGCGAGATCTTTCGAACTATACCCATCTTGAAAATTTACCCCACCCCCCCACCCCAGGGTGGAAGCGATGCCCCCACATACACAATTTTTTTTCCTAGTTAACTACTATTATTATCAATAATTCATATTAATTTTGCAATCACAAGTTAAAAATAACTGAATATACATTTATACGAAATTTTGTCCTATACTGCCATGTTAAAAATTTAGAAAAAATGCGATCGCAGCGCCACCTGTTGAGTGATTGATCCCCAAATGTAATCAGCACCAGTTTATGTCGGGGACCACCTAAATACCAAGTTAGTTAAATTTCGTAAAAAAAAATCAAAGTTTTTTTCATTAAAAGAAAAAAAAAATCGATAACTTTGTTTTAAATTATCACAGATTTATAGTTCAACCATTCCTTTTAAAGGTATTGACGAGACCTTTCGAAAGATACCCATGTTGAAACTTTACCCCCACCCGGGGGGGGGGTACTTCCCCCCAGGGGGGAACCGATGGGGGAACCACATGCACAATTTTTTTTCCTAGTTAACTACTACTATTATCAATAATTCATATTGATTTTATTGTCACACGTTTTATATAACTCTAATTATGCACATTTATACGAAATTTTGTCCTATACTGTCATGTTAAAAGTTTACAAAAAATGCGATCACTGCGCCACCTGTTGAGCGATTCATCCTCAACTATAATCAGCTCCAGTTTATGTCAGGGTGCAACTAAATACCAAGTTTGGTTAAATTTCATTCATTGGTTCGTGAGATAAAGCGTCCACAAAAAAATGATACAGAGAGACAGACATTTTTAAAAATCTATCAATTCGTGTTTTGGACATCCCAAAATGTGTAAATCCATCAAAAAACGGAGCTCGAAAATTTTCGCGAATCCAATACTTTCTCTATATTACATATAGAAGAATGTAAAAAAAGGCAGATTGCCAGATGGGCAGTTTAATTCGGAGTGAGAGATCCGCAAGGTCTGAAATTTGTTTATTATGTATGCGTGCGTGTATATTTGCGTTTGTTTATCCTACCAACTGCAGACCGAAATTCGATTAGACATCGACATTGCGAGGACAAAATTATAGGTCCTCGGAAAGAAAGGAGAATACGTTGAACTCTATAGATAGGATAAGTATATGTATTATAAAATATGAAACGTAATATATATATATATATATATATATATATATAGAGAGAGAGAGAGAGATAGATAGATAGATGATTATATTTTTTACAAAATATTTGAAAAACCATAAATGATTTATACTTTTTTTTTTTTTTTTAAATCAACCACTTTTTGAGAAAAATCCTGCAAATTTAAAGAGACAATTCTCATACAATATTTGTAAGCGGAAGATTTATTATTATTATTTTTTATTTTATTTTATTTCAAAATGAAACCATTTTTTTTTTTGAGGAAGTACTTTAATTATATGTAACAGCCTTTCTTTTTTTTAAATTTATTAATATGGTTTCGAAGAGGGAAAGAGGCCAGCCCAAAAATTTTAATATATCATAGAAAAAAAAAAAAAAAAAAAAAAAAAATTCATTAGATAAAAAAAAAAAAATACAAAGAAAAAAAGAAAGAAAGAAATTAGAATTGAAAAAGCTTTTGAACCAAATTTTCAACAATTATTTATGTGTAGGTTTATTTTTGTTTGTTTATCCTACCAAGTGCAGACCGAAACTCGTTCACACATTAACATTGCGAGGACCACAGTTCGTCCTCGGAATGGAATGATGTGTGGATTTCTGTAGGTAGTTTTTTTTCTCTTTTTACGTCATGTATTAATGGGATTCGAAAAAAGGAAAATTTGAAGCTGCATAATTTTTAACTATCATTTCAGTGTGTTCTGGAAAAATAAATAAATATAAAATTACATATAATTAAAGAAAAATTGAACCAAATTTTCAGTTAATATATATACTATGTGTGTGTATTTGCGTTTGTTTACCCTACGAAATGCAGACCGAAACCCGTTTTCACATCGGTATTGCGAGGACCCCCATTTTTGATCCTCGGAAAGAAAAGGAGATGCAGAGATTCCATTACATAGGAAAAATATATAAAATAATAAATATAGATGAGTATATTTTTATAAGTATTGATTGGTTGGTTGGTTGTAAGATTTAAGGCTGATTGACTATGCTAGGGTCCAAGGTCCAAGGCTTTATAAATATTGGTGATTCCATATCTGATTTATAATTTTCTGAAATCAACCACTGTTTGAGAAAAATCCTGCAGTTTTAAATAAACAATTCTCATATGTTGATACAAATAAAAGATTTATAGATGTAATTTTATTTCTAAACTATACCATTTATCGACGAACTTCTTTACTTATATATAAAGGCAGCCATATTATTTTTTCCCTAATTTATTAATATGATTTGTAAGATGGAGAATTACCTGCTCAAAATTTCTTAATTATCACTCCAAATTGTCCAGGAAAAAAATAATAATAATAATAATAAATAAATTAATAAATAAAATTAGAATTAAAAAAGCTTTTGAACCAAATTTTCAACAATTATTTATGTGTAGGTTTATTTTTATTTGTTTACCCTACCAATTGCAGACCGAAACTCCTTCACACATTGACATTGCGAGGACCACAGTTGGTCCTCGGAATGGAATGATGTGTGGATTTCTGTAGGCAGTTGTTTTCTCTTTCTACGTCATGTATTAATACGATTCGAAAAAAGGAAAATTTGAACACCATAATTATTAACTATCATTTCAGTGTGTTCTGGAAAAATAAATAAATAGAAAATTACATACAATAGAAAAAAAAAATTAACCAAATTTTCAGTTAATATATATACTATGTGTGTGTATTTGCGTTTGTTTACCCTACGAAATGCAGACCGAAACCCGTTTTCACATCGGTATTGCGAGGACCCCCATTTTTGATCCTCGGAAAGAAAAGGAGATGCAGCGATTCCATTACATAGAAAAATTAATAAAATATTAATTATAATTGAGTATATTGTTATAAGTATTGGTTGGTTGTAGGATTTAAGGCTGATTGACTATGCTAGGGCCCAAGGCTTTATAAATATTGGAAATTTCATATATGATTTATAATTTTCTTAAATCAACCACTCTGAGAAAAATCCTGCAGTTTTAAACAAACAATTATCATATGTTGATACAAATGAAAGATTTATAAATATAATTTTATTTCTAAACTATACCGTTTATCGTCGAAGTTCTTTATTTATATATAAAGGCAGCCGTATTATTTTTTCCTTAATTTATTAATATGATTTGTAAGATAGAGAATTACCTGCTCAAAATTTTTAAAATATCATTCCAAATTGTCCAGAAGAAAAAAAAAAAAAAATTAAAATTAAAATTAAAAAAGCTTTTGAACCAAATTTCAACAATTATTTATGTGTAGGTTTATTTTTGTTTCTTTACCCTACCAAGTGAAGACCGAAACTCGTTCACACATTAACATTGTGAGGACCACAGTTGGTCCTCGGAATGAAATGATGTGTGGATTTTTGTAGGCAGTTTTTTCTCTTTTTACGTCATGTATTAATACGATTCGAAAAAAGGAAAATTTGAACCTCCATAATTTTTAACTATCATTTCAGTGTGTTCTGGAAAATTAAATAAATATAAAATTACATACAATGAAAAAAAATATATATAACCAAATTTTCAGTTAATATATATACTACTAGCAGACCCGGCCACGCGTTGCTGTGACTAAGTTATACGTTGAATTATACGGCTGTAAACTATTTAGTACAGTCAAATTATTATTTACGTACAAAGACGAAAACGTTTTAGCCGATGTAAAAACCCACAGGGTTGAGATTTGAAACTTAGGTCAAAATTTGGAAGCGATTGATAAAAATTTTCATAGTGTTGATATTAAGCACAAATTAATTTTATTGT
Organism: Salticus scenicus; assembly: GCA_963930645.1. Lineage (NCBI taxonomy): Eukaryota > Metazoa > Arthropoda > Arachnida > Araneae > Salticidae > Salticus > Salticus scenicus. The sequence goes on from OZ005659.1 coordinate 144,755,824, forward strand.
AGGGTCCTATAAATTTTAATGGAGACGTGATATATATAATTTCTAATGCTACTTTGGATAAAATTGCTAAAATGACTAATATATAAATTAAATTCTATTAAAATTCTATTAAAATAAAAGTATAAAAGAAACAGACGATTTTAAAATCAATTTTTATGGAGGAGTGAAATATAATATATGCTATAATGGATAATTTTACTATAAAATGACCTCATCATTTTAAATATTTTAAAGAGGGCAACAGCTGTAGTTATAAAAAGGAAAACAATAAGGCTAAACCAGAAAAATAAGTAAATTTGATAAATATTTTAAAACTTTAAAATTGGAAATCTTATGAAATATTGGACATTTAAAGTAAATACATGTATCATTTTAAATAGAAAAAGATTTTGGAAAAGTTTAGTGTATTTTAACGAAGTGATGAGAAGTTTTTGAGTATGTTAAAATTCTAATAGTAAATTCAAGTTAATAAAGATGGGAAACATTGAGGATTAAGATAAGAATAATAATAAGATTAAAAAAAAAAAACTTTTTATATACCATGCTTTTAAATTTTAATATACTAATAATATACTAATTAAAAGGAAAATGATAAATATTCTATCATAGTTTGAAGTCAAATTTGTTTTCAAATGTCTAAATAAAATATCTGATGTAAGATACTAATATTTTGCAGCGGAATAGATTTCATTTCTGTCATCCTTCGCGAAAAAAAAAGAATATCGCCAAATTATCTGGCGAAAATATTTAATTCCTTTCAAAAATCATGGTTATTTTAACAACTTATATTAAAAGAGTAATGAATAATATGAAACAGTATTTCGTACAATACATATTACATGTCATACATACGTACAATGAATAATACATATTACATTTCGTACAATGCATACATCTGGCATGTATATTTTCGTGTTACGCTTTTGATCGCCAAATAATAATAATAATAAAAGCCAAGGGCGACAAAGTTTTGAAATTTAAAATTAAAATTTTGTCAATTTGACAGCAAAATAATTCAATCTAACACCCGCGATAACTAATACATATCTATACCCAAATATAAGGATTAAAATCGGGAAATAAATTTCCTCGATTTTTAATAATTTCTTACAAAAAATCCAGTGGGCAATTAACATAGGAAATATTTTTCTTGGCTGCACAGACGGTCAGTGAGTCACACTTCGCTTGCGTATAGAACTCATAGATATAGTATAGCATATATAGAATAGAGTGATCATTGGGGAGAAAAAAGTTATTCCTTTTCATTTGGGAAAAGACGACGTTTTTACCAAAATATGGCCGTCTTTCCCCGAGTGAATACACACGGGAATACATACTAATATTTTAGCAAATAAAATTTATGAATAATTTATTTGCTAAAGGGAAGACTCCAGATACAGTTTCAAATTCATATTTCTTTCTTTCTTTTCTTTCTTTCTTTTTTTTTTTTTTCAATACCACTTAATGGCTGTTTCCAAAGCTTTTATTTTTTTTTTTTTTCGGCATCAACAATCTTTGTACGATAACATGGGGATGAGAGATCTATATATATTACTATATCTATGATAGAACCACATTAGCACTTTATCAATGTGTATAAAATCTTTAAATTGATTATGACGTCAATTTTCGTGAGATGCATAATTTAACTTTTTATAATTTTTTAACGTTCACGTTTGGTTAAATGTATTTATTTTTATGTCGAAAGAAAATGAACTCGTATTTTTTTTTTTTTTTTTTTTTTTTTTTTGGCAACAATTAAATTATTGGAACTCACAGATATTTTGGAGCAACTTTAATAAAGGTCTATAATTAACAAATAATTGCAATAAAACAATATTGTGACAATAAATTGAGATAAAAACTATCCTATCTCTCAAGTTGGACCAAACTGCACACAGTGTGCAAAATTTCATTAAAATCGGTTCCTTAGTTTAGGAGTTTACCCCGGACAAACATCGTGACACGTAATTTATATATATATACAGATGTGTGTGTATTTGCGTTTGTTTACCCTACGAAATGCAGACCGAAACCCGTTTTCACATCGGTATTGCGAGGACTCCCATTTTTGATTCTCGGAAAGAAAAGGAAATGCAGAGATTCCATTACATAAGAAAAATATATAAAATAGTAAATATGAATGAGTATATTGTTATAAGTATTGGTTGGTTGGTTGGCTGTAGGATTTAAGGCTGATTGACTATGCTAGGGCCCAAGGCTTTTAAATATTGGAAATTTCATATATGATTTATAATTTTCTTAAATCAACCACTCTGAGAAAAATCCTGCAGTTTTAAACAAACAATTATCATATGTTGATACAAATGAAAGATTTATAAATATAATTTCATTTCTAAACTATACCGTTTATCGACGAAGTTCTATATTTATATATAAAGGCAGCCGTATTATTTTTTCCTTAATTTATTAATATGATTTTTAAGATGGAGAATTACCTGCTGAAATTTTTTAAAATATCACGCCAAATTGTCCAGAAGAAAAAAAATAAAAAATAAAATTAGAATTAAAAAAGCTTTTGAACCAAATTTCAACAATAATTTATGTGTAGGTTTATTTTTGTTTGTTTACCCTACCAAGTGCAGACCTAAACTCGTTCACACATTAACATTGCGAGGACCACAGTTGGTCCTCGGAAAGTATGAATTCGTGGATTTCTGCAGGCAGTTTTTTTTTCTTTTTTCGTCACTTATTAATACGATTCGAAAAAAGAAAAATTTGAAGCTCCATAATTTTCAACTATCATTTCAGTGTGTTCTGGAAAAATAAATAAATATAAAATTACATACAATATAAAAAAATATTGAACCAAACTTTCAGTTAATATATATGCTATGTGTGTGTATTTGCGTTTGTTTACCCTACGAAATGCAGACCGAAACCCGTTTTCTCATCGGTATTGCGAGGACCCCCATTTTTGATCCTCAGAAGGAAAAGGAGATGCAGAGATTCCATTACATAAGAAAAATATATAAAATAATTAATATAGATGAGTATATTTTTATAAGTATTGATTGGTTGGTTTGTTGTAAGATTTAAGGCTGATTGACTATGCTAGGGTCCAAAGTCCAAGGCTTTATAAATATTGGTGATTCCATATATGATTTATAATTTTCTGAAATCAACCACTGTTTGAGAAAAATCCTGCAGTTTTAAATAAACAATTCTCATATGTTGATACAAATGAAAGATTTATAGATGTAATTTTATTTCTAAATAATACCATTTATCGACGAAATTCTTTACTTATATATAAAGGCAGCCAAATTATTTTTTCCCTAATTTATTAATATAATTTGTAAGATGGAGAATTACCTGCTCAAAATTTTTAAAATATCACTCCAAATTGTCCAGAAGAAAAAATAAAATAAAATAAATAAAATAAAATTAGAATTAAAAAAGCTTTTGAACCAAATTTTCAACAATTATTTATGTGTAGGTTTATTTTTGTTTGTTTACCCTACCAAGTGCAGACCGAAACTCGTTCACACATTAACATTGCGAGGACCACAGTTGGTCCTCGGAATGGAATGATGTGTGGATTTCTGTAGGCAGTTTTTTTTCTCTTTTTACGTCATGTATTAATGGGATTCGAAAAAAGGAAAATTTGAAGCTCCATAATTTTTAACTATCATTTCAGTGTGTTCTGGAAAAATAAATAAATATAAAATTACATATAATAAAAAAAAAAAAATTAACCAAATTTTCAGTTAATATATATACTATGTGTGTGTATTTGCGTTTGTGTACCCTACGAAATGCAGACCGAAACCCGTTTTCACATCGGTATTGCGAGGACTCCCATTTTTGATTCTCGGAAAGAAAAGGAAATGCAGAGATTCCATTACATAAGAAAAATATATAAAATAGTAAATATAAATGAGTATATTGTTATAAGTATTGGTTGGTTGGTTGGCTGTAGGATTTAAGGCTGATTGACTATGCCAGGGCGCAAGGCTTTATAAATATTGGAAATTTCATATATGATTTATAATTTTCTTAAATCAACCACTCTGAGAAAAACCCTGCAGTTTTAAACAAACAATTATCATATGTTGATACAAATGAAAGATTTATAGATGTAATTTTATTTCGAAACTATACCGTTTATCGACGAAGTTCTTTACTTATATATAAAGGCAGCCGTATTATTTTTTCCTTAATTTATTAATATGATTTGTAAGATGGAGAATTGCCAGCTCGAAAATTTTAAAATATCACTTCAAATTTTTCAGAAAATAAATAAAATAAAATAAAATAAAATAAAATAAAATGTAAATTAAGAAAGCTTTTGAACCAAATTTTCAACAATTATTTATGTGTGTGTTTATTTTCGTTTGTTTACCCTACCAAGTGCAGCCCAAAACTCGTTTACACATTAACATTGGGAGGACCGCATTTTGCCCTCGGAAAGGAATGCTGGCTGGATTTCTGTATTTAAGTTTACATAAAATTGGAGATCCCATAAATGATTTTTAATTTTTTTTTCTTTTTTTTTTTTTTTAATCTACCACTTTTTGAGAAAAATCCTGCAAATTTAAAGAAACAATTCTTATAAATTATTTGTAAGTGAAAGATTTATTATTATTATTATTTTATTATTATTTTATTTTATTTCTATGGCTCCATTTTTTGGGGATGTTCTTTAATTACATATAACAGACTTTTTTTTTTCTTTATTATTATTAATACTACTTTTATTATTTTACATCTAAACATAATTTCTTCGAAAGATCTTTAATTGAAGTCAGTCCTATTTCTTTTAGTTGTTATTATTAACTTTTTAATTTGAAAATTGGAAGGTTGTCAACTTGAAAATTTATAAAAATATATCAATGCAAGGTATTCTGTGGGAAAAAAGAAATAAAAATAAAAATAAAATAAAATAAAATGAAACCAAAATATATGAAATATAGTTAAGAGTCATCCGAAATATATCAGCCTTCTAATGAAATAGACGTTAATGAAATTCGGCTACTTATTTCATTTATCAAAAATGTCACATATAGGCACATAGACAGACAAAACATCAAGGCTATGAAGAATCCCTTTTTTTTTTTTTTTTTTTTTTTTTTTAAACTTCAGGTATTAAAAAAATAATATTTTTATAACACTTTTAAAAAATATAGCTTCTGATTTTTTTTTTTTCTTTTAACATTATATTAGTTTAAAATGAATAGGAGGATTGCACAATTATTTTCTCAGATATATATATATAAACATATGTTATATATTAATTATTAATATATACGATTGTAAGCTTGAAGATTCTTCCAAAGTACTGTCTAACAAATTATAACGTTCTTCGAGTAGAGCAGCTAGCATAACTGGTTAATGGGGCACTATACTCCCCCCCTTTTCTGTAAAACATACAGTAATATAATAAATAAGATGAAATCGGGGATCATTTTGTACCTCTCTAAACATCATTTGTATTTTTGAATTTATGTAAACTGTCAAAAATACTGGGAATGCTTCCAAAAATGTTAAATTAAAAATGTCACCCCAACGGAAAACTCTTTTTGTGTGTGTTTGTATTTGTGTGATTGTGTGAAATCGGCATCTTTTAAAAATTCAAACCTATAAAGACCTCACACTTTGGTTTTTGAGTATGTATCTGTGTGACTGTGTGAAATCGGCATCTTTTAAAAATTCAAACCTACAAAGACCTCACACTTTGGTTTTCAGTATTCAAAGAATTGTGAAAACTATACCTTGTGAAAACTATAAAGAGATGTTTATCATTTTTAAAAGCGTATTTTATTTTAAAAAGCATATCTTCTGAAACATGCGACATCCCAAGAGACCAGATTTTGCTGTTCTGAGAAAAAATAAATAAAAATAACCTGCTCAAAATACCATTTTTTCTATCAGAAAAGCAACTAAAGAATTGTCATTTTCAATTGAAATTCACAATTCACAATTTTTAAACCTCTTTTGAAGGAGGGTTTTACAGAAACGAAAGGAGGCCTTTACTTTGTGCTGCAAGTATATTCATTTTATTTTATTTTTTTATACTTAAGAATCCTAGGTAAACCGCCAAGACTTTACCTCTTTATGGAGACAAAGAGCGACTTTATTTGTCTATTCATGTGACTGTCATTTCACCACACCTTTAGATTAACGGAAGAACGGATTATTTGTCTGGTCAGATTTCACTGCAGAGTGGAGAATGTGCAACAGACATTCCGCGAAATATCTGTTGCTATCATCAAAAATTTACTTCTGCTTTCGAAACTTTATAAATATTATAAGAAATTAAATTTCCATTGGATTTATGCAATACCATAAAGCAGTGTTATATATTGTCTATAATAATGATAGTTAAATCCGATGCATTTTATTTTGTTTATTTTAAGATAGGAAATATACAGGGTTTTTAACACTTCATTTTATAAATTTCTTTTTCGCCCAAAATTTATTTTTTACTTTTACAAAAAATAACAATTAACTAAAGTGTAAAGAATTATTAAATCGCTATGTTAAAAAGAATGCATGATTAATATATATATATATTAACAATTATTTTCTTTCTTTGATTTATTTTTTATTTTCTACATGTAGTGCTTTGAATATATATATATACACATATAGCAGCTAATGCAAACGGAATATGAAATTTAAAATATGTAAATATTCATTCAATATTCAATCGTAACAAAAAAAAAAAAAAGATTATCGGTAAATTTCTGAAAAACGAATAAAAAAAAACAGTAAAACTAAGAATTCTTTCATAAATAGAATTTAATACGTATATGTATATGCATTGCAGACCAAAACCCGGTTGCACGTCACAGTTGAGAGGACCACATTTCTGATCCTTAGAAAGAAAGGAAAATGCGTAGATCTCGATAGGTAAGATTAATCAGTATATATCGTATATATTAATAGCGAATAGCAAAAAAATATTACACTTCACTTTAAGCGGATTTGTGCGCTACCACTTTGACTGCAGCATTCGTGCCTAATTTTTTCGCCTGACGAAATGTCGTGTGCTCTTTCGACCCGAAACAATTGTTGCAAGATTATTAGATTTTATGGTGTTTTTTCAAAGTTTGTTACAAAGTTCTTTTTATATTTATTGAAAATCAAATGGTAATGCAATAGAAAAAAAATAAATAATTATATTAAATTTAAATTTAAAAACATATAGCAGTTATGGTTATGTATAATTTTTATAGAATGCAACTTTTTACTTTTCATTTTTCTTTTTTTTTTAATAAATTCCTGTTAAAAAATTATTATTATTATTATTATTTATAGCATTTACTAAAAAATAAAAATAAATGAATAAATAAATAAAAAATATGGTAGTATATAGTAGAAGGGATGAGACTGATTAAAGCTTAATTAAAATTTATTTGTTTTCTATTTATTTAATTCCTTTTAAAAGAAAATACACTTTTTATTTTATTTCTTGTATTGGGCGGAATCAAATCGTAATATGGTGTAAAGAGAGGGGACTATAAAGTACCCTATAAAGTACTATAAAGCTAAAATGTTTATTAGATGCTGAAATACAGTCGTCTTTAAAATCGTAGTTCTTAAATAATAGCAGATCCACTTGTCATTGATAAATACCCAAATTGAAGTGCCCGAAAAGACCTTTCTGCATTCAGCGGGAACCTGGACCAAATGAAATGCGGGTAGAAAAAGGGCTGTCGTAGGCAGCGGCTAAGGTTAGAACAATTTCAGTGTAGTTATTTTTATTTTTATTTTTTTATTTATAAGGGAATATAAAAAATAAACAGTGATTGATTTCTTTTGAAAATGCATTTAAATATATTGACCAGCCGAAGCGCGCCAATAAACACATGAAAATAACTTCAGGAGTTGCAATTCCAGTAAAGCATAGAAAAAATATAAAAAAAGAAATAAACTATGGATTTTCCTTCGCGGTCACTGCTATAAACCGTCAAATTATCGTCAAAACATGTAGCTAAGTTATATATATATATATATATATATATATATATATATATAAATGATAGATATCGTAATAAAATATAACCTTAAAATTCAACAATTAATATATACAAAACAATACCAACACAACAATATATGTAAGCGTTAAAAAAAAAAAAAAAAAAATTAAAGTAGTTATAATAAATAGAAAAAATATTAAGAATTATATAAATAATAATATATTCAAACCGGAAAAAAAAAAAAAAAAAATGATACTTTTCTGTTTTCGGAATCAAATTCATGGAGATTACAAAAAAAAAAAAAAAAAAAAAAAAAAGTTTTAAATTTGGGGTTGCGTTTGTCGAATGAACTAGCGACGCTTTAAAGGAATTTGCGCTGAAATTATTTTTCACAAATAATTAAATTTAAATAACATTTCATGACTCGAATTCCATTATTTTAATTAAAAAATCACTTTATTTATTTATTTATTTTTCATTATTCCCTATTTATTATGACATGTGGCCTCTGTTTTTGATTTGGAGAGTATTACAATTCTAAAAATAAGTTCGTTTGAAAATATCGACCTCTATAACATGATGATGAGCGAATGCCGGCTAGTACTTATAGAATATTAACATTGCGTAAATAAATATAGAAAGTATTGCTACTCAAATGGTTTTAAATTGACGCAGACATAATGAATTTCTCCCTGAGTTACTGTCATTTTTCTGTCATTCGTGCGAAATAAATAAAAAATAAATAAAATAAAAATAAATAAATGTAATTGCAAACGAAGAATAGGATGTTATTCAGCTGCGCTTAAGAATAGGAGGTACTACTCAATTGCGCTCAGGGTTTTCATCCTCATAGGTATCAGTTGCGCCTAGATCAAATCCCCCCCCCCTCCCCCCCCAAAAAAAAAAGAAAGGAAAAAAAATCAAACGCATTAATTGCGTCCAAAGCATATTTCCTCCCCAAAAGCATAAAAATATCAATTGCGTTCGTAGGTTTTAGTCCCTCCTAAACCCTAAGTACAGAGAACGATAGAACAATCTTCAGCTACGATAACGGCATAATGTGAAATTCGGTACTAAAGCGAACTTTTTAAGACGCAAACATATTGTCGAGTGCCAGCTGATGTCACAACTAAAAAGTCTTTTTATTTAATTTATGCATAATGCATACGCATATTTTAGGTAACAAAAGATTTATTAGCGAATCAGCTTAAATTTCCTTTATTAGGTGACGCTTTAATTTTAAAAGTTCTTTCTTATTGTGACGCAATACATTCAACAAAGTAACTAGACTGTAAATGTTCAATGTAACGGTCGTCAATCATTAGTATGATTGTCAGTCGTTCAACATTAGAAATTCTCCTTAATAAAACTTCAGTATTCGCAATATGGCGCCATTTGATCAGGCGGATCTGTTTAAAATGTAAGAGGAAACTGTGAATACTGCGCGATATATTGGTGCAAAGTATAACTAAGTTTTTCTTGTATATGTAAAAAAAATTCCATGCTGTTCTATACTTTTTCAGTGAAAACCGCATAGAGTTAGAGTCAATACTTTCTGAATAATGTTCTTTTTTTTTTTTTTTTTTTTAATGTGACTTTTGGATTACATCATTTTACTCGTATGAATTATTTTGCTTATTATATTTGTAAACCCATTAAACGCCGCTATATGAATTCCACTGAAAATTTATAAATGGGTTTCAATGTGCATTTCTAATCATATATACTTAATATATATATATATATATATATTTTTTGTTAGAAGATATGACATGTTTCCAAATGGGTGATTTGACACCTAATTGGGGTAGAACAAATGTTGAAAAAAAGGCAAAATCCTCTTTAATTAGTTTTCTTGATCCCTGTTTGTTATAATTTAAGAAAAGAATTGTTTTATTTCATATCCAATGTTTTAAACCCCTGTACTCGAATTAGTTATTTTTCTTGATTTTTTTTTCGTCGCTGATGTTTTGCAGCAAAACAAACATCTTTGTTTGAATAATTGAAAAAAAAAAAAAAAAAAAAAAAAAAAAAAAAAATGAAGCTGGGAATTTTAATATTTATTGTAAAAAAGAAAAAATATATTTATCTTAATTACTTGCAGGGGAAAAAAATCTTAAAAAATTGTTCCCACAGCGGGAGCTTTGACGCCTAATGGGTTAAATGAAAATAAAAAATTTATATTTGTGTTAATAATACAGAATACTAAATGAAACATCTTGATAAGTAAACATATTCTTTACTTCCACGTGAGATTAATAGTTTAATATCTGTATAATATGTCTCTAACGTGGACCAGTTAGGATTATATTTTGTAGAAACGATATGATAGTGACAATAAAGTAAGCAAAGAATTCTTTCCTTTCTAGAAATTATCATTTTTTACCTTCCGGTATACAAGGGGGAGGGGAGGGTGACAATGAACGTTTTTAGTAATTTTTCTCGCGAGCGCAATTGATGCATTTTTAACAATAGGGGGGATTAACGTAAGCGCAATTGATGTGTTCCTGAAGAATTACCCAACAAAAAATATCAAGTTAAAGCTTTGAAAACATCGAGATCTACTTGAATAACATTTCGTTTCGTTTTTAAGAACTCCTATAATGTGGCTTGTAAATATCTCAACATTACCACACGCGACGCGGAATTTTCTTACGAATGAAAGATTGCTTTGAAATGCAGGAGCGGTTTGTCCAAACGACGCTTCTTTTGTGAAGTAGTTAAAAACGCTATCTCCCAACAGCTGCTATGGATTTAGAAGTTCAGCTGGACGGGTCAACTTTTGAAAGAAGAGCCAGCCAGCTGAGCAATACAAAATACAAAATTGCATTTTTTTTTTTTTTTTTTTAATTATTATTATTATTAATTATAGAGTTTCATTCATTTTTAGAGTTTTATCATAAAATGATTCAAATTGCGCGTTCCAATACCACAATTCTTAGCAGCCGATTTTAGGTTGTCAGTACGGGGGTGAGATTTATTGCTTATAACCGGTTGAAAGCGAGGGGTGGGGGGAGAGTAGGGAGCCTATATATTCATAATATGATAATAAAGGCTTCCTACCTCATACTAGTTTAAATGGTAAATTATGTTCACGTCATCTCAAAATGTGTAAATCCGTTCGAAACCGGAAATAGAAAATTTTTACGAATCCAATACTTCCTTATATGAAAATAGAAAACAATTATTATTAGATTTGTTTGTTTGTTTATTTGTTTATTTATTATTATTATTATTATTATTATTATTATTTTTTTTTTTTTTTTTTTGTGGTAAATGTTCATAAATTTAATACAAAGAGAGTAATCAATGCAAAAGAAACTGTAACGGGAAAATGCACAACACTTCTCGTAAGAAAGTAAACAGTATTATTATTATTTCATTTGAAGGGTGGAAAGGGAATGTAAATGAAAGACCGAAAATTGGTCTAAGGATTTTTCTCTACTGATATATATACGAAAAGGCATATATACAAAAATGATATTTATTACTATATTTACAGGAAGTTTCCGATGTTCAAGGGTACCATTCTTTCCGTTACCGTTTTTTCCGTTAACTATATAGTCTTTAATTAAATTTTATTCTTTTACAGAAGGAAAATCACTATTTTAAGAAATCCATGTCAATATAATATTACCTTAGCCCCGTACGTTTAAGGGGACCTAACACCTTTTCAACATCATTTTTAATTAATTAATTAATTAATTTTATTTATTTATTTATTTAAGAATTTTATTTATTTTTTTTTCTACAGTTTTCTATATTTTGTCACCAATTTTTTTGTTTTATCTTTTAGAATATATATATATATATATATATATATATATATATATATATAACTAAGAGATAAAAACGCGATTTAAACATTTAAAGGCGATGAATTTTCCAATTAAAAAAATCGTAAGTTATTTGGACTTTACGATTTACTTAACACGGCAGAATAGGGCAAAATTGAGCATAAAAGTCCATTTTGAGGATCATAAATATATCAGACAAATTCAAAAAACATTTATGATACTTGTTTGAACATGATTGACTACAAATATTCTAACAGAAAAATTTCGTAAATTATTCGTAATTTAAGATTTTATCAACATAGCAAAATTAAAAATTTTTCATATAAATAGGAATTTTGTGGATTCTTGCATTGGAAATAGTAGCATGAAAACTAAACTACGAAACTGACCCTAATAAAATAAATTAATAGATTAGAATAAGATAAACAAATTGAAGTGAACGGTGGATAGCCTATTAGGCGGGGATTTTATTCTGTCACTTTGTCAAGCGTTTGATCAAATTCATTTCTCTTAATATGCTATAATATGTCTCACACTAGAAATTTATGAGAACATATATATGGTGGGTAACTCAGCGGAGTCCATCTATGCCAACTAGTTTTAAATTGAGATGTACCGTTGAAATTACTATTACCTGGTTTTAATGCCCGATAATTCGATTATGAATATTTTTGAAAGTTTAAAATTATTAGGAGTGTCTTGAAGGAAGGAGGGGGGGAGGAGCAGGCGAAAGGGCAAAAATTTAGAACAACAGTTACAGCGTTTAAAATTGATATAATTAGGTTTTAAGGCCCGATAAATTGATTGCGAATATTTTTGAAAGTGTAAAATTATTAGGAGGGACAGAAAGGGGAGGGGTGAAGGGACAAAAATGTAGAAATGGAGTTAGAGAGTTGACAATTGGCATTATTAGATTTTAAGACCCGAGAAACCGATTGCAGATATTTTCAAAAGTGTAAAATTATTAGGCGAGACGGGAAAGGAATGCGAAGGGGCTGCTGTAGAAATAGTGTTAGAGCGTTTAAAATTGGTATTATTAAGTTTTAAGATCCGACAAATTGAACGGTGTTCAAATTTCGTACGGGTGTTTCGGGTCCGGGGAAAACTACGAACAAACTACGGAACGTCTTTATTCTTTAGAATTTTACAGACTTTCGAATTCCGATACTCAGTTCATATTTTCCATTAAGAATTTTTAACGCTATTCAGATTGGATTTTTGCAAGTTTCCCCAAAAACCACAGGAAAATCAGATAAATCTTATTATAGGAATGCTTATATTATTTTTGTAGCTTCTATTTAACATAGTTTCAAAAATAATATATTACTTTAAAACTTATTTGAATAGAAATTGAAGAGCAGATCTCGCAAATTTGTCACCAGATAGCGCTTTAATATAATAAAATTTCACAATCTCCAATACTAATTATGATTAAATTGCTTATAATATATCATTCCAAAAATATTTTAAAGTACTTTTTATTGCGGACTTTTAAACTGATATAAGCCGTTCAAATTCTGTAACTACGGAAAACCCAAAACGCCTTTATACTTTTAAATTTTGCAGAGTTACAAGTTCCGATACTTGGTTAATATTTCGTACAAAGGATTTTTAACGGTATTTAGTTCGGAATTACACAAGTTTCGAAGAAAACTACGGAAAAACCTAAACGCCTTTATTCTTTTATATTTTGCAGAGTTTCGAATTCGGATACTGTTATATGCCTTATTTTTATAATCTTACGCTAAGCACCATGAATAATCAATAAATTATTACATACTGAAGGGAAGTTCTATAGAGAGCAAAATATATTCAAAAAGTTAAGTTTAAAATTTTCCATAGAACGACTATATCAACAGGAATTATAGTAGCAAGATAATAAAAAATGAGTTATTTCTGAGACATTGATATATGGCATCATACATAAGAAATCTGAACATACTATAACAGAAAATAATAAGATAATAATATTTAGAAGAAGGAGCAGATGCCATCGTGATTTAATAGGTTTTAGTTGGTCGATAATGGCAGGCGTTCGACTTTCCCAAAATCCTCCGAGAGATCAAAGGTCAAATAAAGATAATTACAGAAAAAATTAAGAAAGCAAAAAATTAGTGAAATTTATCAATAAATCATTGAAAAATTAAATAAATAAATAAATAAAACAAAATAACGGAGTAAATATATGACAAAAATGTAGATTTTTATTTTATATTTTTTTAAAGATCATTGTGCCCAAATCCCAAATGCGACCTGATTTTTGGTAAGTTTATCGCATTTAGGAAATTTACGATATTTTAGTAAATAAATAAATATGAAAAGAAAGAAAAAAGAGTTGAACATTATACGCTTAACTCTGAACTTGTGTTTGGGTCATTTCTTTTCAAGAAATTAAAAAATTGTCTTTAATTTATGAAAAAATATACCCGCGTCGCATTTAGGATTTCTTTTTTTTTTTTTTTCGAATTTTAGGTACTATATCCTAAATGCGATGTTCAAACTCTCTAACTGCGATAATGAATTTAACGCACTGGAATTACTTGATGAATGTCATTAACAGTTTACAAAGAAGGTTAAAAACTCAGGGGTCAAAGCAATCAAACAGGAAAATATAGGAATATTTTTCACACAAAAGTAGGAACATAATTTCAAGAGAAGATTGAGAGGTTGAGTAAAAACGAACTTTCTCTAACATTATTTTGTAATCTCGGAATGATTAAATGACTTCGTAAACAAAACACCCTAATTTAATCTCATCTAATTTAACAGATAAAATGAATGTACTGATATATTACTGTTTACTTTTTATATTATTTAGATAAGAACATATTTCCAAATTTACCATCTCTTGCTTGTCTAACTTTCATACCAGTTTATATCATTTAACATGAATCCACATATTATATTCAAAATAATGACACCTCTTTTACATCATAATGCTCAAAAAATCAAAAAGAAAGAAAAATCATGAACCTTCAATTTAACTACATGTTAGTTAACTACATGTAGTGCCTATTTAATGAATTGTGCCCCCCTCCAACTTTCCCATACTTCCACAAAAATAATAATAATAATAATAATAAGTGAAAATTAATATTGAAATGGTAATGGAATTATGAATTCTTTTAATGCCTAGCAGGGAAAGCAGAAAATAAGTAAGAAGAACTTAAACTGAAGTAGCAGAATTTTGGAAATGTAGGAAAATTTTTGTGAAATATAGGGAAAATGTAAAGAATTATAAACTATAGGAAAATATAGGGCATTTTTCATGAATTTTTGAAATATATAAGAAAAATAGGAAATATAGGAATACTTTCAGCCCTGAAAACTGTTATTGACTTCGGTTTGGGTCTGTCTGTTCGTCTGTTGATCCGTCTGTCTATCCGTGCACCAACTCCCATAAATATTCATGGAAATTCTTGAAACTGATATATGTTATTCAAGTTCACTGTAGCATGTTCCTTATTGAAAATGGAGTGTATACTTCTACTTATTTGTACATAGGGGCACCCAAAAGTATTCCATAGCATTGTGTTCTATGCAAATATTTATACTCCTTACACATAGTAGAATATTGAATTTTTCATTTTTTCCTGCGATATGTTAAAAATAATTCATATATACATAAATGAAACAGAAAAAGAATCATTTAAAAGGAAAAAAAACAATTTTAAAAATAGAAGAAACATAATGCCACTAAAAGTTATTAAAAAGCTGTATTTCATTTATAAAGACCACCAAAATTCATTTCCGGTGACTTTTTTTTTCGATTTTAAAATCTACATACCGGAGAGAAAGGGTAGGGGATAGAATAAAGATATACATAAAGAAAAATTTTCTTGGTATTCTAACTATTACTATCAAATATATATTTTTACTTTGAACAGAGAAAATCAATTTTGGTATATAAATTAATTTTTTCCTATACTGTGATTTTAAAAGTTATGAAAAAAAAAAAACTAACATAAAATAGACGATGACAGCGTCAACTGTTAGGCGACTGATTATCAAACGTAATCAGCTTTAGTTTAAATCAAAATTCAGTTAAATTCATCCATTGGTTCTCGATACAACCGACCAAATACAGAATTTTTTATACACACAGAGAGAGAAACACACAGATATTTTCGAAAAATAGTCATATCGATAATCATATCGTGTTCAAAACGTCTTAAGACGTGTAACTATATCAACGGTCGAAATTTTCCACAAATTGAATACGTTCTTCTTATATATAGATAGACACACATACACAAAAAAAAGTGGGGGGGGGGGGGGCACAAATGAATCATACATTTTATTACGTCTTTATTTTCAAAACATAAAAGTTTTACTCTTAAAGTACATTTTATGTTGTTAAAGCTGAAAATTTTCTTTCTTTCTTTTTTTTTTTTTTTTTTCAAGATAATTTTCAAAGGATTTTTTTCAGAACATTCTTTAGAACTTTCCAAAACATGACTCTTTGTGCCGTGTCCTTTTATTTCATTTATAAAGAGATTTCTTATTAAAATTTCTTTAAAAATGCCGATACTGTTATTTACATCGAAAATATATAAGAACAGAGAATCGATAACTGAAATTGTTTACATAGATAATTACATGTAAACAATTTAATATACGTATTAAGAGTATTTCAGTAAACTTAGATATTAAAGATTTTTATTACTTTTTCCAATATATTTATTAATTTCATAAATTGACAATCTAAATCATCTTGTAGAAATGACCGTATTTACTTGTTTGCTGAAGTAATATTAATAATGAGATCTGGGCTTCTAAAACAGCAGTTTTTAACCTATTAATTATCATTTTTGACAACTCCTTCCCCTTCTCGGCCTCATCAGTGGTCAAGCAGTTCTGAGAACAAAGCTAGTAGACGAGAAGCACCGCGTTTCCCAGGTCGCACTCGTCGACCTGGCCGTTCGGAGTTTTCTGTGGCTTTCTCCGAAACTAGTGTAAATACGGGTTAGGACTCCTTAGGAAGATTCTCATGGAGCGCGTTCCACCTATAGGCCTAGAACCAAGTGTAGTCAATTGACCTTAACTCCTTCAACGAACAAACAAATTCCTCTTCTCTTTTCGTGTGTAAAATTGAATACTGATATTAATCGGACTCAAACAGTGGGTAATAAATAAATAAATAAATAATGGACAAACATATACAGAAAAATTTAAATTAAAGAGAAATATTTAATTAAATGTCTGTATTTTTAATAGCATTAAAAGTTTGCTTCTTTTTAAATATTAGTATCTTTCGCCTTACTAACCCATTTAAAAGAAACTTTCAGCATGAAATTTTTGTGCTATGGGCTGAACTGAATGAACAAAAGCTTTTCTGTCGGTATCACTTTTCTTGAGAATAGAATTCCCGAAAGTTGCACCCATACTCCAAACCGCCTTGACCGTGAACAATAGCTTTTCTGCCTCAACCTATCTTTAGTCTATAAAGGACAGGTCGTTTAGCTTTTCTCTTGCCAAATGGGAATTGTATGAAGTACAGTAGATCCTGCTGGTAACCCATCAGTAAAGAAAGAGAGAGAAGAAGAAATAAATAAATAAAATAAATAAAAAACGATGTACTGTAAAATTCAAATATATGATCAAACTAATTTTCGCGTTTGAAATTTCGACCTGTTGGAAGTTTGAAGCATCCAGGCAAACATATATTTTCGCCCCCGTGAAAAAATAAAAATAAAATAAAATAAAGAAAAAAATAAAGAAAAAGCTATGGTGACCGCCCCCGCCGACCCAGTTAAGCAGACACCTATGCCAGAATTAAATCAAAAGACGTGATTTTAATATTTTGTGCAAGTTTTGCTTAAAACTTTAAACTCATTTTTCTTCGAATTCTTTTTTATAAGTTCTAATATGTTTAATTCCTAAAATTTTTCATTTTTATCTAAGATTGTTTTGAAAGAAATTTAAGGAAATATAATTCTTATTAAGAAAATTAAGCATAACATAAAACAGCATATTATTAACTTAAAAATATTTATTTATTCATTTATTTATTTAAGATATATTAATTTTTAAGCATGGCTATATTTCTATTAAATTTTAAAATAAATAATTTTGTCATATTGAGTGAAATGTATGAAATATTACGCTGCACGTGAAAATAATAATAATAGAAAATTGAACAATAAATGAAAAAAATAAATTTTCGTCTTCAGGGCCATCTTATTCATAAAATTCTGCAATTAAGTAAGTAAAATTACTATTTTCATTTTTGTTTCGAGTGTCAGTATTATAAAGTCGAGTAGAATAACACAATTCTTTTGCAATCAAAGATGGAGAATTTTCGGAAAATTTACTTTTTAAGAACTTTTTTCTTTTCTTTCTTTTTTTTTTTTTTTTTTTTTTTTTTTTTTGGTTTATATTGTAGTTAATGCAACACACACGGTTATTACAATGACATAGCTGCAAAGTTTACTGAAAATAATTTCTATTGCAGTATTTTGCATCAAATATACAGAAATGCTTGAAAAATTATATCAATAATTACACTTTTAATCAATATCGATATCTACACTAATAAAAATTTCAAAAGAAAAACTACTGATAATCATTTGTCTTTAGTTATTTATCGACAATTACAGAGAAAGTAAATGGAGATATTAAAAAATCTATTTTATATAAATTTTAATGACTATAATTAATTATTGAGGAGACTATGTTTGTAACTAAGAATGCTTTTTTTTTTTTTTTTTTTTTTTTTTTTTTTTGGAGAAGTTAAATAAACAAAATAAATAAAAATTGATAATTTCGATTACTTACTTTTAACTAAGAATTATTGTAAATTTACAGAGAACATGGATAAATATTTTAGTGAATTTAAATAAAACGTTAT
Organism: Salticus scenicus; assembly: GCA_963930645.1. Classification (NCBI taxonomy): domain Eukaryota; kingdom Metazoa; phylum Arthropoda; class Arachnida; order Araneae; family Salticidae; genus Salticus; species Salticus scenicus. Next base: position 144,774,417 of record OZ005659.1, read on the forward strand.
TACAGTATACACATTAAGTAACCCCAGCAAGATAAGTGCCACAACTCAAAAATGTAGTATAAAAAAAAAAGAAAAAAGAAAAGAAAAGAAATCATCTTAAAGGTAACAATAAAAACATTGACTAATCTACAACAAAACGGATATAACAGCTTCTCAGGTCGATAAATTGCGAAAAAGAGTAGAGAGGTGATGCTTTACGTGCACGTAGGGGTACTTCATATACATTTTTCAATACTGGAGTAATTTTTACTTAAATTTAACCAGCTCCGGATATGTTGTCAGGACAATAAAAATGTCGGTCGAGTTCGTAGATGAGGCATCCAGCTCAAAGGGGGTGTAAATGGTGGGGGATGGGAATTTTCATTTGCCCATAATTTCTTTAATATTGAAAATAGGAAAATACTTCAAGTCAGGCGAATTACCGCCTTATCGTAAAGAACAACTTTTGTATTTAAACTTTTTCAATAACTTCAATTGCTTAAAAGTTACAAGTTAAAAAGTGATTTTTCGACAATTGTGATGAAGCCGACTTTTTCTATAGCTTTAATTTCTTAAATTTATTACCTGATGCTTACGTCACGTGCAAACGATAATAAAAAAGATCACTGCAAATATAAAAACCATGGTAACAGCTTTAATTAATTATTTAAAAATATAAAATTGAAATAATACGTTAGTCTTGGTAAAAATATCGTTTGTGGGGAATAGTTTAGAACGCCGGTTTACGCAAGAATTTAAAATTTACGATTGAAATTGAGAGTAATACGTTACAGCTTCCTTTGATTTTTTATCTTGTGGAAACAAGATATTGGTCTGTGAACAGATATGAGGTTTTTGCGTGGGAAGAAAATATAATGACGTCAAAACTACCATTTTTCATCGCCGAGCTCGCGAAATTTTGTCATCAAATAACGAATTTCGTCACCAAGTCAAAAATTTCGTCAACAACTATCAAATTTTCACAAATTTCAATCCTAAGTCGCAAGTTTTGTCACCAAATTGTATATCTTTATGTCTTCTATTTGTTGAATGATTATGAACTTGGATTTTTAAAAAACTGAATCATTTACTGATCAATAAATCTAGACTGAAATTTTTAGTAGAATGAATAGTACTAGTTGATAATTACATTTCTTAAAAACAGAATACCGACGTAAATAATGCAATGTGTGGGAACAAAGCCGTTGGCTAAGTATGTATTAATGCATATGAAATAATTCTTTACTTTTGAAACATTAACGTAAAGGAATCTACCTTTGCCTTTAAGCTTGCCGAAAAGGGATTTTTTTTTTTTTTTTCTTTTTAGATCACAGACAGAGGAACTATAACCAAAATAAAGAAAATTAAGGCTTTTATTATATTATGATTTTTTAAAGCTGAGATCAGTTAAAAACTGACTAATTTTCTTGCATATTTTTTCATTAATTTTCACTTGCATGTGAAGTTTTTCATGAATTGTTATTCCCGAACAAGAAAATTGAAGAGTAGTTTTCGCCTTTCTATAAAGTTCGATTTTTTTTTTCTATGAATGTTTTTAACTGGTTTTCTGGAAGTGCTTTATTATAGAAAAGTTGTCTTATTTTCCCAAAATGACAATGTAATTACATTTAAAATTCAATAAATGAAAAGATATTTTATACGAATAGATATTTAAAAAATTACTTACGAGTATTATAAAGTTAATATCTGTGACAATGTTTATATATTCTTTATTTCAGCGACTTTATTTCTTGAAAATTTGATGAAATTACTTTTGAAGAATGAGGCAAAGCCAAAGAAAATTTAAGGCTTATTATTAAAATTTTAAACCTAAGATCAATTGATATTGTCTAATTTCTAAGACATTCTTGCATTCATTTTCAATCTTAAGTAAATTAAAATTTTCAAGTACTGTCTCCGATCAAGAAAATCGAATAGTATTTTTTGCTTTTCTATAAATTGCGGATATTTAATTTTTATTCACTAGACGTTTTGATTGTTTTCTTTTTTTTTTTTTTAAGGTAGAGGGGGGGGGGGCGGTAGCCCAGTCAGTAGAGCGCCGGGCTCCTGATTGGATGATTGCGGGCTTGATTCTCGAGTAGACCAAAGACTGTTGTGAACACTAATGGTGACTAGTGCATGTAAAATCTGTCATGTCAATGTCCTCCATGTTCCCATCAAAATTATACCTCTGAGAGTCATCGAAGCGGGAGAGCCATCCCTTCCGTGGAGGATCAAAATTATGATGGCATGTCTCCGGACCACCTCTCGAGGCGAGTCCCAGACCATCACCAATTGCCCATTGCGCAACCCTAGTGCGACGTAAAACCCAACCAACAATCGACAAATTAAAAGAGATTTTATAAAAATAATTGTTTAAAAAATTAAATACTCCTATAAAGTTGCATACCCACATTCATTTTCGCTTGTAAGTGTATGAAACTCTTCATTTGTTCTTAATCCCCAACAAGAAAATCCAACGGTGTTTTTTTTTTTTTTTTTTTTTTTAAATAAAGTACGGAATGATTATAATTTTTTTAAGTGGATGTTTTTTAACCGGTTTTCTGGTAGTGATAGTCAGATAGTGCTTTCTTATGGAAAAGTTGTAATATTAACCCAAATTACTATAAAGTATTCATTCCCTTTCAACACTTCCTTTCCTGCGCGTGTACACTTTTTTGTTGTAATATATAATTTGTAAAATGTTTTGCAAAGATTAGTTGGAATTATTATGTACGAAGGCTCAAGTCTCAAATCCTTTAAATTATAAATTCACAAAACATGATATGTATGATGATCGCTTATAGCTGCTCTGTTTCAATTGTTGTATTATTGTGAACAGACCAGTAATTGAGCAATTAATGGAAATTTCTTAAAGTTTTATCATTGTCTAATATAATCATTGATAAAATTTTTGAATATTTAACAACTGGAAATAAATTCTTTGTTATTTTCTCTACAATTATGTTATATAGAATAATAGTTTTAAAGTGGGATTAGATTGGATTTTGGGAATAAGGCCGATTGACTGCTGTAGGTCCTAGGCTTGAGGGGGAGTGCCCTCCGTGACGGTCTTTCTAAGGGGTCCTAGACTAGCCCATATTTAAAAGTTTTGGAGAAAACCACGGAAACACCGAACAGCTAGGGCGACGAGCGCGATCTGGGATCGAACCCGGCACTTCAGGTCTACCAGCTTTGAGCGCAGAATCACTCGGCCACCGGTGGGCCGTTTTAAAATGCGATTTTGCTAGTAGTTGACCCATTACCTCCCCCCTCCCCTGAAATGTGCAAATTTGTTTAAAATTTTCAATCTATACTATATTCTAAAGAATTAACATTGTGTACTATAATTTGAACCTCCTCCCAAAAAATTAACTACCAACAGCCTTAGATAGGAGGCGGAGTATATCAAGTGCATGTTTTTGTAGCAATTAGTCAAATTTGTAAATTTTAATTGGAGGGGGATTTAATTTAATAAATTCTAATAATTCAACTTTTAACCACATCTGAAAAATTATCATTGTATTTTGTTGCGAAATAATTTAGTTTTTATTTCTTCGGCTGATCGCATCAGGGATTTTGTATGGTTGTAGTGTAGTATTATAGGAGGTGTTTTATCAATGAGGATGATCACTGTACTTCCCGGTAAGTTAAGTTTTTTTTATGCCTATTTATTAAAGATATTTGAATTCATTTGTTTATCATAATCGCCTTGTGTTTTATTGATTTTTGAAATTATTATTATTATTATTATTATTATTATTATTTGTAAAAATTCGATTTCTTCCTTTCCTCCTTAAACACAACACGATAATTTAACATGAAGTATTTCTCAACAGAGGAACCAATTTATTCGTCTAATATCACTATAGTCAAATTCATCGTTAGGTGTTCCTTCATAAACATGCTTTTTTTTTTTCTTTGTCTTTTATTTTGGATCAAATTTAGGATTAAGGCTCTTTGGATTAATTAGGGTAAATTAGGACTAAGGTTTAGTTAAAGTCAAAGTCATTGAAAGCTCATGTTAACTTACGGAGAAATTTGTCCCATTATTATTCATTACATATTATACATTTTTAGTTCCCCATCATACTAGGTACGGTAATCGTGAAAATTTTCGACCTCCGTTTTTTGACTTTTTTACACGTTTTCAGGTGAGGATTCCGAAAATGACAAAACTTGTATGGTGTCCGTCTGTAGGGTGTCTGTTAGTTTGTTAGTCCGTTAGTGTGTTAGTATGTTAGTCTGTGTACACTACACAGTATCTCAAAAAAAAAAAAAAAAAAAAAAAAAAATATTTGCATAGAAGTCAGATCAGTTTTAAAATATTATTTATAATATTTTCGTCGTAATGATGTCACACTACTTTTGAAATATTATTTAAGATACTCGCATGAATATCATTGACTATGAATTTCCCAATATAAAAATTTCGTAAGTTATTGGAAATTTTCGAATTTCTTAACATGGCAGAACACGGTAAAATTTCACGTAAACGTCAATCTTGAGTGATATTTTTATCGTAAAGATCTCAGACCACTTTTTAAATATTATTTAGGACACTGGCATAAATAATAATGACTATGAATTTTCTAATATAAACATTTCGTAAGTTATTGGAAATTTACGAATTTCTTAACATGGCAGAATAGGGCAAAATTTCACATAAACGTCAATCTTGAGTGATACTTTCATCGCAAAGATATCAGACCCCTTTTTAAATATTATTTAGGATACTGGTATAAATATCATAGATTACGATTTTCCCAACTTAAAAAAATCGTAAGTTATTTGGAATTTACGATTTGCATAAATGGCAGAATAGGGCAGAATTGAGCATAAACGTCCATTTTGAGGATCATAAATATATCAGACAACTTCAGAATAACATTTAAGATCAGGGCCCGACTTAGACTACCTGCAGCCCCGGGGCAAGCCTATTCTGGGGGGCCCCCTTGCAGTGGCATAAGAGGTCTTTAGGTTGCAGAATTTCTGTATTCGCATGTAGGGGGGCCCCTTCCAGAAGGGGGGCCCAGGGCATTTGCCCCGTATGCCCTGCCGTAAGTCGGGGCCTGTTTAAGATACTTGTTTGAACATGATTGACTACAAATATTATAATAGGAAAGTTTCGTATGTTATTCATAATTTAAGATTTTATCAACATAGCAAAATTGAAAAATTTCCATATAAATATGCATTTTGAGGAGTGTTGCATTGGAAATAGTAGCATGAATATAAAATATGAAACTGACTTTCATGGTGTTTGAATGACCTTGATAAAACCTTTCAGAAGTTTTAGTAGAAACCCCGGAAATTTTCGTAGCCTGTTTTCTAAGAAGCGTTATCGGAATCATTATCTCGCCGTTTTCCGCTAATTTCTCTTAGAATTTTAAGAAACTTTATTCAAACTCATCTTAGTACAATACCTACAAACTTTATTTCCTCTTGAACAAGTCACATGAAAAATGTGTACTGATATTTTGAATCAAATTTTATATACTGATATTCAATTCAAATTTAAGGTGAAAATTAAAGACCGAAAATAAAAGTGAAATCAATAAACAAAAATGCACCAGAGATAAAATTTTGCGAAATACTCCTCTCAGACGTAGCGATCACCCCTCTTGAAAATAGACTCAACTTCTTTTTCTTTCTTTCTTTCTTTTTTTTTTTTTTTTGTCTCAAATTGAAGAACGAATAGTATAAGAGTTTATAGTTCATTTCTTAATTTACTTTTTAAATTTACTTATTTCTGTACTTTGTTAAAATTTTTATTTTTATTTTTTCCCCCCTAAATTAAATAAAATTAGTATCGCCCAGTAATCGAATCTCGACCACCTTTTTTGAGTAAGCACAGCGCCGTGTTAATTCACCCACACTTTCACCGGCCCCGACATGATCGTAAGTTTCAGGCTTTATCAATACACAGCAGAATGAATGCCTCGCCTAGGTGAATCTGACCTGTTTCTACAATTCTTCTCCATTCTGTTTTTCCAAACTTCACAATTTGATCGCTCCAACGACACAGGTCCACCTTCCTCGGTCTTTTCTTATCTTTCAGAATACAAAATACGACTTTGGTGTCTGCCTATCATTATTTCTTCTCGCAAGGTGACTCCATTTTAAATTCTTAACTCCAGAAATAACATGATTAACTTTGGTTTGCTTAATTATCCAAGTGTTTGGCTTTCTGTCTCTTCAGGTGAATCCTAACATGTTTCACTACATGCATCTCTGAGTTGTTTGATGTTTTTGTATTGTTTTATATGTTAATGTCCAAGTTTCTGAAAGCATAAGTTAAAACAGGCGAAATGCACTGATCAAAAACTTTTCTTTTCAAAGAAATTGGGAGATCGCTTTTGAATATAGCGCTATTTCTTCAGAATGCTCTCCACGCAAGTTTAACTCGGCTGTTAATTTCTTTCATGGTGCCCTCTATTCATCGGAAGGACTTGTCTCAGATATGTAGAACAGCATACCGTTTTTAACTTATCCATATCAATAGTGATTCATATTAATCCATACCTTCAGTGAAGAAACAAAGGAATTTGCCATAATTTTTGTCTTACTGAGGCACTGTGGGTCATTTTCAATCCACCGAGTTTGCTTTCTTTGTTTAATTCCTGAAGCATTTCTTACAAATCCTCAGATGACGAGGTAAGCAGTATACTTCTCGTAAACTCTCGTCTTCTCGTAAACTAAGGTCGAGTGAATCTACTCTCAAAAGCTGATAGACGTGAGGTGCCGGGTTCGATCTTAGATTGCTCTCGTTGGTCTAACCATTCGGCATTTTCTGTGCTCTTCTCCAAACCTGGCGCAAATGCGGGTGAGGATCATTTAAAAAAACCTGCTGGAGGGCATTTACATCCTTAGGCCCAGACACCTATGCCTATAATATTCAACTGGCCTTAATCCCCAACGCCAACACCTCATAAACGAAATTTTGCTAACACACCATACCCACGATCAGAGAAGTAGTCATTTTCCAAAAATGGGTGTATTATGTTTAGAATATCTCAAAAAGTATAAATTCATCGAAACTCGGAATTCATTGAAAACTTTCAGGAAGCAATATTTTCTTCTACAACATATTATTTACACTGTTAAAAAAATGCAGAAAAAATACAGAAATTCTCTGTAATTTCAGAAAAAAGTCGTAAAATACGTTTTGTCTACGTAATTTTTCCGTAATTTACGCCTTTTTTTCTGAAATTACAGAGAATTTCTGTATTTTTTCTGCATTTTTTTAACAGTGTAGCTTATTCAATAACGACTTATTGGCGTTTAGTGTATGAGCCAAAACCACAAGTAACTGTTCTAAATGAAATGCGGGTTTTATGAAATTTGGGGACAAGAACTAAATACAGAAAATCTTGACTGTTTTGTTTTAATTTTAATTTCTTATAAAATGCCTTTAATTTATTACTGATTTTTTTTTTTTTTTTTTGTTTAAGGAGAATAAAATTCTCCTTAACATAGCTATCATAAAGTCTTTGAGCATAATGTTTTTTACATATGATTGCAAAATTTCTGTTAGATTTGTCGATATATAAAATTATAAATTTAGCTTGTCATTTTTTAATTGAAGTTTTTAAATCTGCATAAATATTATTTTTGAAATCCCATCATAATTTTTTATATAAATATCTTTCAAATCTCTCTGTATATGATACCTCCACTAGTTGAATACTCAATAGGTAATCTGTATCTAAAAGCCATTTTCGATATGAAAAAATCGGTATTTTTTGTAAATTCTTTCATGAACTATCTTTCTAGACAAGATTCCTTTTAATCTGTACTTTGTACCGTATTTCATTTATTTCTGCAGAAAAGTATTCGGAACTATATCCAAATCTCTATTAAGAAGATATCCATAATCTTCATAAACGTATCTGAGATATTTAGTTTCTTGACAATAGCATACGCTTTTTTCTGTGCCTCCTCTGAAATTCTTTGCGAAATTATTGTAATTATATGTCGTTTTACTTATGTATTTATCATATTTAAAAGCCTTAACTATATATATATATATATATATATATATATTTTTTTTTAAGAGGCAAAATATTGTTGTATTTATTTATTATAGTGTTAAAGTTAACTTTTTCATAATGTTGACCAACATAATCCAACGCTAAGTAAATTATATTGTTTGATTTTATTTCTCTCTTTTTTTTTTAATAGTTCATTAAAAATTGTTTTCTCATTCTATATTTTAATAAATTTAAACTCATGTCAACTGCTATAGTTCCGATATTTTCACTAGAATTCAACCCATGATATAAATCTATCAATTGTGTTTTTCTTACATAGAAAATTATGTTCTTAATTAAAATTTTATCGCTATATTTATCTCTATCGATTAAATTAATGATCTTTTAGAAATTCTTTACTTATTTCTAACTTTAAAATGTTGAACGTTAGATATAGATTCACAGTTCTTCCAGTGGTTTAACTTATCATAAATTGAATCGCAGATGTCCATCCTTCTAGATTCATTGAAATCACCCCCCCCCCCCCTCTTTTGCAAAATGTCCAATTTCCAGATGTTGGTCTTCCTTATTTAGTTCATTAAATATAATATTAATTCCGTAGGAAATCTCACCTATATATACTATATTAATATGATTTCTTTCACGGTGAAAATATTTTGAAATATAATAATCAGCAGGCGTAAATATTGAACTAAAATAAAAAAAAAAATAATTACAAGATAAAAAGAACTTTTTATAAACCATGTATTTAAATTTTCTGTTGAATCATATAAACGTTAACGAAGTCAGCGGGGATCCGAAATAATTGACTAAAAGTATTAAAAAAATGCATTGTCACCGTGTTCTGAGCTATTCTGAAAATTTCAAATGTCTTGCTAATCGGGAAGTTATATGATTGTTAAATCATAAAAACGCTACCGAAGGCAGTGCGGACCCGAAACAATTGACTAAAAGTATTATGAAATATGCCTTGTCACCGTGTCCTGAGCTATTCTGAAAGTTCCAAATGTCTAGTTAGTCGGAAAGTTATATGATTGTTAAATCATATAAACGCTACCGAAGGCAACAGGGACCCGAAACAACTGGCTAAAAATATTTAAAATGTGCATTGCCATCGTGTTCTAATTTATTCTAAAAGTTTCAAATGTCTAGCTAGTCGTGAAGTTATATGATTGTTGAATCATATAAACGCTACCGAAGGCAGCGGGGTTGTCGTTGTAGGATTCTTTAAGGCCGATTGACTCCTTATGTGGCCTAGGCCTATGGGGGGAATGCCTTCCGTGGAAGGTCTTTCTAAGAGGTCCTAGCCCGTAGGACCCCTTAGATCCTACGGGCTAGGGCCCCTAAGAAAGATCCCCACGGTGGAAGGCAACGGGGACCCAAAAACATTGGCTAAAAGTATTTAAAAATATGCATTGTGTTCTTTTACTGAGCTTTTTTAAAAGTTTCAAATTTCTAGCTAGTCGGGAAGTTATGTGATTGTTGAATCATATAAACGCTACTGAAGGTAGCGGGGACCCAAAACAATTGTCTAAAACAATTAAAAAAAAAAAAAAAAATGCATTGCCACGATGTTCTCAGCTATTCTGAAAGTTTCAAATGTCTAGCTAATCGGGAAGTTAATTAAAACTCGATTGCAAGATTTGTACTGGACTAACAAATAAGAATCGATGTTAATAAAAACGTAATAATTGTATATTTATCAAATAGTAATTGTATAACGAAGAATAAAATCAAAAGCGAATGTCACGAATAATAATAATAATTTTAAATTGTAACAAATATTTTGCTTTGAAAGACCATATGATTCTTCAACAAGTGATAAAAAAGAAGGTCTGCTATCACACTGTAATTATGCTTTATTTTATTATTATTATTATTATTATTATTATTATTGGGTGGAAAACGGCGCCTAATTATTTTGACTGAAAAGTATTTTTATTATTAATAAGAGTAGGTTTCTAATTTATATTGTTGTTGTATAAAGTTCGTATCATTTAATAGAAAATATTATATTTCAGTCCAGAGTACCTGCATTAAAAATTACAATTTACATAAAAGATAAAACAGTTATGTTTAGTTTAACTCGATGTTTTAAACTCCAGTCCATTAATCAAATGAAAATTTTGCCATGCAATGATTTCAGTGTGTTTACGCATTATACTATAACCAACAAAAGGTCTTACTTAAAAATATAACAATATATATATATATATATATAAATACATAAAAAAAAAAAAAAAAAAAAAAGCGAATAGGATTTGTTGGATTAAAAAATTATTATTATTATTATTTCAATTTAAAACATTTTTCACTTCACTGCACTTTTATCCAGCAGAAATAATTCTTTCGATTTGAATAAAAGTTTTAATTTAAATTCTGGAATATTTTTAAAAGAGAGAGAGAGGAACTCTTCAATTAAGATATATTCTGTTTATTAAATAAGTTTCTCTGTTGAAAAAAATAGAACGATAATTTATGAAGATAGTGATTTACAAAAATATTTGTAATATTAGAAGTAATTTGTAAGAATTACAAGAATTACTCAAATCGGAAACATAATCTATAGCAATTTTATGAAAGACACACATTTTCAAAAAAAATCACAGCAAGAGACTTAGCAGCTTTGAAGATATCCACAAAAATTCCTAACCCTCTTCTACATACAAAGGGGTGTGTCATTTGACAGTTTACAAATTACATACGACACATGTTTTCAGCTTCTACAATACGAATACACAGGGGAATTTCTCACTTCTCTATAGACTCTTATTAGCGCCTGAAGCTTTCTTACCAAACGAAATCCCTACATATATATCCCTACATACCATAAATCCGTGTGAAGAAAAGAGGATAATAGATAATTGCGTTTTAGAAATAGCAGCGCCATCTATGTCACACACTTCACACACACATCCGTACATTATAAACAAACCGAGGACCACCAAAAAAATATATGAGGATCTTTGTATGGCATAGTAGATTACGAATATGGGTCGATTTCGTTCCGAGGTCCGGCAAAACGGTCCTCGCAACGAAATTGGTCCTCGCAGTGTTGGTGTGTAAACGGACAGTGGTCCTCGCATGGTAGGGTAAACGAACGCACACACACACATATATATATATATATATATATATTTATATATATATATATATATATATATATCATAGGATCTGAGATATAATTCAGTTGTAAGGCAGCGGTGTCACTTTTCTTCTGAAAGGAATGCACGTCAAAACTGCATGATTTTACATATTACTGAACTTATATCTCAAGTTTGGTACATTTACATATTATAGAATTTGAGATATTGCTTTTTCCTAAACGGATATAAATTGCAGCACAGGAGTGCCACTTACTTGTCGATATGAAACCAAAAATTTAGCAACGTAATTTTACATAATATATATTTGATATATTAAGTTTGGGCCATTTATATTTTACAAAAGTTGAGATATAGCCTTTAATTAAATAGGGGAAAGCACAGCATAGCAGAAATATCTATTGTGTTATATATTTCAAAATTAGTATTAATTTAAGTAAAAGTATAATCAAATATCAATCTTCAATAAAATTCGTCCAATAGTTAGTTCTTTAGATACAAAATTTTGCTAACACATCATATACATACACGGATACAGATAGCCATTTTCTTTAAATGGACAGATCATGTTTAGAACATTTGAAATCGTGTGAATTCATCGAAAATAAAAGAAAGTATTAAAGAAACATTTTAATGCCTTCTTGGCATCATAAGAGATTTTTTTTCTGCTGCGCATATTAACTATACCTTTCGAACGATACCGCTTCAAGCCCCTCCTCATATTATCAATATGCTAAGAACGTGAGACAATTTTTGCAATATTTCCTTCCGAAATAAAGCCACTATGAATATATACCGCAAATGGACACGAAACAAACTTATAAGATCAAATCAATCTTCAAATCAATCTAAGGAATCTTCAAATATACGAGGTATATTCTAAAAGTATCGAACCTATAGTTGACAAAATTACGTTTACTGATTTTGAAATGCGAAACACTTCTCCCCTTCAAAGTATCCTCCTTGATAACGCACACACTCTCCCAGCGTTTCCATCATTATTGGAAACACTTCGGGAACGCAGTTTGTAGAACGGTGAGCAACCATGTCATCGCATTTCACATGATGTCTTTTCTTGACTCAAACTGTGTCCCTCTCTCTCTTTCAGCGGAAATTTCAGCTTGGGAAATAGCCAAAAGTCATATGAAGCGCTGTCGGGTGAGTAGGGAGCCTGATGAACCAGAAAAATGTTGTGTTTGATGATGAAAATATGAATAAGATGCAGTATATGGGCAGCAAATGTCCTATGACTGCTCACTATACACCTTCATTTGTTGGCCGACTGCCAACGCCTGACGCTTTTTGCGGGAGGAAAAATATTCACGAATGCGCATGCGCGTTATCTTTATATCTACACTGAAGAAAGTCTCCCACGTTTCATTAGCTTACGCGGAAAAAAATAAGATTCTATATTTTTTGAACACCCCTCGTATATTTACAAAAAATAACTTCCTGCCTCACCTGGAAGGAAAACGATATACGTGTAAAAAAAAGAGAGGGAAAATGTGATTTGTTCCTCCGCAATAAAGCCATTATCCCTTTTATCATAACGGGTAACTTTCAACATTTGAGCTACAACAGGTAAACAGTCTTTAGACGTAAGGAAGTTTTCAAATATCTATTCTATGCCAATTAAATATTTTGCAGACTACAGAAGATTTTATTTTCTATTTCTCTTGCAACGGGAAAGGAACAATTTATTATAGTTCGAGAAAGGAATTGTTACAACAAAAAAAAGTACAATGCGTTTCACATAGACAAATATCTACGCTATTTAAGAAATCTTAAACAGTAATATGCAATTTTATGAAGCTTTAAAATGTTTAAAGGTATAAGAAAAGGTTGGTTGGTTGATTTGGTTTTACGTCGCACTAGTGCTGCGAAGAGGGGTAATTGGCGACGGTCTGGGACTCACCCCTAGAGATGATCCGGAGACATGCCCTCAAAATTTTGATACTCTACGGAAGGCTGGCTCTCCCGCTTCGGTGTCCCCCAGAGTTATAATTTTTGATGGGAACATGGAAGACCTTGCAGCCACGACAGATTTTATGTGCAAAAGCCACCATTAGTGTACACGACGGTCTTTGGTCGGCTCGAGTACCGAACACGTAATCTTCCAATTACGAGGCCGGCGCTTTACCTACTGGGCTAACGCGGCTCGGTATAAGAAAAAGAGAGTTACATTTAGGAAAATGACTTCATTAGCAGGAAATTTATGTTGTGTGTCGTCTTTTATGAAATGGTTTTCCCTCGTACAATCGGTCATAGAGGATCCTTATCCCTGTGACAAAATCAACCACACCACGGATTGTAAAACGTAAAAGCAACTAGCAATGTAAAAAATCTGGAGTGACTCCACTCGACTTTCCGAACATTGAGTAATTAACAGTTTTGTAGATAAAGTAAAGAAAGAGGAGTTGATAAACAAACAAAAGAGAGAAAATCATAATAGAGTGTTTGAGTACTTTTCTCCATATATTACACGATGTTGTATTTAACGCTACTGAACTTTGAGCCATAGATCATGATGATAAAGAATTTTTCGTTGTGTCCCTGTAAAAACCTATAAATGCTTATATTTAGCTTATATTATGCTTCACCAAAATGCTTATATTTAGTGCAACAGCGATTTCTAATATTCATTTAAATTTTCATCTCAATTGAATAAGGCGTTTAGATGCTATCGCACTTTTAAAAATTTGGTCCCATAGGTCATAATGATAAAGAATTTTTCTTTGTGTCCTTGTAAAAAAACTGTAAGTGCTAAATTCACCAAAATCTATACCGTTGGAGTACCTGTGACTAATAACATGTGTACAATTTTTTTGCTCATATTAATAAAGCGTTTAGACGCTATCGCACTTTTAAAAATTTGGCCCCATAGGCCATACTGATAAAGAATTTTTCTTTGTGCTCCAGTAAAAAAAAAAAAACTGTAAGTGCAAAATTCACCAAAATCTATACAGTTCGTGCAACTGTGGCTTATAACACGTGTACACATTTTTTGCTCAGATTAATAAAGCGTTTAGACGCTATAGCACTTTTAAAAATTTGGCCCCATAGGCCATATTGATAAAGAATTATTCCTGGTGTCCCTGTAAAAAAACTATAAGTGCTAGATTCACCAAAATCTATAGAGTTCGTACTATGGTGACTTTCAATATACGTACCAACTTTCAGCTTATTCGAACAAAGCGTTTAGACGCTAGCGTGTTCACTCACAGACATACACACACTCATACATACACACATACATACACACATACACACGCACATACATACATCATCGTAAAAATAGTGGAAACGAACTCAGGGGGCCTCGAAACGTATAGAAACATCAAAATCTCCAATTCGGATTTTTAACATGATTACAATACTTTCCTCACTATAGTGTTCGGAAAGTAAAAAGGAAACAACAGTCCATGTTGAAAGCTACCCACAAACGTAAAAGACTCGATTGGGCCAAACGTCAAACCTGGAAGGACCACTGCCATCATGTTAAGTTAAAAAAAAAAATAATAATAATAATTTAGATGCCCCAATAGTCTTCCGATCTTTTGGTATGACATGAGAAAGGAAGAGGAAATTTGAAAAAGACAGCAATGTGGAGGCTCATTAATGGTACAAGTATAAGGAGGTTTTAGCTATGGTGGTAAACTTAACCTGGCCTATTCTCCCAGTCCACATGAAAGCTACCAATTACTAATAAATTCTAAAACCCTGTTTACTGCCATTTGCAGAGAGAATCAATGGCCCAAGTTGGATTTTACTAGTAGGTCAATGATTCCTTTAACGTTGTAAAAAAAAGTTTTTTGGATAATGATGTGCACGTCATGGAATGCCCTTCCTGTGCACTAATCTAAATCCATAAGAAAATATGTGGGATATTTTGAATAGGACAAAGAGAGAAAGTTTCAATCTGTAGCAGAATTAAAAGTTTGTATCATATAAATCTGAGATATTATTGTTACTACTTTCCCACAAAGGTTGATAAATGGTATGCCAAGTACACTGACCTCTGTTGCTTTTTACATCCTTTTCAAAACGAAACGTGCTATAGTGAAGTGACTAATAAATATCAGTTTGAAGAAAATCTAATAAAGTTTACGGTGTATAGATTGCGGACAAACAGATGGACAAATGAACAGACAGAAAAACAGACGAACAGATAAATGAAGTGATGCGCATTTAAAACATTGTTGGAATGTGTTAAAAAGTAAATAAATAAACCATGACATTTTATTTTTGAAAACCATTGGATTAAACAAAACTTAGAAAGGTAAATTGAAATTGATTTTTTTTCCCTTTTTTATCATTTCAAAAACAAAATCAGATTTTTTTTTTTTTTTCATAAAACATCATATTTGAACACTTACCAAATAACAACTTATTTCAAATTTATCTATTAATAAAAATTTTTGAAACAATTTTTCATACATTACCATAATTTATTTTGTTCAACATATAAACATTTAATACTGTGCAACATATAATAATTAAAGAATGCCATGGATAGTTTTTTTTCAGCCGCACAAAATTTTCATAAATATTATAAATTTCATTAGACTACAAGTTTCCATTCGAAAAAAAAAGAAAAAATGAAAAAAGAAAAGAAAGAAAAGAAAAGAAAATCATAACTTTCAGTTACTGCAAACACAAAATTTCAAAATTTACCGATGGAAAAATTTTAGTAATATACACATATATCTATATATATATATATATATATTGAGGCCAAAGTAATATTATATTCAACCTAAACAAAAATTAATGAAATTCACTGTATATAGGTAATTTATTTAAGCAAAAAGCGATAATATTTTGTTTACTGCAATAAATAACACTTATCTTTAGCAAAAGAGATAATTTTATTTTCGATATCCCTTAATTAATCATAAATATCAGTTAATAACTTATTACATTAAAACAAATCGAATCTCTGATACTTCTTCATTTTTGTCATCATTTATCTTAGTTTAAAGGGAAAGTTACTAATCCTAAATATTTTAAGACGTGTGATTTAATGAAGTAATTATATGCACCAAATAAAATATCAATGCACCCGGGAATCGCTTTTCGAACATATGTTAATTATGAATTAATAAAGAGTTATTGAACTGAATTTTATAACTTTTTTTTTTTTTTTTTTTACTTTTTTTTCAGAAAGCGATTTTTAGGTATTTAGAAAATCGTGATACGGGAATGCAAATCATGGAGAACTTTTAAGGATAATATAAATCAAGTACTATTTGAAGTTTCTCAATATAGAACGTAAATTTATATTAAACGTGCTATTAAAGCCTTTAGATAATAAAACTGAGTGTTTAATTAAATACTTAGTAAAAAAAAAAAGATAAAATAGAATTGGGTTTAATGTATGAAATTTTAAATTGATATTTCTCTTTTTTGCAACTTTTATTTTCATTATATCAAAGTAATTCATTTAGTATTAGAAATATCTATAAATGATATCATTTTTTTTTTTTTTCTTTACAAAAAATTATATTTTGCATAGAAGGAAACAGAGAATATTTTAAATAGTATTAAATATTGGTGTATTTTAGAACATTTTAATAATAAGTAAAAAAAACTTAATATGTATAAAATAAATTTATTTATATACATAATATACATAAAAATAAATTGTTTTATTGAAAACAATGTAATATTTCAGTTAAATTTGTAATAATTTTCTTACATTTTTACTTTTTCTAACCTATATGTAGTATTGCGTTTTGGTGAAATTTTCGAAATTGTATTTACGCATTATTTCTTTATTTTGACGTACTCTACCCACAAAATCTGGAATTTAAAGGTTTTTATGTGTGTCTATTCGGGCATACTCTCTTAAAATGCAAAAATGAAAATAGATAAACTTGAATAAATCTTCATTCATTTGCACAGAAGAAATGCGCCCTCTCATTTTGAGTTAAATTCAGTAAATTGAATGAGTTAACATAATGCACTCAAAATTTAATTATTTATTATATTTGAGTAGATTATTTGTTTTATATATGATTTTAACACAAATCATTTTAACGAAATTAATCGCTTTACAATGGCATTGCCCGTTACATTCGCATGTTACTGAAGAAATGCGTTCCAGCGACCATTAGACATTATACTAGGCATTACCACTAGACATTTTCTGAATTACTTTTATGTGTTTCATCATATATATACTTGATATTTCGCAGAGATTTAGCATTGTGGCAGTGTTACTAATTCTATAAGGATTTAATTTCTTTTTGTGTTGGTGATAGGTACTTCTGTTTCCCCATCTCCAACAAGAAAAAAAAAAAAAAAACGAGTTAGATTAACTTACTTAAGCAGTTTTAATGAAAAACAAATATATCAAAAAACACCGTCAAATGTATTGAAGTAAAATTTAATAATAATAAATTATAAACAAATTTACCGAAACAACTTGTTCTTCTAAAAAAAAAAAAAAAAAAAAAAAAAAAACTAATTCACAAAATCTCCACAAGAAATATACATACCCTCAACAATATAAATAAAGTAGAGTGATGATTCAATGGAAAAAGTATTAGCTTTCTGTGGTTCAACATAAACCAGGGGATATATACCAGAGTAAGAAAATAGACTGCAATGTTTGTCCCTTCATCGTTATTTTGGCATTTAAAATTTCAACTCATCATTATTATTAGCACCACTTGTTTTATTAAAACCTTTTAAGTTTTGTTGAAAACGGTTAATAAAAAGGAAGTGTCCATTTATTAGGAATACAAATGGAACATTGAGGCTCTCTCACTGAAGATCTACTAGTCTATTATACTTTTAAAAGAGCTAAATTTAACAAGAAATAATAATTTCTCAACTATTTTGGAATATTTTGTCAGTTAAATTTCGATTACAAGAAATTAAAAAGAAATAAAATAAAAACTTAAATGAATTAGACCAAAATGATATTACATTAAAGAAAAACACTGGTGGTTATGACTTTCCCCATGTACAATCTTTAAATAGTTGCTATAGAAAGTTTTTGGAAATAAGCTGTAAGCAAGGAAACCAACGCATACATGGTTCATATCACATGACTCATGTTGGATCAAGTCAAGCGTTGTCATGTATCACTCGACTTTTTTTATCTCGTTACATACCCCCACTCATGGAAACAATGAGCCCGCTGAAAGTACCTTCAAGCGGGATATTGCTTTATTCAGGAATCTCAGGTGGCTCGAAGAGACTGCTGATATTTGTTGCAACCAGAATTTTTTAAAGCACTATATTTGGGTTGAGAGCATTGCAAACACCCCTGAGAGGGAATTTACTGGAGTCCGAAATTTAGGCTGTCTAAGCCAATACTTCCTCTAACAATGCTTCCGAATTGAGCTTTTACGTCACTGAAGATCGGTTGATTGCATCCAGTCAACATTTCCAATAATATCTATAGAAAGTATACATTGGATGTAATCATTTATATAATAATTTATATAAATCTATCATCCGCATGTTATTGAGCAAAGATTTTTGATGCCGATTTTTTTTTTTTTTTTTTGCACCTGCCATTAGTAGGTATAAAACTCGCCAATAGTAATAGAATAAAATGTTGATGAAGTTTCAAAATGCCGAAATGTTGCATGGATTTTAATTATTCTAGTAAATATATGTAAGGAAATGAAATAAGTTTTTATAAGTAAGTTATATTTGACTAATTTATGAGAAATACAGTTTATAATCAGATGTTTTGTTATTAATTAGAAATTAATACTGCTTTCATGTTTAGCGGATTTTTTTTTTTTTTTTTTTTTTTTTTTTTTTTTTTTTAATGTTTTTTTTAAGATTTATATTAGTAAGTAATTTGGAATTTTAAAAATTCCAAATATAAATTATTTATAAGTATATAAATTATTTATAAATTTATTTGCTAAATTAACCGTATGTATTCATTCACTCGGGGAAATATGTCCATTAGTAGATAAAATGGCCAACTTTCTCCAAGTGAAAAGGAATAACATTTTCCCCCTCGATGAGGAATTTATGCCTTATTACTAAATCTATGGCTGTAATCGGCCGATCTTTCGTGACTTTAAAGCTACGTTCGGTTGCATAATTATAGAAAGTGTTGTTTGATCACCGCTAGTCACTCAAACTAACTAGTGCTATAATGAAAATATGTATAGAGCATTATATATTTTTTCCTTTTTTGAAATCAACTTTAATTGGCCATTTTACATTATGTCAAAATGAATACATAAATAAACAAGACCTTCCGGCTTATTCGGAAGGGTAGGTTGATTTCTTTTTCCTTATCAAGTAGCCGTCATTTTGTTTCAAAATGGCGGCTACAAATTATTAATGCACTTGATAGAAATATTGATGTAGGCTATGCCCATATGCAGTTTTAAGCAAATCGGTTCATAAATACCTTTTTATGTGAATTTAAAATTTTCAAGTGACCGGCGCTTGGAAACAAAATGGTGAGTTAAGTTGACAAATATATGAAATGTATTTGTGAGATAAGTCTAATCGTCTACTGTACACATATAGTTCGAATTAATTCAAAATCTCAAAAGTCATCGTGTTGAAAAATTAAGTGGCTGGCACTTCGATCAAAATGGCAGCGAAAGTTGCTCATCTAAGATATCGTTGCGAATTTCAAAATATTTTTTTTTTTTTTTTAGAAAGTCTTTCAAAGAGGCTTAGTAAGTTGATAAAATGTTAGTTTTCTGCATTTCTAGTTTGTTTTAGCATTAAAATAGCCTTATTTTTCCTTAAAAACGCATTAAAAAGATCCAGTAACGCAGGTAATGGATTTGGCGCCAAATTTGGCGACTTTTCCCCTATGGCGAATTTTTTGGCGACTTTTGGCGAGAAAATACTTATTATCGATATACCAAAGTTGGACGCAATAACGTGATTGGTTCACGAGTTACGTGATATTTTTAGATTTTTGTTGTTTGAATGATAAATCCATTTTTCAACTTTGATTTGTATAGATAAAGTATTTCTAAAGTTACCGTGATAACAAATTTTCAAGTGGCCGCAGTTGGAAACAATACAGCGGAACAAGTTGCCCAGCAAACATATCCAAGATATTTGAAGCAATAGATTCACTGTCCAATTGTGGTTTAAATCAGTGCCGTGTTTCAAAAATTATTTTTATGGCAAATTTTCAAGTGGCAGTCAAAGTGGTTTCAACTTGGAAACAAAATGGCAAAACAACTTGCCCAGCGAAATCATCCAGTATACTTGTATAAGTTCCTTATCCAGATCTAGTTCAAATTAAATCAGTGTTTCTAAAATTATCGTCATAAGAAATTTTCAGGTGGCACCACTTGGGAAAAAAAGCGGAGTGAGATGCCCAGCGAACTTCTCTGAGATATTTGAAGGATAAATCCACTACCCAAATTTGATGCAAATTGATTCTGTATTACTAAAGTTACCATAATGACAAATTTTCAAGTGGCCGCCACTTGGAAATAAAATTGCGGATGAAGTCACCAAGTGAACTTATCCTAGATATTTGAACCATAAGTTCACTATCCAACTTTTATTTGAATCAGTTTAGTATTTTAAAAAGTATCGTGATGGCATATTTTCAAGTGGCAGTGTGATTTCAAGTGGCTGGAACTTAGAAACAAGATGTCGGGACAAGTTGCCCAGTGAAAACATTCTAGATAATTATATGATAATATCACTGTCCAAATTTGGTTCGATTTGGAGTATTATTTCAGAAATTATCGTGATTTTAAATTTTCAAGTGGGATCCTCATTTCAAGTGGTCCATCTTAACTTAAGATATCTGCCACTTTATTAAAAATGGCGGATATATACTAATAAACTTCACTGAGATCCTTATATGGTCTGTATTTACATCAAAATTCAAACAATTTCGGAATACGTTTTTTACAATTTAAATTTGAAATTTTCAAGTGGTCTCCACTTGAAAGCAAAATGACGAAGCAACTTGGTTAACAAACTCATCTAAGATATTTATAAGATAAGTTAAGACACTGTTCAAATTTGGATCCATTTGGAGTATTATTTCGGTAGTTATCATGGTTTCAAATGTTCAAGTGGTAACCTGATTTCAAGTGGTTCCGCTTAACTTAAGATATCCGCCACTTTATTAAAAATGACGGATAATTTTCATTAATAAACTTCATTGAGACCCTGAAGTGGTCTATATTTACATCAAATTTCAAACAAATTCGGGATACGCTTTTTACAATTTGAATTTGAAGTTTTCAAGCGGTCTCCACTTGAAAACAAAATGGCGGAGCAACTTGTTTAACAAATTTATCTAAGTTATTTATAAGATAAGTTAAGACACTGTTCAAATTTGGATCCATTTGGAGTATTATTTTGGAAGTTATCATGGTTTTAAATGTTCAAGTGGTAGCCTGATTTCAAGTGGTCCCGCTTAACTTAAGATATCCGCCACTTTATTAAAAATGACGGATAAATTTCATTAATAAACTTCATTCAGACCCTTATGTGGTCTATATTTACATCAAATTTCAAACAAATTCGGAATACGCTTTTTACAATTTGAATTTGAAATTTTCAAGTGGTCTCCACTTGAAAACAAAATGGCTGAGCAACTTAGTTAACAAATTCATCTAAGTTATTTATAAGTTAAGTTAAGACACTGTCCAAATTTGGTTCCATTTGGAGTATTATTTCGGAAGTTATCATGGTTTTAAATTTTCAAGTGGTAGCGTGATTTCAAGTGGCCCCGCTTAACTTAAGATATCTACCACTTTATTAAAAATGACGGATAAATTTCATTAATAAACTACATTGAGACCCTTATGTGGTCTATATTTACATCAAATTTCAAACAAATTCGGAATACGCTTTTTGCAATTTGAATTTGAAATTTTCAAGTGGTCTCCACTTGAACACAAAATGGCCGAGCAACTTGGTTAATAAACTCATCTAAGATATTTAAAAGATATGTTAAGACACTGTCTAAATTTGGTTCGATTTGGAGTATTATTTCGGAAGTTGTAGTGATTTTAAATTTTCAAGTGGTAGCCTGATTTCAAGTGGTCCCGCTCAACTTAAAATAGCTGCCACTTTATTAAAAATGGCGGATAAACTTCATTAATAAATTTCATTGAGACCCTTATGTGGCCTGTATTTACAACAAAATTCAAGCAAATCTTGCTTTAAATATGCTTTTTACAATGTCGGTTTGAAATTTTCAAGTGGCTGCCACTTGAAAACAAAAAGTCGGAGCAACTTGGTTAACGAACTCATCCAAGATATTTATAAGATCAGTTCACTGTCCAAATTTGGTTCCATTTCGAGTATTATTTCGGGAGTTATCGTGATGACAAAATTTTCATTATAGATAGATAGATAGATAGATAGATAGATAGATAGATAAACGAAGTGATTGCAATAGGTCGATTTCTAAAGAAATCAACCTAAAATAACTTCAATATGGTTTATATAATTAGAGAACACTGAAACTTGTTGACTGAAAAAAAAATCGGTCTAACTTAAAAATTTAGATTAAAATTCATTGATATATTTTTTTTTTATTATTATTGTTATTTTTTAATAATTTGTAAATATTGTTATTGTTATTTTTTAATAATTTGTACTTTTTTCTTAAGAAAAATATACTAAACTGAAACATTAACTTTTTTAAAACATATATAATATACCTTTTTCAAAAAATATATTATTTAAAAAATGAAGTTCAATTCATATAAAATAAGATTAACACGGCGAAATTTAAGAAAACATTTGATCAAAAGAAAATAAAAGAGAGAAACAGAGAGAGAAAGAGAAAAAGAACATGAATCTATTTCCTGAAAAATTATATTTTCTGTAAAAAAGAAGAAAAAAAAAAAAAAAAGAAAGAAAGAAAGAAAAAAAAAATATAATCCTTCTGTCATATTAAATAAATAAGAATATATGTGTATATATATATATATTTATATATATTTCAAAAGACTGAAAATATTTCTTGGATGCTGTTTTCCATTATTTTTTGGCAAACTTTTGAGAATTTTTGTCATTTCCGTTTGAAGGTTTTCCTTTTTAATTCCCTTTTCAAAATGCTGTTGTAAAAACTGAATTCAAAGCAAAGTCTGTTTTAATGCCAAAAATATTTAAGAAATGAATTTTTTTTATACCTGATTGTATAAAAAAGTATTTCCATGTGTTTTGGAAGTAAAAGGATGTAAATATTGATTCTCAGTGTTTTTTTCTGTATAATTATGTTTTGTAGTTTAAGTGTTTTTTTACTGTTAATTGAAAATGTTAATATTTATAAAATTTTCTTGCGTTGTGATATTATTTTCGCTGTCATAAGATTTTTTATAATTGCAATCGTTACTAATTAATTTCAGTAAGATCTTTATCCAAAGTATGCCGAATTACCCTTTTTAAATTGTATACTAAATTAATATATTTTAGAATATACATTTAAAACAACAATTAGAAGTATTGAATGTACATTTGAGGGAGAAAAGAAAAATTTTATTTTAAATTACTATTTTATTGCTACCTGAAAAATAAATGTTTATACGGAATTATACCCAATTTTGTTATCATGACAAAATCTTAAATTACGAATAACTTACGAAACTTTAATATTAGAATATTTGTAGTCAATCATGTTCAAATAAGTATACCATAAATGTTATTTTGAAGTTGTGTGATATATTTATGATCCTAAAAATGGACGTTTATGCTCAATTTTGCCCTATTCTGCCATGTTAAATAAATCGTAAATTCAAAATAACTTACTAATTTTTAAATTGGAAAAATTATAGTCTGTGATATTCATGCCAGTATCCTATATAATATTTCAAAATTGGTCTGATATCTTTACGATGAAAATATCCCTCAAGATTGACGTTTATGTGAAATTTTACCCTATTCTGCCATGTTAAGAAATGAGTAAATTTCCAATAACTTACGAAATTTTTACATTGGAAAATTCATAGTCAATTATGTTCATGCCAGTATCCTAAATAATATTTCAAAAGTGGTCTGACCTCTTTTCGATGAAAATATCCGTCAAAATTGCTGTTTATGTGAAATTTTGCCATATTTTACCATATTAAGAAATTCGTAAATTCCCAATAACTAGCGAAATTTCCAAAGTAGCATGTTTATATTGAATTATGTTCATTCCGGCATCAAAACTAATATTTTAAACTAGTCTGACATTTTTACACTAAAAAGTTTCCATTTAATGCACGTTTAAGTGAAATTTCTCCCTATTATCCCATGTTAAGAAAATCGTAAATTTATAATAACTTACGAAGTTTTTTAATTCGAATGTTGCAAATGAATAGGGTTATTGCCAGTGTCGAAAGTAATATTTTAAAACTGATCTGACGGCTATTTGTTCTTGAGATATCGTGTTCACATATTATCAAACTAACTAATGGACTAACAAACTAACATACACCTACAGATGAACACCATACAAATTTGGTCATTTTCGATATCCTCACGCTTGAAAACCTGTAAAAAAGTCAATAAATCGAGGTTGAAAATTTTCACGATTAACTAAGTTCCCCATACCTTTAGTATGATTGGGAACTGATTTTCTCAGTAAGCTTTAAAAATATTTCCTGCAATTATTACACACGCGTGCAGGGAGCAATCCACAACACTAAGCAACTTATTATTATTATTATTTTACACAGATAATTTACTTTATTGATTTTTTCATGCGGAACAAACGGTCTTGGATAGTCCAGGATTCGAACTCACAATCCCTGTTCTAGAGGCCAGCACTTTGCCAATGGCGCCGTTGGGCTCACGATGACTTGTCTTTACAAAACCATACAAGGTAAACACCAGCACTGATTGATTGATAAATCATGTCACACGCACCAAAATACTTCTGGAAAATTTTTTATACTGATTTACAGCACAAAGGGAAGTAACCAGTCTTCAGGGCCCTCCGTGGCCGAGTGGATATGTCACCACACTGCTAATCGCCTTCGAGCGTAGGAGAGCGCGTTCGATTCCCGCGCTGGCACTGGGTATTTTCTGCAATTCTTCGTATTGTAATTCTATCATGTGCTATCTGTCGATATCTTACGAAGATTTACAAGCGGACTATAAGTCAAGCATAAAAATCTGATGTATATGTTATCAATAAAAACCAGTCTTCAATTATTTTTACAGAACAAGCTGTAAAAATATACAGCAACCTATGCTGTATTTATGTTTAAAAAAGTGGTTTTTTACAGATTTTTTTTTAAGTGGAGAGTAGAATCACATTTTATCTCCATTCATCTTTTAAAGGTCTTAAAATAACTCAGCGAAAACTCCTGAGATGAGAGAACCCACTGGGCCCCCAAAATTTTGTAACTAAATTTTGAAGTTAAACTTGAAATAATTACTATTAGTAATTAGATTAAGGGCACTTTTTAATGTAATTTTCTTTTTCCATCAGTATTTTCTATAATGACAATATAACTACTTATACTTGAATCTATTTTTGTGATACTAAAGGGTTGCGAAGAAATAATAAGTCTAGCCATTAGTTTATATATATATATATATATATATATATATATATATATACCAGGAACGTTGATTTTACTTAGTTGTTGCACAAAACTTTCCGTAATATGGAAAAGTATTTAGTTTTAAATTAATATTCTATGCAATTTATGAATGACTATTTACAGAATTGATAATACATGATTTTAAGCATTTCTCAAATTTGTATTTCCAATTGTACATTTGTAAAAAATGTAATAAGCATTCCTAACTGAAGAAATCATTTTGCTTAGAGTATTAAGTTTATGCGTAAAAAAAAAAAAAAAAAAAAAAGCCTTTCTTAAATTTAAAATATCGATAATTTCTAAGTTTTAAACAAATTCCTATTCTTTTTTCAAAGTAATTTATGTTAATTTGCCAATATAAATTTCTCTTTCTAAACATTAAATAAATATAAAATTACATATTTAAAAAGCAAACTTTTCCTTTTGCTCCATAAAAACTGATATTTTTATTAAATTAACGTATGAAAGTTTTAAAATACATGTCAATAACAGATTTTAGAAACAGTAATGGTTTTTTTTTTTATCAATGCAGTACAATGACACAGTGGTCTGTTTTTATATGATCAATAAGTCATTAATTTAGCTTGCTTTTGAAATATAACAGTGTAATTATAATATCTTTACTTTATGTCCAATATCCTGGTAGAAATGCGACATATCTTTTAACTAAAAAAACTGCTTTATGTAAAATAATAAAATAAAATAAAAAAGGAAAGAAGAAAGGAATTATAAAACACAATATTTTATAGAACATTTTGTTAAAATAACAACTGCTGCTGAGTGTCTACAATAACGTCTTTTAAAAAATAAATAAATAATAAAAAAATTAAAAATACACTGTTATATTATTTATTGATTCCTGTTTGAAAACATAATTAATTATTTAAATTTTCCAATTTTTAAAAAAGTTTAATACTCCTAAACATGACTGTAAATAAGAAAACAAAATTGAAATATTGCCTTGTTGTAGCCCACTCTATAAATCCTCCTTTTTTATTAAATGTGATATAAATATGAACAGAAAGAAATATATATTGCTCCTCAGTGGTGGATTGTTAAAAATTACGTACAAGAAAGAAAATAAAATTGATAAATTTACCTTCTAAATTAAGTAAATTTACCTTCTAAAAGTAAAACTCGTATAAACGGATGTAACATGTTTATTTCGAAAATGACTTTTTTTTTTTTTTTTTTTTTTTTTTTTTTTTTTACAATTTTTTTTTGTCTATCATATACTATACAGTATAAATAATACCGATTATTTCATGTATTATGCGTACCATATGTTTCATATCGTACATACCAAATTCATTTTTGAAATATTTGTGGCTATGTGTATGTCCATCCCATATACCTATATTTGTTACTTGGTGCAATTATTATTTATTATTTGATTAATAAATAATAATTGCAATAATAATTTGACATTTTCATATCACTAGGTATAGAAAAAAAACCCATAAGATCATAAGATTTTATATCTAGAAAATACTTAAAAATGTAATATGTGTATGTAGGCTGTATATACTATATAGGTTATTTCTGAGGAGAGAATGTATATGTTAGAAATTACTGCAATATTGGAAAGTGTACATTCACAGTAAATCTAATTTTAATCCTTCTGTCAGGTTAGTTATAGTTGAATTACTAATGTAATATCAATAGTTTTAAGGCAGAAATGTGTATAAGCTAGAAGCCCTGATTTCAAATAAATAAACATATTTTTTTTTTAAAAAAAAAAACATTTATAATAATTTCCTTTAAACTTATTAATATTAATATTTTAAAACGTAAATGTGAATACAAGCATTAATCGTATTAAAAACTTGAAATTTTGGTAAATTTACTTTCCAAAAAAAAAAAAAAAAAAAAAAAAAACAATAATTTATAGAATGAGAAATTTCTTGACTTGACTTTATTAGAGTTATATTTAACTCCCTTTCACAAAAAAATAATCTTCATTTTTATCAATCATATTTCAAAGATTTAGTTTGTGCTTTAAGATAACAAATTATTAAACACTCATCGAACGGGAAATTATATTAAAATATAATAAAACATTAATGTTTAATTTGTAGATTTTTTAAGTAGATAAATCATCAAACAAATAAGTATAAAACGTATTTATTTATTTATTTATTTATTTTTTATACATGTATACTTTATATACATTTTATTAGAACTAATGAAAAAAAATTACAAACGGGTAAAGTCGATTCAAATGAATGTTATATATAGGAAATGAAAATGCATTTTTTTCGATGATTATTCTGTCTTAATATGACTTGAAATTACAATTAAACCAATGTTGACTACATAAATATATAATGTATGTTCTTTATGTAAAAAATCAATGAATTAAGCATTAAAGACTTAACCAGCAACATATATTTTCCTTCCTTAACTAGAGTGTACTGAAGGAAATATTTTAGCTCATCCTGAATATAACACTGATTTTTTTTTCAATTTCACGCTTCGCGATTAACACGGGTTTTTATTTTAAGCTAATATTTTCTTTAAAAATTACAATGACAGTATATGATTAAGGTGCTTTTGGTTTCAATTTAGAATTTTGTATTTAACCAAGCATAATTCTATAATAATTTTATGCTTTAATAATTTATCATGGCTAAAATAAATAATTCCTTTCTCAATAAACTGCTTTATTTCATTTTTAAAAATACACATTACGTCTTCAAACATGTTCATTATATATTTTCATTTGTTAAATAGAAGGAACTGAAGGAAATAATTTTAGCTTCTGCTTAAGATATCACTGATATTTTTCAAATTCATGCTTGACAATTAACCCAGACTTTTATTTTAAGATTATATTATCTTTGAAAATTGAGATGGCAGTATATGATAAAGATGCTTTAGGTTTCTATTTAGAGTTTTGTATTTATTTTATAAAAGTATAATTCTATAATAATTTTATGCTTTAATAATATACCATGACTAAAATAAATAATTCCTTCCTCAATAAACTGCTTTATTTCATTTTAAAAAATACACATTATATCTAACTGTTCATTATGTATTTTTATTTGATAAATAGAGTGAAATGAAGGAAATAGTTGTAGTTTTTGCTTAAGATATAACTGATATTTTTCAATTTCACGCTTCGCAATTAACCCGGATTTTTATTTTAAGCAAATATTTTCTTTTAAAATTAAGACGGCAGTAAATGATTAAGATGCTTTTGGTTCCAATTTAGTGTTTTGTATTCACTATTAACAAGTGTAATATGCATACTTGCCAACAATCTCCTTAATAACCGTACAGTTGTTAACGCCCCCTGAAAAAACGCCCCTTTTCCCACACCACTATACTTTTAGAGTTATTCTCTCCAATTGTTGTTACGATTAAATAAGTCTAAAATTACTCTAAAACATTATTGGTGTGAAAAAAAAGGCGGGTACTAAAAATTGTACTGTTCATAATGAGATGGTTGGCAAGTATGAATATGTATTACAAAAAAATTATCATTTAGTAATTATTCATGAATGAAGTAAATAATTCCTTTCTTAATAACTGCATTTTTTTTCCTTTAAAAAAAATACAAGTTATATCATAAAAATGGTCCTGATTAAATTTCTTGAACATACGTGTGAGATTGAAACATTGCTATCGTTTTATTATTCCCATTTTCTACAAGTTTTATTAATTTAGACTATTTTTTTTTAATATAAAATTTAATTATAGTGTTTATGAATACATAGTAGCATTTTATTAATAGTACCAAGAAACAGTCTAATGATAGACTCGCAAAAATTTGTTAGCACTAAAATGTTTGAGAGGAGTTTTGAAAAAACGATGAAATTTTTTATGCTTTTGAAACCGATCTGCAATTCTGCAAAAAGCTCGTAGTCAGAGGATGGCGTATTTGCTATTTGTATCGGACAAAAGCCGTCGCGTACGTTACACTGTAAAAAAAAGTCCTGTTTGCTGCAGTTTGCTGCCAGAAGTTTTCTGTAATTCAGAAAAATTCGTTCTATTAACAAAAAAATTACGCTGATAGAACGCATTTGTCTGAATTATATGCAGAAAATGCCTGGCTGCAAACTGCAACAAACAGGACTTTTTTTTTTTTTAACAGTGTAGTGGTATCTTGTGTACGTAATATCCATTGTAAATCCAATTTTTTCCATGTTCCCCAAAATAATACTTCTAGAGTTTTCTGAAGCAGGAAGCCTTCTTTTCAATGGATTCCATCAATATTGCATTGGCCTGTCTCCAGACCACATTTTAGGGATATAAGCCCCAGATCGTCACCATTTACCACAACGTAGTTTTATTGCGGTGTTAAAATCCACTCAAGCATCCAAATAACCCTGTTTATCTGTAGTGCTGTTCGAAGTCTACAGCAACAAAACTGTCCTCTCTTTTGTTTGTGTTTGCTAATAAATATTGAGTTATAAGTATTATAACTTTTATTTCTTTGCAGTTTTCCTTTTAGATAATGCATATTCTTCGCACAATCTCGTTAAAGGAAACGTGTTTCTTATCATGATTTTCTCAAATATATATATATATTCTTATGAAATATATAACCAGACTTGACGTTGAATAGAAATGAAAAAAAATGTTTACATAACGTTGGAAATGCTGATGTAAAAAATATTAAGTAAAATTAAAGCAGTTTCGGTAGTGTTTAGCGTACCGTCATTATTGCAAAATGACAAGACGGCTTATATCTCCTGTATGTAGAAAGAGAAGCGCATTTTGTAGTCGGAATAGCAACGAATGGAAATTTAAAAAAAATGTGGTTGTTATCCAAGAGGAAATTGGGACTAAGAAAGCAATGCAAATGATAGGCGAAAAAGTAGTTTTATATAATATTTCTTTTATTTTATAGAATTTTAGGAAATATAATTTTATGTAATATTTCTAACAATTAGAAAGAGGGGGGTACAGCAAAATCCCTATTAATGACATTTTTAGGATTTTTATGAATATAAAAAGGTTATAGAAAATCAAGTTTATGTAAATATTTAGGCCAATAGATTACTTTAGTTAAGTTAAACGTAAAAGTATATTTATTCTCCCAATAATTCTTAGCAATGGCCGATTTGTATTCCTTATATCTGAATATAACAGACAAAACTAAAATTTACGTTTTGTTTGACAAACATATGATTGTTCACACTGACAAAGAATAGTATAAATACGCGAAGAGTTACGTGTATATCAATAGGGTCTTTTAACATAGCAAAAGGTAATTTGTTTGTCGGTGAGAGAAATATATTGAAGTCATATTGTTTGAGAACATAAGCTATGGCAAAACTAGATTTAAGAAAAAATGCAAAATAATACTGATATTGGAAGAAGAGGTACAATGACGTAAAGAATGGCGTGTCGTAAGTTAAAAATAGTTTTATCAATAATAGAAGGTTTGTAACCTCTGTCAACGGCAACCTCTTTTAGATATTTGATTTCATAGTTTAGGGATACAGGATCAGAACCGAAGTTAAAAGCACAATTAACAAAAGTGTAAAAAGCAACCATTTGTAAGTAGATGGATGACATGAAAAAGCATGGGGGAGTAAAGAAACTGGAAAATTTTGACGATAAACGGCAGTGCATAAGCCTTCTTCAGTTCAAGAGACAATGGTATCAAGAAAAAAGAGTGAACCATTGTTTTCAATTTCAAATGTAAATTGGTTGGTTGGTTGGTTGGGTTTAACATATCCCTGCGCTATAGGTAACTGGCGGCCGTAAGTAAATTAGGTGTTATTATCAAGCGGACTTTTAACCTGTAATGAGTCAATTTCTGCTAAAAAAGCAAGAAAGATGAACCTAATATTGCATGACATAAGTTGCCACTACGATGTACGATTTATTAGTACACGTACATTTTCTAGAAACTTGGATCTCTTATACTGTACTCTTTAAAAGTTCTTATTAAAGTAATTCAACTTTATCCTAACGAAATATGTTTTCATTAGCTATTTGTTAACGGTAGATATTAACTAGAGATTGATTTTTTAGCTAATGTTTCTAGCATGATTGGAAATTGAAAATAGATTTTCATGGAATATTTTATGATGAGATGTAACTAATTTTCATTTTAATGATACAGGGAATATACTAAATTGTCGAATATGGGATTCCGATCTGCGCCGCATTTAATTAAATAATTGTCTGTGACATTGCAAAAATCAGTACTTAATATGGTTTCACCGCAAGTTTCGTCATTTGCCCTACATTTATTTATTTATTTATTTATTTTTATTTTTATTTTTTATTTATTTATTTTATTCATTATTTTATTTATTTATTTATTTATTTTTTTTTTTTTGGGGGGGGGAGGGAACTAGCGCTTGTAGCTCAGCAGAAATGTATCGTCAGATGTTTAAAAAAATTTTGTTTCTCAATTGTAACAAAGCATATATGGGTATGGTTAACTAGGTTGGATTGAATAATGTAGTTGCGCTAAACAGAAAAAACAAACCAAAATATTTAAGAAAAAAAAAGAAAAAAAAAAATGTTTGGTTGATTGAAAATTTTTTTTCAGTTCCAGGAAAATATTTTGATCAGCAGAAAAGTATTTATTGAAACAACAGAAAAAATTGTTAAACTCTCCAAAAGTAATTGTTAATACAGCCTCAATAAATAAATCAATAAATAAATAAAAATAAAAAAATGTTTTATCAAAATTTTGTTGAAATAGAAAAGCATTTATTGAAACAAAATAAATAAATAATTAAATAAAAATAATAAATAAATAAATAAATAAATAAATTGACCAAACTTGTTTGTTGTACAGCCTCAAAAATATATTTGTTGTTTCATCAAAACTTTTTTTCTATTTAGAGTTGCTTAGTGTGCTATGAATGAAAGACTGGGATTCCTCCAAGAGGTGATACAAGAAAGCCTTTCTGAAACAATTATTGTGTAAAATAGAGCTGCGCATCATACTTAGCAACGCATTCAGTATTTTGTACGAATACTTTTCTTCAGCGATGGCTTAGTAATTCGAAGTTTTTTTATGGTGAGGCCTGCTCGATTCCTCAATATGACGCCATACGATTGTTGCTTTTGTGGATACATAAATGGTCTTGTGTACTGCGAAGTTGTACCCAACGTTAGTGCTCTAAAACTTATTTTATCCCAATATAATTTTGGATGTTTATACGCAAAAAATAACTACACAGTGTTCCTGATGTAGATTAAAAAAAAAAAAAAAAAAAGAAAAAGAAAAAAAAAAAAAAACCTATTTCAGAACTTGAAGTTGATTATCAACTGCATGTGGTTGTGTATTCATATTAGATGTAATACTTAATATATATATATATATATATATATATATATGATTTAAGTTTTTAATTTAAATTAATCGTTTTTTGAAATATTATATTTCATACTTTAAGGCTTTTTTAATGACGTATTGTTTTCCAATTTTTTATCTTGCACTATGTTTCTTTCGCCTACTTAAATGATAAGAGTGCAATTTCAGCGTTATTTAGATTATTCAATCCAGCTATAGATAGCTCTAAATGGGTATATTTATTTTATAGACATCCGGTTTTTAAGTGACACTAGATATTCTGCGATGTTGGTTATGCACAAGTCGCTGCTTATGATTGCCTTTTTTTTTTAATTATTATTTTTACTTCTGCTACGACAAGTTTTACATCACTTCAATAACCTGCCACAAAATTTAGAATTGTTTTAAAGATAATAATAAATCAACATAAATTTTTACATTTTATTATTATTATTATTATTATTATTATTATTGCCTTAACTACTTTTTTTTTTTTTTTTTTTTTTTTTTTTTTTTTTAAACACATATATGTACTAAATGTACATCAAAATACTACCTCATTAAATACTTTGATAAAACAACATGAAAAATTTTGTTATGCTTACACCTTAAAAATTGCTGTTGAGTATCTAAAAAACAATTTGAATTACCTTTATCAATCATTTCTTAGTGTTCTTAAAGCTTTGATGAATATGAGTAAGCATATGCTACCTATTTAATTTTTTTTTTTTTTTTATGTCTTCTCTCAAAAGATATGCAAATAATGAGAAAATTTTTATAAGGACATATAAAAATATTATATATATTTAAAAGGACATTATCCCCCCGATGGTGTTTCTGCCTTGACGGGGCGGTGGGGCTTGCGTGCACTTGTGACCCTGAGAGCTATGCCGGCGGTAGCTTGCTACTGGTAGAGTCTCCCAAGCCGGACAGGTCGAAAGGTAGGTGCCAGACGAAAAGAAAATCCCTGGTCCTTCAGTTTGGGGGTTGTGCGCAAGGTTGGTTCCCTGGCCACTTAAAAAAACAGTTACTCATAAGCCTCAAAGCAAAAAAAATTAAACGGCCTGTTAACAACGGAAACGGTCGGAGCGGATCTGGAAATGACTTTGGTATATCGGAAACATTAAATATTGCTACATGGAATGTTAGAGGACTAAGGGGAAAGGAGAATGAGCTTGACAGAGAATTCTAAAAACGAAGAGTAAACATAGCAGTAATGACAGAGACTAAAAATAAATTTCAAGAAACAAAAGACATTGAAAACTACACCTTAATCTACAAAGGAGTTGGTCAAGATCAAAGAGCAGCTGCAGGAATCGCAATGATGATAGATAAAAAATGGAACAGAAGAATTCTGAGTTACACTTTTGTTAGTGAAAGAATAATCATTATAAGATTTGGAATAGATAGAGGAAAATTTCTAGTGATTGGAGTTTATGGTCCAACAGATGGAACCACTACGGAGACAGAAGTATTTTATGAACAATTACAGGAATTGATCAGTCGATACAATAAAAATGATTTCATGATATTATGTGGAGATTTTAATGCAAGAATAGGGAGGTAGCCTATTCCAAATATTATTGAAACAGAAGAAGATATATTAAACGAAAGTGGTAATGTTCTCCGGGAATTCGTGACATTTAATGATTTGAAGATCACAAACACTTTTTTTAAAATGAAAGACATACAAATTCACATGGAGTGCTAGAGGATTCAGGTCTCTTATTGATTACATAATTGTAAACAGAAAATTATCTACACAGGTTAAAAATGTAAAGCTTTTTCGAGGAAGTGACAATGGTTCAGATCATTTCTTGACCTGTGCAAAGATTGAATTATGGGCACGATGGAGAAAACCAAATTCTACAGCACCTGCAAACAAGCACGATTTTGTGTACAAGATACATTTATTATCAGAAGAAAGTGTCAGAGCATTATATCAAAAACGGCTAAGGGTGCAAATGGAAGATCTCCCAGTTACAGAAGATATTAATACTGAATGGATGACTTTGATTTCATGTATCAGAAAAGCTGCTTTGGAAGCACTTGGAACCAGAAAGAGAAGAAAGGG
The DNA here is from genome assembly GCA_963930645.1 of Salticus scenicus. Classification (NCBI taxonomy): domain Eukaryota; kingdom Metazoa; phylum Arthropoda; class Arachnida; order Araneae; family Salticidae; genus Salticus; species Salticus scenicus. Next base: position 144,809,354 of record OZ005659.1, read on the forward strand.
GGAAGAGGAGTTTACATATATGGAACGAGGACATAGCAAATGCTATAAAAGAAAAACATAAGACTTATTTGATTCACTTGCAACAAAATACAGAGGAGTCTAAACAAGCATATACGTTAAATAGAAATAGAGTTAAAACACTCATAAGAAAAACTCAAAATATCTCTTGGGAGCGTTTTATCAGCAACACAGAGAATGACTTACATGGATCACAATGCATGGCTTAAAAGGCCAATTCCGTTTTTTCTATTTTTACCAAAATTTAGAAAATACATCTGTACACCAAACTTGTTTCAATTCTAAAGTTTCGTAGATCAATCTTTATTACTTTCCGAGATATAACAGAAAGAAAATTCCCCACATATATACATACGCACACACAGACACATACACACTGACCAATTGTCAAAAACCACTGTTTTGGACTCAGGAGACCTTAAAATATATAAATCAGGTGAAATCTCGATATCGAATTTTTGGACCGAATACAATACTTCCATTGCCTACGGTAGTCGGGTAATGGAAGTAAAAAAAATAATAGATATTTAATAAGTAGTTAATTAACAGATAGTTATAAATATACGTATAAAAGTATTTTTTTTTTTTTTTTTTTTTTTTTTTTAACTTTTAATAATTTTATATAACTGAAATGGAAGAGATAGTATTTAAAATTTTTCGTATATCTTATAAATGTAAATATATATATGTTTTATAGAAATACACATTTTTATATAATGCAAGTTTCCAAATTATTTCAGTTAACAAAAATAACATTTCCCTTTAGAATTATTTTAACAGAAACATAATATTCATACCATAAAGAGAATTTTACATCATATATACATACCTTTTTTATTATCCAGAATACTAAAGAGAAAATTTAATATGCATGATTTTGTGAGATTTAGAATACTTTAAGCTCGTATAATGAAAATTTATTTCAATTTTTGTATTGTATAAAGGTATTATTTTCTTTTTCTGGAAACCAAATTTGTCTTAATAAAATTGGAAAAATTGCCTTTGTTTTAGACAAACTTTTTGTAAGATTTTCTTGTATAAAATATGTGCATAACTAGCTTTGTTATTTATAGTTTATATAGAAATATATTTTTATATTCTTCAAAAATTCTTAGAATTGTTAGGTACGTCATATTTCGTAATTTTTAAACTACGATGTTTATTTTGCTCTAGAACGAACATCTAATATATCTTTTAATATATTAAAGTTGTTATTAAAATGAAACTCAAGTTATGAAAACAAATATTTATAAATTCAGTTTTAAAAACAATGTAAAATGGTATATTTAGCAACAATGGTGCATACAGGATCTCTGCAAAAATTTTCTAACAAGTATAAATGCAGTTCGTTTCATGGCAGGGCTTCACATATAAATTATGATAAATGTTTAATGATGTTGCAATTGTAAATTCTTACTCCTTTTTACGATTATAACTTATCTTACTTTTTAGAAATATAATTTAATTTCGGATTAGTTAGAAGAGAATGTTGGTTTTATTACATTTATGAAAGTTCAAGAGCTTCAAGTAGCGGCCATTTTCAAACAAATTCGCGGATATTACGTATAAAACTTTGAATAATCACCATAAAATGCAATAATCTTGCAACTGCCGCTTTGACCGCAGCACGCGTGCTTACTTTGTTCAACTGACTAAGGGTCGTGTGCTTTTTGGACCCGAAACGATTTTTGCGAGATTGTTGCATTTTATGGTGTTTATTTAAAGTTTTATATGCAATACTTTTAACACCAGTTCTGTGGTGCTTTCTTATTAAATTTGCGGTTAATTTAGATTGATAATTTAGACCGCGATACGTACATGACCAATCACATAAAATTAGACTCGTAAGTATTTTATTTATTTATTATTATTATTATTATTAGTAGTAGTAGTACGACAGGACTTTTTCTGTCAATCTGAGATTTTGTGTTGTCGCCATTTCTAGTTTCCTACCACATATATGCCAGGATACCTGCCAATGTTAAATTTTACCATTTAATTTCCTAAAATATTATATCAAATCTGTAAAAAACTTACATTTTCACACCCCCTTTTTTTAAATCGAACAGCTTTAGTATAAAATTATATCTATATAAGCATTATTATTATTTTTATTTATATATAATAATAATAATAAAAAGTAAACTTGCACAGATTTATGATGATTTCACACGAATACGACGTCATTAATAAACTAAGAAATGTATTTAAAAATATTTATAATTAACATTTTTAAATTACTGGTAATAAAGTTAAAGTTTCTAAAATAACGATGATAATTTCTAACAAATAAAATAAATAGAAAAGGCTTAAATTTTATATAAAGCAAAGAAAATTTCTGGAAGTAAACATACCTTGTGACATAAATTTGATTAGTAGAACAATCACGTCTGGAGTTACATAACAGTGTATTTCCTCACAAAAATTATTTTTCTCCCTAGAGGGAACGAAATGTTTCTCTTGCGTTGGCTAACCCTATCATTAGGCTTATGTACTGTTTAATTTTTACAGTCGAGATTTCTACCTTACTACTTATGAAGCCTAAAACTTTTTAAAGTTTACCTCTCAAAATTATGAACTGCCTTATTTATTTTTTATTATTTGGCTATTTTTATTAAGTTTTATTCTTTTTTTTATTATTTGTTAGTTCTGTTTGCTGATTTCTGACGGAATGCCCGAAAGCGATCTCTGATTGGTCTGAGCCTCGCGCTCTGATTGGTCGGGTCATCTAGGACATAATTCCGTAGTTTTTAGCTCAAAATTTTTCAGAGAGGATTGAGAATAACTTGCAGGTTGCTTATTGGTCCACGGATCCACCTGAGAACTTAGATTCTCGATGGAAACCGAGATTCGGTCTGAAACACTTCATTTTATTTCTGTTTAATCCTTTTCTGAATTTTTCTTATTATTTTTTGTTAGAAATTTTAGAGGGGGGGGGGGGGAATGTATATCCCTTTTTTTTTATTATTAAATCCGGGACTCTGAGCGATTTCCTGTGCTCCTTGGGGCGCCCTGCTCAACTCTGAATTCCTTTTCGCCGTCCAGAATGTCTTCGTCAACGCACGCAACAGATCCTTCTGTTGCACTTAGGTTTTTTCAAGATTTATGTATTTATTTATTTTTTATTTTTTCTTCTTTTTCTCCTGTTGCTTCACTCAGTAAAATTCTCTGCTAACCTGGGGAAATTTCTGAGACTAAATTCAAAAATTTAAAACGCCTTCGGCTTTTATTTTTTCTTTTCTGGAAAATTATTTTCATATTTGTTCTACATTTTCTATGGAGGTAAGCATTGGTTGCGACCATTCGCAGGTACTCCGAAGCAACTACGTTGACGTTGACGATAAATTTGATTATTAAAAAATTATTAGTACTGTAGAAACTATATATCGAATGATTCTATGATTAATGAGATATAACGTGCATGAATTCTTAATTACTTAATAAAAGTTCAAGAAGTTGATAGAATATATATTTTTAAATAATTAAAATAAAGTTGAGAAAAGTCGTGATACAGCTTCAGTATAGAGCCCTTGGCAAAATTTGAAATTTGGAACCGAAGTAGCTTGGACGTTTATTGCCAAGATCTTTGTTTATGCAATTGCGATAGCCATTTTAATTCATTGGCAAAATGATAACAAAAATTAAAAAGTCACCAAGATGCTTGTATGCTACAGGTATGTACAGTCGGTAACAAAAGTGTCCGAACACTAGCAAAAATCCCTATGTAAAAAAAAGTACACTTCATACGGTTTTGTTAAATAAATCCTTGTCGAATCCTGTTCTTAGTCAGTGTAAGAACATGATTCGATAAGGATCTATTTAACAAAACCATATGAAGTGTATCTTTTTACATAGGAATGCTTGCTAGTGTTCGGACACTTTTGTTACAGACTGCAACCGATGACAGAGAATGAAACATAATTACTATATGCCTTTATGTGAAGGATAAATTAAAATAAATCAGTCTTATCGTGCTAAATCAAATTCTGTTTTATGCAGAATTTTACATTTATTATTCAGAAAAAAAAGGCTTAGGGTTTTTTTTTTTTTTTTAATAGTTTGAAATTCTTAAATTGTCACCATTTTGAAACTATATGGCAGATTAAATTAAATAAAATAAGTGATTTAGACCTAAGTAAATTTAAAATTTCATAAATATGAAGATTAAATACAATTGTTACATGATTTAAATTTTTTAAAGTGACTATTCTTAAAAATACGGTGTATAAACTAGATTAAGTTGCACCAGAACATGGTGCTATTATACATACACTCACAAGGTAAAATAAGTAAAATTCCTATTAAAACTGAACCAAGCTTAAATTAAAGAGCATGGTCGAAAACAGGGTAAAGTGCAAATTTTGTGCAACATTTCACCCATGAGACAACGTAAGACACTAGAAAAAGTAACCTTTATAAATATGAAGATTAAACACGATTATCATGTGATTTTAATTTTTTAAAGTGATTATTTTTAAAATACAATGTATCAACTTGATTAATAAATTTAGTATAAAATTTGGTATGCGTTATGCAGATACCTCATGTCATGCATTTGGCTAATAAATACACCTTTTTTTTTTTTTTTTTCTTTTTTTATAATATTCAGGCAATTGAAAATTATATGTTTGATAATCGCACTATTTTAAAAAAGTTTGGGGAATTGAGATCATAAAAAAAAAACTAGGTTGTTAACACAATATATGAGAGATAAAAGTATTGTATTTTAAACAAATCGATCCATAGATAAGTGTTTAAATATGAATTTGAAATTTTAAAATAGTAACCGGTCCAACAGTAACCGAGCGGTTCTGCACTCAAAGCTGGTAGACGTGAGGTGCCGGGTTCGAACCCAGGTCGCGATCGTCGACTTAGCCGTCCGGATTCTTCTGTAGTTTTCTCCAAAAATTTCTTAAATACGGGCTAGGATCTCTTAGAAAGACCCCCATGGAGGGCACTTCCCCCTCAGGCCTAGACCCTAGTGCAGTCGGTCGACCTTAATACTCCAAACCCAACTCAAATAGTCGCCACTATGAAATAACGAACGGATGAAATTGGACAACGAATTCGTAAAAATACGTTTAAGTTGAATCAACGAGTTTTTGCGTTCGAACTAATTTAGTATTTACGAAGTTATCATAAAATAAAATTTTACGATAGGATGATTCCGATAATGAAATTAACAATACAAAATTTCAAATATGCATTGTTACAGAAATTGATGATAGATGAACCAAGTATTTGCAATTGGTTGTTTCCTAATAAAATTACACTGAATACAGAACCTTATGAATTCTGTAGACTTATATATTTGTAATATTTTGAGATAAAAATAATTAGAATATCTTGCCATACATTTTGTAAAAAAAAAAAAAAATAAATAAAAAAAAATAAATAAATGATCCCACCATTTATTTATTAAGATAATATGCGTAAGAAAGTTCCAACTCTTGCCTTTTTTTTACTCTCTCTCTCTCTCTCTCTCACTGTAATTTCACATAAAATGTTAAATAAATAAATTGCAGGATTTTTCCTTATGTAATTTTAATAGTAATAAAATTTAATAATAAAACATAAAATGCTATTTTAATTACATCATATCTGTACCATAGACAAAATTTTATTTAGATTTTATTCGGCGTATTGCAAAAATAAATCAACAATATTCCTCACATTTTAGCAGTAAGTAACAATCAAACAGGGAGGACTTACATTGTAAACACAATGATACAAATAAACTTAATGCAACGGTTTCAGTATAGGATCAAGAGGCAAGGAAAACGTGACATAAAGGCATTCGATGTAGAAAGAAACAGGGTTTTATATTGCGCTTTCTTTTTGGGGAGAAATAAAATATAGTTAACTAAAGCTATAGGTTTTGGGTAATGTCGTTTTTATTTTCTATAGTAAAATAAATAGAAATAAGTAGTTTTTTTTCCCCTTACAATAATTTCTTGAAATAAGGTAGGTGACCCAAAGGTGATCATAGTTAAGCTTTGGCTTTTTTTTTTTTTTTTTTTTTTTTTTAATAATTATCTGGTTGTGTGTATGTGGTTGAAATTTTTACTGTAAAATGCTACACTTATCTCTTATACATATCAAGTATAATTTTCTTGGTAAAGCGAAATTTAGATTTTTTTTTTTTTTAATACAATTTTAAAGTTGTACCTTTTGGACCACCTTTGGCGCATAGTGTTCCAAAGGTGGCCTATATATTGAAAGCACTTTTAGGCCCGCCGTACACTGACGAGACATGAGACAAAGTTTGAAGCGACATGCGACACGCGCATGCTCTAAATACAACTTCATCTCTTGAAAACTGTGTGTCGCATGTCGTTTCAAACTTTGTCTCATGTCTCTTCAGTGTGTGGTGGGACTTAAATTGTGCCTAAGATGCTCTTTTGTTATTTTCCATGTTTTTCTTTTTATTCATTTTATTTTTTAACACAAAAAAACTTTTAAACCACTTTTGTGCAAAGTAGTTCAGGATTTTTATTCTGGAATTCATTGACTTCTTTAGGAAGATCTCTGGTATTCCCAATTGTATGGAATATTTGTAAGAGAATAAATGGTAATAAGGTTTTTTTTTTTAGATATTTAAGCAGAAATTTTAAAACTATCCTTATTACATTAATTTCCGTATTCATTTGCTGAGTTGTTTCCCGTGTTTCAAGGTTGCGCGATATCTGGGCCATCTTGAAACATGCATATGATCGCCATTTTCGCAGCATTAAACTTTTAATCTGATAAATTAATTAAAAATGAAGTTAATGTGTTTAGAGAGAAAAAAATATATTTTTTTGAAAACATGTCACAGTAAAAAGTTCTAAGAACTTATGCGCATGTAAATTAAAATTCTTTCTTACCTGGAAATTAGAATAACTACTTCTCTAAAGTGAAATCATTGCATACAGTGGTAGTCAATCAAGATAATCTCTTCGAATTCTGCCAAATACCCTGGAGATACATGGTTTACAATACAGTAGCGCCATTTTGTGGTTAAATATTAAATTAAACCTTGTTTCAGGGCGTGGGCTACCTCAGGAACAGTGGCCACCTTTGGTTCACCTATCTTAGAATTTTTTTTTTTCCTTAAAATAATATACACAAGAAAATTTTAACTATCATCGCTTATTTTTCATTGTAACTTTACATTTAACATAAAATAAATAAATTACATGAGTTTTTCTCATGTACTTTTAATGGTCATAAAATTCAATTATAAAATATAAAATAGTATTATAATTACATTTTATGTGAGCCGTAGTCAAAATTTTCTTTAATTTGTATTCCGCATATTATAAAAATAAATCAACAGTATTTCTCATGCATTTGCAGTAAGTAATAATAAAGTAGAGAGCATTGACATTGTAAGCACAATGATGTAAATAAAATTAATGCAACTGTCTCAGGATAGGATCAAGAGACAATGTAAACGTGACATAAAATAAAATCATGCGATATAGAGAGAAACAGGGTTTTAGATTGCCCTCTCTATTTGTCGTGAGATACATTGTAGTTATCTAAACCTATATATTTTTGATAATATTATTTTTATTTTCTATCGCAATATAAATAGGAACAAGCAATTTATTTTCTTTCCTCATTTTCTTTTTATTTCATTTAGAAATAGTTTCATTAGATATCTCAAAAAAAAAAAAATAAATAAATAAATAAATAAATAAATAAAATTATTAAAAAATTAATAAATAACTAAAAATAAATACCGTAAAATCCCGAAAGTAACAACCCCCCCCCCCCCCATTTCTGAAAAGCAAAACGGATAAATTTCAGGTTGGGGGGCGGTTATAATCAAGATTCTTTAAAAAAATGAAGAAAAGGGAGGGGAGGTTATATTCGATGGAGGGGGTACTTTCGGGATTTTACGGTACTTACGTAAAAGGAAATATTAAAGGTAATTTCTTACATCAAAGGTAAAAAAAACTGTGTAATGATTACATTGATAACATGCATCCGACACTTCATGAAAAATTAGTTAAATTAGAAATAATATATAAATATTAAAACTTAATTCAATGCCAAACTAAATTTGCAATGCCGACGTGCAGTAAGTGCGCCCGAAGATTGGATGTAGCTTTGTTGGATGGAGAAAGAAAAAGGGGGAGGGGGTTACTTTCAGGATAACGGAGAAATTTCACTTTTAGCGAGAAAAGGCAGGGGGGTTATATTCGATAGGGGTTTACTTTCGGGATTTTACGGTAAGTAAAATAAATAAATAAATGTAACTCCTGTAAATAAATATAAAATTGTGTATTAAATGCTGCCTATGAAGTGATAATTATGAAGAAGTTTTTGTAATTACTCTGTAAAATACTTACAATTAAAAAAAAAAAAAAATAAAAATAGTTTTCTTCCTGATACAAAAATATTATTTCCTATAATATAGATATTTAAAGAAAAAGTATATTTGTACATATATATTAGTTATATATAGGCAAATAATTGAATGCTCTTTAAAAATAAAATAAAATAAAATAAAATAAAATAATATATATATATATATATATATATATATATATATTCACGAATTAGATTTTTGTTATTCATAAAGAGAAAATTTATTATATTATATTAAAAGTCAAATATCTATTTTAATACGATACATAACAGGGATATTCAAAAGATTGATTGAATGTAGCACTGAAAAATTGTCTTTAAGAAAAAAAGGCTTTAAGGTAAGTTTGTTTTAAATTATAATTAAAATTGTAGTATATATATTTTTTAATTAAATAAAATAAGCAAATGCTATTCCGTTCTTTGCCATATTTGTAATATGTAAAGCCTCTAAAAATTTACGCTTTCAACGGTTTTCTGAATAAATCAGAAGATTTCGGGGTCATTCATGCGATAATTTTCATAGCAAAACAGATTAATAGCTATTTTGTCGTAAAGACATGTAAAAGCGAGTTTATATAGTGAGTTAAAAAAAAAAAAAAAAAAAAAAAAGATAAAGATAAAGATAAAGCCATTTTTAGTTCAACAATGTATAAGTAAGTATTGTAATCCCAGTTTACCAAATAGATTTTGTATAACGCATAGCTCAAAAATGAATGATCGTAGGAAATTTTAAATTTAGGTTTGTGACTGTCATGACGTCTAGCTAGAAACCTCTAACTTTAGTTTTGAAACAAGTTCTCTTTTCAGAGATATCTGAGATTTTACACGATTTTTTATGCCGCCTGTATGGACGTATGAGTGTGTGTGTATGTATGAAACTCGCATAACTCATAAATGGTTGGACGTAGAACATTGCAAATTAGTATATAGATTTGTTATAATAGTTGTACACTTTTTTTTTTCTGTGACATTCTCTTTTGGAAATATTTACGAAAATTATATTCATAATGATAAAAAATGCAAAGGTTTTGACGAATTATGTAGGACCAACCGTCAGTAAGGAATTTATGATAGAGCCCATAAAGATGTTGCTATGAAAGTTGTCGACATTTTTGTGTGTAGAAAGTAATTGTGAAAACGTAAGCAGGCTCTTGTCAAAGATTGTGCTTCATTTTAATAAATATTCTGGAAACAGATAAATAAAACAGTTAAATACACTATAGAGCAGGAATTTTGTTAATTCAGAAACAAGGAGCAACCACACAGTCTGAATTGAATTTCAATTAATCGAGTCAGTGGTTTATAGGATTTTTGAGGCAGTCTGTGCTGGAAAACAATGAATCGTTCCAGAAATTTTCATAACTCGGCTCCTATTAAAGTTAGAAATTCCAAACATTGGAAATCCTAAACTACCCATTTAAATCACTAAATTTGGATTCCAAATTGTCTGATTTGACGGTACGTTAATACTCACCTTCGTGGAAATGAAATTAACACCACCTGTTTTCACTTTTACTGTAATTCTATACAGAAAAAAACACCTAAACAAATAGACAAATTCTGGTCATCATTCATCAATGATGACTCCTTTTTATAGTTTCGCTAATCATTTATAGAACTTTCGTAGATGTTACTTTTGCGCTGGAAATCAAAGAATATTTCCAGAAAATTCCAGAACCAAATAAATGTAAAATTTTATTTTAAATTTATTATCCAATTTTTATTTGGAACCTGACATACATTCCTCTAAAATAGATATTTTCTTCTTTTTCTTTTCTTCTTTTTTTAAACTTATTGACTAAGAAGCAGTGGATTTTTCACTGTTTACGAGAGGATATTTATATATTTTCTTAAGTGTAGAAATGCAGCTGACTGCAGTATTAAATGGCTATTATGAAAAACTACGCTTACACTCTAAGATCAAAAAGAATGACGGTACTATTCCCAGCTGCACTTTTAAGACGTTTGCCGGGGTTGTATCGCAGCTTCTGTGGTAGAGAATTGCATAAAGCAACATTTGTAAATTACCTGAAGAGCATTACTCAAAAATGTTTTAATGCAAATTTTTAATGCAGGTATTTTTCAGGGTATTCTTCTCAGGTATATTATTGTCAGGTATCAGGTATCGCAGGTATTTTTCTGAGGGGGGCTGACGCCCCCTTAACCTCTCGTTATTTGTGAAAGCCTACATCTATCTGTACATATGTTTATGCATATAGTTCCTTGTACCACTCATCCCTGTATTAACTCCTAGTAACGCATTGGTATTTGCACCAAATTTCATTTCAAATTACTGCATAATACATCTATATATATAAAAGAGTACTTCCACTCACTCACTTACTCACTCACTGACTCATCAACGCACAGCAAAATCTACTGGGGGCTACTGATTCGAAACTGGGTCAGATTTTAGAACATGTAGTGTAAGCACCCCCTAAAGCAGTTATCACAGGGATGATCCTACCCTCTGAACTATATGCTAATACCTCTCCGAATAATCGAGCATCAGGTAGTAGGGTTATTTTAAACACTGAAATGAATTCAAAAAGGCGTTAACAATTGGCAACTGATCGCTCGCTATTTCCTGTTTTAAACGCACTCTGATTTTCTCGCACTCCGATTGGTTGAATACGAGCTAACATCTAGCATAGGAGATTTAGTCAGTCATAAGTTCGTCATTGACAAAGGTAGGAGAGGGAAACTATCATACGATGCGTTTTCGAGCGTTTGTCTCTCGGAAAACCTGTTTCAGGTGGTTTCAGGAGAAAGTATCTGATACTGCTGATCGTATGAGAGTACGTGTGATAGCTGCTTAAGAAGCGATTTTGCGAAATTCATCCCCCAAGGGGGGTGGGAGGGCAACACGTGATTTCACAAAAACCGTCATATCTCAAAGAAAAAAACAGATATCTGTAAAATTTTTGCATTAAAACATAGCTAACACAAATGCCTAAAAATCAATTTCTGGTATTTTGGAAATTCGGTCCACAAGAGGGGGTGCGTGGCAAAATGTGATTTCGCATGCGCAAAAAGTGATTTCTTAAAAAACATTTATATCTCAAAGAAAAAAACAGATATACGTGAGATTTTTGTTTCACAACATAGCTAACATAAATACCTAAAAACCAATTTCTGGAATTTTAGAAATTCGGCCCCTAAGGGGGTACAGGGGGCAAAACGTGATTTCACAAAAACCTTTATATCTCAAAGAAAAAAACAGATATCCGTAAAATTTTTGCTTTAAAATATAGCTAACACGAATACCTAAAAACTAATTTTTGGAATTTTAGAAATTTAGTCCACAAGGGGAGGGGAAGGTAGGAAAACATTCTCGATATTGTATCTTCTATATAATAATATAGACATTTCTTCTATAATAAAGTTTAAAAATAATTATTTTAATTTTTAATTGTTGCCAAAAGAATTTACGAATTGATTTATTTTTTGACATATAATATATTTTCTCGAGAATGGTAAAAGAAATATTAAATAATAAATTTGCTTAGACTATGACAAAATGACGTCATTATCAAAATTAAATATTAATAATAAAAATCCAAAATATTTCTTCAAATTTTGTTCCATAATCTTTTTTAACATACCACAATTTTAGATTTCTTTTTATTAGCGATTTTATTTGTTTATTAGCACGTATAATACGTATGGCATGAAAGCTAATTCAGCATTATATTCAGATTTACTTATTCATAATGCAGGGTATTTTTTTAAATTTTGATGCTTAAGTAGATACGACATTTTTCGCCAAGGAGTCTACTTTTGGGATAGCCACTTTAAGCCAAGTAGCCCATAAACAAATAAATTATAAAATATTGAGGGGGAAAAAAAAGGCTGGAAAGAAAGAAACAGGAACAACAACCTCATAAATTATGTATTTTTGTTTAAAATGGTGACAAAAATTCAAAAGTCACCAAGGGGAGCTATAATAAGCCTGTACCACGATAAGGATAAATAAATATTTATTTATTTTTCTATATGCGAACCACTGTTAACTATGAAATACATATCCGCGTTTGTAATGATCGATAGATGGTGCTTTTTCAGCTCTTGTCGTTAGTAAATATTACAGCCACGTGTATCTATTTTTGTTCTTCTACTTAATATTCGTACTATAATTTCTCCGCCATTACATCATGGAAAATTGATTGCTTTTGGAAAAAAATATTTCAGTTTATTCAAAGTTCGATCGAAAGTAGATATTTAACTGAAGCTGAACAAATATTAGTTTCAAATCATCTGATTAATTCTTTACTTCCATTAGCAAATGAAATTTTAAATTTGTCATTTGGAAATAAATGGAAGCTTAATTTTGGATTTCTTGGTCCTTTGGAGTTACACTGGAGCACACAACAGTATGTGTTATCTTTTTTACCGGATTTATTCATTTTTATTCAATAAATATATGTGAAACTAAACATCGGCAAGCAATGGCGGCTTGATGGAATTCGAATTATAGCATGTTTATTGTAATTTCCCCTTAGCCCACCAGAGGGCGAGCATTTCATTACAATCGCGGATAGCCACAAAAAGTGAGTTGTCTCACAGCATATTGTAATATTATATTTGCTGTCAGTTTATGGTCGACCGGAAAAATCGAATAAATATAGTAAATAACGTAAAAGTAAATATTATGTACAGTTCGCATAGTGTTGTTCATATGTAATTAATATTCAAATATAAAAGGGCTACTTCAATTTTTTCGATACTGTCTGTTTCGAAATTGTTATCTGACAAGCACAAAAGTGGAAGCCCGCTGGTATGGCATTGTCGCATGCAATAGCGACACACACCCGAAACGAGCTTTTGAGCAATTTCAATGAATTTTATTTTTATTTTTTATCTATAAAGCGATATAGAAAAGAATTTTCTTTAACTATAATGACCAGCCAAGCGGGTAAAATTTGTCTGAAGAAATCCATAGGAGCTGAGGTCACAATTTTTAGTGTGTGGCTTTTTTCCGTGTATCCAACATCCAATGCAACGGGATTTTGAGATTTTCCCCATTTTCCCTCCTTAAGGGCCCTCTTCACTCAACGCCGCCAGAAGCCGAAGCTAATGTTTTTCTATGGAAAATTTTTCTTTACAAATAAGTTATTAACAAATACATATTTTTAAATTCTGTTTTCACATTCTGAAAATTCCCAGATGTTAAATTGACGCACCTTTTTTAAAAAATTATTATTTTATTATTTTACATTTTATTTTGAAATTGCAAAATGGAAAAATTTCGCATATTGAAAATTCGTATTTTGCAGCTTCAAAATAAAATATTAAATTCAAAAAAAATAATTTTTTAAAAAAGGTGCGTCAATTTAACATCTGGGAATTTTCAGTATGTGAAAACAGAATCTAAAAATATGTATTAGTTAATAAGTTATTTGTAAAGAAAAATTTCCCATAGAAAAACATTAGCTTCGGCTTCCGGCGGCGGTAAGTGAAGAGGGCCGTTAAGGAAGGGAGAGCAATAAAGACGTTTCTGAGCATAACCTTGCTTAAAATTATCACAGTAAGATTAATTTTTATGTGTGGGTTGGTTATGCTTTCTCAACACGCACTATCAAGTAACTTTACGAAATTTCCCTCTGCCTCCCTCCTCTAAGGGCGGAGTGGGGGCAAAAACACGTTTTCAAGAGTAACTCTGTTCCAAAGTACCTCAGGAAAGCGATCTTTTGATATGTCGGTTGGTTACGCGTACTCAACACGCAAACTACAAAGGGGTTTTGTGAATTTCCACCCTACCGGTCTTGGGAGGGGAGGTGGGGACAAAAAAATGTATCCATATGCAACTCTGCACTAAATTATCTTAGGAAGGAGATTTTTGATGTGTGGGTTGGTTATATGTATATGTAACTCATAGTATAAAGAGATTTTGCAAAATTCCTTCCGTCGTCCCTCCTTCATGTGCAAGGGGAGGGGGGGGGCACATATTAAAACATAATTCTTTTTCAAATAATCTCAGGATCTCGATTTTTTTTATGTCTGGTTAGGTATGCATATGCAAGATGCACTATTAAGGTATTTTGCGAAATTATCCCCTTCTCTTCTGGGGCTGGCGGGGGCAAAAAACAAGCTTAAATATACTCCAGATTACCTTAGAATGATAAATTTTGATGAGTGGGTGTTGATTGTACGCAATATGCACTTTGATGGGAGGAAAGTTTGCAAAACTTTCAACATTACCCGTAAGGAAGTGGGAGTAAAAATTAGGTAAGGTACTGCCGAAGGCATTCGGGCTCGTGATTCAAAAAGTCAGGGGAGGCGGAAAACCGCTACCGAAGGTAGCGGGAACTTTAACTTACATTTTGACTGATTTCTTTCTTTTCTTTTCTTTTTTTTTTATTATAATTAATGATATGAAATATTAAGAATTCATTTCGGTATAATGACCAGCGAAGCGGGCAAAGCCTGCTAGTCAGAAATATTTTGCTTAGCCTTGTAAGTTAATTACAAATTCTATTCCTACCCTTTTCGACAGAAAACATTAATTTAAACTTTCAAATAACGTATGTTCACCTCATTATGTGTAATGGAGTGTAATTACTTTAAAATACCTTTATAAGAAATAGCATCTATAGACCATAATGGTACGAAACTCTTTCGTCTTTCTCTGTACACGAGCCAGAGTTATTATATACACCATAAAAAACCATACAACTAATTTCTTGCAACTCATTAATATTTGAACCAAATTTGGCATCATTTGGATGATTATAGAATTTCATTGGAATTCTTTTGTGTTGTCCTTTAACTAAATTATTTAGTTTATACATTTTATTTTCCTACACAAATATGCTTGTAAGCATCACAATAATGTATGTTAATTTCATTTATTTTTTCAATGCAGTGTAATGCGTTTAAACGAAATTCTGCCCATAAGCCATAGTGATAAAAAAAAAAAAAAAAAAAAAAAAAAAAAATGTTTGGTGTGTCCCTGTAAACGAACCTTAAACAATAAAGACACAAAAAATTATTCAGTTCTTTCTGTACTGCGCCTAAATATATGTACCAATTTGCAAGTCAATTAGGGTATTTTTGCAACGCTATTGCGGTATATACAAATTCTGCCCAAGATCTTAATGATAAGAAAAACTTTGGTGTGGACCTGTATACGAACTACATACGAAATGTACACTCAAAACTATATTGTATGACTCATAAAAGTGTGTACCAAGTTCCAAGTCAACAGGATGATTTATGCGACCGCTATAGCGAGATACACAAACAGATAGAATTCAAAATCTTTTTCAGTCTCCACGCGGAGACCTCCACTGACGTTACATCAATGGACACTGTAGACTTGTGTATTTGTAATTTGTTTCAGATGTAAATAATTAAAATATCTTTCCATTTAATTTTTTTAAAAAAAGTATAAGATAAATATATTTTTCTTTGTAATTTTATATTTAACATAAAGTAAATAAATTACGGGAGTTTTTCTCATGTAATTTTAATAGTAATGAAATTTAATAATAAAACATAAAATGTTATTTTAATTGCATCATATGTGTGCCATAGTCAAAAATTTATTTAGACTATATTCCGCGTGAAGCAAAAATAAATCAACAGTATTCCTCACGCATTTGCAGTAAGTAACGATCAAGCAGAGAGGACTTATATTGTAAACACAATGATAAAAATAAACTGAATGCAACGGTCTCAGAATGAGATCAAGAGGCAAGGAAAACGTAACATAAAATCATGCGATATAGAAAGAAAGAGGGTTTTAGATTGCACTCTCTTTTTGGCGAGAAATAAAATGTAGTTATCTAAAGCTGTATATTTTTGATAATGCCATTTCTATTATCTAACGAAATATAAATAGAATTAAGCAGTTTTTCATTTCTTTCCTTCTTTTCCTTTATTATTATTATTATTTAGAAATTCCATTGGGTATCTCAGAAAAAAAGAAAAAAAAAATCCCTATATCTGCGATGAAGAAATATAAAATTGTTTGTTCAACGCATTCCTATGAAGTGGCAATAAATCTGAAATTTTTATAATCACTTTGTAAAATATTTACATTTTAAATAATTCTAATTTTTTTATCATATCAAAATATTATATTCATAATATATGTATGTTAAGCAAAATTATATGTGATCACACATGTAAGTTATTAATAAGTTAATAAATGCTGTTCGCAGAACCAAATTTTCAAATTTCTCACGCATTTTTATTCGTAAACGACAAAACTATTTATTTCATTCAAATATAAGAGTCAAATACTGCTTTAAAATGATACAATACTGGATTTTGTGAACGTTTGTTTAGCATGGCATTAAAAAAGGATCTTTAAGAAGTAAGAAAAGCCTTTAAGATAATTTTGTTCAAAATTATAATTAAACATATATTATATATATATATATATATATATATATATATATATATAAACCTTCTACTACTCGATTATTTTTTGTCATGTTTGCAGTATGTAAAGTCTGAAAATTTCCACTTTCACGGGAATAACTTCCTGAATAAGTCAGAACATTTCGCTTTACTCATGTGATTACTCTCATGAAAGCAAATTATATATATATATATATATTTAAGTTTCTATCTTATGTTAATTATTTTTCTTTATATATATTGGGTGAGTTCAAAAGTTCTACCCGTTTTTATTATCCATGAAGAAGAGCAATTAACTGCAAAATGAGCAGTAGTTATTATTGGGCATAATCCCCATTGCTACCTCTTGCCATCTTTCTTGTAGGAGATGAATCCCATGGCGGTAAAATCCCGTTGTTTCGAGTCAAAAAAGTCTTGGATGGCAGTTTTCACAGCATCAAGATCATCAAAGATTTTCTGACTGAAGGAATTGTTCAACGCACGAAAGAGATGATAGTCAGTTGGCGCCAAGTCAGGAGAATAGGGAAAGTGAGGTAAAACCTCCCAACCATAGCCCAGTAACTCTTGGCGAGAGATGACAGCAGCATGTGGCCTGGCGTTATCGCGATGAAGGATAACACAATGACGATTGATGAGACCTGACCGCTTTCCTACCAAATTTGAATGCAGCCTGTCTAACTGTATACAGTAGAAGGCAGCATTGATGGTTTGGTTGAGTGGCAGGACCTCCCAATGAATTATTCCTACCACACACACAATAACACCTTCTTGGGATGAAGTTCGGCTTTCGAAGTTGATGCAGGTGGTTCAGAAGGGCAACACACAGTCCTACGACGCTTTACGTTACGGTACATAATCCATTTCTCATCTCCTGTCACGATTAGTGTCAAGAATCGGTCATTTTTGTACCGAGAAATCAAGGAAACACAGGTGAAGATTAGGTCACCCCGTTGATTAGCTGTCAGGTTTTGTGGAACTCAACGATCCAACTTTCTCGTAAAACCCAATTTAACCAGCTGTCTATCGAACTTTGTCCAGTGTACGTTGAAGGTCTCCGCTAATTCTTGCACGGTTGGATTCGGATTGTTAATTATGGCTTGATCAATATCGTCTTCTCCAACGTGTCTTGGCCGTCTTCTCCTAGCTTGATCTTGGCAGCTTCTGTCTCCTTCCCTAAATTTACGAAACCATCGACGATACACGCTTTCGTCTACTGCATCCTCCCCCTAAACATGACAAACATTGCGACATGCTGCGGCTGCCGTACTCTTTTTATCGAACTCGTATAACAAACAATGTCTTATATGCTCCTTCTCGCTTTCCATGTTACACCCTCTGATTTTTTTTTTTTTTTTTTTTTTTGAGATGATTAACTTTGTGAGACATGATGTATTTATATGTGAGGCATTCACAGGTTGGATTGGCCGACGATTTGCGTCATTGCAATGTCATGTGTGACGTCGATTCCATTGCAATTTTGCATATCCAAAACGGGTGGAACTTTTGCACTCAAGGAGACTTGGCGAGGTGTTTTTATAACCATGGAAATATTAAGCGTTTAGAACGCCAAAGAGAAAGAAATAGAAATCAGACAGTTGTTTCAATAGCATTCAGCTTACCTCATTAGCATCAGTAGCATTTAGCCATCTCTTCCATTTCTTTATGCACTGAAGACGATACATTAAGTGCTACCAAAATTGCTGTCACCTTTATTTTATTTATTTATTTATTTATTTTTCACTATGGCGTTCTAGATATTGAAGATTTGCATGATTTTAATAATTTTAAACAACATATCATAAATTCCTTTTGGAGATAGGACAATTTTATGACTTCTGATCACACTACCAAATATGACAGCTAACAATTTTCATGTAAAAACAAACATATAGATATCCCGTAAAGACATGTAACAGAGAGTTTTTTTGGCGAGTTGAAAAAAAATATTAGAGTCGTTTTTTGAATCACGAATGACTTATCTAATCAGGACGCTTCTCAATTTTCCTATATAGTAATCAAGTAATACAAGCGAAAATATATTTAACTGGTATGTTGTGGCCACCACAATATTTTCTTCTATATAAATTTGTCCAAATTCTTACCGTACAAATTATTTAATAAATTGTTACTTATTAAATTTATTTTCCATGATGAATGCAGACGACTTTTATCTTACAGAATTCTGACAAAAAATGTCGAAAGAAAGTTAATTTTGTGCTAACCCAGCTAAAAAATTCTGCAGTTTTTCCGCAGCAAAACCCCAAAACTGTAGAACTTCTGCTGTATTTCAAATAATGTGCTTTTAACTTTAAAAAAAACTGCAGAATTTATAAAGTAAAGTTCACGACTTAATAAAAACTGCAGAGTTTTTAAAGTGAAGTTCACAACTTAATAAAAACTGCAGAACTTTTAAAGTGAAGTTCACGACTTAATAAAAACTGCAGCGATTTTAAAGTAAAGTTCACGACTTAGTAAAAACTGCAGCGATTTTAAAGTAAAGGTCACGACTTAATAAAAACTGCAGAATTCTTAAAGAAGTGATGTGACTTCAAAAATATCTCAGACTTTTCACATTGAACTTCATGACAAATGGTAACTATAAAACAACTGCATTTTTACAAAAAATTGCGAAGAATAGTATTAAATATTAATAATAATAATAATAATAATAATAATAATAATAATAAAACTGCATTTTTGTAAGGGCGGGTTATAGACTCTAAAATTTCTAAATTATGCCAAAGGCAGAAATTAGTTTCGTACGAAAGTCTGTTAATTTCAGTCTATAAAATTTTAATTTTTAATTTTAATTTTTTTTTCTCATTTTTGACTAAAACTAGGCCACGTACTTTTTTTTAAATGACTGAAATAATTTAAAAATGAAGTGTTTCCACCTAAATTTCATACTTTAGTTAATTTGAAAAAACCTAATTGTCGTATCGAAAAACTGTTTGCACCTCTGTATTCAGAAAATTCGCCCCTTTTGTTTGGTACTGAATTTGTAACGGTAGGAATGATATTTCTAATCTGTTTTCAGGTTTATATAAAACTGGTCTACAAAAAATAGATTGAAACTAACAGTCCTCCTCCAAACAGTTTCGTTGTTAAGATTTTTGAACAACTAAGCCTCATTATGAATTTTTATATGCAAATTTGCCCGCTGAAATGTTCGAATAAAATTCGAAATTTTGATAGAATTTTTTTTTTTTTTTTTTTTTTTTTATTGACTTTTAATATAAAATCTGAATAAAAAGCATTTCAAGGAGATACAAAGAAAATTGTTTTTCGAGCATATGCATGGGTTTGCAAAATTGGTTCATTAAAAAACTAGTAAGTCGTATCAAAAGAAATACGATTTTTAACTTTCTTCTATATTCAGTAGAAGAAAGTAATGGATTCGTAAAAATTTTCGACCTCGGGTTTTTGATGGATTCACACGTTTTGAGAGCTGTAGAACACGATTTGACCATTTTTAGAAAATGTCTGCCTGTCTGTGTGACAAAATTTTGTGGCAACTGTATCTCAGGAACTACTGCACAGAATTTCATACAAATTGGTACGTAGGGTCACCTTGACATAAATTAGTACCTATTTACTTTTGGTAAAAATTGTCTTACAGGTTGCTTTGTCATCACGCTTGTTTTAAATTTTTCACATGGTGATATAGGACAAAATTTTGTATAAATGTGCATATAGAGAATCATTTTTTAGTAATCATTGTGAAATTTACAAGAATTATTTATGATAGAGATAATCAACTGGGAAAAAATTTTTGTATGTGTAGGAGCCTCGCCACCCCCCTGGGGGAGGAAGTCCCCCCTCGAAGGGAGTAATTTTGAAGATGGGTATTTTTCGAAAGGTCTCGTCAATACCTTTAAAACGAATGGTTGAACTATAAATCTGTGATAATTTAAAACAAAGTTATCGATTTTTTTTACTTAAATATATATATATATATATATATATATATATATATATTGTTACTGAGTGAATTTGTATAGGAAAATATAGAAGAAAGTCTTGTGGTGGGCACAACATACTAGTTTTTTAAGTTAAAAAATGAAAAAAATCGATAACTTTGTTTTAAATTATCACAGATCTATAGTTCAGCAATTCGTTATAAAGGTATTGACGAGATCTTTCGAAAGATACCCAAATTGAAAATTCACTCTCCCTGGGGGTGTACCCTTCCCCCCCCCCCCCAGAGTGAAAGGGATGTTTCCACATGCACAATTTTTTTTCCTAGTTTACTACTACTATTATCAATAATTCATAATAGTTTTGCGATGACACGTTAAAAACTAGTATCCAACAAAAAAACCCACAAGACTTTCTTCTATATTTTCCTATACATATTCAATCAGTAACAATATTTTAAAAAAAAAATATTTTTTTTTTTATTATTTATTTATTTATTTATTTATTTGTTAAAAGTAAAAAAAAAATCGATAACTTTGTTTTAAATTATCACAGATTTATAGTTCAACCATTCATTTTAAAGGTATTGACGAGATCTTTCGAAAGATACCCATCTTCAAAATTTACCCCCCCTCCCCGGAGGGGGGGTAGCGATGACCCCATATGCACAGAAATTTTTTCCTAGTTAACTATTACTATTATCAATAACTCATATTAATTTTACAACCACAAATTAAAAATAACTCTCATTATGTACATTTATACGAAATTTTATCCTATACTAGAATGGCAGCTGCATGGCAGCTGCCATGTTAAAAATTTAGAAAACATGAGATCACAGCGCCACCTGTTGAGCAAATGTAATCAGCACCAGTTAAGGTCAGTGACCAACTAAATACCAAGTTTGGTTAAATTTCGTTAAAATATATATATATATATATATATATATATACATACTATTGTTTTTCTAAGTTTTTTTTCGTTAAAAGTAAAAAAAATCGATAACTTTGTTTTAAATTATCACAGATACATGGTTCAACCATTCGTTTTAAAGGTATTGAGGAAACCTTTCGAAAGATACCCATCTTGAAACTTTGGTACCTACACCCCAGTGGGGGGGGGGGAACCGTTGCCCACACATGCACAAAATTTTTTTCCTAGCTAACTACTACTATTATCAACGAGATCTTATGAAAGATACTCCTTGTGAAAACTTACTCCCCCGGGGGGGGGGAAGCAATACCCCCCATGCACAAAATTTTTTTCCTAGTTAAATACTACTATTATCAATAATTCATATTAATTTTAATATCACAAGTTTAAAATAACTCTTATTATGCACATTTATACGTAATACTGTCCCATACTGCCATGTTAAAAATTTAGATAAAATGCGATCACAGCGCCACCTTTTGAGCTTTTGATCCTAAAAATGTAATCAGCACCAGTTTATGTCGGGGACCAACTAAATACCAAGTTTGGTTAAATTTCGTTAAAGAAAAAAAAAAAAAATACGATTTTTTTTCGTTAAAAGTAAAAGAAATCGATAACTTTGTTTTAAATTATCGCAGATTTATGGTTCAACCATTGGTTTTAATGGTCTTGACGAAACCTTTCTAAAGATACCCATCTTGAAAGTTTGCACTCCGTGGGGGGGGACCGATGCTCTCACATGCACAAATTTTTTTCCCAGTTAACTATTGCTATTATCAACGAGACCTTTCGAAAGATACCCGTTTTGAAAATTTACTTCCCCGGGGGGGTACTTCCCCCCCAGAGGGGGGAACCGATGCCCCCACACGCAGAAAATTTTTTTCCTACTTACCTACTACTATTATCAATAATTCATATTAATTTTACAATCACAAGTTTAAAATAACTCTCATTATGCCCTTTTATACGAAATTTTGTCCTATGCTGCCATGTTACAAATTTGCATAAAATGCGATCACAGCGCCACCTGTTGAGCTATTGATCCCCAAATCTAATCATTATCAGTTCATGTCAGGGTGCAACTAAATACTAAGTTTGGTTAAATTTCATTCATTGGTTCGTGAGATACAGCGTCCACAAAGAAATGATACAGACAGACAGACAGACATTTTCTAAAAACTATTAATTTGTGTTCTGGACATCCCAAAACGTGTAAATCCATCAAAAAACGGAGGTCGAAAATTTTCGCGAATCCAATACTTTCTCTATATTACATATAGAAGTAAGAAATAACTCTCATTATGTACATTTACACGAAATTTTGTCCTATACTGCCACGTTAAAAATTTACTAAAAATGCAATGACAGTGCCACCTGTTAAGCGATTGATCCCCAAATCCAATCAGCACTAATTTTTGTTAGGGTCCAACTAAATACCAAGTTTGGTTAAATTTCGTTCGTTGGTTCGTGAGATACAGTGCCCAAAAAATTTGTGAGACAGACAGACAGATAGATATTTTCTAAAAACAGACAAATCTTGTTCAGGACATCCCAAAATGTGTAAATCCATCAAAAATTGGAGTACGAAAATTTTCACTAATCCAATACTTTCTCTATATGAAGTTGGCCGCAAAATTATCCGAGCACTAGCGAAAATTCCTATGTAAAAAAAAAAGAAGTACACTTAATGCTGTTTTGTTAATTAAATCCTTGTCGAATCATGTTCTTAGGCTGACTAAGAACAGGATTCAACAAGGGTTTATTTAACAATACCGAAAAAGATTATGCAGAAAATAATAATAATGATTATAACAAAAGCGGGGACTGTCGCCAGAAAATGATGACGTTTGGTGGCCTTATCCTAGAATTGATAGTGGCAAATAACTTTGTTTCATGATCCAATTATCTTTTTGAATAATCATTTAAATTTTTGTTTTAATTACACAGTATCTACTGTATGAAATATATTTTTAAATAATCCTTTCAAATTTTTATTTAACAAATGCAGGAGCTATTGAACAACTCAACTTATAGAAACAAACATTTGTTTACTGTTACGAATACGATGGCGTGCTTCTTCGAATCCGAAACGCGTTGTTATGTTTGGTATAGTGAAATAGAAATACATTTTTAAAGTACATACAAGATAAATAATTCTAAGTAAAATTTAATTTAAAAGAATATAAAAATTTATGAAATGAAAATGAATGCGCTGTGGAAGTTAGTGCGGACTTACAGCTGATGTAATCCACTCGCTGCTCGTTAAAGAAGTTACCAGAGGTAAGTGTCTGAATCGAAATCTTTTTCTTTTTTTTAAATTTCAATTGTGTTTTATATAAATAATAATAATAAATCATCTCTTCTTCCTGTAATACATTTAAAAAGAAACGTCTATTGCCGATCAATTTAACAGCTAAAGAAAGAAATGTTTAGGGTTAAAAATATACATATAATTTTCGTTATCTCTCTGGTTTACTGTATTTGTTGTAGTCTTATTTATTTTATATTATTTACATGCAGTTCCAAAATTTACTGATGTTTTTAGAGACGCCAGGCTTAGTTCGGCAGATAATTTTCAGATATTTATATTATTTTGCTTTCGTTAGATTCAGAAAATTCTGCTACTGGGCTGTATTTGATTTTTCATGAATTTTAATTAATTGAAAATTTAACTTTTTATTAGTAAAAGAATATAAAAAAAGTTGAATAGAGCACAATGAGCTCTTATGTATTATTATTTTTTAGAAATTATAGATACAGGTAACTTTGTCCCTTTTTAATATGTTTTTCATTTCTGCTTGCATGCATGTAGTGTATTTATTTGTTTAGTTCATTTCTGTATTGTGTTGTGTTCTGTGAGTTTCTATCTAAACTAAGTGTTCTTTTTTGTTTGTTTGTTTGTTTTAATTTCCTTTTTTAAATTTCCTAAAAATATGTAAATTATGATAAAACTCACAGGCCTAGTATGTTTCCTATTTTGATGTGAAAGGTTTTTCATTTCAAGATTATTGATTTTTATGAATAACCTATTTTTGAACCAAAAAATTTAATAAATTGGTCCCAAAGGTGTCGTAATTAAACTTTTGCTTTAAACAACTTTCCGCAGTTGAAATAGGCAAGTGGAAGCGCCACCAAATTTTCTATATAGAGATGATTGTGATTCTTGAGATGCACTTGTCCATTTTAGCTTATAGGGACTGTTTACAGTGGAAATTTAATTGTAACCATCTTGTAAGTATATAGATAAGTTAGTGATGCATGCAATAATTTATTAAAACAAAAACTAAAAGCTAAGCTTTACTATAGGGCACCCATTGGCAATTTGTGACGCTGTGATGCGATTCAGTGTATCGGCACTTTTTAATAGTAACCATTTTGTATAGAAACTTTGCTTAACTGTCTCGGAACTTTGATTCGCCTTTCGATGCACCGATCATTCGTGTATGTGTATCATAATGCGGCCCAGCTGAATGATTTTTTTTAATGTGTTTTTGAGATTTAAAAATTAATTTTTTGAGTGTATTTTATTATTATTATTATTATTTTTAATACGTGTAATTATTTAGGAAAAATTAGTGCATGGTAGTAATTGATGCAGTACGGATTTTCATGCATTTTCTAATGCACATGCACCATGAATTACGGGGTATCCAGTAATGTTTTTTGGTTTTAATATCGGGATACTGACCGCTGCGATACAGATTTTTATGCATTTTCTGTTTCATGTGCTATGATTTAAGGGTAACCAGTGATGTTTTTTTTTTTTTTTTTTTTTTTTTTTTTTTTTTTTTTTTTTTAATATCGGTATACTGACCGCTGCAGTACAGATTTTCATACATTTTCTGATTTATGCGCTATGAAATAGAGGTATCCAGTGATGCTTTTTCAGTTTTAATATCGGGATACTGATTGCTGAAGTGCAGTTTTTTATACATTTTCTTATTCATGCACCTCGAATTAGGGGTATCCAGTGATGTTATTTTGGCTTTAATATTAGAATACTTACCACTGTAGCACAGATTTTCATGCATTTTCTGAAAATTGTGGGAAATCTTCAAGTTATATAATTCATAACACTGAATTTTATGTGCTAAAACTTGAAAGCCCTCCGAAATTTTTTTTTCTGGTGAAGTAGCTCAAATTTCTATTACTGTTTCAATGTTTATTTTATTAATCTTAAATATGCTTAATTTATTTCTGTGAATTTCAAAACAAGCACCAGAGTGAAGCAATAATTTAGTTTATTAAAATGTATTTTTGATATTTTGTAATGATTCAGAGTATTGATTTGAGATGCAATTTGCAGTGTCGACTCATCCGGTGTGCTGTACATCACCAATAGCACTGGGTGCCTTTTAGTAAAGCTGTTCCAAACTAAAATTTTGTCTATAAAATAGATGAAAATATTTCAGAAAAAACCCTTTATGTAAAATTAACACAAAATTTTAGTTAATACCCCAGTGACAGAAAATTTTGTAGCTGTCTGCGACAGGTTTTTAAAATTTCATAATCTGTCTGCGAAATTTGCATGTAGTCAGGGGTAAAAATGGCTTAAACTCAAAAAGCCTGAAAGAGTGGGGGGGGGGGGGGGGGGGGGCTTAATAAAAGTTGTGATCTTGTGCAACAGTACACAATACGATTTTACTACAGAACAATATTGTAATTATAAAATAATTTAAATTATAAACGTTAATAAAATAATAAGTTAAATTATAAACAATAAGTTTAACTCATTCAATTAAATATTTTATAGCAATGTTTGATGCAACACATTATAAATAATAAAAGTATTAGTTTTAGTTTTGATACAGAAATTTTTATAAGTAAATTTTGAAAAGTGGAGGAGGAGTTTTGGAGCAGCTTTAAATGAAATTAGCACTTTTCTACATTCCCGTAGAATCTCAGTAACAGGTGACAGAAGAAAAGAATACACGCATAATGCTGCCTATCAAGCGAGATCTGGGCTCCTAGGTCGCCCTTGTTAAGCACTGTTTTGTGTGTTCCTACCAAGGCACCTATAGGGGGCTCTACAGTTCCTACCAGAGAGCGTGTAAGACGTCATACATCGGTAGCGCATTGTCACGGGAGAAAAATGTCCATAAATTGCAGACAATTTTTTATGACTGCAGCCAAAAACTGTCTGAAAGTTGTGGGCATTTTTTTTTTTTTTATTTTTTTTTTTAGTAGTACAGACAAAGAGTGTCTGAAAGTTGCAGACTAATTTTTTTATTAGTGCTGACAAAATCTGTCTGCAAGCCGTTTTTCTGTGTCCGCGACTATGTCGCCGTGTTTCTGCCACTGGGGTTAATACATATGTACAAATAAAAGTAATTCAGTAACTTTAAGAAAAAATTGATTTTGGATGAAAAAATAATTGCAAAAAAAGAAAAAACAGTAAAATGTTTCCAATAACATTTATTTTTTAAGAACCTTAATCATAAAAGTGACTTACAGTTTTTTGAGAATTAAATGTGTTTGTTCGTGGCATTTCTCAGAAGTTCTTATGATCTGTTTTGTTTGTATCTTAGCATTTTTCAGCGTGATTAGGCAACACCACCATACGTCCAGATTTCTAGTTGACTTCATATTAGAGTTCTGCATTGGGTTGGGTACCTGTGGGTTACTCGCTCTGCGAGTCGAGTTAGCATTAATTGTACACCAGCAGGTAAAACTGCAGGTTTACCTGAAAAATATTTTTCTTTGAAAAAAAATTATAATAAATGTAATTTTTGAATGCAGAGACTGGATGACATTATCTTCCTTGACAACTGAGCCTGGCGTCTCTGAAAGCAACAGTAAAATTTTCATCTAAATAAAAGAAAATAAATTAAGACTATGCAACAAATACAGTAATCCAGAGAAGATAACGCAAATTATATGTATATTTTTAACCCTAAACATTTCTTTCTTTAGCTGTTAAATTGATCTGCAGAACTTTAAACAATTTGCAGCTCTCACTGTCATACTACGCTTTTACTACTACTGGAAAATAGAATAGACGTCTATTTTTAAATGTATTATAAGAAGATTTTTTATTATTATTTATTTAAAACACAATTGAAATTTAAAAAACAAGAAAAAGATTTCGATTCACGCACTTACCTCTGCTAAATTCTTTAGTGAGCAGCAAGTGGATAACAAATACCTCATCAGCTGTAAGTCCGCACTAACTTCCCAGCACATTAATTTTCATTTATTAAATTTTTATATTCTTTTAAATGGAATTTCACTTAGAATGATTTATCTTGTAATAACTTTTATTATGTTTTTCACTATACCAGACATAACAATGCGTTTTGATTCAAAATAGGATAAGGCCACCATACGTCATCATTTTTTGGGGAAAGTCCCCACTTTTGGTATTATTATTTTCTGCATAATCGTTTTTTCAAAGTAAAGCTTTTGTTGCAATTTACAATTAAAAATTGATGATAGTGCTGCACTTTTTTTTAGTATTGCTTGTCGCCAATTTTTTTTTTTTTTTTGAAATTTTAGTCATCTCGCCAATTTGTCCCCACATTTTGTTTAGAAAATTTGGTACCTTTTTTCTGTAAATAAGGTGGATGATAAAAAAACAGAGTCGAAAATGAGTTCTTTTTTTTTTTTTTTTTTTGTGTGTGTGTGTGTGTGTGTGTGTGTGTGTGTGTGTGTTTATATTTCAGTTAAATATTATATTTTAAATATTTGAACCACTTTTAATGAATCAATTTTGCGAACCCCTAGCATTTACCCGAAAAACAATTTTCTTTGTATAACTTTGAAATCTTTTTTATCCTGCTTTTATATTAAAAGTTAATAAAAAAAGGAATATTTTAAAAGTTCAATCAAGTCTTCGAATTTAATTCGAACATTTCAGTTTTCTTATTAAGGCCAGTCATAGGGCAAAATTGTATATAAAAATGCATAATGAGGCTTTGTTATTCAAAAATATTAACGAAACTTTTTGTTAGGATGGAGAACTATTCAATCTATTTTTTGTAGGCCAGTTTTATGTAAACCAGAAAACAAATTAGAAGTATCAGTCCTATTGTTACAAATTCCGTACTAAACGAAATGGGCGATTTTTCTGAATCCAGGGGTGCAAACAGTTTTTTGACACGACAATTAGATTTTTTAAAATTAACTAAAGTAGAAAATTTAGGTGGCAACACTTCATTTTAATTTATTTCAGTCATTTTAAAAAGTACATGGCCCAGCTTTACAGTCAAAAGATGAAAAAAAAAATAATTTTACAGATTGAAATTAATAGTCCTCCGTATTAAACTAAATTCTGTCATTGACACAATTTTTTTTTTTTTTTTAAATAGATTGTGAATATTTAAAACAGTGGATTTTTTTAAAGTAGGTGTAATATACAAGATATTTTAAATATAATTTTAATTATATTCTAGTTTTAATATAATTATATATGCAGTGAAAACCCGATCTATCGTTCCCGCATTGATAATTTTGCCTAATTTTTTTTTTCTTCGCTAATCAAAGAAATTTCTGCGATTTTTTTTAAGTTAAATTCCCAAATACTAAATTATTTTGTCAAAAATAGATGTAATTTGTGCTTTTTTTCTAAAAGCTGAATGCCGAAATACGCAATAATTTTGCAGCTGATTTCGAAAACACGAGATTATTTTCAACGCTAACTGTGGTGTCAATTTTTATAATCAAAATTTACATTTAATTCCCAAATACCGCTATTTTGTCGTTAACATGTATTATTTAGTGCCTAATTGATGAAATTCATATTCTCCGCTAATTTATAAAAATGTACGCTTTTTTCAAAGCGTAATCCCAAAATATGCAATAATTTTGCGGTGCAATTCTGAAATACAGGGTTATTTTACTATTGGGTGTTTGAATTAGTTCGTAGGGTTTTCTAATAGATGGCGTGACTAGTATTCCCCGTAAACCTACTATCATTGAGCATCGTTATTAGTATATGTCATTTGGTTGAAGCGTAAATAACAAAATTTTTTACTTCACCGAATATGTCTAACTTTGTGCCGGATAAAGTGTTTTTGCAGGGAGTTCTACTTCATTACTTTAACATGAAGATAAGCGCTGCCGATAGTCATCGAATTTTAGTGGAAGTTTATGGTGAGCATGCACTAGTTGAACAAACGTGTCACAAATGGTTTGCTCGATTTAAAAGTGGTGATTTTGAGCTGGAAGACAAGGAACGACCCGGGCAGCCGAAAAAAATTGAAGATGAAGAATTGAAGGCATTGCTCGATGAAGATCCATGCCAAACGCTTCAAGACTTAGCTGAATCATTAAGAGTTGACTTTTCAACAGTCAGCAAACACCTGAAAGCCATGGGAATGATCCAAAAGCAGGGAAATTGGGTCCCATACGAACTGAAACCTAGAGACGTGGAAAGGCGTTTTTTCACATGTGAACAGCTGCTTGAACGACAGAAAAGGAAGGGATTTTTGCATCAAATTGTGACTGGAGATGAAAATTGGATCCACTACGACAATTCCAAACGGAGAAAGTTATGGGTTATGCCTGGCCAACCATCAACATCAACGGTGAAGTCAAATATCCATGGATCCAAACTTATGCTCTGTATTTGGTGGGATCAGCGTGGTGGGATCAGCGTGGTGGGATCAGCGTGGTGTGATCTACTATGAGGTGCTTAAACCAAATGAAACAATCACAGGGGAGCATTACCGAAAACAACTGATGCATTTGATCCGTGCATTAAAGGGAAAACGGCCGGAATATGGCGATAGACATGACAAAATCATTTTCCTCCATGACAATGCTCGTCCGCATGTCGCAAAACTGGTCAAAACCTACATCGAAACGACCAAATGGGAGGTCCTACCTCACCCGCCGTATTCTCCAGACATTGCTCCAGCTGATTACCACTTGTTTCGATCGATGAGCCATGGCCTGTCTGAGGAACACTTCACTTCTTATGAAGATTGTAAAAAATGGGTTGATTCTTGGATTGCCTCTAAAGACGATTCGTTCTTCTGTCGCGGAATTCGTATGCTGCCAGAAAGATGGGAAAAAGTAGTGGCTAGTGATGGTCAATACTTTGAATAATCTTTTTGTAATTATTTTTGCCCAATAAAGCCTCAATTTTCGGGGAAAAAAAAAACGCTACAAATTAATTCAAACACCCAATATTAACTGTCAAAAATTTATGCTTAAATGCAACTAATTGCTAAAATATGATACTATTTCGGTGTTAATCGATAAAATTTGAAATCTTTTCAAAGGTGATTTACGAAATTCACAATGTTTAGTGGCTGATTGTTGAAACATGCAGTCATTTCATAGTTGCCTAATAAGGTTAAGGTTACTTTAATCATAATTGTTTGCTGAAACAGGCTTTATCTCTAGGTTAATGAATGAAATCTGCACTTTTTTACAAATACGATATCCGACGTACGCAATAAATTTGCCGAGATATGGAATCAATCATTTTACTGCTAATTTTTTTAAATTATGCAGTAGCAACTAATTGCTAATATAGACTATTATTTCACTGCTATTTGTTAAATTCTGTATGTTTTTAAAAAAATGAGTGCCGAAATATAAGTTTATTTTACAAAAAAAAAAAAAAAAAAAAAAATTGTTTTTTTCATTATTTATACTTTGCAGAATTATGCAATATGGAAGTCTGTCTACAATACGGGATCGTTTCGCCGATAAAATTTACTTTTAATCGTTTAAATTACGTGCTGAAATAAGCTGTTAATTTACTACAAAACAACATAATTTTCTTGCGGTGAGTTATCGAAATTCATCGTTTTATGTTTTATTAACAAAACTTACCTTTATCACGGTTAATTGTGCAAAAAAGTGATTGTTTCTCTTTTTCACTAAATAAACATAAGCAGCTATTTTCGTTGCTATAATCGACGGAATTCGTGCTATTTCTGAAAACTGATATCACAAATGTTAAATACATATATTGAGTTAAAAATCAGCAAAATTTCTGGCTTTTTTTTTTTTTTTTTTTTTTTTAACCATATGTTTGCCAATTACATAATTTTTGCAGCTGATTACCGTAATATGAGCAATTTTCTCGTCCGAATATTAAAAAAAAAAACTTTTGTGAAAAATCTGTTTTATGTTTGTTGATTTCTTAAGTGAGTTATTTTTAACACAAAATTGAGAAAATAATAATTATACAATGAAGAGTTTTCGCGAAAAATATTGCGCTTCAGCACAAAATACGAAATATACAGAATACTCGAAATCCTGCATACGAGAATTGGATGCCGATTTCAATACTTTCAGACTTTCAAATAATTTCTGTGATTCTTTATTTTATTATATTATTTCCGTAACCGTAATATGTACTTCTTGGATACGCAGAAAAGATCTCCAATACGCAGGCTTCCAGCAAAGTCGTGAACAAAAGCATTGGTGGAAACCGTGGCTAACGATCTTTTTTTCTACCGGTCATGCAAAGATACAGACCGATGGCAAATAGATCGCATGGAAGTGCCTTCTTACGGAATTTTCGGATCGCTTTTGGGCATAAAGGTAAGCGAAGTCTGATTTGACGTCAGATAAAAATCTATTATAAGTGTATATTTCTCAGAGAAAACGCTAAAATATCTTTAAAAATAGCGATATTGCAGATGGAAAAATACAGGACACAATTTCAATTGAAAAAAGTGATGGGTGCATTTTCACTTGGAAAACAAAAAGGGGCAGGGCGCATTTTTCACTTCAAAAAAGGGCAGGGCGCATCGTCGCTAAAACAAAAAAGGGCAGGGTGCGGCATCCTTTGAAAGATGCTGCATAACATGAACACTAAATAATACTTTGTTGCGGGTTCATGTTGGGTTGTGCCAGTTGTGGGTCAAAAGTGTTCCTGTGGGTCAAGTTTTCCCCACCCACGCAGAACTCTATATTGCAGTTTTCGCAAAATGTTTAATATATATATATTTTTTTCCCACAATTTGATTGAATCCCTGCCAAAAATTATTTACAATTATTATTTATTATTTTATTTTTTTCCCAGAAAAGAATAAGAGGTGATAATGTGCTTTACCACACTGCTTGGTGACTGTTTTCAAAATCAACCAATTTGGCACATTTTTGCAGTTTTGTCTCGTGATTTTTTCAAAATGGCTGATTTTACGTGTTTTAAATCAAGTGCCTAAAAATAAAGCGTAAAAAGTAGCTTTTCAAAAACTTGAACAAAAGAAAATAAAAATAAAAACTAACAAAGATTAAACATTACAAAACAAAAATACCATATATAACTAAATAAGTGTATAAGCAGATATGCAGATTCAATTTAGTGTCGCACTGCTACTGGGTTATGAGCAATTAAAGACAATCTCGGCAGGTAGGTTGGATTTAGCATTGCACTAGCACTGTGCTATGGTGACATTTTGCAGCAATCTGTAATGTGTATGTCTGTACGCTTCACAAAAAAAAAAAAAATCACTAAATACATCACTCGCAATGAATCTTTAAAAGGCACAAAATTTTGTTTCGCAGCAATCACTTTTAGAACAAAATATCCCCTCCCACTCCCAAAATTTTTCTAAAATGAACTTTCATGGTTGACGAATAAATTTCTAAATTAAATTAAAATTTCGTGGTCTATTGAAGTTGTGCCATGATTAATAATGTCACTTGATATAGCTGTGTTTACAGACTCAGTGACTGCCAATGAATGTTATGTGAGAAGTGCCAAGCTTGTAATCAGCCAGGGTAGCTCCTTGGTTTGAGCATCCACACGTAAAGCGGAAGGCCCGGGTTCGATTCCCCGGCTCTGGTATTTTTCACATGGTATAAGAAATCACTCTTCCACTCCAAATTTTTCTGAAATGAACTTTCATGGTTGATGAATAAATTTCTAAATTAAATTAAATTAAAATATTTTGTTAAAATGTGCATAACTTGTTTTTACTTTCTTTTATATTCAATAGAAGAAGGTATTGGATTCATAAAAATCTTAGACTTGAGGTTTTCCAATGGTTTTACATGTTTTGAGATGTCTAGAACATGATTTGACTATTTTTAGAAAATATCAGTGCGTGACAAATTTTTTTAACAACTGTATCTCAGGAACTATACTACTCAGAATTTCATAAAATTTGATATGTAGTTGTAACTTGATATACCTAAATTAATGCTTAGAAACTTTAGGTAAAAATCCAGTGGTGTAGATTGCACCCCCGCAGTGCAGGGGGGGGGGGTGCACAAGCTCAGGGGGCGCACTTAAAATATTAAAGACTTCCCTAAAAATTACCATGGAAAAGAAAAAAAAAAAAAAAAAGGAAGCGGTTGAGAGAGAAAATGGGCGAAATTTAAGAAGCATCCCAAAAAAGAAGTGTTCTTGTTAATCGTTAATTGACATAGAAATATAGACCCTTTTGAACTGGGGGGGGGTACCCCTTCTTTCTTCCCCTCCCTCTAAAAAAATTGATTTTCTAATTAATCACAAAAATAGTTACGCTTAAAAGCTAAGTGCGTTTTTTGCCATGGCCCTCTTCTCCCGGTACTCTTTTGCTGCTTATGAGTTTTTATACCACTGATTTATAGTAGCTATAATGTTGAGTTATTTTACTTTCTATTTTAAGGATTTCATAATGATATAATGCTGATAAATGGAAAAAAATTACAAAAACACAAGTCTTAAGACGCTATTAGGATAATCTTGGGCTCTAGAAAAAATTTGGGGGAACCTGAATTTACTGCTCATTGTTAGTGATACATGAAAATAGTCTCAATACTCATAAAACGATTTAAATTTATTGTATTTATTCAAATTGTTTTCTTTTGATTTTTTTTTTTTTTTTTGTTAACGCGGATAGTTCTCAAAACTTTTCTTTTTTCATTCCTCTTCCCCCATTGTCTCTATACACAGTACGCATAGTGGAAAAAGTAATGGTAAAGAAACCAGGTTATTCTTCTAGTATATTCCAAGAAAACTAAACCCGCCAATACTGTTTCTTTAGGGTAGATGATCAACAAATCTTGATACTGCAGACGATAATATTACCAATCCATTATATTACACATGGACCCTCCTATGACGTGTGACTGTGATCCAATTAGAAAACTCTTTTCTCCAAGGTCAACCAAATTTCACAAAAATACTGTCCCCTGACATGGTTTTCAGCTGCTTTCTTTTTCTTTTTACCAAATGTTTTTACGTTAGTTACTGTTTGTCATTGCGAATTTGTAATAGTAGTATACTTATATTTTAGTGCTCAGCCTCTGCCTATAAATATGAGTTATCTATATCATTATATAAAGCGCAAAAAATTGTTTGTTTGTGGAGGGTAATCTTTGAAACTACTGAACCGATTTAAAAACTTCTTTCACTGACCGAAAGCTACAGTATGCCATATTGTTATAGGCTATATTTAATTTTGATAAAATAAATTTTAGTTTAAAATCTGAGCATTTTAATTAAAATCCCCATAGAAGCCGTAATAGAAATGGAAATAATGAAATATTAAAAAAATTAGCTGCTGCCAACATAAAAGAAACATTTACATATTCATTTCGTTTTTAAAATATCTTGACGTGAAAAGAAAAGAAATATATTTGCACGTGCATTAAATTGAAATTCATATAAAGCTTTTTTAAATGTTAAACTTACTCTCTAAAATATAAAGAGTGAGATCTCACTCTCAAAGAGTGGTATATCACTCTTTGAACATGCCAAAATGGAGCCAACCTCTAAAGAGTGAAAAGTCTCTTTTCGAAAGAGTGAGATTTCTCACTCTTTATTAAGAGTGAGATTATTCAGAATAATTTAAAGAATATGACAGTTTATTTTTCCTTAAAAAATTGTGTACACTAGACGATGTTGCTTCATTTCACCTGGCGAATCGACTCCAATTCAACGGTGCAAAGAATGCAGTTTGGATCTGTCGGGAATCGAACCCAGGCCGTTCCCGTAGCAAGCGAGTATCTTATCCACTGAACCACTGAGCACATATACAAGCTGCTTAATTTACATTATTAAGTCATTCTCATACGTGATCAATCATATTTTTAAATTTTTACTTCATTTATCAACAATATAAAATTAAAGAATTCTAAAGGATATTTTAAAATTTAAATTATTTTGAAATTGCTAAAATTAGAATTATTTTAAAAGCTGTATACTTGAAAAAAAATCTTAATGACAAGCGGTCATTTAAAGTAGCTTATGCGGAAAAGAAGTTACTCAAGTGTACATGTTTAAAAAATAAATAAATAAATAAATAAAATAACTGTTCGCATACAAATCTCAGAGTTTCCTGAATAAGTCGCCTGTTCAGAAGTATAAAACTTGCTGTTGATTTTAAATATTAGTAAAATATTATAGCCAAATTTTTGAATATTTCACATGTGTTAGCTGTCAATAAATATAATAAAAATATAAACTATTACAGATTTTAAGGCGTTGTGCATTAAATATTTGCATTGATATTTTCTTTTATACCTTACATATTTCTAAATAAAACTATTTACTTTCTAAGACTAATTTCGTTATGTTTCTTGTGATTTTCGATTCTCTATTAATAATATTACTTCGATTTTGTCAATCGTATAGAAAAATTAATTTACCAAACTATCTTTTAACATAATTATTTTCTTTTTTTTTCTTCAAAAATCTTCAATACGTTCTGTTAAACAAATAGATACATGAGATCGTTCGGAAATAGTCCTTCATATTTCTTTCGAAATATGATAACCAGATGGCGCCAGCAATTTCTCACTCTACAAAAGTTTCATCTTGCAATAGATGACGACCTCACTCTTTGTGACAGAGTGACTATACGTCACTCTTTCACAAAAAGTGAGAAGTGTCACATTTTCCAGAGTGATAATATTGTTTTCTCACCTTAATTGGTGTCAAAATAGGGGTCACTTTTTTAAGGAGAGAGATTCTCACTCCAGAAATTTTAGAGAGTACACGTTAAATCTGACGTCATTATAGAATTAAAAGTGTTTATTTTTCTAATAATTTAATTTGATATGATATGATATAATATCTAAGCATCAATGTTTAAACCACGGAGTCTTTATTATTCCGTGGTTTAAACTGATGTGTGTAAACGAAATTGGAATTTAAAAATAAACAAATAAAATAAAATAAAATAAGAAATGACAATATTCCTGTGGCGTCACAGTAGGTAAAATCGCCGAACACTTGGCCGATATTTTGTAAACAAATTAGATTCAAGATGTCATTTTATAGTTACGCATAACATTTTCCTAAATATTTCTCCAGTGAAACGTAATAATCAGATATCTGTTCAAACAAGAACAAAAGAGGAATGTAAACAACTGAATCGAATGGTAAAGTTAAGAGTATTCCATATCGTAAAATTGCAGAACATTTTATGCATATATACACACACACACCTATATATATATATATATAATGAATAACAGATTAATAAGAACATTTTATACACACGCATATATATAGACATCAAAGCTTAAATAATTAGAATTTCAATCACTTCAATAAAGGAATTTCTTAAATGGAACATCCATTTAAATTTGTTAACATCGCCACAGTTCACATGGCAGCTTTTAATATTACATATGTTGATTAATATTAAAGTATATTACTAAAACTGGAATAAAAACAAAACAAAGGTTTCACTATATCACTCTTACTTCAATTTCATATAATCTGTATTTGCAAGATAAAAATTTGCAGGCCACAATGCTTTACTATGGTAGAGTTGAGGATTGTTTTCCGAAAACAGCTGATTTTTTATAGTCTCGAACCCAAAGGAGGAATATTGTCCATTCTATTTTATAATATTATTTATTTTAATTTATAATTGTTGCCAAAAAGATTTACGAATTAATTTATTTTTAGACATATAATAAAATATATTTTCACACGAACAATAATATAAAAAGTGAACTGGATTTTTACTTCCTTATACAAAGTATAAGGAAGTATAGTAATCCCGATTTGCGAAATGGATTTTGTATTTCACATTGCTCGAAAACGAATAATCGCCGAATGTTGACAATTTATACGTGTGACTGTCATGATATCTAGTTGCACACCTGCAAGTGTCGTCTTAACAC
Organism: Salticus scenicus; assembly: GCA_963930645.1. Taxonomy (NCBI): domain Eukaryota; kingdom Metazoa; phylum Arthropoda; class Arachnida; order Araneae; family Salticidae; genus Salticus; species Salticus scenicus. The sequence continues at coordinate 144,846,977 of OZ005659.1, forward strand.
GAGCTCTCGTTATACAGATATAAGGGATTTTACACGATTTTTCGTGACGTCTGTATGTGTGTGTGTGTGTCTGTGTGTGTGTGTGTGTGTATGTCGCATAACTCAAAAGCGGTTGGACGTAGAAAGTTGCGAATTGGTACATAGGTTTGTTATAACATCTAGTTGTGCACCTCCCTTTTTGGACTTTCTATGATTTTCCGTTATGGAGATATTTAGGAAAATTAGGTTCATAATGAAAAAAATACATAGGTTTTGGCCATAATGTATCAAAAAACGGTAATAACTCAAAAACGGTTGAACGTAGAAAGTTGCGAATTGGTACATAGGTTTGTTATAACATATAGTTCTGCACCTTCCTTTTTGGACTTTGTATGATTTTCCATTTTGGAGATATTTTGGAAAATTAGGTTCATAATGACCAAAAATACATTGGTTTTGGCCATAATGTATCAAAAAACGGTAATAACTCAAAAACGGTTTGGCAAATCTTGCAATTTAACTGACTTCCCGACTAGCTAGACATTTGAAACTTTCAGAAAAGCTCAGAACACGTTGACAATGCGTTTTTTTAATATTTTTGGCCAACTGTTTCCGATACCTGCTGCCTTCGGCAGCGTTACCAGTACAAATCTTGCAATCGATTTTTAACTAACTTCCCGACTAGCTAGACATTTAAAACTTCCAGAAAAGCTCAGAACACGGTGACAATGCATTTTTTAAATATTTTTAGCCAATTGCTTCGTGTCACTGCTGCCTTTAGCAGCGTTTATATGATTCAACAGAAAATCTATTTAACTAACTTCCCGACTAGTTAGAGATTTGAAACTTCCGGAATAGTTCAGAAACACGGTGAAAATGGTTTTTAACACTTTTATCCAATTGTTTCGGATCCGAAGTCCCCCCCCCCAAGGCACAACTTTGACATGAGTCCCCCCCCCAAGGCACATGAGTCCCCCCCCAAGGCACATGAGTCCCCCCCAATGTACAACTTTGACATGAGTCCCCCCCAAGGCATAACTTTGACATGAGTCCCCCCAAGGTGCAACTTTGAAATAAGGCCCCCCAAGGCCCAACTTTGACATGAGTCCCCCCAAGGCACAACTTTGACATGAGTCCCCCCCCCCCAAGGATTTTAAAATGAGTCCCCTCAAGGCACAATTTTATTTATTTATTTATTTTTTTTTTTTTACGTATGCATGCATTTTTTTTTAAATATTTTTAGCCAACTGTTTCGGGTCCAGTGACAATATTTTTTAACATTATGTATATTTCTCAAAGTGTATAAGGAAGTCATGTGGTGCCCACATCAGATTTTTTGTAAAAAAATAATAAAGATCGAGGAAAATTATTTCCCCATTTTAATCCCCATATTTGGATATAGATATGTATTAGTTATCATGTACATCCGTTAGATTAAATTGTTTTTGTTGTAAAATTGATAAAATTGGAATTTTAAATTTCAAAACTCTAGAAAAAAAAATTGCAAATTTCCATATTCGATTGAAAATATAAACATTTCATTTCAAAGGATGATATTTACACAATAAACATCCAACTAATAAACTAATTAAAAGGGAAAGGATAAATATTCTATCATAATTTGAAGTCAAATTGTTTTCAAATGTCTAAATAAAGTATCTGATATAATATACTAATATGTTGCAGCGGAATAGATTTGATATCCGTCATCCTTGGCAGAAAAAAAAAAAAAATATCGCCAAATTATCTGGCGAATATAATTTAATTCCTTTCAAAAATCATGGTTATTTTAAAAACTTACATTAAGAGTGTAACGAATAATATGAAACAATATTTCGTACAATACATATTACGAAAATATACATCTGGCATGTATATTTTCGTATTACGTTTTTGATCGCCAAATACAAAAAACGCCAAGGGTGACAGTTTTGAAATTTAAAATTAAAATTTTGTCAATTTGACAGCAAAATAACTCAATCTAACGCATGCATACAGTAACTAATACATATCTATACCCAAATATGAGGATTAAAATCGGGAAATAATTCTTCTAGAATTTTTATTAAAAAAAAAAAAAAAAAAAAAAAAAAAATCCAATGAGCGATTAACATGGAAAATCTTTCTCTTGCATCCACGGGCGGTCAGTGATGTCATACTTCGCTTCCGTATTGAGATGTTTAAATTTATTTGGCGACTATTTTTAGCAACTAACAGTTATGGCAAGTAGCTCAATATACATAGCGCATACAGCCATTACTGAAATGTAAATAGCATTTAATTATTTGAGTTACATTATGTTGACTGGAAACCTATTTAATATACCTATGCTCTATAGCTATACTAATATAAAAAAAAGAAAGTTTTATATGCATATGTAGAGAACGATCGCTAGAACTAAAAAGCCGATTGCTTTTTTTTTTTTTTTTTCTTTCAATAATCAAAAGTTACACTGTCTCTCTCTAAGTGCTAGAAGCTATAATAAATTTTGGTAAAATAAATTTTTAACTAAAATTTTCAATATTTTAATTGAAAACAAAGCATAGATTTGATATCTATCGTCATTGGCGACTTTTGTATTTGGCAATCGAAAACGTAATACGAAAATCTGTATATTATCGTAGTAAATATGAGATGTATGTGTTTACTTCAATTACCCTACTACCGTAGGTAGTGGAAGTATTGTATAGGTTTTGGCAATTGGTCAGTGTGTGTGTATATGTGCACGTGTGTGTGTAATCTTCTGGCTGTCATATCTCCAAAACTAATAAAAATAGAACTACTAAACTTCACAAGTGATTCAGGTCTGGTGTACAGATAAATTTTCCAAATTTTCGTGAAAATTGAAAAACCGGAATTGGGTCATCGAAAACCAGAAATGGGACCCTAAGCCCATATTCAAAAATACCTCTAATGATTTTCTTCAAAGTTGCTATATAAATAATATATTAGATGCCCTTTCGATTGAAAAGTTGCTTAGTTCAGGAAAATTGATAGGCGTCCTCTATAAACAGCTCAATTTCAGACTTCGCAAGTGCGTTCCTTTAAAAACGCGTGTACGGATTTTTTTCAAACTCGCAATGTTAACTTCCTATTAAATATACTTTTGTATGTAATTATTGTTTTTAGGTCAATAATTGAGTATGTTAAGTTTTGGTAAAAGTTGGTATCTCAAAAACGGCTCTAACGTATTCTTGAAAATTTTTTCTTTAATCCAATTTAGATAACCTTTCTCAAGTATTACGTGCTTATTACAGGAATATTAACGGCCATCCTGATTAGGTAGTTCAGTTTTAGATCTCGGAAATTCGTGTTTAAAAAAATAACTATCTATTTTTTTCCCCTTATTTTTTAACTCGCTATGCAAACTCTGTTGTATGTGTCTTTATACGTGTATCAAGTTTCTCTTACTCGAAAATCTCAAAAAATGCAAGTAATATCTCCAAAAAATTGTATATATTACGTGTAATAGTGGGTAATGGAAGTCGTGTGGTTGTTTCACACCAGATTCTGTAATAGTATATATTGTACGAATATTGTTTCATATTATTGATTTCTCCTTTAATATACATTATTAAAATAATAATCAATTATGGAAAAAATTAAATATATTTTCGAAATGAAAAAATAAATATTAATTAAAACTCTTATGACGTCAATTTTATCAAAAACATTTTCATGTCATAGGTTTATTTTTCAATATTTTTTATTCATGAGTAAAGAAATGTTTCTTTTTATGAAATAAATAAATAAATAAATAAATAGCATTAAGTAAAAATTGCCAACATTTAACAACTAATTAAAAAAAATAATTGTAAAATTATATTTTGACTTTCCAGTTAATAATATTGCCTGACTATAACATATAAACTGATATATTTCTTGATTTTTTTACATATCAATCCATCTTTAACTAAAATTTGTTCATCAGTGCGAAGCCGGACGGGTCAGCTAGTATTATATAATTGTAGTTTAAACCACTGTTATAATTTGTAAAACAAATTTAATTAAGATGTTAGTTGAACGACTGTAAACACAGATATTCGGTAAGTATATTCTTTTGAACTTTTTTGTTTTTAATCTTGTAAATTTTGTCCTTAGTTTAGATGAGGTTTATGTCCAACTTATATAACAACTTAATAAAATCAATAAAAATTTAAAAATCAATTCAAATTAAATTTAAAATAAAACAAATTAAGCCTGGTACTGTTACCGCTAAAGTGCAAAAATCAGTTAATCTGCAGATTAGCTAGGTAATCTGCACATTAACCAGGGTAATCCGTTAAAGTGAGAAAAATTGTTTCATTTCTCAAATTACCTAGGTAATCTGCGAATTACCTAGATAATCTGCACATTACCTGCTAGGCACTCGTTAAAGTGAAAATAAGATCTCAGGTGTTGTAATTTTAGAGCACACTGTGCTGCATTTTTTTTTTTTTTTTTCATTCGCGCAAAAAAAAAAAAAAAAAAAAAAAAGATTAGCTTTTTTTTCTTTTCTTTACTTATTTTAATCTGTATGTATTTTAGTTTTTATGTCTTTTAAAGTTATATTTGTTTCATTTTTTTTTTTATTTATTTAATCTTTTTTATTCTGTAAATATAAGTTTAAAGATGTTATGCATTTTTAATATGAAATATAATATTTTTAATAACTTTCAATAAATTCTATTTTATAAATGAATGTGTTAGAAGTTCAGTTAGAATACAGTAACGATTTCTTTTCAAATAAAAATATTTAACCATTTAAATTAAAAAAAAAAAAAAAAAAGTTTTATTAACAACTTATAATGCTATTATTATTATTTTTTTAAAATTATGTACCAATTTTTAATTCGCTATAGAAATATTAAATTAGACAAATCGGAAGCATTATTTAAGAAGTACTTCAAATAATTAAAATTGCTTTAATATTTTGTCTTACATAGTTTGTCTGTAAAATTAAAATTTTCCCAGTTATTTTCAATTTTAAATATTTTAATGTATTTATTTATTTATTTATTTATTTATTTTTTTATTTTTTTTTTTTTGTATGAATGAACTGTGACCTATTGATACGTAATATTTGTCTCCAAGCAAACATTTATTTTAACTTTAAGTAAAAAGAAGTATCTTTATAGGATGATAGGAAAGGGGCGCATGATTTAGATTGCGGGAGACGCAGGACATCTTAGCTACGCCACTGTAAAAATCATCCAACAAATGTGATTGTCATTTAGCTTTTTTTTTTTTTTTTACATTGCAGAACAAACATTTCATGTAAATGCACATGAAGTGAATTGTTTTTTAATAATCATTATGAAATTAAAAAGAAGTATCTATATTAGTGATAGTCAGTTGGGAAATTTTTTTGTAAATGTGCAAGCATCCCCCCCCCCCCCTCAAAAGGAATGTCCCTCCCAAGAGGGGCAAATTTTCCTTCTGAGTATCTTCCAAATGAGCTCATCAACATCTTTTGAAGTAAATGGTTGAACCATCAATGTGTGGTAGTTTAAAAGAAACTTATGCTTTTTATTTTGGGGTTAAATATAAGAAAATAGGCATATTTAAAAAATTGGTTTTTCTTTGCATATATAGTGCTATTATATTGGCAGTCAATAAATAACGAGTCAGTGAATATTTCACAAAAAGTATAGTATGTAGAAAAGTACAGCCTAATGATTCATGCACATTTCTCTCGCCAGATGCCGTTACTTGTCTGGCAAGGAGTGAAAAAAAGATAACCCAGCATCAGCCACATCCAGTCTTTCCATTTTTGAAAGCAACGTGGAATGGAGACATCCAAAGCTGAGCAGTGTGGTGGTGTGCGTTTTTTGGCAGCGGAAAGTATCGTAGGATGTAAAATTGATAGACGAATAGAAAGGATCTATGGGGAGTACTGTATGTCACGGGCAAGAGTTCAGGAGTGGAATAAGTGCTTTCGCGAAGGATGCAGATCGATCGGTGATGATCCCTGGACTGGAGCACCGAAGTGTGTTACAGAAGAACATGTTGCAAAAGCGCATGAGCTCATAAAGAAAGACCGTCGTCTAATAGTAGACGAGATATCTGTATCAGAGTGGGGCTTAGGCATGGTACAGTTCATGAAATCATCAAGGACAGTTTGTAGTTCCGTAAAGTGTGCACGCAATGGGTCCCGCATCGCTTGACACCGGAACAAGAGGGCTGCCGCATGGCCATGTGTCTGCAAGCATTGTAGCGTTACAACAAAGATGGAGACAAATTTCTTTTAGCCCGAGTCAAAACGGCTAAGTCTTTAGTGGAAGCACACAGATTCCCCTCCACACTAGTGCCAGCAAGGTACTGCTTTAATTCTTCTTCAATCATAATGAACCACTCCTCATCGATTTCCTGGAGCATGGATCTACGGTCAATGCTCAGCGGTATTGTAAAATCTTATTGAAGCTCAGGAATGCAATCAAATCAAAACTTCCCAGTTAACTTTCTCGAGATGTCATCCTGTTGCACGACAATGCTAGACCATCACACTTAGCCAACGCAACACAGGAATGTCTGCAGAAGTTCAAGTGAGAAGTCCTGAGCCACCCCTCCTATAGTCCAGATCTGTCCGCATATGACTTCCACATCTTGAACTTAAAAAAGCACTGCGGAGACACCAATTTCAAATAGACGATGAAGTCAATGAGTGTGTGTGCAATTGCTTCAAACAGCAACCAAAGGATTTCTACGAGCATGGCATTATGCGACTGTTGTCACAATGGAATAAATGCCTAAATACCTACGGACAATACTTTTGAGTTTTATTAAAGAATTACTGTGAATTTGCCTCTGACTCGTTATTTATTGACTGCTCCTAATATTATTTCTCTAGAATTAAAATTGTCTGCATTCATCATATGGAGGACAAATTTTAATAAATTATTTTTTACTGAGGGAATTTGTATAGAAACACAGAAGAGAGTCATGTGTTGGCCACAACAAACTAGTTTTAAAAGATGGCTTTTATGTGGGACAGTAATATTTTATTATGGGGGAACAGTAATATTTTTTAAGGTTTTCACAGAAATTGTGTAGAATTTAAAAAACTGCAGAGAAACTGAAAGTAACAGGAATAAGTATTTTCAGTTTTTCACAGAAGCATAAAAACCGAAGGCATGTGGCACAAGTTTTTTTAAAGTTTTTTCATGGAAATTTTGCAGAATTTCAAAAACTACTGAAAAACTGAAGGTAAATGGAACAAGTTTTTTTAAAGTTTTTTCGCTGAAATTTTGCAGAATTTCAAAAACTACAGAAAAACTGAAGGTAAATGGCACAAGTTTTTTTAAAGTTTTTTCGCTGAAATTTTGCAGAATTTCAAAAACTACAGGAAAACTGAAGGTAAATGGCACAAGTTTTTTTAAAGTTTTTTCGCTGAAATTTTGAAGTTTGACTTTAAAAACTTTGACTTTAAAATATCTTTAAAAAAACTTTAATAAAACTTGTGCCAATTGCCTTCAGTTTTTCTGCAGTTTTTTTTTTTAAAGTTTTTTTGCAGATTTTTTTAGCTGGGTTTTATAACCATGAAAATATTCAGCGTTTAGAACGCCAAAGAGAAAAAAATAGAAATCAGACAGTTGTTTCAATAGCATTCAGCTTACCTCATTAGCATCAGTAGCATTTAGCCATCTCTTCCATTTCTTTATGCACTGAAGACGATACATTAAGTGCTACCAAAATTGCTGTCACCTTTATTTTATTTATTTATTTATTTATTTTTCACTATGGCGTTCTAGATATTGAAGATTTGCATGATTTTAATAATTTTAAACAACATATCATAAATTCTTTTTGGAGATAGGACAATTTTATGACTTCTGATCACACTACCAAATATGACAGCTAACAATTTTCATGTAAAAACAAACATATAGATATCCCGTAAAGACATGTAACAGAAAGTTTTTTTTGGCGAGTTGAAAAAAAAATATTAGAGTCGTTTTTTGAATCACGAATGACTTATCTAATCAGGACGCTTCTCAATTTTCCTATATAGTAATCAAGTAATACAAGCGAAAATATATTTAACTGGTATGTTGTGGCCACCACAATATTTTCTTCTATATAAATTTGTCCAAATTCTTACCGTACAAATTATTTAATAAATTGTTACTTATTAAATTTATTTTCCATGATGAATGCAGACGACTTTTATCTTACAGAATTCTGACAAAAAATGTCAAAAGAAAGTTAATTTTGTGCTAATATTTGAAGAAATGAGTTTTTTTTTAATGGAAGCAAATTGATAATTTTATTTTAAATTGTTACAGAGCTCTATGGTTGAATCACCCGTTTTAAAGTTACTGACGAGATTTTCAAGAATACCGAATGTGTGGAAGCAAAATTTCAGCGCGAAAAACTTACATAAGATGGTTGGAGCAACAAATAACAGCTCGTGATTTTGATCTAGATATGGACCGAGTAATCCAGTAGCCCCATATGGCTTGATAAGTTTGAGAAACTTGGAGGACTTCGCAAACAATGCAGATTTAACGTACACCACTCACCATTAGGCAAAACGACGGTCTTCAGCCTGTTCGAGTATCGAACTCGCAATATTCCTATTGCGAAACCGGAGCTCTTACCGATCAGGCTGCCATTGCCTTATAATAGATTATAGTACCGATAATGCATGGGATGATTTTTCAATGATTTTTTTTTTATTTATTTACACTGAGAAAAAAATATACCGCCTTCCTCTAGAATGAATAAGTTATCATTTTCTAAACCCCTAAACTAGAAATACAGATTTCCGAGTTATGCGCATGCGGCACGCCAACAAACCGAATAGAAAGAATGATCGAGAATTTCTAATCTATACATTTCTAGATGGTGCAACAATATTATGAATCTTCTAAATATTCTGAATCTTTTGTACTGCGAGAAATTGTCGCTTGATTTTCTAGAAATGGGTCATAAACTAAGATTATAGTTGCTGAAACCTGCCTCTTGTATTCTCATTTATTTGCAGAGATTTTTAAATAACTATACCCTCGATAATATAGGCAAACGCTCTAGAATTCTAATAGAGGTTTCTAGAACTCGATTTCAATGGGAACTAGGATTTATAAGGTTGACAAGGAATTATTTTTTCTTGAGCTACAATTAAATTCTACATGTCAGTTACAGATTCTTTTCTCAGTGTAATAAGAACAGACATTTAATTTTATTATTTATACTTTTAATGATTTTTAGAAACAAAATAGTAATAAAAGATGTATTCATTTAATATGTTATTTAAAGACGTTTTTAATGTTTTATTTATGATACAACTTGCGTTTCCTATTTTTTTCTTTCTTTTAAGGAATATTTAAATATTTCTTTCCATAACTTGTCTTAGAATGTAAAGAAATAATTTAATGAGACAGGAAATTCACATTTCTAATTTTTGAGCCTACTACATCTTTCATTTTCTTTCTTCGTATAAATGCTGTAACATGCTTATCGATTTTTAAAAACTGAAGAACGATAAAAATAACTTCCAAGAAATAATTTTAAAGAGGAAAAAAAAATTATCAATATTTCAAATAAATGAAGTTATTTACATTTCACAGAAAAAATAAATAAATAAATAAATAAAATAAAAAAAAAATATTTGTAGTTCCGCCTCTGGTCGTTGTTCATTATTCGTGGAAGAGTTAAATGAAATGAGATTCTGAAAAGCTAGATACTATGCAAAGGAATTTTTAAATTATCCATTTCCTTCTTTATCGTACAAAAATAACGGGAAAAGTTTTCCAAACCGGAGTATTTCGACTATTTTTTATATACGTTCCATAAAATATTTCAATCGCGTCGTTCTATAAGAGGGAAAAGAAACAAAAGTGTTCTGCCAAAGGCATTTCTAAATAATTTCCTTCAGTGCTTCAAATGATGCAATTTAACCTACATGTACGAAAGAAAAAAAAAGCTTGTACTCTAGAAAATGATGTGATATTTTCTATAGTATAATTATTTAAAAATTTTGGAAGTACGCGAAATATAAGCTTGACAAAAAATGTTTTTCTTTAAAAATTTAAATAGAATATTTAAGATTCTTCAAAATATTTATAATGAGAATTTAAGATCTGCAATTACATTTATCGCTTTCTAAAGCTTTCAAAAAAATAGTTATCGTCTGTTTTTCCTTAAGGGGAAAAAAAAAAGCACATTTTACATTTCTAAAAAAAAAAAAAAAATCAATCCTAGTAAATATTATACATATTAGGGTTCAAAAAACTTAACAGTGTTTGATATATCTATACTTACTAATATCCTAATTAAGATTCCGTAATGTTGTTAGTCCCGCCCATTTTTTCACACCAGTAAATTTTTAAAGAAATATTCTCCAAATGCAATTACAATTAAATAAGAAGGAAAATTCTCTAAAAAGATACTGGTGTGAAGAAAAAAGCGGGGCTAACACCAATACGGAATATTAATTAGCATGTTGGCAAATATGTATATTCATCACAATAACAAAATTAAAAAATTGGAATTCTTGTTTAAAAATAAAAAGGGTAGACAGAACTCTTCATTTTCTGTTTTCAAAACTTCATTTCCTTCACATTTCCGTTATTTATAACTGCACATATTTTAATTTATTCTGGAGTATTTTTAGCCCCACCTTTATTTCTCACCACTTTATTTATAGAACATATTTCTCCGATATATAACTTCGATAAAATATTAAAAAAATGCTTACAAAATAAAAATAAAATAAGGTATGAAATAAAGGCTGGGCTAAAAATATCCCGAAATAAATTAAAATGTTGGCATACATGATTACTCTATTCGCATGATGGGAATTTATTTATTAAATACATTTTCTCAAAAGAATGACTTAAAGAAAATGTGTACTGATGTCATGTACAATAACGCCAAAAATAGAAAAACTTCAGAGGACGGATTATTTCTAATTCTTAAGGGGATGGTGGGTTTGAAAATCGTAAAAATCAACAGAAAACATCAATTTTTTGAATTGTTATATTTATTTTCTCTGGCCTTCTAAAATGTTTGTCTGATAAATAATGATAACTGGTGAAATTCAATTTAAATGCTGTTTTCTCTTAATGTGCTTTTTTAACGATTTTCCCTTCTTTCAAATGTCTCTCGTGTCACAATTTTGGGTTAAAATTAATAAAAATTGCTTTAAGATGTTTTATGTTACATTTCAGTGAAATCTGGGTATCCGTTTTAAGTTTCGCCTATATTTAGTTTTTTAAGACTCTGTTTTATTATGCGCGAGATTGATGTTGTCATAAAAAAACAGTATATTTCACAAAAATTATTCTTAAAACTAAACTTCTGAATGAATAGAAAATCCGATACACAAATTTATTTGAAATATATAAACGAATAATAATCAACCAAAATAATAATAATAATAATAAAAAAAAAATTATGAAAAATATAAATGCAAGAGACATTTTAAATTTTTAAATTTTTTTAATTTAAAATAAAATAAAATAATTTTTATTTTTATTTTTATGTTATTAATACTGTAATACTTCAGTGCATATATATACAAAAATTAAAACTTTTGCTATAAAATTAAAAATATTTATTTATAATGCCCACTGTCCCTTTAATTTATAATAAAATTTCTAATTATTTAGCTGTAACAAATTTTTTGAATTAGTATATTTTCTGAAAAGTCTGTCAGAAAAGTTTGTAGAACGACATTTTCTTACATTATTTTCAAAATGATAAATACTACGAACATTGTGCGTATGATTTTGATATTAAAGTATTCTGAATCCGAAGATTATTTTCATTTATTATTATTATTATTGTAAAAGTATTATTTGTAGTATTATTTGTAAAATATACAAAATTACATCAATTCTTTGAATTACATCAATTTACATCTTTTATCATCTTTTACATCAATTCTCAAGAATTGATGTAATTTTGTAACTTTTACAATTTGATAATTTTATAAAATATTTTTAGTAGTTTTATACATTTTATGTATGTTTGATTTCTCTTCAGTTATTGGTGGTTTTCTGTTTGGTGAGAAGTTGGGGGCTAAGGATAGTTATTAGCTTATAGCTACTGTCCTTTCAGAAACTTCTCGTTCACCCCTACACTGAGGGGCCTCCCTGATGAAGATCTCAGTGTTTTTTGGGGTATAATTTCATTCATTTGTTTATATATTTCTACATTTAATTTTATTCATTCGTTTATATATTTCTGCATTTATATATTACTACATCTAAGTTTTGCATTTCCTTTCGCTGCAATCTTGCGCATTGGTTTGTAATTCTCCTATTGGTTTTTCTAATCTGTAAAACTTATATATTTATAAATTTTCCTGTCAATTGTTTGCGATATATATATATATATATATATATATATATATATATAAACTAATATTCCTAGTTAATGAAGCTGTTTAAAAATAACTATATTTTCAAGAACACTTTTAACATACGATTATGAAATTTATTCATATGACGACATATGAAATTTCTGCCTAATTTAAACTTTTAAAATAATAGCATTTTTGTAGAAACAGTTTTAAAGACACATTATCTCCGTTATAATTTCTTTTTCTGAGCAATATTTTTTTTTCCTGCAAAAGAGAAATGTTGTATCGTTTTATTTTTATCTGTCAAAACTAGTCTTCAAAACTTTTTGGAAACAGCTAATTTAAAATATACTAACGCAGTAAATAAAAAAAGTAGCACAGTACATTGATTTGGGAAAATTCCACGCAGAAAAAATGTATTATCTGAAATGAAACAACTATTTTTAAGAATCGCATCTGTTGCTGCTATATCCAGTCAATTTTTTTATTAGCTTGAACGATTTATTTAGTGAAATGTAATGTAGACTTTTTTCTTTGTAATCAACGCATCATTGGCTACATGATTTTGAATTTCAGAAGTATGAAGAAATTTAAAGTGAATTACTTTTTGTTTTAATTTTGCTTTATCAAGTTTGAAATTAAAAAATACCTTGATTCTCCCCCACCCCCACCAAGAAAAAAAAAAGATAAAATTCCTTTATTGGTTATTATTATTATTTAATATACTAGTAGATAATTAACATTTAACATTTAGGATAAATTTGCTAATTTAAAAAAAAATAAAAAAATTATAAATTAATTTTTATTTTCAATTATTCATAATTTTATGTTTTTTTTTTTTTTTTTTTTCTCTCGATTATATTTTGTGGTAGTCGTATATGGAAATATAAATTGTTATTTTCGTCCAAAAAAAAAAAAAAAAAAAAAAGAAAGAAAAAGAAAGAAAGAAAGGAAAAGGACAGAAAAACAATGCGAAATGTTGAAACATCTTAATGTAGTATAAAAATAAATATTTTGTTTCAAAATTTTAAGATACGGAAAGTTTAGGTAGAGAAAAAAAAAAAAAGAAAGAAAAAGAAAAAGAATAAGAGTGAGGTGAAAATATAATAGCTAACTCATAAGATGGGAACGTAATAGTAGATATGAAACAGCGAAAAAAAAAAAAAAATATATATATATGCTTTTCAACAGAGTGAAACTTAAATAGGGTTAATTTCCATAAGCTTTCCCTTATTTATAATTTTTGTGGAAAAAGTAGACATGGAAATTCGAAAATTTGTATATAACCAGTTATTGTGAATTATTTCTATAAATTAAAGTCAAATGATTACATATTACATTAAAATGAGTAATTTTAATAATTTCATTTTTTAGTAATATATAAATTTATTTTAATGATGCATTTGGAGATATTGTTTTAGGATTTTTTCTTTTTTTTCTTTTTTTTTTTTAATACTTTCTTCTATGTATATAAAACGAAAGTATTGGATTCGTGAAAATTTATGAACTCCAGTTTTCGACAGATTTTAACGTTTTGAAATGTGCTAAACAAGATTCGACGATTTTTAGAAAATGTCTGTCTGTGTGTATGTATCACACATACAGACGAAATTTAACGAAATTTAACAAAACGTAATTTAACGAAATTTAACCATACTTCGTATTTATTTGGAACATGACTTAAACTAATGTTGATTACATTTGGGTACCAATCGTTCAACAACTAGCGCTGTGATACCAGTTTTTACTTTCTTCTATCTTCAATAGAAGAAAGTATTAGTTTCGTAAAAATTTTCGATTTCGGGTTTTTGATGGATTTACACGTTTTGAGAGATGTAGAACACGATTTTACCATTTTTAGAAAATGTCTGTCTGTCTGTCTGTCTGTCTGTGTGTGTGTGTGTGACAAAATTTTGTGGCAACTGTATCTCTGGAACTACTGCACAGAATTTCATACAAATTGGTATGTAGTTGCACCTTGACATAAATTAGTGCCTATCAACTTTTGGTAAAAATCGTCCTACAGGTTGCGTTGCCATCCCGCTTTGTCTAAATTTTCAACAGGGTGATAAAGGCAAAAATTTTCAAGATGGGTATCTTTCGAAAGGTCTCGTCAGTACCTTTAAAACGAATGGTTGAACTATAAATCTGTGATAATTTAAAACAAAGTTATCGATTTTTTTTACTTTTTACGAAAAAAAAAACTTAGAAAAAAAATCTTTTTTTTTTTTTTCTCTCCCCTTAATTTTATCAAACTCCCACGGTTTCCGTGTTCTGACAAACTTAAACTAATTTTTGCTTTTTTCCCCTAATTTTGTCAAAGTCCTACGGTTTCCGTGTCTTGACAAACTTTACATATTTTTGCATTTTTCCCCTAATTTTGTCAATGTTTCCGTGTTTTGACAAACTTTGACAAAATTTTGGGTAAAATGTGAAAATTATTCTAAATTTGTCAAAACACAGAAACCGTGGGACTTTGACAAAATTGGGGGGAAAATGCAAAAATTTGTTTAAGTTTGTCAGAACACGGAAACCGTGGGAGTTTGATAGAATTAAGGGGAGAGGAAAAAAAAAAAAAAAAAGAAGTGGGACTTTGACAAAATTTTGGGTAAAATGTGAAAATTTGTTAAAGTCCCACTTTTTTTTTTTTTCCCTCTCCCCTTAATTTTATCAAACTCCCACGGTTTCCGTGTTTTGACAAACTTAGAATAATTTTCATATTTTACCTAAAATTTTGTCAAAGTTCCACTTTTTTTTTTTTTTATAATTATTGTTGCTGAGTGAATTTGTATAGGAAAAGATAGAAGAAAGTCATGTGGTGGCCACAACATACTAGTTTACTTTCTCTTACCCATAAGGAAGAGAAAGTATTGTTTTGGGGTCAAATTTTCGAACGCAAGATTTTGTTATATTTACACGTTTTGAGGTACCCTGAATACGAAAATCATGTTTTTAGCAAATGGTCTGTTTGTATGTCTGTGTGTCTGTCTGTGTGTCTGTCTGTGTGTCTGTGTGTCTGTCTGTGTGTCTGTCTGTTATCAGCATATCTCAAAAACAAATTATGGCAGAAAGTTCAAACTTGGTATTCTAAATGTGTATCATATAAGGATGCTACTGTAAGCTTTTCGTTAAGATCAAGCAAATGGTTCGAGTACAGGGACAATCAAGAGAATTCTAATACATTACGTCTATTAGGAAAATTGCAGGTAAGTAGAGTTTAACGTCTATAGACTGCACTAAACCAAATGAAACGAATATATATTTTTTATAATAGAGACAGTTAACTGGGAAAAAAAAATTGTGTATGTAGGAGCCTCGCCTCCTCCCCTGGGGGGGAAGTCCCCCTCGAGGGGAGTAAATTTTCATGATGGGTATCTTTCAAAAGAGCTCGCCAATACCTTTAAAACGAATGGTTGAACCAACGATCTGCGATAATTTAAAACAAAGTTATCGATTTTTTTACTTTTAACGAAAAAAAGCTTTGAAAAGTAAAATCGTACTTTTTTTTTTTTTTTTTTTTTTTTTTTTTTTTTTTTTAAATATTAAAAATAAAATGGACTTTTTTTTGATATTTGGTGTTATACTACTTCTCTAATATGGAAATCGTCTGCCTTATCATAAAAGATAATTTTTTTAAATAAAAACTAATAAATTATTTTTTAAAAAAGAGAAATATTTTTGAATAACCGAATTAAATTCTATATAAATATAGGTGTATTAATGAAACGGGGGGTTGAGGGGGGCGGTAGCCCCCCTCACTCAGAACTAATTATCATATAAAACTCTTCAGAAGCCTAATATGAATTGTTTAACATAGGCTTACATAACAGTACTCGTTATCTTACCTATTAATCTGCAAACTGTATTTATAGTATTAAATTTCAGGGTAAGAGAAAGTCGTGTGAGTGACACACCAGATTATTTTTTATAATTTTTTAACATGGCAGTATAGGAGGAAATTTCGTATAAATGTACATAATAAGAGTTATTTTTTAACGCATGATTGTAAAATTAATATGAACTATTGATAATTGTAGTAGCAAAGTAGGAAAAAAACGTTTGTGCATGTTGGAGTCTCACCCCTCATCCTGGGGGTAAGTACCCCCAGGGGGTTTAAGTTTCTATTATGGGTATATTTTAAAAGAACTCGTCGATAGCTTTAAAATGATTATTTGAACCATATAACTGTAATAAATTAAAGCAAAGTCATCGATCACTTTTCATTTTTTAACGGAAAAAAAAAAAAAAAAAAAAAAAAAAAAAATTGCATTTCTTTTTAAGTGTATACAAAATGAGCTCTTCTAACCTGACGTCAGAAGTCGCATGATGTCGGTGTTTTAAACCAAGAGCACAGACGAAATCTTCTATATTTATCTATAGCTATTGCTAAAATAACTCATTTTCTATTCATATTTTTGACCAATCCGATTTAATTTGTGTTATTACTTTCCGAACATACGTATGTAAGGAAAGTATTGTAATCATGTCAAAAATCCGAATTCGAGATTTTTGTGTTTCTATACGTTTTGAGGTACCCTGAGTCCGTATTCACTATTTTTACAATGATGTATGTTTGTGTGTGTGTGTATGTGTGTGTGTGTGTGTGTGTGTGTGTGTGTATGTGAGTGAACACACTAGCGTCTAAACGCTTTGCTCAAATGAGCTGAAAGTTGGTACGCATATTGTAAGTCACCGTAACACGAACGCTATTGATTTTGGTGGATCTAGCACTTATAGTTTTTTTACAGGGACACTAAGAAAAATTCTTTATCATTATGGCCTGTGGGGCCAAATTTTTAAAAGTGCGACAGCGACTAAACGCCTTATTAAACTAGGTAAAAAAATTATACACATGTTATAGGTCATAGTTTCGCGAATTGTACAGAATTGGGTGAATCTAGCACTTATAGTTTTTTTTTACAGGGACACAAAGAAATATCTTTATCATTATGGCCTAAGGGGCCAAAATATTTAAAGCGCGATAGCGTCTAAACGCCTTATTCAATTGAACAAAAAATGTATACACATTTTAAAGATCACAGTCTCACGATCTGTATCAGTTTTGGTGAATGTAGCAATTCTAGTTGTTTTACAGGGACACAACAAATAATTCTGTATCATTATGGCCTATGGGGGTGAAATTATTTAAAGTGCGATAGCATCTAAATGCCTTATCCGTTTCAGTGGAAAATTTATATACAAGTTATAGGTCACCATCACACAAACTGTATTGATTTTGGTGACTCAGAGTTTTACAGGGACACAAATAAATATTGTTCATCATTAAGACCTATACGCTCAAATTATTTAAAGTGCGACAGCGAATAAACGCCTTGTTCAAATGAACTGAAAATTTATATACATGTTATACGTCACCCTTACACGAACTTTAGAGAATCTAGAACTTATGTTTCTTTTTACAGGGACAAAATGCAAATTTCTTTATCATTGGGGCATGTAGGCTAAAACTGTAAAGTACGATAGCGTCTAAATGCATTATCCGATGAAGCTGAAAATTTATATAAATATTATAAGTCACTGTTGCACTAACTATAAGTATTTTGGTGAACAAGGCATTTGTAGGTTTTTACAGGGACACAACAAAATATTCTTTATCATTATGATCTACGTGTTCTGTAAAATAGCGTTGAAATTAAACATCGTGTACTATATAAAGAAAAATACTTAAACACCCTATTATAATTTTCTCTTTTGTTTCAAACACCCTATATAATTTTCTCTTTTGTTTATTTAACAACTCCTCTTACTTTACTTCATCTACAAAACCATTTATTACTTAATGTTCGGAAAGTCGAGTGGAATCACTCCAGATTTTTTTTTTTTTTTTTTTTTTTTTTTTTATAAATTTTAAAAATCACAAAATTGTCCCTAAAAATTAAAACCTGAATTTATCCCTGTATTATTAACCTTACACAATGTCTTTTAATTTTAACTTTTACATATTGTTTCATAAAATTTTGTTGGAGCTTTCTACTCTACATTTAACAAGATCACGCAAGAAAGTTTAAAATAAAATAATAAGCTTTCTCACGTTTAACATACTTACGTAAAGCTATCACATAAATATATACTTTTATAGTAGCGTAACACAATTAATGAGATCTCATATAAAAGTTCAATGTACGCAATAGAATCTTTTGAAAGATTCAGGAAATCGACAGTTTATCGAAAATTGTCTCAAGCGGATTGTTAAGTTACTTTCACCATTATCTCTTTCAGGTTAGCAGAACTTTAGAGTTAATGAGGTAATACTGATAAATTCTTGATTGCATCTTGTTTCATAATTGTTAATTTGGATGCAACCTGAGCCATTTCTCAGAGACTTTCTCTAAAATATTCAGGAGTGTGTACGTTTCTGTGTAGATAAAGATATTCTTTAATGAGTAAAAAGTTTAGTAGAATTGATTATTAATAAAGGAAATGTTTCAAAATATTTTTTATTATAATATTAAAAATTTCTATTTAAATAATATTATATGTGCCTGTGCATTGTCTATGTGGTGTAATCTTACTAAGTATACAGGGTGATTATAATTAGAATTACGATATCAAACCGTTATAATTTTAAAACTACCAATCAGAGCGATTTGATATTTTACCAGAGCAATCGTAAGGTAATGAAATTTTGTTTGGCAAAAGAAAATAAATTGTTCCAAAAGGCGCCGATAATTATCCGTAAAGTATTTATTTCGTGAAGCTCCTCTTTTTCTCTTTTCACTATGACTGTTTACGCTGTAAACATGTCTTTTTGCTGAAAAATATGTAGTAAGCCCGTGAAGTCTAGTGTTTCCTGCTATTCCATTGTGTTGCTAAAAACATTCCTGTGTTTAATGAGTCCATTTAGGCGTTTTCCCTGACGTTACCCTGACAGCGCCATCAATAGGAATATGTTGGAACTACTATTTTTTCTCCCCCAAACAAAATTTCATTACATCACGATTGCTCTGGTAAAATACCAAAAATCTCTGATGGGTATTTTTAAAATTATAGCATTTTGAAATCGCAACTTTCGTTATAATCACCCTGTATATGCAAGAGTGAGGTGAAATAAAAAAGTACAAAATTGATTTTAACCCTTTTTAAATTTGTTGGAAAGTGTTTATGACATCGATTTGCTTGTCTGTCCGTCTGTGCGTTTGTCCATCCACGGTCTAATTCCGCTAAATATAAATGGAATTTCTTGAAATTGATATACTTATTCAAGTTCATTACTAAAAGTTTCCGATTGAAAATGGAGTAAATGACACGACTGGTTTGTGTACAGTGCCACCACCATAAAGTACTCAAAGTACTCGAAAGCTATAAGAGGTAATTCTATAAACCATATTTTAATATCTTTGCTTTGCGCAAATCTTAATGAAATTAGTACTGTTTTTCAAATTTATTATCGAATGTTCCCTATTGAAACTGAAGTAAATACCACCACTGGTTTGTGTACAGGGACACCAAAAAGTATTTCGGAGTAATACGTTCAATGAGAGATATTTCTATAAACCATATTGTAATAACTTTACTTTGCAGAAATCTTAATAAAATTTAAAATATGTTCTTCATATGCACAAAAGAATGTTTTCTATAGTATATAGTACAATTGGCATTCATAGTTAAGGGCTGTATAAAATTATTCAGATATATTAAGGGAATGATATAAGGAAAAGGATGAAATATGTAAGAAATTGCTGCAATTGCGTCCGTAAAAATTTCCAGTTTCTGCAAAATAATATACGTTATTCAATTTCACTATAGAATGTTCCATATTCAAAATGACATTAATAGGCCTTATTTAAAATATTTTTGTACATACGCATAAAAAAAATAAATAAATAAAATAAATAAAATAAAAATTTTCAATGCGTTAGTTCCGAGAAGAGACATTTATATAAATTCCATTAAAACAAATTTATTTTGCAAAAATCAAAATAAAACTGGCATTGTTTTTGTTAAGGTGCTAAAACGATGTTTTGTATAGAATATAATATGTTTAGCGTTCAGGGAACCATTAATTTTTTCCGATACATTAAGAGCTACAAATGTAAATTGCTGGAATAACCATTTCCGTTCGTATCAAGTTAACACTTTCCAACAATGTTTAAGGATGATTATGAATTCAGTTATTCTATCTGTCTGCCTTTCTGTCCTATCTGTTAGGTGTGTAATAACGTAGCCAAAGAATATAAAGGCTAAATGATACAAGGGGTACATAAAGTTGGAAAGTGATAATAATCAATGCAATCCACTTGATTTTTACAACCTTTTTTCGAATGTATTAGTCTCACATACACACATATATTTCAATAATCTTAATATTTATATCGACGCTAATTCATGGAAAAAAAAAAATTTAAATGTTATCAAATGCATAAACCACAAATATTATAATTAATCTATATTAATAAAATCAGAGTTTTGTCTGTAAATTTGTCGGAATCGAAAAATTTTGCGATATCTTCACGTTTCACACCCCATGAAAGCCGAAAATGACTTCAGAAAATTTTGCCTGTGTGTGTGTGTGTGTGTGTGTGTGTCTGTGTGTATGTCATCGTGTCCGAATGTCGCTTTTTTTGTCCGGGCATCACTCGAGAACGGCTGGACGGAATTCAACGGCGCTTGGCAGGAATTTAGGTCTTCACCCAACTTAAAATTATATCTATCAACTTTTCGGAAATTCCCCCCCGTTCCCCCCTAGGGGGTAAAAGACTAAAACACGTTTGTCCGGGCATCACTCGAGAACGGCTGGACGGAATTCAACGACGGTCGGCAGGAATTTAGGTCTTCACCCAACTTAAAATTATATCTATCAACTTTTCGGAAATTCCCCCCCGTTCCCCCCTAGGGGGTAAAAGACTAAAACACGTTTGTCCGGGCATCACTCGAGAATGGCTGGACGGAATTCAACGGCGCTTGGCAGAAACTTAGGTCTTCACCCAACTTGAAATTATATATATAGAAATTTTCAAAATTATAATTAGTGTTTACATTGTGGGTAAAAAACGCCTGCGCATGCGCCATAAATATTTTTTCACTAAAACGCTTTGAATGGAAAAATAAAATGCAAAATAAAATTTTTAAGATAAGGACGTTTTTATTCGCGTGATTCGCACTGCAAATTATGAAAAGATTGAAATGAAGTGTTGCCATCTAAGTTTCATACTTTAGTTAATTTTAAAAAATCTAATTGTCGTATCGAAAAACTGTTTACACCCCAGGATTCAGAAAAATCACCTCTTTCATTTGGTACTGAATTTGTAATGATAGGTCCGATATTTCTAATTTATTTTTCCCTTTATCCGTTTTTCCGTTGCCACTTAAATTTCATACTTTAGTTATTTTTTAAAAATCTAATTGCCGCATCGAAAAACTGTTTGAACCCCTGGATTCAGCAAAATCGCCCCTTTCATTCGGTATCAAATTTATAAATATAGGTCTGATATTTCTAATTTATTTTACCCTTTTTCCGTTTTCAACCCAGATTCGATATGGAACAGCTTTAGTATTGGATCCCTTTGGCAAAATTTGAAATTCGTCACCAAAGTAGCTCGGACGTTTCTCGCCAAGATCTTTAATTGCACAATTGAGATAGCCAATTCAGTTCATCGCAAAAGTGGCTTAAAATATTTAAAGAAACCAAAGGGTTCCGATACTTAAGCTGTGCTTTTTTCAGTGCTAGAGGCCTATTTCAGTCGGTACAGTTGTCGAATTTTTATAGGTCACTCTTAATTAGTGCTAAAGGCCTATTTCAGTCGGTTTATTGAATGGGGATTTGTTGAATGAAGTCCCCCCAAGGCACAACTTTGACATGAGTCCCCTCCCAGGCCCAACTTTGACATGAGTCCCCCCCAAGTTACCCCTATTTCAGTCGGTACAGCGTTGTCGCATTTTTATAATACACTCTTAATAGTGCTAAGGGCCTATTTCAGTCGGTTTATTGAATGGGGATTTATTGAATGAAGTCCCCCCAAGGCACAACTTTGACATGAGTCCCCCCAAGGTACCCCTATTTCAGTCGGTACAGCGTTGTCGAATTTTTATACGTCACTCTTAATAGTGCTAAGGGCCTATTTCAGTCGGTTTATTGAATGGGGATTTATTGAATGAAGTCCCCCCAAGGCACAACTTTGACATGAGTCCCCCCCAAGGTACCCCTATTTCAGTCGGTACAGCGTTGTCGAATTTTTATACGTCACTCTTAATAGTGCTAAGGGCCTATTTCAGTCGGTTTATTGAATGGGGATTTATTGAATGAAGTCCCCCCCCAAGGCACAACTTTGACATGAGTCCCCCCCAGGCACAACTTTGACATGAGTCCCCCCCAAGGTACCCCTATTTCAGTCGGTACAGCGTTGTCGAATTTTTATACGTCACTCTTAATAGTGCTAAGGGCCTATTTCAGTCGGTTTATTGAATGGGGATTTATTGAATGAAGTACCCCCAAGGCACAACTTTGACATGAGTCCCCCCCAAGGTACCCCTATTTCAGTCGGTACAGCGGTGTCGAATTTTTATACGTCACTCTTAATAGTGCTAAGGGCCTATTTCAGTCGGTTTATTGAATGGGGATTTATTGAATGAAGTCTCCCCAAGGCACAACTTTGACATGAGTCCTCCCCAGTCCCAACTTTGACATGAGTCCCCCCCAAGGCCCAACTTTGACATGAGTCCCCCCCAGGCACAACTTTGACATGAGTCCCCCAAGGCCAACTTTGACATGAGTCCCCCCCAAGGTACAACTTTGACATGAGTCCCCCCCAAGGCACACCTTTGACATGAGTCCCCCCCAAGGCACAACTTTGACATGAGTCCCCCCCAAGGCACACCTTTGACATGAGTCCCCCCCAAGGCACACCTCCCCCTCATTGGGAAAAAAAGAAAAAACGTTGTTTTGCGGCTATAAGACAGTTTGGACTTCCAACGTTATTTGTTACAGTATCTGCAGCTGAAACACATTGGTTTGATTTAATGAAAACTTTATCATGGAATTTAGATCGTCACGAATTAACTAAAGAAGAATTTGTCGATATTAACAAGTTTAGCAGTAGGCCTCTGGCACTAAATTAAAATCTGTCAATGTCAGATTTTCATGTTTGAAATAATGAAATAATGTCGTGTCTGTATAATTTTCTTTTTTTTTTTTTAATCTCTTCAACATCTTAACAACTTTAAAAAAAAAAAAAAAAGAAAGAAAAAAAAAAATGTATCATTTAGGTTTACCTCTGTAAAAATTCCAAAATACATTCGCTTTAAAACTTTGTTTTATTTTATTTTATTTATTTATTTATTTATTTATTTAGTGTATGGAACAGCTTTAGTATTGGATCCCTTTGGCAAAATTTGAAATTCGGAACCGAAGTAGCTCGGACGTTTCTCGCCAAGATCTCTGATTGCACAATTGAGATAGCCAATTCAGTTCATCGCTAAAATGGCTTAAAATATTTAAAGTCACCAGAGGGTTCCCATACTAAAGCTGTGCGTTTTGTACTTATTTATTTATATTTTCTATTAAAGACTTCTGTGGTCACGAAATTTGGTGCGTAAATTGTTTGTTTGCATCCGGCACTTATTGTAACTGGATTCCACGAAATTCGAAATCCCCCCCCCCTTCTCGGAGTCGGAGAGCAATAAACGGTATAACTTCAGTATAACCCCACAGCTGAATTTGGCGATTTTTTTTTGCGTCGTTTTGAAGGATAACGATGTCGTTCTGGACTGTTTGCGATATAATATGGCAGCCTAATATGTTGCTTATTTTGGATTTATGATTTAAATTATGATTTTATCATTTATCCTATATGATTTATGATTTTTATATTTATGATTTAGCCATAATCGCCAACAAAAAAATCGCCAAATATCGTTGTGGGTTTATACTGAAGTCGTTCCCAATAAACATGTGTAAAAACATGTTTTTCCGTTTGAATTCGCTTTGAATTATCTTAGAATGGCGAAGTTTGGTGTGCGGATATTGATTAAGTGTACGCATTATGTACATTAGTGGGATTTTGCAAAACTTCGAACTCACCCACTGAGGAAGGGGAAGTAACAAGTGGGTAAGTTGTGCCTAAGGCAGTGGGGACCCAGACTGTATATTGATTAAGTGTACGCATTACGTACATTAGTGTGATTTTGCAAAACTTCGAACTCACCCGCTGAGGAAGTGGAAGTAAGAAGTGGGTAAGTTGTGCCGAAGACAGTGGAGACCTAGACTCCTCACTTTGCGAGCGAGAAAACCTCTACCAATCACAGCGAGAACTTAGGTTATTAATAAAGATATGAGATTTTGACAACTCATTTAAGTTTAATGTCCAGCGAAGCGGGCAAAGCCTGCTAGTAAATTAATATAATAAATATCTGTATATATATATAAATTACGTGTCACGATGTTTGTCCGGGGTAAACTCCTAAACTAAGGAACCGATTTTAATGAAATTTTGCACACTGTGTGCAGTTTGATCCAACTTGAGAGATAGGATAGTTTTTATCTCAATTTATTGTCACAATATTGTTTTATTGCAATTATTTGTTAATTATAGACCTTTATTAAAGTTGCTCCAAAATATCTGTGAGTTCCATTAATTTAATTGTTGCCAAAAAAAAAAAAAAAAAAAAAAAATACGAGTTCATTTTCTTTCGACATAAAAATAAATACATTTAATCAAACGTGAACGTTAAAAAATTATAAAAAGTTAAATTATGCATCTCACGAAAATTGACGTCATAATCAATTTAAAGATTTTATACACATTGATAAAGTGCTAATGTAGTTCTATCATAGATATAGTAATATATATAGATCTCTCATCCCCATGTTATCGTACAAAGATTTTTGATGCCGAAAAAAAAAAAAAAAATAAAATAAAAGCTTTAGAAACAGCCATTAAGTGGTATTGAAAAAAAAAGAAAAGAAAGAAAGAAATATGAATTTGAAACTGTATTTGGAGTCTTCCATTCCCCTTTAGCAAATAAATTATTCATAAATTTTATTTGCTAAAATATTAGTATGTATTCCCGTATGTATTCACTCGGGGAAAGACGGCCATATTTTGGTAAAAACGTCGTCTTTTCCCAAATGAAAAGGAATAACTTTTTTCTCCCCAATGATCACTCTATTCTATATATGCTATACTATATCTATGAGTTCTATACGCAAGCGAAGTGTGACTCACTGACCGTCTGTGCAGCCAAGAAAAAGATTTCATATGTTAATTGCCCACTGGATTTTTTGTAAGAAATTATTAAAAATCGAGGAAATTTATTTCCCGATTTTAATCCTTATATTTGGGTATAGATATGTATTATTTATCCCGGGTGTTAGATTGAATTATTTTGCTGTCAAATTGACAAAATTTTAATTTTAAATTTCAAAACTCTGTCGCCCTTGGCTTTTTTTATTATTATTATTATTATTTGGCGATCAAAAGCGTAACACGAAAATATACATGCCAGATGTATGCATTGTACGAAATGTAATATGTATTATTCATTGTACGTATGTATGACATGTAATATGTATTGTACGAAATATTGTTTCATATTATCCATTACTCTTTTAATATAAGTTGTTAAAATAACCATGATTTTTGAAAGGAATTAAATATTTTCGCCAGATAATTTGGCGATATTCTTTTTTTTTCGCCAAGGATGACAGAAATGAAATCTATTCCGCTGCAAAATATTAGTATCTTACATCAGATATTTTATTTAGACATTTGAAAACAAATTTGACTTCAAACTATGATAGAATATTTATCATTTTCCTTTTAATTAGTATATTATTAGTATATTAAAATTTAAAAGCATGGTATATAAAAAGTTTTTTTTTTTTTTTTTTTAAATCTTATAATTATTCTTATCTTAATCCTCAATGTTTCCCATCTTTATTAACTTGAATTTACTATTAAAATTTTAACATACTCAAAAACTTCCCATCACTTCGTTAAAATACACTAAACTTTTCCAAAATCTTTTTCTATTTAAAATGATACATGTATTTACTTTAAATGTCCAATATTTCATAAGATTTCCAATTTTAAAGTTTTAAAATATTTATCAAATTTACTTATTTTTCTGGTTTAGCCTTATTGTTTTCCTTTTTATAACTACAGCTGTTGCCCTCTTTAAAATATTTAAAATGATGAGGTCATTTTATAGTAAAATTATCCATTATAGCATATATTATATTTCACTCCTCCATAAAAATTGATTTTAAAATCGTCTGTTTCTTTTATACTATTATTTTAATAGATTTTTAATAGAATTTAATTTATATATTAGTCATTTTAGCAATTTTATCCAAAGTAGCATTAGAAATAATATATATCACTTCTCCATTAAAATTTATAGGACCCTGCAATAAAATTAATTTGTGCTTAATATCAACACTACGAAAATTTTTATCAATCGCTTCCAAATTTTGACCTAAGTTTCAAATCTCAATCCTGTAGGCTTTTACATCGGCTACAACGTTTTCGTCTTTATTCGTAAATAATAATTTGACTGTATTAAATAGTTTTCTGCAATATAATTCAACGTATAACTTAGTCACAGCAACGCGTGGCCGGGTCTGCTAGTATAATTAATATAACCAAATAAGGAATAAAATTATTATTAATAAAACATAATCGTGAAAAGAAATCGGAAATCTCATGCTTGTCATATTACGATAAGTTCTGAGTTAGATTCTAATGTAGTCTCGTGATTAAAACTCTGCATTTTCAAAAAAAAAAAAAAAAAGTATAATTGAAAGTTATTGATTATTTTTTGGAGTTGCCTAAATATTCTCTATAATCATGTCATGTTATTTTTAAACGTATCAGAAATATAATTCTACCTTATATTTGATCTAAATCCAAATGCTGAATACAGAGACTTGTTCAAAATTATTGCATATTCCGAATTTGAACCTGGCAGACATCATTTTAAATGTTTTCTTATTTTCACTATGAGAAAAAAAAATGCCGCATTCATTTAGAAAGAACAAGTAGTAATTTTCCGGATCCCTACACAAGAAATGTACATTTCTGAGGTACGCGTATAAGGTAAACAGATAACCTGGATAGACGAAATAATCGAGAACTTCTAGTCTGCACTTTTCTAGACAACTCCTTTGTGAAACAATATTATGAATACTATGAATATTATGAATTCTTTGTATTGCGAGAAATTTTCGCTTGTTTTCCTAGAATTGGGTCATAAACCAAGATTATAGTTACTAAAACTCGCCTCTTGTGTTCACATTTATTTACAGAGGTTTTTTAAATACTTTTGATTACGATAATATCGGAATGACCACGATAATATCGGAAAATGCCCTAGAATTCAAATTGGAGTTTTTAGAACTCGCTAGTAAAGAAAATTAGAATTTATAAGGTTAACATGGAACTATTTTTACTATAACCACGATTTAGTTTCTGGATGTCTTTTACATATTTTTTTCTCAGTGCATGTTATTTAGTTCTTTTTATTACTTCTCACAAAATTGAAAACCATTTATAATTTTGGTTTGTTTGTCTGTCTATCCACGCTGTAAGTCTCGCAAATGTTTTCCGAATTTACTCAAAGTGTTATGATATTGAAGTTTATTATGATATATTTTAGTCTCCAATGAAAATTAAAAACGACTATTTTGTGTACATTGGCAATCAAAAGAATTCTAATGCACAGTAGAATCTCGTACAACGAGCTCCCACAAAACGCGATTTCGTATAATGCGACGAAAAATCTGGGACAATTACTCATACAACGCGATAAGTGGTCTCGTATAACGGATGAAATAAAGGAAGCACGTGGCGACATTTTTTCTACTTTCAACCTGTTCAAGGAAGGATTGCTCCATTACTATGGCAACACCCGACGCTTTTGGTCTCATTGCAGAATGAAATCGTCTGCTCAATGTACGTCTCCTATAACGCGATTTTCTATTACGCGGAACGTATCCCCCGCGTTATACGAGAGTCTACTGTATCACGTTTTATGAGAGACATAAAAAAATAAATAATTAAATAAATAAAACATAAATAAGTGCTTCTTTATTGTAGAAATCCCAATGTAATTCACATTCATTATTCATATTCACCGAAATATGTTTTCTATTGAATATGTTATGATTAGTATTAATCTGTAAAATAATTCAAATATATTAATGGGTATAAATGAAATCTGCTAGAATTTCCTTTTAAGTTTCTTAAAATTATTAACCATCTCAAATTATTATTCTTAAAATAATTCATTATCGCAGTTCAGATTAAATAATCATCTTCCTCGAATCCTTTTTCCACAGAACCTTTTAATAAAACTTTGAAGCGTCAATATTCTCGCAATACCGTAGAAAAATTACCCATCCTAATAAAAAAAAAAACCTCATCAATAAGGTTAGATCTTTCTCCTCTAAAGCAACGACAAAGAATTTTACGTCCTTTACTGCTGTATTCATCGATAACTTCAACTCCCGGTTAAACACGAAAATCTGAAAAGCGTACAAAGACAGGGTGCAACTATTCAGCAAAAGTTGACGCTTTGCCTTTGCATTCTAGCGTCAATAATATTTTCAGGTATCTTAGCTGAAAATAACCAATCAAATGTTATATAAAATCTTCGATCCTAGATGGCAGCAGCAGCGTAACAAATTATACTGAAAACTACACCCTTAATTTAGAGGCTTTTCATGATTTTGCGTTGAACCGGAAGTTGAAGATAATGATGAATATGGCCGAAAGACGGTTTCGAGTATTAGTAGTTATAATGATATTATTGAAAATACTAATGAAAATACGATAGTTACATTAAAAAGTACCCTTAATCTTGTTACTTATAGTAATTATTTCAAGTTTAAGATCAAAATTTATTTACAAAATTTTAGAGAACCAGTGAGCTCTCCAATCTCAGGAGTACTCTCTGAGTTATTTTAAGACCTTTAGAAGATGAGATAGAGATGAAATCTGATTCTACCGCCCACACATGGCTGAGATATGTTGATGATATTTTTATTATATAGAAGCACCATGAATCTTTGCTAAGCACATTTTTACAACACTTAATAGTCTTGATAATAAATTGCATATTGAAATTCTATACTTTTTAGATGTTTTATCGATTATAACCCCAAATGACATTAAACGTGATATTTATAGAAAAACTATTTCCAATCAGACATTGATTTCACGGAATGCTCATGCACCTTTTTCATATAAAATGTCTGCTTTAATATTTCTCATTGCAAGAGCTTTTAATGTTTGAATAACACATAAATTAACGGAAAAATTAGATAAAATGCGTAATATTACATAGAGATAATGGTTATTTAGTTGGAAAGCTGCACCCTGTCTCTTTACGCTTTTCAAGTTCTTGTATTGAACCGGGAGTTGAAGTTAATGGTGAATATGGCCGAGAATATTGTTTTTTTTTTTTTTTTTGTAACACTCCAAATTTGCATAATGTCTATTCTACATTGCATGCAAAGTATCATCAATCGGTTAAATTTGTACTATCAATTTTTATTACAAATTCTATTCCTCATGGTCATAAAAATTACACCAAGTTTCGATGAAACATATGTTTACTGGAACATGGGCTACGTAGGTCTAATCAGGATAACTTTAATTATAACCACTAGGTAGATGGTAGACATCTAACTACTAGAATTTGTATGAAATCAAATATTAAGAAGCGTTTTTATTGCCTTAAATTAACTGATTACATTTTAGATAAAAATAAATGTTATAAAAATTTTTGTGTATTTTTTCAAGTTAAATAATTGAAATGTACAATGAAAATCGTTCGGTTAAGATTTTTTGTATAAAAAAAAAAAAAAAAAAAAAGTTAAATACACTTCTATTTATAAGGCACTTCATCGTAAGCATTTTATTTTAGAAATTAAAGTTTAGAAACGGTAAGGATTTTTTGGTTATTTTAATATTTTTGTTTATTGTTGTCGCTGTCAAACAAAATCAATTTTATATGGATATATTGAGTATGTGAACAAATCACATATGATATTTCTAGAATTTTAAAGACATTGTCTCAAGTCATTCATTTAATTAAAATAATCATTATTTAAGCAAGTTGTATGCTTCAAGCTGCAGCAATATAATTATTCTGTACTAATAATACAGAAATGTAACATGAATATACTACGCATATGTGAATAATTATTATTAGTTTTCAAACGAGTGTACATATATATATATATATATATATACTTGTTTGAAAACTAATAATAATTATTCACATATGCGTAGTATCACTATTTCTTATGTGATTTTATATATAAATACCAAAACAAAATTCTATTGAAATCACACAAAACCTGGTTTCTGGCTATTTAATAAAATTTTGAACTTACAGGTTATTCTAGCCCATCCTGATGCCGCTGGTTTGGTTTTATTTTACTTCCCAAAACCTTCAGGCAATGGATGCTGCTGTAGACCTAATATTTTTTAGCAGTACATTCTGTTCTTTTCGTGTACTAATTTTCGGTATTACGATAATACACTTAGAAAAAAAAATATACCGTTTTAATATAGAAGGAATAAGTAGTCATTTTCTGAAACCTTAAACTAGAAAGACAGATTTACGATCTATGCGCATAAAATAAACATATAACCTGGATAGACAAAATGATTGAGAATTTTTAGTCTATAATTTTATAGATAGTAAAAAAATATTATGAATATAATGGAGATTGCGAATTCCTTCTATTGCAAGAAATTCCCGCTTGATGTTCTAGAGTTAGGTCATAAACCAATATTATAGTTACTAAAACTTGCCTTTTCACTGAGAAAAAAAATATACCGCCTTCATCTAAAATGAATACTTGGCCATTTTCTAAATCCCTTAACTAGAAATATAGATTTCTGACCTATGCGCATAAGGCATGTCAATAAACTGAATAAAGTGAATAGACAAAATGATCGAGAATTTCTAGTCTACACATTTCTAGATGGTGAAACAATATTCGGAATATTCTGAGTATTGTGAATTTTTTGTATTTGGAGAAAGTCTCGCTTGATTATCTAGAATTGGGTCATAAACCAAGATTATAGGTGCTGAAACCAGCCTCTTGTGTTCGCATTTATTTGGAGGTATTTTCAAAATATTTGACCTCAATGTTTCGATGATACAGAAAAGCTCTCTAGAAAACAAATAGGGGTTTCTAGTACCTGCTTTTAAAGGGGACTAGAATTTATAAGGATAACATGGTACTATTTTTTTCTAGAGCCACAATTTAGATTCTAGATCTCAGTTACATAATTTTTTCTCAGTGTTGAGTTCGCATTTATTTGCAGAGATTTTTAAATAAGTTTGACTATAATAACATAGGATAAGGATCTAGAATGTTAATAGGAACTTTTAGAACTCGGTACGAAGGAATATTAAAATCTATACGGGTGATAGGGAACTATATATTACTAGACCTATAACTAGATTATACTAGGCTAGAACTATATATTTACTAGAGACACAATTTAGTTTCTAAATATCAGTCACAAAGTTTTTCTCAGTGTACCTTTTAAATTAATTAGAAGAATTTAATTTAAATAGTCAACTTAGAAACCTCCGGTTATTTCGCATTTTTTCGTTATTTTTCGAGACTTTGTGCGTTAAACTATGCAAAAAAAAAAAAAAAAAAAAAATCTCTTGAATATATGTATAAAACTATAAGGTTTGCTTTACGCATATAAAAGTTGTGAGCAATGTTTTACAAACGAAGAAATACACATATTGTTAGCAAATATGTACCCAAATATGTACTTCATTTTGCATTACAAAAAATATTGTATGTTACATTTTATGAATACTCAGGAAATATTTAACTACGCAATTACACTACTAGCTGATTTTTTTATTTTTTTTTTTAATTGCTTGTCAAAGTGACTGTTCTTTTCTACGAAATACTTTAAATTAATTTCATTAAAATTGATTAAATATTGATTCTTTTTTGTTTCTATTAAATAAATGTTTGATAAAGACTTTTTAAAATGTGAATATATATATATATATATATATACATATATATATGTGTGTGTGTGAGTGTGTGTAATATAAAAATCCTCTAAATAGATCTTTTTATATTAATTAATATATTCTTTAATAATGATTCAGATTTGTTCTTAGAATTTCTTCAAAATTCTCTTTTTTCCCCCAAGACTAAAAATATCCCTTTAGTCTTTATTCAAGCCCTCTCTGAAAATGAAGAACCTAGTAGAAGAATTAAAAAGCACTAAGGTACACCGTTTTTGATCCCGTGACCATACGTCAGTAGGAAAAAAAAGTCCCCTCGGCTCTTCTCCTTTTCCCTCGTATAAAAGTGCATGCTTTATTAAAATATTTCCATTTTACGTCTAGTATTACTAGCAAAGACTATGTAATATCTTTTCAATATTATGATTGCGGTTAAGACAGTTAAAAAGTAATCTCTATAAAATACTTTACTAGCTCCTCTCTACGAGGGAAAATCCCAGGCTTGATTCTCATTAATAAATAAATATGTAAATATTCAGTGCAGTTTAATTATTGGCTTTTTTATCTCGAAGATGACTGCTAATATAACAAGGATGAACTTACTTATTCCATATATATGTATGCTGCCTTCATCTACACCGAATAAGTAGTCATTTTCTGAAACTTTTCCTAAACTAAAAATATAAATTTCAGAGTTATGCGTATAAGGTAAGACAATAAACTTAATACATGAAAATATCGAGAATTTCTGGTCTGTACTTTTTAAAATGGTGAAACAATGTTATGAATATTATAAATTCTTTGTATTGCGAGAAATTCTCACTTGGATTCCTAGAATTAGATCGTAAATTCCAAATACAGCTACTTTAACTCGCGTGTTGTATTCTCATTTATTTGAAGAGGTTTTTAAATAAGTTTAATCTCGATAACCTAGGAAAACGCTCTAGAATTCTAATAGAGGTTTCTAGAACTTGCTCTCAAAAGATATTAGAATTTATAAGGATAATATGGAACTACTCTTATTGTAGCTAAAATTTAGTTTATACATGTTAATCACATAATTTTTTTTCAGTGTATGATATACACAATATTTTATAACTAATGCGGGCATTAATGATTATTTTTATTTTACAACATTCTTACAGTTTGTTCATTGCTATAAATTTGATTTTCAAATGTCGGTAGATTGTCCAATCATGAAAGTTCTTTTATGCCAGAAATTAATATACAGGTACATAACTACAGGTGACTGGTATTATTTAAATTAGAAAATGGCTTCTGCACAAGAACAATATGTAGAAATTTAATGTTGATGTGCAGTTGCTTAATACAAAGTCGCCAAAAAACAATATTTAACTTGATGTGATGTGAAATTGAAACATTTTAATATAAAAATATTTCGACATAAAAATCGCAAAATATGTCAAACTTTGAAGGTGAAAAGATGCAAAAAGGTTTACTTTGAACTTTTGTTTTAATAGTGTTTTTCATTCATATTATTACTCTATATTTCACTCATTATTTTTAAAAATTTTCTTCAAGATGTGAAATTGACTGTGTGAATCACAGTATAATATTTATTCAACACGCATGCGCATATTGTCATTTTTAGTTATATATATATCTGCAGATCAACTTCGTAAAAAGACATTTTCTCAATACGACGATATTTGTTTACTCGTGTTCTGATTCCAAGTTTTATTCAGGTGAATATCTTTTATTCAGGTGTAATTTTTTCTTGTGGGTTTGCGCTATCTTTTGGTATTTTGCTAAAAAGCTTACCAAAAACAGAAAACCTACAATTCTCTGCTCAATGAGTTAGGGATAGCACCTGAAGAAGTCCTATCACATTTTGAGCTTTTTATTTAAAATTCAATTTCTTATTTTGCTTTGGATCGAAATTCTTTTGCTAATCTCAACTTAAAAGGTTCATCTCAATAATGTAAGATGGATTATTTTCCCTTATAACATTATGCTATAATATTCCTCCTTTTCTACAGCATCACAATGCACGGTCCTTTATTATGTTTTCAACTGGTAGCGTAGCCTAATAAATTAAAGTAAGTAATATTATTAATATTATAAAATTAAATCAATTTAAGATATCTAGTTACTTTGTTTGGCCTATATATGTTTTTGTGGTGATTTATTTAACTGACACTGACTATACTTCGTACTCATTCTTTTCTTTTTAGTCAAATAAATTACACACGCACACACATACATATATACAGTGCGTTAAGAAATTATAAGACCACAAGCGTATTGGTGCATTTCTGAAGAAAAGAGCATAATATGCAAATTTTCAGTTGCGTATTTAAAATCGATAGGAAAGCGCATATTATACTAATTCCAACTTTCAAAATTAAATTAAATTTTATTAAAACTTATTCATTTTTCTAAAATTAAAGACTGTGTCTGTTAAGAAATTATAAGACCACCTGAGAAAATTAGCATATTATACATGACGTCAAACTCAATATAAAGCGCATGCGTCAGTATTTCGTAAAAGCATTACCTAAGAAGCAAAGGCTTAGGTTTTGAATGTGTTATCTACGATTAATTTGACGATGCCTCGAGGTAAAGAATTATCGGAGTGCGAAGTGAGAAAAATTTTATTTTATAAAGGTTCTGGTAAATGTGAAAGAGATATTGCGAGGTTAATGAACCGTTCTAAAACGGCCATTCCTAATGCCATAATTAGAAAAGAATATTCAAACAAAATAAAACGATCTGGTGGAAAAAATATTTTGACAGCACGTGATAATAGACAAATTTTTCGACAGTCAACTAAAAAAGGTGTTTAAACTCGTGAAATTTCGAAACGTTTCTGCAAGAAAACTTCATATGTAACAGTCTGGAAGAATCTGGAAGAGTATTAAATTAAATATTAATGCTAAATTTATGAAATTGAAGAAAAAACCAAAGTTATTGAAATGCCATCGAGAACAAAGATTAAAATGGGCTAAAAATGCCATGTCATGGAATGATGAGTAGAAACAAATTATATTTTCTGATGAAAAGGCATTTAACCTTGAGGGTCCGGATGGTTACAAACACTATTGGCATGACTTGAGGAAGGAACCAAAATAATGCTTCATTCGACAAATAGGTGGAGGATCAGTAATGATTTGGGAAGCTTTCAGTTATGAAGGGTTGTGTGATTTACAGCGGATTTCGGATCATATGAACTCTACAGAATATCAGTCTACAATATATGATCATATGATACCGTTTGGACCTTAATTAGGTGGTGCTAACTGGATGTTTCAACAGGACAATGCTGCTTGTCATACATCTAAATCCACACAGGAGTGGATTAAAAAGGAAAAAAAATAATATTTTGTCATGGACAAGTCGAAGTCCAGTCTTGAACCCCATGGAAAACCTATGGGGAAAATTATCTCGCAAAGTTTATGCTAATAATAAACAATTTTCATTTGCCAATGAACTGGAAGTAGCCATTGTAAAAGAATGATACAATATTTCTATAACTGAACTTAATCACCTGGTTACTTCAATGAAAAACAGAGTGTTTGAAGTCATCAGGAAAA
This sequence comes from Salticus scenicus, assembly GCA_963930645.1. NCBI lineage: Eukaryota > Metazoa > Arthropoda > Arachnida > Araneae > Salticidae > Salticus > Salticus scenicus. The sequence continues at coordinate 144,882,770 of OZ005659.1, forward strand.
ATGGAGGACCAATATCATATTAATTTTTTATACAATTTGTTTTTTGACAAGTGGTCTTATATTTTCTTAACAGGTTATTTTTTACTTATTTCTAATATATATTTTAATTAAACACTTATTGCATTATACCAAGTTATTACAAACTAATTATAAAAAAATATACAGCAATATGTTATTTTACGTATTTAAATTATGATTAGAATCTTTTTTTTTTCTTATAATTTACAAAATTAAAGTGGTCTTATAATTTCTTAACGGACTGTATATCTTTATATATATAAAAGGCAATGTCTGTGTGTGTGTGGATGGCGTAGTGGAAAGACGGTAGCTCGGACAGTTACGTGTTTCGACATGAAGTTGCCCTCCGTGGGATTCTTGTGTACCTCGAAGCCCGTTTTTCGAAATCTTAGTTTGTTTTCTTTCAATTAATGAAAATATGAAAATGTTAACTTCAAAATAGCTGTAAAAATTTACAATTTTATGCTTAATTTAATAGTTGCCATTTTTTTTTTTTTTTTTTTTTCGACAGGGAAAAAAAAATACGTTTATTTAATTTAAACGTGAACAATAAATAAAAAAATGAAAAAAAAAAAATATTCATTTCATAAATTTGACGTCAGTATCACTTTGAAAATTTTATACACATTGATAAAGTGTTAATATAGTTTATGGTGCTATTATATGTTGTTCTATTTTTTTTTTAAACTATTAATTTGCAAATTTTTTCTCTCAAATTGTTATTAAAAAAAAAAAAAAAAAAAAAAAAAATGCCCATGACATGACATTTGACTGCGTAGCGTTTCTTTACTACAACAAACTATATGAACTATAAATTCATTTTATCAGTTTTATTTATAGATCCTACTGGGCGATTTTTTAAATTTTGGCGTTGAAATAAAACGAATGTTTTTCGCCAAGAAGTTTAATTCAGCATCAGCCATTTTAATCCATTTTAATTTATCAATAGCCATTTAAAGAAATTAAACCAAAATATTAGTCACGTCAATGATCTATTTTTATCTGAGTAGTTAATTTTATAGGAAAAAACAACATGTAGTTTAAAAAATAGAAAATTTATTTTAAGCACTATTTTAAGCCTAAAAAACATTAAAAATATAAACAGAATATGAAGAATTCTTACAAATTAACAAAAAGATGTCCGATAAAAGTATCAGCAAAATAGGGTTCCCCCTTTATCGAAATATATTTATTTAAATGATTCAATTATTCAATTAAAAAGAAATCATTTTAATGTAGTGACTAGCGAAGCGGGCAAAGCCTGCTAGTACACATATATATATATATATGTGTGTGTGTGTGTGTGTATGTACGTATGTGTGTGTGCACTTAAATACTATTACAATTGGAAGTTTTTGGCTTAATTAATCGCAGTTTTAGAAAATAATTTTAAAGCAGACCTGAAAAAAAAAAAGTAAATAAATAATAATAGATTTTTAAAAACTAACGAAAATTTTTAAAATCTATTTTTTTTTTAATTTTCAGACAGCGTTTACTATTTTTCTAAGAGTCTTAAAAGTAAAGTAATTGAAGTAATATTTATTCTGAGAGAATACATTAAAATAGTTTCTTTACTTTTTTTTTTTAGTAATGAACAAAATGGTGTTGAAGAAGATTTTTTTCCCGTAAGTTATTAATAATTGTTTGCAGTTTTATATTCTTGTTAGATGGAAAAACGATGCATTCAATTAACTTTAGCTTTAGGCATTTGTAGGAATTTCATTTTTAATTTATTTTGTTTCTGGTAATTTTTAGTTTCTGTTTTAAATGAAGTTGATGACAAAACATATATTTGTACTTTTAAATGAAGTTGTATCATTTTAGTTGAAAACATCCAATGATAACAAAAACAACACATTTAAAAACAGTTTTTTACTGATGTTAAATATTGAAGAGCTGATACTCGTTAAATATGAATATATATATTTTTAATATATACATTATAGAAAGCTTATAATATATTTTTTATTGTAAAGAAAAAATTCATTTAAATTTATAAAATGTTTTTTAGTTAAAACTTAAATATATTTTTACATTTAAAAAATGCAATGTTTATTTAGCTTTTACAACGTTTACTAAAGAAAACAAAAAGCAAGACACTATTAAAATAAAAAATATAATTTATAAAATAATGTTTAATTTAAATGTATGAAATTTTTTTTAGGATTGTATACAATAATATGTTTATCACACATTTCGTTATTATTGTTATTTTTATTTAGATCGTAAAGAAAAAACAATCATTAGATATTACTTAAACATATCTAATCGCAATGAACTTCATTAAATTTATGAACAGAATATAATATATATCTGTACCTCGGAAGTAAAGGACATCATGTCCACTTCGTGGAAAGAGTTAGCACTATGTACTTTATGTGCATTTTTTTGCTTTGTATAGAGGTATTAAGCACTAATGTCTAGTTACTACACAGGAGATAATACAATGCAATATAAAAACATGTCTATTTTCTTTATTCATGACAAAAGTATTTCATTATAGCGCATTAAAATGCATTTTTCAGATACACAAAACTATTTTTCATATTGAATAATGTTTTATTATTCGTTGGTGTATTGTAATTATTCTGATTAATAATAATGAATAATAATTTCTTATTCATTATTGTTGCTTATTAGTGTATTGTAATAAATAATGGGATAAAAATGGAAATTAGTCATTGCAAATGTTTAGTGTTATGAAGACTTTTTTTTTTTTCATTACATAAGGTGCATGAAAAATTCTGAAGTTTCAAAATTCTGGTGATATACAAAGTCCAAAAGAGGATCTTTTAAATAATTCTTTTTTGAAATTAATGCTACAGAAAATCATTTGCGAGATTACTTACTCTATCGTATAAAACAAAATATATTTTTGTAGACTTATTGTTTTTAGGTAAAGTAGAGGGATAGATAAATGAACTATCTTTGTGTTTTTTTTCTTTAATAGGAAGGTTATAAAAATAATTTTTTAGAGTCTTTTTCCTAAAAATAAATCATATGCGGGTGTCATTATGAAATTAAAATGCATTGAAATTTTAATTACGTAAAGATGGAGTAGAATATTTATACTTCATGTGAATTGAATATAAAAAAACTTTAGAAGGAGTTTCGTAAATTGTCATTTTAATTAATTTATAAGTGAAATTTATGTTCATGCACTTTTCGAAATTCTCCAAAACAACAGATACTGAGCTTTCTGCATAACAAAAAAAAAAAAAAAAAAAAAGAAAAAAAAAATCATTACTTATTTTTAGCTCAAATTTTACTTAGATGAATCAAGCCTTTCGACCACGTTTCTTGAGACTATAGGAGTCTCTGCGCGAGTGCTGAATCAACGATTCCAGTGTTAAAATGGGGCTAATAACCCTTGTTGTTAAAAAAAAAAACTAGTATGTTGTGGCCACCACAAGACTTTCTTCTATATTTTCCTATACATATTCAATCAGTAACAATAAAAAAAAAAAAAAAAGTTTTTTTTTTTTTTTTTGGTTAAAAGTGAAAAAAATCGATAACTTTGTTTTAAATTATCACAGATTTGTAGTTCAACCATTCGTTTTAAAGGTATTGACGAGATCTTTCGAATGATACCCATCTTCAAAATTTAACCCTCCCGGGGGGTACTTCCCCCCCCAGGGGGGGAACCGATGCCCCCCCCATGCACAAATTTTTTTTCCTAGTTAACTACTACTATTATCAATAATTCATATTAATTTTACAATCACAAGTTTAAAATAACTCTCATTATGCCCATTTATACGGAATTTTGTCCTATGCTGCCATGTTAAAAATTTGCATAAAATGCTATCACAGCGCCTCCTGTTGAGCTATTCATCCCCAAATATAATCAGCACCAGTTTATGTCGGGGACCAACTAAATACCAAGTTTGGTAAAATTTCGTTAAAAAAAAAAAAAAAACGATTTTTTTTCAAAGTTTTTTTTTGTTAAAAGTAAAAAAAATCGATAACTTTGTTTTAAATTATCACAGATTTATGGTTCAACCATTCGTTTTAAAGGTATTGACGAGATCTTTCGAATGATACCCATCTTCAAAATTTAACCCTCCCGGGGGGGGCACTCCCCCCCCCCCCAGGGGGGAACCGATGCCCCCCTCATGCACAATTTTTTTTCCTAGTTAACTACTACTATTATCAATAATTCATATTAATTTTACAATCACAAGTTTAAAATAACTCTCATTATACCCATTTATACGGAATTTTGTCCTATGCTGCCATGTTAAAAATTTGCATAAAATGCGATCACAGCGCCACCTGTTGAGCTATTGATCCCCAAATCTAATGGGCACCAGTTCATGTCAGGGTGCAACTAAATACCAAGTTTGGTTAAATTTCATTCATGGGTTCGTGAGATACAGCGTCCACAAAAAAATGATACAGACACACAGACAGACAGACAGACAGACAGACAGGCACACACACAGAAAGACAGACATTTTCTAAAAACTATCAATTCGTGTTCAGGACATCCCAAAACGTGTAGATCCGTCAAAAAACGGAGGTCGAAAATTTTCGCGAATCCAATACTTTCTCTATATTACATATAGAAGAAAGTTAAAAATAGCGATAAGGGAAATCTGGATGAGTGGTTGTTTACAAATCTAAACATTTTGGTCAGTTTGGCACCCCATCCAAGCCTTTGGAATCGTCCTGAATGCTACGTGCTTACACGATAGAGAAACGTGGTTATACTATAATTTTCATTTTTTAAATTTTATTCTATGCACTTACTTGAGCATAAATCAGGATTTAGTTAATTTTCGCGTATCTTTAAAACCTGACAGAACGGTCGCCATGAGGACGAACATGGGGTGTAAGTTCACCCCAAACATATTAAATAATATAAATACGAAAAAAAAAATTAGAAAAAAATTCAATCTGTTAATGAACTTCATGATAATTACACTCTTTCTCGTGAAAATAAATAACTGAAATGTTCATTTATCGTTAACTTTAAAAATTAATAGAAAATAAATTAAAAGCACTCTACTTTTTCCTCCTTGTTCGAAAAACATAATTTTTCCCATGTGGCGCATTTAATTATTTTCTTTACAATATTTATTATAATAAAAATGATACACTACTGTGGATAAGAATATTGAGACATTAAATTTACTTTATATTCTTGTTACCTTGTCGCCCTCTGTCGTGTGAAAGCTCCGCTTTGGCGACCGCTGTAACCCTTTTTTTTTTTCCTGTTTATGCAATAAACAACGGAGGAGGTTTAACCTTTAAAAACGGGCTCTTTTGAATCACCACAGTGCCATCGGAGCCCCTCTCTAAAGGTTAAAATCGCTCAAAACCCTCTGCATAGTGGTGAGCGGCCACCTTCCGTCTTAGAATCTTAGAATAATTAGGGTGTACATGGATCAGAAACTTTAGATTTTTTGCAGTTTTTACATATAGCTTCAATTTCTGAGTGTTATATAAGAATGAAAAAGAGTCTGAATTTGCCGTTTTCATACGCTCCGCACGGAGGATGACCTTGGAGGTAGGTACTGAAGGACCCGAGCACTTCTGTTTATAGAGAGAGACAGCAGATAAAAATTTCCGGGTATGGGGTGTCAAAACACCCCGCGACCGTCTTGCCGGATTAAGCAATGCATATTTTTCTGTCCGCTGTTGGTACAATGATTAAAGTTCGAATCGTTGCGTTTTCTGAGATCGTTACTGAATGCAGTTTTATATATAAATGCAAAAACCTTTTTATAATGATTACCTTTGCAAGAAGATTAAAAGTAAAAATAAGTTCCACAGAGGGAAAAAAAAATGCCACAAATAAATTTCTGTATTAAATAAACAATTAACAATATGATGGTATAAAACCAGATTATTATAGAACGAAGGTACTACAGGCAAACTTTTCGGATAAAAGAAATAACTAGTATGTTGTGGCCACCACAAGAATTTCTTCTATATTTACCTATACATATTCAATCAGTAACAATATTAAAAAAAAAAAAAAAAAAAAAAAAAAAAAAGTACGGTTTTTTTTTTTTTTTTTGTTAAAAGTAAAAAAAATCGATAACTTTGTTTTAAATTATCACAGATTTATTGTTCAACCATTCGTTTTAAAGGTATTGACGAGACCTTTCGAAATATAGCCATCTTGAAAATTTATCACCCCCGGGGGGGGGTACTTCCCCCCCAGGGGGGAAGCGATGCCCCCCCATGCAGAAAATTTTTTTCCTAGTTACATACTACTATTATCAATAATTCATATTAATTTTACAATCACAAGTTTAAAACAACTCTAATTATGCACATTTATACGAATTTTTGTCCTATGCTGCCATGTTAAAAATTTAGATAAAATGCTATCACAGCGCCACCTGTTGAGCTATTGTTCCCCAAACATAATTAGCACCAGTTTATGTCGGGGACCAACTAAATACCAAGTTTGGTTAAATTTCGTTAAAAAAAAAAAAAAAAAAAAATTGCGATTTTTTTCAAAGTTTTTTTTTGTTAAAACTAAAAAAAATCGATAACTTTGGTTTAAATTATCACAGATTTATCGTTCAACCATTCGTTTTAAAGGTATTGACGAGATCTTTCGAAAGATACCCATCTTGAAACTTTGCCCCCCCGGGTGGGAGCATCCCCCACATGCACAAAAATTTTTTCCCAGTTAACTATTACTATTATCAACGAGACCTTTCGAAAGATACCCATCTTGAAAATTTACTTCCCCGGGGGGGTACTTCCCCCCCAGGGGGGGGAACCGATGACCCCACATGCACAAAATTTTTTTCCTAGCTAACTACTACTATTATCAATAATTCATATTAATTTTACAATCACAAGTGTAAAATAACTCTCTTTATGTCCATTTATTCGGAATTTTGTCCTATGCTGCCATGTTAAAAAATTGCATAAAATGCGATCACAACGCCACCTATTGAGCGATTGATCCCAAAATCTAATCAGCACCAGTTTTTGTCAGGGTGCAACTAAATACCAAGTTTGGTTAAATTTCATTCATTGGTTCGTGAGATAAAGCGTCCACAAAAAAATGATACAGACAGACAGACAGACAGACAGACAGACAGACATTTTCTAAAAACAATTAATTCGTGTTCTCCACATCCCAAAACATGTAAATCCATCAAAAAGTGGACTTCGAAAATTTTCGCGAATCCAATACTTTCTATATATTACATATAGAAGAAAGTAAAAATGTTTTCATATTAAGTAACTTGCGTAAAAATACAAATGTAGAAACACAAAATGAAAAAGAATTTTCAGAAATTATAAAGTTTTCTAAAAAAGAAGATAAGGAGATGATATTCTTCATATGATACGTAAATAATCTCTGTGTACTGTTTACGTATATGCCGCTGAATTTTTGTTAGTTTCGGAAGAAACAGAATCATACGTTATCTATCAAAAATGTACGGGCAAATATATGTCTAAGCACAGATTTTTATTTCCGTCTGCTGAGGAGTAAAACGAGTTTCATTTTAATATTGGATTTAATTTAAATATTTCATTTAATAGAAAAACTAACTCAAATTTGTCTCGAAGAAATTCCAACACTTAGATTAGTATTTCAAAGAAAATACCGTAAAATCCCTATTATCTGAAACTCTCGGTTAACTGAAATCCATTTTTTAAAGATTTTTTATTTTTTTACTATCCTATTACTTGTGCACAAAATTTTCAGACATGTATTGTGCGCAAAATCCTTTTTTAAGCTTCTTTCTTCATTTATTCCCCTTTTTCTTTTTTTTGTTTAATTACCATTTTTTTTTTTTTACAAAATATGTAAACATTCCATAAGCAAGGCAAGCAAAACTTCGTTTCCAACCCTTGTAAAATAGGTAATAGATACTTAATTTCAAAATTAAAATCCAGATTATTTATCTCTGTTTCTATTTTCTATAGCTTTATATATATGTATATATATATATATATATTGATAATCAGTCATTGAAATTTAAGGATTATTAAATATTAACAGTATTCTAACAATTAATTTGTTTGAAAACAAAGACCACCAAATCAATAAAAATAGAATAAATTGGAATTGGATAAATACATATTTGCAATCTAACGTTATCAAGGGCCTGGTAGAACACAAATATGCAAAAAGAATGTTTTTCTCTCTCAAAGATAGCATAGGTAAGAAGATCTTTGATCCGGGCCCGAAACATTCTTTTGAGCAAAAAAAAAACTAATTTCAAAATAAACTCACCACAAAAAGAGATAAATATATAAGAATTATGAAACCAATATCACCAATAACATGTAGTAAAAATTCATATAAGAATCACTAATAAAATAGTAAAGAAATAAGCAACTATCGGTTGCATCCAAAAAGAGAGTCACTTCCAAAATTCAGAACCAGATAGCCGTTAAAAGTATAGTTAATGACGGTACAATAATAGCAAAAATCATGGAGTAAATAAAGTGAAGTCATTATCCAAATCAAAGGAAATCCTTAAATTAGGATTTAGAGAATTACAGATTATGAATTGAATAGTGCTTCCATCGGTAATTATAATATGAAACAAATAAATCAAAATTAGAGATCTAATAAATTTATATATGTATTAAACACTTGTTACCTTAATAAAGAATAGTGCATGTATGTGCCAATAGTCTTAAAGTATTATCCGAAAATTTCGATTTTCGGAAAGATGGTTGGCCCCAATAACTCCGGATATTCGAGGTTCTATTGTATATCAATGTAAAGAAGTTCAAGGTCTGGCTCAGGAATGGGAATTCGCAGTGGTTCCGGTTACAAGAGGTTCCGTTTTAAATAAAACATTAGCCTATATTCTTAGATATTTGTTTCCTATGTATATGCAAAAATAATTTTTAAGGAGATGTAAAAGAACCACTATTATATTTCTTATGAAATTTCTTTTTTAGTATTATCCATAGGAAAACCGTACAAAATACTATAAACTTCAGTAAAATATTCCTGTAGCATGGGCCAAAAATTGCAATTTTTTAACTAAACCAGAAATAATGAAATTGTTTAAATAAATTACTAGACTGTATTCTTAACTATCTGTTTTCTATGTATATGCAAAAATAATTTGTAAGGGGATGTAACCGAGCCATTTTTATATTTCTTATGAAATTTCATTTTTAAAGTTATCCGTAGGAAAAACATAAGAAATACTATAACATGGTAAAAAGTTTCTATAGCATGGGCAAAAAATTACTTTTTTATATATAATTTTATACCAGATAATGTATATCCGATAGTATTCCAGAGCTTATTTAACTGAAACGTGAACAATGCTTATTGTTTATAATCGTATAACAGTCTCTCCCACCCCTTTTTTTTTTATTAAGCATATTAAATATTTTTATATGACTATAGAACTATTGTTTACAAATAAATAAATAAATAAAATAAAAATAAAAATTCATGTGTAATATTAAAAATTATGACCATTTTCTCGAATGAAATTTAATAGAAACAAAAGCTATTTTAATCAGTTTTGTGTTATGCCAACTTCTTCAAATGTTTCTGCGTTATTTAATATAAATTCTTTCGTAAGAATCTTTCATGACAAATATTAAATTACGGCGGTGCATCAGAACTTAATTACGTCTTTATGAATATTTCATCACACTTTTATTCGTATAACATTTATATTTTATTTATTCTACATATTTTTCACCATGAAAACTACAGCATATTAAGATTATACAAACTGAATGTAAACGGGTTTTAATATAAAGTAAACTATAAAATTTCTGATGTGATTATTAATTCATTGTTAGATATATAACAAAACAGGCCTGCGAAATTGAAATATTTGAAAATTGCAAGTGAATTTTTCGCTGGTTTTCATGTTATTAGGTGTGCTAATTTCGAAAATGACCTCCATTCTTTTTCATCACGTCAGGATATTTAGTAAAATTAATATCGTTACTTTTCTTTATCGAACAATATTAAATGTACTATCTGACAATAATAGATTTTATCAATTTAAATATGCATAAAATGATTACTTCTTAGTGCAACAAATTTATTTTTCTGCGATCGATTTATTTTTTATACGTCTAAATGGATGAAACCCACTGTTGCTAGATTGCACGAGCCGCCTCTGGTCGAAAGAAAAACGAAAACTTTCCTTGGGTACTTTTTACATGAAAATCTGGTGCAGTTTCTATAAGAAAATCACAGACATACTATTTTATTTGTTTTTATACGGTAACTTACATAAAACAGACGATAGAGAAAGAGGAGTAAATATTATGTATGGGTTGAAAATCGAAGTAAAATTGAATTTTTCAAGAAAACGTGACGTGATAGAAATTTTTCGTTATATAATATTTAAAAACAACTATAAAAAATACATAAAATTCAGTTATCAATTCCCTTGTAATTTTTCATCGCAATTAATTATCGACGCTCGAAAATTACTATTATTATTATTATTTATATTTTGCAATCCCATGGGCACAAAATGTGGAAACAAAAGATTTTATTTGTGTTTTAATTTGAATAACATACTAAATTATAATGATGCATAAATATTCAGAGAATTCTTTGGATTTAAATTAAATTTACCATTTAATTAAATTTATATTGGACTGGGCAGGATAATATAATGTATAAAACAATCATATTTAATGATTAATAATAAAATGTATAATGTTATAATATATTTGGTTGTGATATTATATATTACATATAACTTTAAAGTTGAAACTCCCCTTGTAATTTTTGTATTTATTTCCTATATACGTATATATTTGTTATCAATTATATTAAAATTTTAATAGGTAAAACTTAATTTGAATTTGAATATATGCATTGTACAATTCAACATGATTTACTAAGGCTTTGAAAACAGATATGTAAATGCAAAAGTAGTACTTAATGCTGATAGAAATATCAGAATACAGAATATCCAATTGTATCTTTTGAAGTGGCATACGCTTGTCAAATTTGCAACAATAATATTTATTCAGCAATTTTATGCGTTGTGTTAATCTAACTTGTATTTGCTATATATTCCAAGCACAGATGATAGCAGTATTGATTACTGTATGTTTCGAGGTATCTTTTTGTTTTATTATTATTTAATTGCTTTTTGTGAAAGATAATACGTAAAATATTAACTCTTAAATTTTTGTATCTAACAAATTAAGTTTGTAAATGGGTATGCTTTTTAAATGATATAATTCGAATTGCAAATCATTGTACAAATATATATTATACAAATAATAATAACTGTGCAAATAAATAAATAATATATGGTGAAAATATAATTGCATTCTACAACACAAATACAATACCTGTCTACACACTAAAATGATAGGTAGGGTAAGTGCTCCAGTGATTGACACTTTTAGAGCAATCTCTGATTTTTTAATGTTCTAGTCATCAGAAAATATTTTTAGAAATCTTAAGTTAGTACATGATAGACATTCAGAACCACATACTCGAATATATTAAAATATATACATTTGATAACAATTATTATTATTTTTTTTTGAATTTTTATTTGACACCCACTCGATATTTCAGTAATTGACACTGCCAGATTTTAATTTTATCAGTAATTGGCATCCTATGTTCCAGTGTTTGACACTGATAGTTATTCATTTTCCCAGTTATTAGCACCCTATGTTTCATTGTTTGACATAAAATGTTAAAATTATTATATGTAAAATATATGATTTTATTATTTTTCTTATATATTAATTATTTCGGGATAGATGTCAATTACTGGAGCATGCCAATCACGGGAGCACCTACCCTATATTATAAACAAGACGAAACATTTTAAATGATGGAGAGATAAACATAATATTATGTATAATATGCATAAATTCTGAAGTTTGAATGGAAATAAGAACACTCTAAGAATATCTTTTTTAAAGTAACAAAATAGGCTGTTATTTTAAAATATACTGGTTGGTTGGTTGTAGGATTTAAGGACTGCGTTAGGGTCCTAGGCTTATAGGTGGAATGTCCTCCGTAGGAGGTCTTTCTAAATAGTCCTATCCCGTATGTACTCGAGTTTCTGCGAAAACCACAAAAAATTCCGAACGGCTAGGTTGTTCAGAGCGACCTAGGATCAAATCCGGAATTTCTCATTTACCAGGTTTGAGCGCAGAACCGCTCAGCTGATATATGACTTTAAAATATAATGTTAAAGGAAATAATAATAATAATAATACTAAATAAATATAGCTCATATTTTACACAATTAACAATATCCCTCGAACAATTGTCTAAAATTCGAAAATAATTTACAAAAGTGTAAGGTAAAAACGAAAATTATATATATATATATATATATAATGTTTATGCCAATAGATTTTTTTAATAACTATTATCTTAATCTTGTTCAAGCTTAACAATTTATAAATTGTATAATTAACTGAGATATTACTTAAAAAGTCTTACTTTAAATATAATAAGTCTTAAGGCATCGATATTGTAGAGAAAGGCTTAAAGTGGCCATATATGGCGCTTAAACTTAAAAGTATTTTACTGAAGAATAAAAATATGTACAATAAGATATTATTTACACAACTATAGAGTAGATAATATGCACAAAAGATGAAATCAGTTCGTCTGAAATTTCAGCAGTGAATAAAGTTTAAATAGAATAATAACAGTTTGTGTATGTCTAAGAAAAATAAGCGCATTCGCAGCATCGCGTCCCGCTGCCTTCCTTTTTATGACCGGCTCTGGGGTCAGTCCTCAGCGTACATCCAACTTCATCTGATGTACTTCACTAAACTATCATCTAGCTGCCAACACAAGCGTCTATCTGGCTACGAGCAACTCCCACACTTTTCCCAAAGATTTCGCATTCATTTTTGAAGGATAGATCAATTACTCAAACATGGTTTACACGAAATTTTAATTTTCTTATTCAAATGCTTACTTAAAAAATTGATAAAGTTTCAACCCACTATGCGATAATAGTAACTTTAATCGTAACTGCCAATATCGCCATTGTTGTATACCCTGTATACATATCATATTGAGAATTGTAAATAGTTATAAAATTTAGCATACGAGATATACAATATTAATGACAACTACATTTAAAAAATAATTTTAAACCAGGGTAAATTCTAGCACACAGAAGATACATTATAAGGCCCAGTGACATTAAAAATAAATAATTAACTAATTAAAGCCTTTATTGGTGATAAAATTTGAATAAAATACTCTAGGTAGTTTAAAATTAAAATTAAATATCTTTAACTGAACTTCGTGCTGGCAGAAAGCTTTTTCGGTAGGGGATCCCCTCCTTCAACAGTGCCGACTGCACTTTGTTGTTGGCGGCCATCCAAAGGTTGATCTTCTCCTTTATAACTATACATGTGACGCCACATTTTGTCTATTTCTGCCAATTCGTGGTCGTTGATCACGTGACTATTGTGCGCAATATCTATTCAACGACCACGAAACGGCAGAAATAGACAAAGTGTGGCGTCACATGTATAGTTATAACGGAGAAGATCAGCCTTTGGATGGCCGCCAACCACAATGTGCAGCCGGCACTGTTGAAGGAGGGGATCCCCTACCGAAAAAGCTTTCTGCCAGCACGAAGATCAGTTAAAGGTAGTTAATTTTAATTTTAAATATGAATTATAACTTCGTTAAAAGTAGTTTTTATAATACTCACGGTAGTTTTTACTTATTAAACCTACCCACTTAACCCTTTAACGTTCACTACTTAATTTATTTTAAAAATTTCTAAACTAATTTTAAAAATGGCTTTTAGGCACATAGCTAATAATAAATATTTAAAAAATAAAAAATTAGCATTAATCCTTTACGAGAAATTTTCGGTTTGAAACATGTGTAAGTAAACCTTATTAAATTCAAATAATATTTAATTTAATAAATTAATCACTTTATAAGTAAACATTATCGACAACAAAAACTCGTAAAAGTTGCATAGATCCCAACATTTCAATTTATTCCGGAGTATTTTAACCCTTTGCGACGCAAGGTAATTCGGATTATTTAAATTACACTGCCACCGGAATTTACGAACATAATTAAAATAGAAATTTATTTTAATTTTCACGTTAAAAAAAAAAAAAAGGCCTTTTCTGCTATATTATAAATGTTTATTTTTGCTAAAAAAATTCCGGGGTGAATTTTTGCACTTGAGAATTAAAATTAAGTGTTCCATCAGCGGGAACATTGCGACTGAAAGGGTTAAGCCATTGAATAATGATTTTTTCATTTAAATATAAAAAAAATATCCATCAGAAACCAATAATTTTTATTCATGAAAAACCAATAAATTTAGAAAAAATAGAGCAAAATAATTGGAATTGGAATTCAAAAATGTTCAAAACTTAAAGGTGTCCATCTTTAAGGGACATAACAATCCTTCGTATGAGCAGAAAAGTTGCAAGATTTAGGAAACTGTATGTCTGTATTAAGCCAAATAATACTGCGTATGTCCCTAACTTGCGCAATACTCAATATTTAAAAATAAATATATATACTTAGTGATTTGTAATTTCGATATATTTAATATAAAGCGCAATATTGATTAACTAAGAGAACTAAAAAATAAATGACATTAAGTTATATTTATTAAAAACACAGCAGATATTCCGGCTAATAACTCCAAACTTAAGCACAAATGCTTAAATAATTAGATATGTTTAAATTCTAAAGGTTTAATTTGATGTTTGCGCTGAATTTGAATGTCTGAGTGTGCTGAAATGTTTTTAATATACTTTTATGTTTCAATTTTAAATATTTTTAACTTTCATTCATTCTTTCTGGGTTCTTTTTCTTGAAATCTTTAAATATACGTTTGAATACACATTTTAGTCTTTGAAATTTCTTAATTATACGAACTATAAAAATCTGTTATTTTAACAATATTCTTTAAAAAAAATATTTAAGATCAAATTTAAAAGTATAAAAGAAATCACAGACGATTCAAGCTAACTTTGAACCTTTATCAGAGCAAACTTTAAATTTCAAACTGAAACACTTATGCTTTAAGTATTAAGGCTTGAAGATCTCAAATGCTTCGGTTATAAGTTTGTCGTTATTTCTTATGGAGAGGGGGGGGGTATAGTGAGCCAAAAAGGACTGTGTTTTATAGCATTTTAATTTGATTTTAAATTTTTCTAAAAGTGATTTTTATAAAACTTAGCATACAAGAAAAAGTGATTTTTTTTTTTAATATTATGCTCTTGTGATATAAAATTTATAAAAATCTATAAATTTATTATTATTATTTAATTTATAAGTAAACTCAAAAAAATAATATTAAATTTTATAAAATTAATTTTGAATGCTAATATTATGCTCTATTATGCACTGATATGCCCTGTTATGCGCTAATATTACTCTCTATGATGCTAATATCCTGACGTATGCTCCGTTTTTAATTATTATGTTCTTGGAAATCCCATTTAATACACGTTACAGAGACACACACACACACACATATATATAAGATATGTACCCCGGAGGTAAAGGACACCATGTCCATTTTGTGAAAAAAGTTACCACCATGTCCTTAATGTACTACAGCGAAATACATTTGTCATGAAGAAAGAAAATGAATATGGTATTATTTTCCACTGTCATATCTCATAAATAATCGGGCATTAGAGCTTAATGTCTCTGTATAAAGCTAAAAATGCACATAAAGAACATGGTGCTAGCTCTTTTCACAAAATGGACGTGGTGCCCTTTACCTCAAGGGTACACATATATATTAACTAATTATTATTATTATTATTATTATTTTATAACTGAGGACTATTAGTCTCAATCTGACGAATTTTACGACACCAGTTTTACGATAGTTGGATAGTTATCGAAATCTATAATTTATTGAAAATATAATTGAATAATTTAAAAGCGATGTTATAATTAGAAAAAAAAAAAAAAAAAAAGTCTTCCGTCCTAAACTAAATTCTGCTTTTGCCAGAATTTCATCAAAAACTTTTTTTTTAAAGAAAAAGAAAAGAAAATTAATAATAATCAGTATCGAAACAAACACTATCGAAAATATTTTTTTTAATAACTTTGAATTAAGAAATAATAAGAACGCGTGCAAAATGAAACAAATGACAACAACAAAATGAAACGCGTGCAAACTCTCATAAATTACTACTGGGATAGAATATTGTCAATATTTATTGAATTTAGCATTAGCATCTATATTTGATCTAACAAAGCTACAAAACATTACTTTAAAATTCACTACCACATTTAGTATACGTTTATGCATTTTTTTAAATGAAGTAAAACCTTCCTTAAAAATACCTTTAAAAGCATAAGTAAGTGCTCGTTTAAATATTTTATTTGTGAATAAAAATTTCCCATTAAAAATGAAAAAGAATCCTCAATAGTTTAAACTTTTCTTTTATAAAAAATAAGCTCAGTTTTGAAATGTGCTTGAAAACCGTTTTTAATATTATGCTCTTTTTTCAATCCAGTAAAACGTAAATAGAAATAGCTCTCCAAACAGAATAAAAAACGTTTTGCCGAAAAGTAAATAAAGGGATGTTATTTGTATTTTATTTTGTGATATATATTTCCTTGTATTATATTATTTACAGTAAATGTAAATAAAATGTACTGAATGCCATTCATTTAAAACTAATATTCTAGATTTTTTATTTGCTCATTTGTTATTATTAATATGTATATATATATATATATATATATATATATATATATATATATATAATTTGAGTAAATTAGTATCATTGTAACACTCAGCAGACAGAGGATAGATGAAGATATCAACATAAAATTAAATTTTAATTGAGATTTATTTCGAATAAAAATTGTCACGGTATTAATTTAATTTGAGTACCAATGATTACTAAAAACATGTTAAAATACTTACGCAGCGGAGAAATGACACTAACATAACACATAAGCCTAACGATGAGATAATTTGCAAAACTATGAATTATTAGTAACAGTCAACATTTTAGAGAAAAGAGAAATGATAAAATTACCAAAGAGTTCCGTTAAAAAGAAAAAGAAAAAAAGGGAATTCATGAATTGAAAATTGGAATTTTAAATGCTGATAAATAGAAATGTTCACTCATCAGGAAACTTGCATTTCTATCAGCATATGCAAGATTTCGGTATACTGTATAGCTAATTCCAGCAAATATACAGCTCAAGTCTCTATCTTGCAACAAAACAAAATGAAAAAAGAAATGAAATTAATCAATAACACAAACCATATATATATATTTATTGATTTAATTTTGAATAGCAGAAAATGATGTATTAAAACGGAATTATTAAATTTATTTACTATATAGTTTAGGTTACATGCTCTTTAAAAAAAAAAAAAAAAAAAAAAAAAAAAAAAACTTTCTGAACTTGCCTGTTAATGTATAAATCATCAGTCAGAATTAATTTTCGTAGTGTTAAAATAAAACAAAATATTTAAGTTTTTTTTATTTATTTATTTATTTATTTATTTATTTTTAGAAAGAATTCTGTTCCCGTTAAACACTGAAAAATTTAGAATTGTTTTAAGTTTATTTTTCTTTTTGGAAAACCAAAATCTTTAAAAACGTAAGTATGCTCTTTTTATATTTTATTCATAAGAAAAGCCTTCTCATTCAAAATGAAAAATGGTTCTCAATTCTTTAAACTTTTATTTTATAAAAACAAGATTAGTTTGAAATATGTTTGGAAAACTGTTTTTAACGTTATGCTTTTAATGGAATTCAGTTATGAAAATAAAAAACGAACATTTGATACATAATAAATAATGTTTTGTCTGAAATCCCCCTTCCCCCCCCCCCCACCACCAAAAAAAAAAAAAAAAAAAAAAAAAAAAGTTATTATTATTATTATTGTTTTATTTTAACTACATATCTTCTAATATTGCATTATTTTCTGAAAATAAAAAATACTAAAAACACTAAAAACACTTCATTTAACTTTATCAAAAATAATTTGCTTGCTTAACAGGATACTGGCTCACTCTTAATTACTTTTTCTTTTTCATTGAGAATATGGTAGATTCAAATGGAACAATTAAATTACGTACCTCTATACCGTAAAATACCACAAAGCCCCCATATTCCCCTCGAATAAACGCCCTCGAATAAACGCCCCCAATTTCTTTTCACAGGAGTTTCATTTGTTCCAAAAATACTGAATAAACACCCCCTTACACTCAGCGTTGAAATACGAGTTTTTTTTTTTTTTTTTTTTTTTTTTTTTTGTCCAATAAGACTTGCCTTTTTAAATAAAACAAAACAGAATTTACTTTAGTACGACAGGGTTTATTTTAATATATTTGTCCATATAAAGAAATGCAGTAACTGTGTTTCATTCCCTAATATTGGTTACTATATTATCTTCTTAAAATTTCTTTGTGCTAAAGCTTTAGAAAAGGAGCCCCTTGGTGGCTTTTATTTATTTATTTATTTATTTATTTATTTATTTATTTATTTTTTGTCATTGTACAAAAAATAAATTATTATTTATGTTTTAATTTGAAGCTATTTTCTATTTGAAAACCTATTTCTTCATAAAGATATATTTATTAATAATAAGTGTAGTTTTAAGTTTTGGACAGTACTATTTTTATAAAGCAATTTTTATATTATTCAATCAAAGAAATCTGTTGCAAACGGTTTTTCTCTTAAAATATGTATATATATATATATATATATGTATATATATATATAATTTATCATTTATTTGACAGGCTAGTACAACGTAAGAAAAATAAAATAAAAATCTGTGATTTAATATTATATTCATAAGTGTAATCTTTTTTTTTTTTTTTTTTTTTTTTTTTTTCATGTTTTATTTAATATTATACTTTGTTTTTTACCTAAAAATTGGTTTATAAAGCAAATATATGTCTTTTCGTGTTTATGTTCTATAAATTACCTGTCATCAGTTATATTTCATTTTCGGATACCTAAAACGTTATCTATCTGAATTTACCCGTTCCGCGATTCAATATGATTGACAAATGTTCTGAAAACAGATTTGTAAATGTAATAACAATACTTAAAACGGATAGAAATAGGAGACAACAGATATCGAATTCCATCTTTTGAAATGACATATGCTTATCAAACATATAATACTAACATTTATTTAGCATTTTAAAGAGATATCCAAATTTTGGCTTATTTACTGAGCTAACTGTACCAAAAAAAATATTAAAACGTTAATGATTACTGTACGTTTCTAAAGTATTGTTTTGTTTCATTGTTACTTTGTTCATATTTTATAACAAATAATAATACTGGAAATATCAGCTCTTGAGTATTCATAAAGTCACAAAATTAATTCAAATATAGATATGATTTTTGAAAATTAGAATAAAAGTCTCAGATATTTTAATCAGTTTTAAAACATTATTGTGTTTAACAAATAAAATAAAATAACATATTTACATATTAAATTTAAGGTATATTACGATAAACTGAACAATTTTTATTTTTAAAGAGACTAACAAGATATTACGCATATTATACATAGATTCTGTATGTATATAATATAGTCCAGGGATCAATTTTTAAAAGTAAAATAAAAACAGTTTAATATACTGAGAGAATATATATATATATATATATATATACAGGGTGACAAGAAATAACTTGGACGAAGTTTAAAACCAAATATATGTAACTACCACTATCGCAAACTCATTTTGGAAGATATTGTCTTACCTTGTTCCCAAAAGGTATTTGGAAACAAAAGGTGGACCTTCCAACAATATTCCACACCAGCACACAGAGCTAAAGGCACTCAAGATTAGTGCAAGACAAATTTTCCTGACTTCATTGCAGCTCAAGAATGGCCACCGTATTCCCTAGATTTGAACCCAATGGATTATTCTGTTTGGTCCATCTTGGAGACAAGGGTGTGTGCTAAATATCATAAAACTTTGGCACCCTAACGGAATTCTTATGCAAGGAATGGGATAAAATATCAGTAAATGAGTTGCGGCCCATAGCCGAAAATTTTGTCACACGTTTAAAGCTCTGTATTAAGGCCAAAGGTAGCGACTTTGAAAATTTGTAAATATAATAGACAAAATAATGTATTCATATTTATTGAAGTTTGGTCGTTATATTTTCATTAGCATTAAAGTTATAATGTATCATGTGTGTCCAAGTTATTTCTTGTCACCCTGTATATATATACCGCTTTCATCTGGAACGAATATGTAGCTATTTTCTAAATCACTAAACTAGAAATATAGATTTCTGAGCTATGCGTATAAAGTAAACAAATAATCTAGATAGACGACATGATCGAGAATTTCTAGTCTACACTTTTCTAGATGGTGAAAAAATATGAATATTGTGAATGTCATGAATCCTTTGTATTGCGAGAACTTCTCGTTGATTTCATAGAATAGGATTAAAATGCAAAATTATAGTTACAAAAACTTTCCTCTTCTGTTCGTATTTATTTACAGAGATTTTTAAATGAGATTGACCATATAATATAGGATAACGGACTAGAATACTAATCGGAGATTTTAGAACTCGTTAACAAAGGGAACTAGAATTTATAAGGATGATATGGAATTATTTGTACTAGAGTCACAATTTAGATTTTAGATGACAGTCACATAATTTCTTTCCGAACATTATACGTAAGGAAAGTATTGTAGTAATGATTAGCTAAATGCATTTTGTATCTTGCATATATCGAAAAGTAACAGTCGTACAATGTTGCGCTTTTATATTTAGGATTATCATGATGTGAAACAGTACTCTTCCAATTTTGGCTTTGATATGACTTTCCCTTTCAGAGATATATTCAATTTTATACGATTTTTCATGATGTATGTATGTGTATGAGTGAACACGATAGCGTCTTAACGTTTTGTTCGAATGAGCTGAAAATTGGTACGTATGTTATAGGTCACTGCAGCAGAAACGCTATTGATTTTTGTGAATCTAGCACTTACAGTTTTTTTTTTTTTTTTTTTTTTTTTAAACAGGGACGCAACAAAGAATCCCTTATCCTTATGGACTGTAGGCTGAAATAATTTGAAGTGCAATAGTGTCTATATACCTTATTCGATTGAGCTGAAAATTTATATACGTGTTGTAAGTCACCTTTGATAGTTGGTGACTATAATCTAGCATTCATACTTTTTTACAGGGACACAACAAAACATTCTTTAGCATTGTAGACTATGGGCTGAAATTATTTCAAGTGCGATAGCGTATTAATACCTGATTCGATTGAGCTGAAAAATTTCAGACGTGTTACAGTCCCCATAGTATGAGTCCTATTGATTTTAATAAATCTAGTTCAAATAGTTTTTTTTTTTTTTTTTTAATAATAACAGTTGACACAATAAAAACTGTTTAACATTATGGCCTGTGGGCTGAAATTATTTGAAGAGCAGTACCGTCTATATACCTTATTCGATTAAGCTGAAAATGTACATATAAACGTGTTATAGGTAATCGTTGCATAAACTGTGTAGCTTTTGAATCTAGCACTTACAGCTTTTTCACAGGGACACTTCTCGTGAATCCAGCATTTATAGTTTTTTACAGGGATACAACAGAAAATCGTTTATCATTATGGCCTGCGGGCTGAAATTATTTGAAGTGTAATAGCATCTAAATACATCATTCGATTGAAGTGAAAATTTATATACGTTTTATAGGTAACCGTTGAATATACTGTGTAGCTTTTGATGAATCTAGCACTTATAGGTTTTTTTTTTTTTTTTTTTTTACACGGACACAACAAGAAATTCTTTATCATTATGACTTATGAGCTGAAATTATTATAAATATCCGTCGCGTGAACCGTGTAAATTTTGGTGAATCTAGCACTTTATATATATATATATATATATATATATATTTACAGGGGCACAAAGAAAAATTCTTTATCATTATGGTCCGTGGGTTCAAATTTTTTAAAATACAATAACTTTTATACGCCTTATTCGATTGAGCTGAAAAATTATACACATGTTATAGGTTACCATTTCAAGAACTGCATCGATTTTTGTTAATCTAATAATTATAGATTCGTTACAGAGACACAACGAAAAAATCTTTATCATTGTGCCCTATGGGCTCAAATTCTTTAATGCGCGACAGCATTTAAACGCCTTATCCGAATGAGCTGGAAATTTATATACATGTAATAGACCACCGTCACAAGAACTGTATGGATTTTGGGAATTTAGCGTTTATAAATTTTACAGAAACACAAAGAAAAATTCTTTTTGAATGTTTCTTATGACTCACATTATATGAATGAAATAAATGCCAGATCTTCTCTTAAAGATACATTCTTACTGAAAAACGATCTGGAATTTATTTTATTCTATGTTCCTCGTGTAATATGCATTACCTTGGTCAAACTAAGAGACGTTTGAAATATAGAATGAATGAGCACCGCCGTAATATTCGTAATGAAGAGATTTCCATATCTTATATTGCTTCCCACTGCCGGGCTCATGGTCATTGTTTTGATTTTTCTAAAACTAACATATTATCTTCTACTATCTGCTTGTCCTATTTGGATAACCATGAGGCTTTTTACATATTTAAAAATTCAAGAAATATTTTTTTTTAATGATATTTCTTTCACTCTGTTCTTGCCTCATGCTTGGAGATTTCTCACGTAACTACGTTTTCCGTTTAATTTTGAATTTTTCAGATTTTATAGATATTATTTTAATTTTTAACTTCATTTACTTATTTCTTATATTAATTAACGTTTTTAATTCTGTCACACCAATATTTTTTTTTTTTTTACATTCGATTTTATTTGATTTTGCTCTTCACATAAATCAATTTTGTGCGTTGCCGCTTTGATTGCAGCACTTGCGCCTAGTTTGTCCGCCTGAAGAAGGGTCGTGTCTTCTTTCGACCTGAAAGAGTTGTTGCGAGTTCCAGCATTTTATGGTGTTTATTCAAAATTTTGTACTTATTATTATAACCTATGGGCTCAAAATATTTGAAGTGCGTTAAATTAAACAACATCCTATATACAAAAAAATACTGAAACATTCTATTGTAATATTTTGTTTTGTTTATGAAACGATTTCTCTTATTTTATTTATACAACTATTAATTACTTAATGTCCAGAAATTCTAGTGGAGTCACTCTAGATTTTTTTATTCTTAATGTACCTTAAAATATGATGTAGAAAGAATTTGGATTATTTTTCTTAAACTTATTTATTAGTAAAACACAAATAATAAAAATAGCTCATTATTTGCGTAATCAAATATATCCCCCCCCCCCCTCCACACACACACAAATCTATTATGTGGAATTCAAAAATATTTACAAAATTGAGTGATTAAACTAGAATGTATCTCTTTCTCTTTCTATTTTCTTCCTCTTACTCTAACTATTATTTCTTTTTTCAAAAAACACTTTTTGTAGAGGAAATTCTTTTAATATTCATAAATGTAAATTTTGTTAAAGAATAGCAGTTTATATATCTATATAATTAGTTGTAAAAGGACATAATATGGCTTTAATGTGTTCTTAAAGGGGTTGTGGAAGTTGAAAATCAATCTTTGAAATTACCCGATTAAAAATTATAAAAATTTAAGTATATGTGCATTGAAATGAACCAATATTAAATACTTTGAAATTTATCGAAAACTAATAAATTTAAAAAATAATAATAATAAATGAATAAAATTTAAATATTTAATTTTTTTTTTTTCGAAAAAAAAAAAAAAAAAAAAAAAAAAAATTATATGATTTAGTTTTTAAAATTTTCCCAAAGTTTTACAATATTATATTTTATTAAAATGTTATAAACATATTTATGCGTTAGTTTGTTGACTGAGTGAAAATTTAATAATAATAATAATAAAAAAAAAAAAAAAAAAAAAAAAAAAAAAGTGCTTGTTTTCTAAAATATTGTAGGGGAATGTAGCCTAAAATGATTCTAGCGGGCAAAACAATCCACATATGTTTTCTTCCAAACATGTAGCTCTACATACCGGGTAACTAAGGTGACAATCGAAATTCGAGAACTGCCCCCTAATTTTGATTTTTTTTTTCTGTCCCCAAAAGGACTTTGACTACTTGGGGACCCCAAATTTAAATATTTGTATCTATTTCTATCAAAATCGTTATCAATTGCGCAAATAACTGCATATGCTTGAAAATTAACAAAACTGTAATATAAAAACCTCGTGCTTCACGAGCAGTGCGTCAGCATATCAAGCACTGCTCATCAGCATATGGATTTTATCTTGCTCGATTTGTGTGAAATGAAGAGTAAAATTTGTTTAATGAAATTTTGACAAAAATAAGAGTTACATGACCATCACAGATTGCATAGATAGGCAGTGTTACAAAATCTGGAGAATTTTTTATTCAATAATCATCAATAATTTTGAGAAGTGATATTTGACATACATAATATCTATCAATCATATACATAATGACTATCAATCTTCGAAGTGATAAGGCAAGCGTTACAATAAAAAAATTATTGGTGATTATTGAATAAAAAATCCACCAGATCTGGCAACACTGTAATCAAGTGAGAAAAATATTTATTTATTTATTTATTATTATTATTATTTATTTATTTATAGAGAATAATTTCTGCATTTCTGGGAGTGGAGATTCTGAAACTTAATTTATCTTATTTTGTGTTCTCTCTCACCATAATAATAAATAAAGTGCAACATAATAATAAAAAATTAAGTGCAAGTTCTATATATTCAATTATTTTAATAATGCAGGGATAGTTTAGTTTGCATAAATATACTTTGGGTTCAGCAATGTTTGAAGAAAAGGTGCATTTGTAATGTATAAATCAGTGCATTTTGTAATGTGTAAATAAGAGGTGTCTTTTCTTTTTTAATATAATGCACACACACATACACACACATACAGATATTAGTCTGTTGTGTCCTGGAAAAAGTCCTCAGATAGAGTTTTCGAAATTCTAGAAATTTACTCGGATTCGGGGACATACATTAATTTCTCCCCAATTCAGTGTTTGAAAATATGGACACCTTAATATAAACTAGTTGTACCAAGTGAAGAATAAGCAATGGCGGTATTCAAGCGACTGCAGTGTTACGTGTCTAAATATAATTCTTTGAAAAAGTGAAATTATAAAATCTGTTATAAATTAAGCACTAATTTTCCTATTTATTTAGATACACAGACTTTCCTGTACAGAAATATTATTTTGATTACTTCAAAAAAATAAATAAATAAATAAATAAATAAATAAATAAATAAATAAATAAATAAAATAAAAAATTTTTTAGATGTATATTACACATGCTAATTTTGTTATATTTCTTGGCGTCATCCAGTAATAAGACCTAAAATTAATAGCCATGTTGTAGGGTAAAATGATCCATTATGTGGATCGACATATATTCATTATTTGGATCGGATGTGGCAGAAATGGCCATTATTTAATTTTTTTCTGAATTTATTGTGAGTCAATTATCATATCTATTATATTTGGATAATATTTTTCAAATATCCCATTTTCTTTTTTTTTTTTTTTTTTTTTTTCCAAGTTACTTGAGATGATTTTATTATTATTATTATTATTACTATTTCATAAGATAAATTATGTACGCTATTTAATTGTAAAACCTATTTTATTTCATTAAGTATTGTCAAAATTACTTTTATACCCTTTATTTTGCAGATGAAAAGCAATTTACAATTATTTTTGAACGAAGGATCGTTTTTTCGTTTGGTGGAATTAAAATGATCCTTTGGACCCTTTTTCAAAAAATTTTTTTTTTTTTTTTTAAATTACTCGATTGAAGTTTCAAATATCATTAAAATATGTTTCTAATGCAAAATATAGTATAAAACACACTAGAAAAGAGCTAAAGTTTTATTTTAACAATTACACACTATAACGAAAAAAAATAAAAAACGACGCACCAAGGAGTTATTCGAATGGGACAAAAATTGGTAGATGTGAAGTACATGTGAAAAAAAAAAAAAAAAAAAAACAATTGATTACAGTTTCAGAAAATTTGAATGATTTAATGAAAAGAAAGGGCCTCACTAAGTAAACAAGTCATTAACGCGTTGGTCCACTTCTGGTCCTTATGTACTCAGTTATTCGGCTTGGTACTGCTTGGTAGAGTTGGCAGTTGTGCTCCTGTGAAGTATCGGGCCAAATTCTGCCCAATTGGTGCGTTAGATTGGGAAAATCCCGATCTGGTTGTAGGACTCTTTTTAGGAGGCTCGAAACGTCCTCAGTGGAAGATAGATCCGGGGATTGAGCACTGAGCCGCCTATTAAGGGTTTTTGAAGTCACTGAAGTACTAGTTGCACGTAGGATCGATGATAATGATGAATTGCAGCTTCAAGTACTGTTTTGCGATTGACTGGTTCTCACTTTCTATCCTCTCTTTAGGCAAACCGCTATTTCCCTGACTCTGTGTTCGGCCATGTTTCCCCCATCCCTGTCAATATCATCTAATACTGGTACCGCTGTTATCCAATTCTCAAATAATTCGCAGATTAGACCAACCGGCTTCTTTGAGTCCAACTACGCACCACACTCAAATGCTGATATCTGCGCATGTTGTTTGTGCACCTGTATGCAAGGCATAGTTACTGTCTTTCTGAGAAAACGGAATAAAATTCTCGAAGAATTTATGACCTGGAATAAAAATTTCTCATTTTTAATGTTCTACCAAGATGCGCTGCAGCGTCGTATGCTCATTCGATGGCTGCCAAACTTTAAAATTTTGCATTTTCCATCGAAAACTGTATGTATGTCAATTTGTCTCCAATTTGCATTACTCCATATATTTGCATATGTTGGTACGTCGTTTTTTTTTTTTTTTTTTTTTTTTTTTTTTGTTATAGAGTATATGTTGTTTTACACAAGTTTTTTTCCTAAAGAGGATCATTTTAGGCCACATTCACCTATGAAATTTCAGTACACTGTAAAAATTATGTCCTATTTGTTACTAGAAATTCTCTGTAATTTTAGAAAATACGCTTAATTTACGAAAAAATTACGTCGTCAGAACGTATGTTCTCAAATTACAGAGAATTTCTGGCAGCAAATAGGACATATTTTTTACAGTTTACTCAAACATAAAAACTTTCTCAAAAAATTAACTGATCAATCAATCCACAAATGGATGCATAAATATGTTTACAATATATTGATAAATTTTATAAAAACTCAGTCGCATGCGGCATTTTAAAAAATTTCAAATATATATAAATACACAGACACACATATATATATAATATTTAAGATTTTTTTCTTTTTTTCTTTTTAATAGTTTTTGAGAAATTTATATATATATATATATATTTAATTTTGAGACATTTTAATGTCTGCAAATTTTCATAATTCTAAGACAGTAATTTCAAAGATCGATTTTTAACGTTCATTATCCCTTTAAGGGGACAAACTAGTATTATATTGGCTAAAATTCGATTTATAATTTATCATTAAAAATTTGGGGTTATCATTTTAAATACTGGTAAATAATATTTTTAAAGAAAAAAAAAAATTCTTATAGAAAACATTTTCAACTTTTAAAAATTTGAATTTATGTTGCAGAAATAAAATTTGAACTTTAACTGGCATTTTTTCAAAACGCTGTTTTTCAAGTTTTAGCGAATGATATTTCAAAAATTATTTGAGATATGAACAATGTCATAATTTTTTCAACCATACCTTTTAAACCAAAAGGTATAAGAATTTTAAGCTGTTAAATTTTATTTGCTTTGACAATGTGGCTGCTTGAAAAAAAATAATATCCAGCCTATTTTTTTTTTTTTTTTTTTAGATTCCAAAAGATTGTATTATTTAGCAATATTAAACAAATACCTTTAACACTTCAGTCAAAAATATCAAAAAAGAAAAGAAAAAGTCGAACTATTTGAAGTAGATTATTTAGATTAAAACTACATCATTGCAGTAATATTTTTTTGAAAAAATTATAAAACATTACTTCATTCACTGCAAAATTTAGAATATTTTATGCAAGATTTTACATTTTTATAAAATAAGCACTTTTTTGGAAAAATAAAATAAAATAAATAAAATAAAATAAAAATAATAAGAATAAAAATAAAATAAAAGCATATGTAAGCTATTTGAAATCCTTTATTTATA
Source organism: Salticus scenicus (assembly GCA_963930645.1). Lineage (NCBI taxonomy): Eukaryota > Metazoa > Arthropoda > Arachnida > Araneae > Salticidae > Salticus > Salticus scenicus. Next base: position 144,910,882 of record OZ005659.1, read on the forward strand.
AATAAAGAATTTTCATTCAAAATGAAAAAAAAAAAAAAAAAAAATCCTCAGTAGTTTAAACTTTCGTTTTACAAAAATAAATTTAGATTGGAAAAATCTTGGAAAAACGCTTTTTAATTTTGTACATTTATTGTAATTTAGAAACGTAAATATAAACAGGCATTCGAAGCATAATAAAAATGTTTCGTCAGAAAGCTTGAAATGAATGATGTTGTTTAAATTCTGTATTTATAATTTCTAATATCACGATAGTTACCGGAAATGCAAATACTGAAAGGAAATCATTAAAATTTATTAAAAGACTATTTGCTTTCTAAGCAGTATACAACTTTTTTACTTAGTAACTTTTTCTTTTTTAATTAGGAAAACGGTGTACTTAAACAGAAAAGATAAATTAAGTACAAATGTATAGTTTAAATTAATTTATTCCTATATTTTGCAAAAAAAAAAAAAAAAAAAAAAAAAAAAAAAACTTTTTTTGAGTATTTTTGCAGACCATTTTCCAAATTCATGTGTAAGTAAATTATAAAAAAAAATGAAAAGTATAATTTTAATTATGCTTTTTAAAGAGTTGTTTTGACTCATCAAATGATTTAATTTAGAATTGAACAGGCAATATAAAGTGATATTTCTTATAGCTTAGTATGAGTGTATTAATAAATATAATGCTTATGTATGTATAATTTGTTTGCTTCAAGGAAAAATTTACACCCTATTATATATATATATATATATATATATAATGCAAAGTAGTTATAGGAAATATATATATATATATATATATATATATACATAATATGCAAAAAAAAAAAAAAAAAAAAAAAAATTAACTACATTCAGAAAGTATGTACAAAAATACTTACAAAGAACATTATATACACATATATACAGTTTTCGAAATGCGCGTTTACAATTAAAATTTATTATTAGTTTCTAAGAAATAATATTGGTAGGAAGGATAATGTAAAGTTGACAATATTTCTTTTTTTAAGTAAGGTATTATATATTTGCTGAATTATATTTATTTATTACTAGCAGGCTTTGTCCCCTTCGCTGATCACTATATTTAAATGAATAATAATAAAAAAAATATATATATCCCTATTTTTATATCACTTTATTAATGTAAAATAAAAATCTATTGAAATTGCTCAAAACCTTGTTATGGATCCCCTCTGCCTTCGGCAGTGTCATCCTCACCCACAGAATCTTGGGTCCTAACTGCTATTTCCAGCGACAACGTCTTACACAAAGATTTCAATTTAAGTTTTTATCAAATGACAACTTTGAAAAGGACACTATCGAAAAAAAAAACCCACTATCGTAGCAGCACTTTTATATTTAAATCAGAGTTGAATATGAAAAATTTTATACACGTACTATACAAAGTAAGGTTATTTTACGTATTTTATTTTATTTATCTTGTAGACCATAAAATGATAGCTGTTTCACGACAAATATATATTATTGCAATATATTATGAGCACTATTTTAACAGCGTCAGACAACTAATTTTTTGTAGTTATATACAATTCGCATTTTAAATATTTTATTTTGACTTATTTATTTAAATATTAATATAAATTAATGCAATATTCGTACCCACGATCACGCAAGTGCACGGATATCTCGGGTTTTCTACCCGTTTATTTGAATGTTAGATTACCCTAGTGTTTGTTAAATGGAAAAATAATCTGGTGTGTCACTCAAACGACTTTCTCTTACCCTGAAATTTAATACTATAAATACAGGTTGCAGATTAAAAGGTAAGATAACGAGTACTGTTATGTAAACCTGTGTTAAACAATTCATATTAGGCTTCTGAAGAGTTTTATATGATAATTAGTTCTGTGTGAGGGGGGGCTACCGCCCCCTCAACTCCCCATTTCATTTATGCACCTACATTTATAGAGAATTGAAATCGGTTATTAAAAAAAAATTCTGTTTTTAAAAAATAATTTATTAAAATTATTATTTAAAAAAATTATCTTTTACGATAATGCAGACGATTTCCATATTAGAGAAGTAGTATAACATCAAATGTCCAAAAAAAGTGCATTTTATTCTCAAAATTAAAAAAAAAAAAAAAAAAAAAAATTACGTTAAAAGTAAAAAAAAAAAATCGATATCTTTTATTTAAATTATCGCAGATCGATGGTTCAACCATTCGTTTTAAAGGTATTGGCGAGCTGTTTTGAAAGATACCCATCATGAAAATTTACTCCCCTCGAGGGGGAACTTTCCCCCAGGGGGGGAGGCGAGGCTCCTACATACACAAAATTTTTTTTCCTAGTTAACTATCTCTATTACACAAAATATATAATCGTTTCATTTGGTTTAGTGCAGTCTATAGACGTTAAACTCTACTTACCTGCAATTTCCCCCATAGACGTAATGTATTAGAACTCTCTTGATTGTCCCTGTACACGAACCATTTGCTTGATCTTAACGAAAAGCTTACTGTAGCATCCCTATATGATACGCATTTAGAATACCAAGTTTGAACTTTCTGCCATAATTTGTTTTTGAGATATGCTGATAACAGACACACACACAGACACGCAGACCATTTGCTAAAAACATGATTTTCGTATTCAGGGGACCTCAAAACGTGTAAATATAACAAAATCTCGCGTTCGAAAATTTGACCCAAAAACAATACTTTCTCTACCTTATGGGTAAGAGAAAGTAATAAATAAATATATAAACCTGATCACGGTACAGCTTTATTATTGCTCCCCTTGGCGACTTTTGAAATTTTCTCACCATTTTACAGAATTTTTTTTTTTTTTTTTTTTTTTTTTTTTTTTTTTTTTATTAACGGAGAATTTTTCCAGAGTTTATTTTGCTAATACTTTTAATGATTACACGGTTTTATCGATTTAAAAGAATACCTTATATTCTGTTTGTATTTTTAGTGTAAGACTAGGTTTAAAATAATGCTTGTAGAAATAAATTTTATAAATTTAAATGTGCGATTTTTCAGTAAAACGGTCTAGTCAAACAAAAATCGTCAATATATTTGAATATTGTTTCTGCTTTATTAATTTTTTGCAATTTGTTTATATTTTTGATGCACTGCTTGGCTTAAAATGGTTGTGGCCGTTTCATGGCGCATAATGTTCAGTGTACTTCATCGCGAAAATTTAAAAGGAGAATCTGTAAGTACAGACGTCTTGGTTCAGTTTTAGTATAAGACCGGTTTGCCGAATTTTAAATTGTTGTTGCCACTTTGCGTTGAATTAAAATGACTATCGCAATTACCTAAGTAAAGACGGTGAGAAACGTCCGAGCTAATTCGGTACCAAATTTGAAATTTCGCCAAGGAGGCCTACACTAAAGCTGTACCGCTGCTTCTAATATGATGCTTAATTAGCTTCCATGCTAAGCATTCTCTTCTTGCCAAAAACATACTACTTTTAAAAATCTAACTTTGCGATACGTTAAAAAATCTTACGAAACGAAATTCGGAATATTCATAATGTTGTATATTTATTTAATTTAATAATTGTACTATTTTGTTTAAGACGGGTTTTTTCATTTGAAATATACGTTTAAATCAATAACATTTAGTAGTTTTCAATTACAGTGTTATAAAACTGAATATATCGTTCACTTAAAATTTTCCTTCATATGCCGTTACCATTATTAATCCTAGAAACAACGATGAAATCTGTGCAACGTCTAGCGTAATATGTATACACATCTCTACGTGACATAAAATTTATCAAAATTTTTTGAAGCTATAATGACGTCAAGTCCGTCAGATACGTAAGAAATTTTAATTTCTAATATTACTTCCATTACCCGATTACCGTACGTAATGGAAGTTTTGTTGTAGCCACAGCATACCAGTTGATGTTTGTTTCTACCCACTGTCACAATTTTTATTCCTTTCTATATTTACCTTGTTGCCTCAATCTCTCTATCTTTGCCATATATTTTTTCTAATAGGATTTTTTTGTTGTTGTTATTGTTGCTTGTAAATATTCTCCATAAAAGAGGAAAGCGCTCAATATGTGTGCACAAGCAACTGTGAAGAGTTTTATCAACAATGTGTTGTCCATCTGCAACACATCCAACATCAGTTATTAGGCCCGCCGTACACTGACGAGACATGAGACAAGTTTGAAGCGACATGCGACACGCGCATGCTCTAAATACAACTTCATCTCCTGAAAACCGTTTAGAGCATGCGCGTGTCGCATGTCGCTTCAAAATTGTCTCATGCCTCGTCAGTGTACGGCGGGCCTTATATGATGCGAAATTACATTGAAAAACGGTATATTGTGGACCGTATATTGTAGACCGTATATTGTGGAAGGCACTCTAACAAAAGATTAATTATTTGAGATACAATTAACTGTCTGAACGAAAGGTTAATTGTCTGAATAATACACAGCATTTTTACCCAGGTCTCACTATATAAAGCTATTAATAAGAATAATTTAGAAAATGCATAAACAATTAAAACATGTGCCCAGATACTTTGATATAAATACCCGGACAGAATATTTTATAATACGGAAATTCTATGTATAAATGTTTAATATATTTATTACAACATGTAAATTGTAAATAAAATCATACTTAGTTTTTCGTTTATTTTTTCTTTCAATTTATATCTTCTTCATTTGAAAAGTAAAATATATATATATATGTATGTATAAGCATAGTAGTAAATAATATACTTTTTAGAAAACTCTTCGGAATATATATATTTACTTTAAAAAAATCGAGACAGGATATACAATTTATTTTTAATCTTATAAAAAAAAAAAAAAAAAAAAAAAAAAAACATTAACCTTTTATTCCGTCGGGATACAATTTTTACAAGAACGAATAAAAATTCATTTTCTGAAATATGTAGATGTAATTCTGACACGAAGTTTCAGTTTGAATTACACTTTTTTATCGTATTGAACATACCACAAAACATATTTTCTATCAGAACTGAATAGTTATTTTTATTTTTTATTGAAAACAAATTAAAATTTTCAATTCAGGAGAACAAAATTGATTTAAATAATACATAAAAATGTAATTTTAAAAGCATTACTTCAAATTTCTAAAAATAATATACTTTATATTTTGAGAGAAAAAGATGCAGAATAAAATAGCGATGATCAATAAAATTAAATTATATATGTTTTAATATATTGTGAAATTATTGAAAATATTTATAAATTCGAGGTTGAAAACGTTATACTTCTTACAATCGATGCATTGCAGGCGAAAACCTTGTTGCCTAAAATATTTTTATGAATTTATTTGCATAACTTGTAATAGCAAAATAAATTGAAACAATTTAGAAATATTTATTCATGAATTCATCAACCGTGAATATTCATTTTAAGTAAATTGGAGTGTAAAGGTTAATATTTTTATTTTACCAACTATGTGAAAAATACCAGAGCTGGGAATCGAACCCGGGCACCTCCGCTTAACGCACGGATGCTCTAACACTGAGTTACCCTGGCTGACAACCAGCTAGGCATTTCTCACATAATTATGTGAGAAATGCATCAGTGGTAGAGCAAACTCAGTGGTAGGGCATCCGTCCGTTAAGCGGAGGTGCCCGGGTTCGATTCCCAGCTCTGGTATTTTTCACATAGTTGGTAAAATAAAAATATCAACCTTTACACTCCAATTTACTTAAAATAAATTGAAACAATTTATATTTATAAGTATAATTACAAAATGCTTGAAAAAATACATTTAGAAATCACAATCCATGTATTAAAAGCAATATCCTGGTTCCGATTTTCGTCATTTGTTTTGTTAGCTTAATAGTCAACATCAAGGTTTTCTATCGTCAATTTTTTGTACCAGAGTCGGCTTTAAGTATGCGATATTGCTCTGTATATTTTAAACTGTGCTCGTGTTCACTTTATTTGCCTATTCAATGTTCGTGTTTAACAGTTCTTACATTCTTTTTTAAATTTATGGTGTTTTCTTATGTTGTCATCTTATAAGACCTTTTTTTTTTCTTTGTGCATTTTATTAAAAGTTTTACTTTTTTATTTATTTTCTGTAATTTGAATTTCCTAATTGATTACTGATATCTGTATCTATCCATCTATCTATCTATGCCTCTCTCTCTCTCTCTCTACATATATATATATATATATATATATATATATATATGAGTGTGTTAGTATTATTAAAACCGAAACACATTGACATTTTGTGTTTAAAATATTTTGAAATCGATGAGTTTGTTCTGTTTTTATTTGAAGACATTAATATATTTTGTAAAAAATATGTATGAAAACATGCATTTGTTTTTTTCAATTTTGAATTTTTGAGCCATTAAATTTTCATTGCTAGTGAGATTAGACCGGAAATATTTGTTTTAGATAAAAGAAAAATATATCTTAAACGCATAGTGTTCTATATAAATCTTCATTTAAAAAAAAAAAAAAAAAAATCGCTTTATGTCACATGTGTTGCTTGAAAGTAAATATTTAAAACAAAGTAATCAAAGCATGTTCTTTTTTTTTTTGTTTGTTTGTTTGTTTGTTTCTTTTACGCTGTAAGTCACTGATGAATGACGCGATTAACTATAAGGTTACGAGTGTTGGTATTTATATTTCCGACCTAATAATGAAAAAACGAATATTCAGGATCGAAATTGATTTTATTGTTTTTCAAAATATTCTCCATGAAAATTAATATACTTTTGCATACATTTGAAAAAACTTTTGAACATTTTTCCACTCTTTCCACTTTTTCCGAAGTTTTTTCAACTCCGGTTGAGGTAAGTTCAAAACATACGTTTTGAATGCATCAACTGCTTCTTCGGGGGCCGAAAATCGTTGACCACTTAATTTATTTTTGAGGATCGGGAATAAAAGACGTCATTGGGTGCCAAATCAGGGATGTACGGCGGATAACTCCGGCATTCGATGTTTTGGCGGCCAAAAAGTCCTTTGTTGAGCAGATGGGTGAGAGCTTGCTTGCTATGACATGCTGAAAAATCATTAGCCTCCTCTGTTTTTCTCGAATTCCTCCGATGACTTCTGGTAAACAAAGAGTCGTGTACCATTCAAAAATTGACCGCCCTGCATTGCTCTAATGACACGGTCGCCACGTGACTGTTAATACCGAAGGAGCAGGCAATCATTTGCTTCGATGTGCTTCTTCAGCGAATACTTTTGTTGGAAATGGCTTGTCTTGGAAGATTTATACTCTTTCGGACTCATACGCATAGATCCATGATTTGTCACTTTTGTAGATGCTATAAACAGCCTTTGATGATCCTTGAACAAATATTTTCAACATTTCCTTGCACCAATTGACACGAACCTCCTTTAGATTGCATTTCGGATTATGCGGGATCCAACGAGAACAAATCTTCTTTACGACCATGCAATATCTTATTCATGATTGTCCCACTAAATGATACCTATTTTATTTTTATTTTTTTCATCGATTAGCAACAAGGTTATTTTGAATGCTGCGTTTTTTTCCACGATTGTACACAAGTGTATAAACAATAAAAGAGAAAAAATCTCCAATGGAAGTGGTGGCTTGTAAAATTACTTTAATTTTTTAGTTAAAGTTAAAATTCCCGTAAATTTTGGGTGAAAATCTCTTGAAAAAAAAAAAAAAAAAAAAAAAAAAAAAAACAGATTAACATATATTTAGAAGTTATTTTTTTTAAAACAAGTAAAATTTTAATTTCTGGTAAAAAAAATAAATAAATAAATAAAATAATAATAATAATAATAATAATAATAATAATACTTCTACTTTCATTTACAAACTTTTAAATCTTTCGAACGAAGTTGAAATGTATATGTTTGTACCTCTGTCTGCTTGTTAGTCTTTCTATCTATTTGCGTATTTTTTTAACGTCCATAGTTATACTTAGAATCTCCTAAAACTAATATTTGTTTTTCAATTTCCTTATTACAAGTTTTCTATTAAGAATGGTATAAATAGCAACGCTAATGTGTATACAAGGACTCCCAAAATATTTCCAATCATTATGTATAGTGAAATGTATTCAAATCGAATTTTTTATTAATCTGTAAATTGACCTAATCATTTAATTGTATGACAAGATTATTGTTTTCAATCTGAAATTTCACGGTGTCATCATTTGCTGTGTTTCATTTTGAATATGCCAGAATATTTTCCCATTTGATAACAAGATAAAAAAAATAATAAATTAAATATGGAATAAAAACTACAGAAAAGAATATAAGAAAGTAACCATTTCTAAAGAACACAGCATCATATTTTAATGTTAAAAAACTGTTTTTTTATTTAATTATTTATTTTTTAAAATTTTGTATATTTGAACTAAATAAAAAAAGTTTTTTTTTTTTAAATTCTCTCGAATCAACTTAATAAAAATATTTAAAATGAACTTTAGAAAAACCTTGTGAAAGAAATTTTAAGAAATAAATTATGTAACTGGTGCTAAGGAACGCAATATAGTTACCGCAGGCTTTAATATGGAAGAATAAACCAAAGAAACGTCCTTATGTACTAAATTATATTTAGTTTTGTAAAAAAAAGATTGTATCTATTGCCTGGAAAACAAAAATAGACTTTGGTTTCTTACATTTTCATTTTTTTTTAAATTTAATTCATTTTACAGTTTCGTGTTAGAGAAATATTTTTAAAAAATACTAATATATATTTTTAAAGAAAAATTTACAGATTTTTACTTTTGTAAGCAATCTTATTTAGTAAGCATACGAATAATTTTAAAAGATACAGTCTCTTTCTTTCTTTTTTTTTTTCTTTTCTATTTTTCTTTTCTTTTAATTTATGTGAATATGAACATTTATTTCATATTAAATATTCTTAAATTTCTTTGCATATATATATTTTTTTTTTCATTTTCCTAGATTATTACTTTTTAAAACATGCTTAAATATTTATAAATAATTTAATCTTTTTTTTTTTTTTTTTCCTAATTTCCATTATGTATACATAAAAAATCAAAACGAATTTAAACAATATACTATATGAAAAAAGGGTAAAAAAAAAAAAAAAAAAAAAAAAAAAAAATTCGAAATTAACATTGACTAAAATATATTACAGAAAGGAAATAACCTACATGTATTTCTTTTACAAAGCAATTATCAACTCACACTAATGTATTTTCAGAGTTGTTTGCATGCAGAAATTTATACACTTTTCATTAAACATATTGCACATAACATATCTCTCCGATTTATTCCGGTTCCACTAAGGGTTTGAATGAGTCAGTAATTTCCTGTTCCATAGACTTTGCTAGCTGCTTGATTAAGCATTAGATAAATGCTGTGACATTTAGCGCAGTTATTGAGGATTAGTATCAGTTTGAGAGAGTCATGGAGAAGTCATTGGAAAATCGCTGAGTTTCATTTAATCTCAGTCGTTAAATTAACGAGAATAGTTTCACCTTTTGTTATTACGAATGTGCGGAATATCTATAGATATAACGCAGGACTGTCATTTATTAGAAACATGAACTGAGTTAAATTTGTACGAAATCAGATATTACTTTTTAATACTATATATTCAGATTGAAAAATATGTATTTAGTTTTGCTTTAAAATCATCGCTAATGTTTAATAAATTTTCTAAAATGGCAAAAACAAGTAGGTTAATATTTTACTTGAAATTGTTACTACATTAAAATCGTCATAATTAAGTTTCTATTTTTATATAACTATATAAAAAACGAAAACGTGTTATCAAAGTAGGTTTTGTAATTACGTGATTAACTGGTAACCTCGACGCCAAATATGTGTTGAACCATGGTTCGATCCTATCCCTGAAGAACTCTATATTACGATTTTTTTTCTCTCTTTTTTTTTCTTTCTTTTTTTTTTTCTTACAGTATATCCTTTGGAAAAAATATCTGTTGTCTACGAACGTTTTCTGCATTGTTCTGCTATGGAAAATTTCTGACAACCTTATTGTATCCATATCGTGTGGATATTTTCTTGTAATGCTGCTGATAGAAATTTCTGTACACTGGAAAAAAATTTGTATAACAATACACAACATTATTGAGGGAATTTATTTTACTTAGCCATGTTGATGAATGTTGGAAGCATACAGTGTAATGTTACGCAATTACAACTGGTAACATCCTCTACACGGTCGTGACAAGTAAACTGCCTCTTACAGTGAGGGTGCCTGAGTTATATTCCGAAAATTGTTGACATATTTCTATTGGTACACATTTCTTCAGCCTAGATGCTACAAATAAACAATGCGAATTAGTTTTCCGTAGAAATTTTTTATAGAAAACTATAAGTTTTTTTTTTTTTTTATTTTTTTAAGCCTTTTTGTAAATAAATAATTATACTGTTATATTACTTGCATAAAAGGCTATTCTGTAACATTATATTTATTCCTGTTGAATTATACATCTCAATCACTTAGGAAATACACTTGCGATTGATTCTATAACTGTCTGGCTAATATTATGCATCAAATGCCTTAAAATGTAATAATATGAATAAAAATGGTATAAATTAACTAAAAAATAAATAAAATATTAGATTTAGTAGGATAGAATTTCCAGGAGATTGATTTATACAAGAAAAGAATGCAATCATTCATTAATTAGAATTACATTAGTTAATGTAATTCTAGGGTATATGCACTGTGATTTCTAAATAAAAGAAATAATCTGGTGTGTCACTCACACGACTTTCTCTTACCCTGAAATTTAATACTATAAATACAGGTTGCAGATTAAAAGGTAAGATAACGAGTACTGTTATGTAAACCTGTGTTAAACAATTCATATTAGGCTTCTGAAGAGTTTTATATGATAATTAGTTCTGTGTGAGGGGGGGCTGCCGCCCCCCTCAACCCCCCGTTTCATTAATGCACCTACATTTATATAGAATTTAATTCGGTTATTAAAAAATAATTCTGTTTTTAAAAAATAATTTAGTAAAATTATTATTTTAAAAATTTATCTTTTATGATAATGCAGACGATTTCCATCTTAGAGAAGTAGTATAACACCAAATATAAAAAAAAAAGTCCATTTTATTCTCAATATTTAAAAAAGAAAATACGATTTTTTTTCTAAGTTTTTTTTCGTTAAAAGTAAAAAAAAATCGATAACTTTGTTTTAAATTATCGCAGATCGATGGTTCAACCATTCGTTTTAAAGGTATTAGCGAGCTCTTTTGAACGATACCCATCATGAAAATTTACTCCCCTCGAGGGGGGGACTTCCCCTTCAGGGGCGGAGGCGAGGCTCCTACAGACACAAAAAATGTTTCTCAGTTAACTATCTCTATTAATAAAAATATATATTCGTTTCATTTGGTTTAGTGCAGTCTATAGACGTTAAACTCTACTTACCTGCAATTTCCCCCATAAACGTAATGTATTAGAATTCTCTTGATTGTCCCTGTACACGAAGAATTTGCTTGATCTTAACGAAAAGCTTACTGTAGCATCCGTATATGATACACATTTAGAATACCAAGTTTGAACTTTCTGCGATAATTTGTTTTTGAGATATGCTGATAACAGACAGACACACACACAGACATACAGACACACACACACAGACACACAGACACACAGACATACACACAGACCATTTGCTAAAAACATAATTTTCGTATTCAGGGGACGTCAAAACGTGTAAATATAACAAAATCTCGCGTTCGAAAATTTGACCCAAAAACAATACTTTCTCTACCTTATGGGTAAGAGAAAGTAAAAATATAGCTATTTAATGTATAATTATTTACCAATGAATATATAATTTCAATAATTTTATGAAGTACGACATTACAAACAATTTTTTTACTATTTATCTTCTTTCCATATATCTTTATATAGTGTATGTTCTACTAAATGTTCTACTAATTTTTCGTTCTACTAAATTACTACTATTTTTATAACACATATATAACATGCAAAATCATAGATGTAGGTAAATTTTGAAAACATCGTCTCATTCAAAACTGTGTATGTCGTTCTATTAAAACAAAATTATTTAATAAAGTAATAGTAATGAAAGAAAGAATAAAACATTAATTATTTTTTAGAGTTTTTAGTTTTTTGTTCTCGGTTTTGTCGAAATGTTTGTTATAAGAAAACCGTGGATTAAGACGAGTGGAGCAGGTTAGACCGTTTTGTTGGACGCCTAACTCTATACAAATCCTTTGAAAGACTATATGATAAGGGTGAAAATGGTTAAAATGAAGATTTTTATATTATTAGGTAGAAAACAAATTTTATTTTATAATTATTTATATTAAAAACCAAATGTATGTAAACTAAATCAATCATAAATATTATAATATAAAATTATTGTTGGTATGTATATATATATTCGTATTTCAACCGGAAATTATCATTTATTGAAAGAACTTTTATTGCATTTATCATTAATTATATATTTCAATTATTCATTCTACTATGAATTATTATATATATTTTTACACCGGATATATGGCTATTATAAAACTTTAAGTATATAAAAGTATATAAAAATTTATATTAAGCATATAAATTAACTTTAAGTATATAAAAATTTATACATAGTAAATACAACTGTCGTAATATATTAATGCTCAAGACTGATAATTATGAATGGTAACCACTGGCTACCAGATAAATAAAAAATGGTAACTACTTTTGCACTTTGGTAGACACATTTAGATATTAGAAGTATAGCACTAATAAAAAAATTCACGCATTTTGTTTTCCTTTTTAAAGCTGATTCACAAAATATGTGACTTTTTTTCGGCTAATTTCAGAAAAATCTGATTATTTTGTTTCTATTCGATAAAAATCACTCTTTTTTAAAAACTATTTTTTGAAACAGGGAATACATTTGCGTCCTATTAATGAAATATGAAATTATTTCGCTGCTAATTTATGTTTGATTATGCAAATAAGTGTAGAAATTTATTTTCGTTATTTAGTCACAAATCGATAAAATTCAAACTTTTTACAATGTTATTCATCGAAATGCGCCAAAATTTTGTGGATCATTATTGAATTGTGTAACCATTTTCTGGTTAATAGTCAAAATTTAAATTTTATAAAGCAAATATTTGTCAAAATATAAATTTATTTCTACGTTAATTGAAAAATTGCGCAATTCATCAAAACCATTTCTTGAAAAAGTTTACAATTTTGCAGCCTGTTGTTGAAATAAGGAAACATTCCAACGTTCGTTGAAAAATTTTGTGTTTAATTGCCACTTAATGCTTAAATAGGCGATTTTTTTACTGTTAATCAATAAAATTCGCATTTTCCTTTAACTTTTACTTTTTTTTAATGTATAATTGTGAGTAGCGATGCATTTTGAAAATGGGACTTTTCTTTCTTTTTTTTTTTTTTTTTTTTTTCCATCTTTATATGCCAAATACGTTTTTTTACTAAAAACTTTTGAAAAGATTGCGTTAAAATGTAAAGTAGTAGAAAAAAAAAATAATAATTAACTGTTAGAAAATCCCGATTCCACATTTTTTTTTTTTTTAATATCTTAATGATAAATAAATCTTAATGAGAAATAAATTCCCCACTATTCTCCGTACAAACTACGGTGATACCGTAATTGTTGGCAGAAGTGAGATTTTATTCTTTTGATTAAAAAGAAAAATATTAATAATTATAAAATGGTCGCTAAATATGTGTTCATCTTTCGAAATCAGACATATGATTGTATGTAAGTCAATGCTTAATGTTTAGAATAAACTATAAACTAATCGCTATTTATATGTATAAAATCTTTTTTTTTTTTTTTTTAAGTGACTGAGTAAGTGACTCACCGCCGCCCAGCCCAAATCCCTGTATTTAAAAATATGAAACTGAAAACATTGCGACTGTGACGCATAGGTACCCACTATGAAGCGATTTTTCAAAACTCCGCCGCAAAATGTGTGTATGTTGGGGGGCAGAACGCAATTTTACAAAAAACACATATCTCAAAAAAAAAAAGTAGAGAGTCGTAATATTTTTGCTTTAAAATATAGCTAACATAAATACATAAAATCCAATTTCTGGAGATTTAGAATTTTGGCACCCAAGGAAGAGGAGAGAGAACGAAGCGTAATTTAACATAAGCAAAACGTAATTTCACGTAACCTTTTATATCTAAAAAATAAAAAATAAATAAATAAATAAATAAATAAAGGAAAAAGTTATCCGTAAGATTTTTTTCTTTAAAATTTAGCAAACACAAATATCTAACAACAAATTTCTGGAATAAGGAAGGGAGGGGGCGAAACATAATTTCGCATAGTCCTTCAGAACTAAAAATAATAATAATAAATACAGGTATCGTTTTTTTTTTTTTTTTTTTTACTTTAAAATGTATCAAACAAAAATAGAAATCCAAATTCGTCAATTTTAGTATTTTCGATTTTGAGGGTGGGGTTGGGGGAGGGAAGAGGTGCTGCCATGTCTTGTCATAAAATGAAGTTGATAACCTATCGTAAAAAAAAAAAAAAAAAAAAAAAAAAAAAAAGTAGTAGTAGCTCTTGATTAATAACAATCACACTTATCGTCCAGTTAGCACCTGGTTAAGGCCCAAATGGAGTACTGTAAAAAAAAAAAAAAAAAAAAAGAAAGAAAGAAAGCTGTAGAATGTGGTAAGAAAATAGGCATCAGCGCAATCTGCTGCTAAAAAAATTATATAAATAAATAAATAAAATAATAATAATTTACAATAGAAACATCAGCAAAACAGTCTCTCTTTACAGACGTCACCGCTGTAAATTACTTTATTCAACAGCAGAATGCCCTGTTAAAAATGGATGCTAGCACATTCTACTGTAGAAAAAGCTGCTATATTTTACAGTGAGTGGGGCCCAGAATCGGTACTGCATAGACGGAGAAGACGACGGCGAAAGCAATGAAGAAGAGTAGCGAAATTTTATGTGATTTCAATAGATTTTTTTTAAAATTTTTATTTATAAAATGATTCAAAATATAGTGATTAACGTTTTATTTAGCTTTAATCGATTTCAGTTTTTTTTTCTTTATATATATATAATCTTTTTTAAAAGAATAAAAATTATTATTATTTGAAAATTCCTAGATACAGAGAAAATTTCTGAATTAATATAGTTTCGAATGGTTAATACTCATAACCGTTAGAAAAGTATTTTAAAAGAGTTTAATTCGGAATATGTTTTGAATCTAGTATTTAAAAATAATAATAATAATAAAAAATATAATATTCTTTAATGTAGAAAAAAAGAAGTGCATTAATATATACATATATATATATATATATGCATCATTAATTTTATATATTTATATATTTATATAATTATTATTTTCTGTTTTTTTTTTTTTTTTTTTTTTTCTCTGTAAAGTTTTACTTTTTTAAATTTTCTAAAGAAACAACTAATTAGATTAAAAAAAAGGACATGTAAAAAATATTCTAAATACAAATGTGTTTATTTTTTTCTTCTAACAAGAACAGTAATTGCAATAAGAAATAGGTATGGAAATTGTTGACATTTTTCTATTGTGCATTCTTCAATCTACGTGCTACAAAATAAATGATGTTAATTATTTCTCTATAGATGTTTTTTTATAGAGATAACTTTTTTTTTCTATTTTAATTTTAAAACTAATTGTACTATTGTATTATTTGCATAAAAGACCATTCTGTTACATAACATTTATTTGTATTTAGTTATACATCTCAAGTTCTTATACAGTACCGTCTGACATATATAACTAATTCTATGAATGTCGAATGTCTGGTCTGGTTAATATTGTGCATTGAAAATTAAAAAAAAAAAAACTATGAATAAAACAGATATAAATTAACTAAGAAATAAACTTTAAAGAAAATACATATAGTAGTTTGGAATTCCCTGGAGATTATTTTATACTTTTACATAATGTAGTTATGTCCATGCATTTCGTTAATTCAATAAAATATTTCCAGCGCATGTTCATTGTGATTTTTAAATAAAGGAAAAAAAGTGCAGCTATTCACTAGAAAATTAATTACCAATGACTAATTTATCATTTTGGTATTTTAATAAATTGCGACTTTACAAACAAAGTTTTACTTTTTCTATTTAGTTAAGTTTTCTATTTGTTTCTATATTGAAACTTCAATCTATATCGTTTTATTAAATTACTAACATTTTTATAATATCTGTATGATATGTAAAATCATGTAAATGTTTATACCTAATTTATGAAATAGATTTTTATTTAGGTAATGTTTAGAATTATCATGTAATATAAAACTGTGTGTATTATTCCGCTAAAACAGTCCTTTGATGGGTAAGCAAATATTTCATTCATAATCAACAGCTACCAGAATTCACCAAGAGTATTAGAAGAGAAGAAATAAATAACGTTATTCCGCTAAGTTATAAAAGAAAAGATTTATAACAAAAAAAAAATACGGGGTGAGTTTTGTAATTAGGAATCAAAATTTGCGTTTGCAACTATACAAATGGTGCCCCTGAAAGGATAAAAACTGTATGTATTGTTCTGTTAAAACAAAGTAATATGAAAAAGTAATAATATTAAAAGAAATTATTTATTATGCAAAAGAAAAATACATTAGAGTCATATGTATATTGCATCTATCAAGCAGAAATTTATAAAAAAAAAAAAAAGGAAAGAAAAAGAAAAAGAAAAAAAAAAAAATATCTTAAGTTTATAATAATTTAAGTAACAATGATATAATTTGTGATATAGACAAAACACGAAAAGATAAACAAATACAAAGTCATAAAGCTTACGGATTGTTTAATGCTTTGTGTTTCGTCTCTTAACGTTTTCTATTTGAGTGAATTAATTAATTTTCTGGTAAATCTGTTTTTAAAATCTTCCTTTCTATGTTTTTTATGAATCTATGTAAAAAATTGTATTTAACTGTTTTTTAATTTTTGTATTATAACATTTTTGGGTTTCTTTTTCTCTTGGTAATATTAAGGGGGTAAGCTAATTTTTATTTTTACCAGTAGTTTATGAAATATCTTACTGTATCCAATCTGCATTGGTGGACTCCCTCAATGATGATTTCGGTGTTTTTGGGGTCAACTATCATTATTTTCTGTCTGATTTCATTTTTAATATTTTTGCCGAAATTCATTTTTAATTTTTTCAATGTAATTCTGTTTATCATACATATCTCCTATTTTCCTGCATTTTCTTAAGTATCAAAAATGTGAATTGTTTGTTTAAAATAATTTATTTTAGTAACATTTGGTTTAGAAACTTTCATATTATATTAATTTTTATTGTATATAGATATATTATGAAATGCATTTCAAAGATTGCACAGGATAAAATGATAAACATGAAAAAGCGAAAAAAAAAAGACTTAAAATGTATATATATTTATATGTATGTATGTATATATATATATATGTATATATATAATATGTTTATATATCAATACAAAAAAAAAAAAAAAAGCTTAACGGGAACGTTTCTGACGCAGCTACTTTATGTCTAAAAGTAATCGAAATATGGGTCTTAAAAATAACGATATCAAATTTTGAGTGACGCTTTGCTATTAATTAAAATATATATATAGATTTTCTTATTTGATCATTTGCTTTTTTCTTCTATTTATATTTATATTTACAGTGCAAACTGCTAACATATTATTTTTGACATAAACAGATATATAAAGTTAACTCACTGATGCTTTTTCATTTGCATATCAAATTCAAAATAAGGGTTTTAAAAGGAATAATATCAAAATTCCAGTGACGCCTTGGTGATACTGTACGTAAAAATTGGTTTTTAGATTCCATTACAATTACTTTTGTTTTGTCTAACAAAGTATATTTAAACAGTAAAATAATGCTATTTTCAAACGTACTGTCAAATAATCACATTTTCTTTAAGTTTAAATTTTAAATTGAAATTGTTTATTTCAATAAATTGATTTGTCTTTTGCGTCACGCTATCCAAAACTACAAATAAAATTTCTGCAAATACTTTCTTTGCATCACGCAATCTCTTTCACACATTTTCACTTATTAGATACTATATGATACAAAGTAACAATTATATAAATTTTACTTACAGTTTTGGACAGCGTGATGCAAAAAACTAATCAATCAAATGATTTGTTAAGCGTAAGGAAAAATGTTCTAAACATAGAAAAACTAATATTTTAATGAATTTAAACAAATTTTCATCTATACTACAGCCTTAAGTGTAAGTCACAGACTGTCGATATACGCCCATAGTGCAGTAAAAGTGCGACGTAAAATCCACTCGACCTTAATTAAATTACATATTAAATGAAATATTTCAATATAATTGTAATTTTTCTTATAAATTATTATGTAAATGGAACAAAACGGTATTACTAACGCTGAAACGATGTTATATATCCTAAATTTGTAAAAATTGAAATAATGAAATAATTGGGATATTCAAATGTATATGTATATATATATATATATATATATATATATATATTAAATAATTATATATATGAACAGAAAACAATAACAATAAAAATAGGTAATTAACCCAAAAGAGCCTATCATAAGGGGGACCCTCAAATGTAGGGTGGTGTAAGAAGAGAAAGACGTTTCAAGAGATACTAGCAAAGCTAAAAGTATCTTGGTACCCTACGTCCTGCCAAAAAAAAAAAAAAAAAAAAAAAAAACTTAATTACGGTAGAATGAAATGATGATAGCCACATTTTGGATTAATTATCTTTCTGGTTTTATTGTCCTTTTTTCTGTTTATATGTACAGTTATTAAAGTTTTATTTAGGTTCACGTATCTTATAACTGCTACATTTTGTAGTGCATTTAATGTATAAATTCTGATTTAACTTTGCTTATTTTATTATTATTATTATTATTATTTTAGGCTTCTGATATTTTATCCTCGTCAAGCATATATATATACATTCGTACACTATTGGGTTTTAGTTTGTTTATTAATTTTGTTAAGTTTCTGTTGATTAGTTTTGTTCTTGAATTTTATATTTAAATATGAGTTTGGAGTTAATTTATTTTTCAATAGGATTTTTAAATGTGTACATATATATATATATATTGGATTAAAAAGTACCTATTACCGTATTTTAATGGATTTTATCGTTTCATTATTCCCTGAACACAATTTCTTTTTATTATGATTATCAGTCCTTGCTAAAGGAAAACGTTTGTGCGCTTTGCAGCACATAAATTTATGCGCGGGAAATTATTTTTACTATTCATTAGATTAATTTATTTAAAGGAACCGTATGAGGATACATAAATTCAGTTTAATATAAACATTTTTGTTTAATCGGATTCTGTTTATTTATTACATTAGATTATTGTATTTTTAACAAAGTTCGTGCAATTTTTGATAATATTAATAAATAAAATTCAATATTACAAAAAAAAAGTATCTATCGAAATTGAATATTTTTAATTAATTAAGTAACTATATATATATATATGTATATATATATGTACATATATATACATATATTTGATACAAATAAATCAATTCAAAAATTGAAATTTGAAAATTACGTGCATTTTTCATTAAAACTATTAAAGTTCGTTAAATATTTTATTTCGTATGTTAATCGATTATAATGTCTGTTGTAGAAATGGTGATAAAAGGTGTTTTACGTATCTATCTCTTACAAAAAGCCCGTTAATCTCAAAATACATTAAAGTAATAAGGAACAAGCGCTGTTCTATACTTGAAATTACTTTAAGCTTTTATAGAACAACACTTACAGATTTAATGTTTTTGCCATCCGAAGAGAAACTCTTTTAAACTATTGGAAAAATGAACATTACACAGTTAGTTCAGAGCTTGCTGATAATGACATCTTTATGTTTGAAATAGGAACTATGTAAGTTGTTGAAATTTTCTTAGGTAAAGGAATAAAATGTAATTTTGTTTTGTTTGAATGAATTAACAGTTACTAGAAATAAATAAATTAATTAATTAAAAATTATGTGGTTGAAAAAATTACTTTATTACACTGTGTACCAATAAGTATTTGGACACTTTTGATGTTTTTCAAATATCTAAAAAAAATCTGTAGGATTTATCTTGTAACATTGGGAGTATAAAAATTATGTTATACTTCATATATTAGAAAAATTTTCTTGAATAGGAAAAGAGGTCCACTAAAAAATTAAAAATAAAATCAAAGTGCTTTGTGATCACCCTGTAAAAAGTAATGCTTGAAATACGTTTCGGCGGTAGCATGTGATTATGGATTTTTTTCTAATTATGTATAAAAGTTTCATAAAGCTGCCACGTGTATTTATAGAGATAAAACGGTTTCTTTAAAAATTTGCAAATATATATATAACGCGTAGGATATTAGATCCAGTGCAAAGTCATTTTTAGGAAGCATGTTAAATTACATTAACCTCAGCAAACTGCAATCAAAATGTAAATATGTTAAATATCTTACGAAATATGAGCATTTTTACTAAACATTTTTTAACTTCCCATGTGCAAGCTTTTAAAAAAATATCACTTGCAAAATTTAAACAAATTGAACTACATTGAGAAAAAATATATATACCGCTTTCACCTAGAACGAATAGGTGATCCTTTTCAAAATCCCTAAACTAGTAATATAGATTTCCGAGCTATGAGTATAAGGCACAAAGAAAAAATTCTATAACTGACATAAAGAATCTAAATTGTGGCTCTAGAAGAAATAATTCCATGTCATCCTTATAAATTTCTTATACAAAAAATTCTAGTCCCCTTCGAAAGCGAATTCAAGAGACCTCTAATAGAATTCTTGATCGTTTGCCTATACTATCGAAGACAAACGTATTTGAAAATATCTCCAAATAAATGTGAATACAAGAGGCGGGTTTCAGCAGCTATAATCTTTGTTTTTGTCCCAATTCTAGAAAATCAAGATAGAATTTCACGTAATACAAAAGATTCAGAATATTGTTTCACCATCTATAAAAGTGTAGATTAGAAATTCTCGACCATTTCGTCTATTCAGTTTATTCTAAGATTCTAAGACGGAAGGTGGCCGCTCACCACTATGCAGCGGTTTTCAGCTATTTTAACCTTTAGAGAGGGGCTCCGACTGCACTATGGAGATTCAAAAGACCCCATGTCTAAAGATTAAACCTCCTCCGTTGTTTATTGCATAAACAAAAAAAAAAAAAAAAAAAAAAAAAAAAATTCAGTTTATTGGCGTGCTTTATGCGTATAGCTCGGAAATCTATATTTCTAATTCAAGTATTTAGAAAATAACCATTTATTCATTCTAGATGAAGACGGTATATTTTTTTTTCAGTGTACCTATATGAAAGCTCCAAACAAATACGTGTAAATTCAAAACGTTAAGAGAAATAGAATGAACATAATTTTAATTACTATTAAAATAAAAGCAAAACTACAGTCACATATCCTAAATCTAGTAGTTAGGACGTGTCCAAAATGTTGGAGGGATGCCAGCTTGAAATTTGGAAAACATCCAGTAATTCCGTGCTCTGTTAATGCTCATTTTCTCCGAATCAGTTGACTGTCACCTCTATTTCAGCATTGGACTCGTTGAGTTAGCGCCTGTGCAGATGCTTCCATGGTTTCATCAGTTGTGGTCGAAGAATATAAGGGGTTTTATTCGCATTTTTATTTAGTTTTAATCAATGCCCAATGGTAAAAAAAATGTTCACTGATTGTAAATAAATATCGATGAAACCCCTCATTATCTTCCTTTATTTTTGAGAGGAACTGAAAACCTATTCATTCCATTTCTCATAACTTTTTATATTTGCACGATATTCATTTAGAGAAATAAAGTAACCTTTCTTTTGTTATAATATAACAGTATGTAAAATATTCTATTATTTTACAAAGCATTAAATATATATGTATACACACACACACACACACACACACAGTCTCGCGTAAGGTGGAAACCGAGGACTCGGTGCGCAAACCGCCAAACCGAGGACCTATTTTGACTGTCGAAATAATTTAACAAATTTAATATTTTTTCGAAATTATGTATAGAAATTGAATTTATATTGCAATGGGAATGTCCATATTAAGATAGTTTGATTATTTAGCGTATGTATTTTTACCGGTAACCGAGGACCTAGAAAACTGTACGTCAAACCGAGGACTTGCAAATAAAGTTTTTAATTTTGCAAAAAATAGTTGCAGTTATAAGCTTATCGAAATAATTTTACTGTGTTTTATTGAAAAATTAAATCTACATGTGGAATATTCTTCGGTTACTTATTTCAAATATTTTATATGTATTTTAAATAATTATCAATTTATTTAGTATGCAAAATATTTCGTAATATTCATCCTTAAATTATGATCGTACAGTGATTAACAAAACAATTCATTGTTGATAGTACAAAAGATAAATTTATTTAATAATTAAATATTTTAAAGGCATTCGAATATATTTATCTCAATAAATGTAAAGTTTTTACAGAATAAAAATTTATTGTAATTTTCCAAAATAGGAAATAAAATATTTTAATGAATCTTGGATGAAAAAGAGCACATTTTTAAAAAGATTTTCCAGGTTTGTATAATTTTTAACGGTGCAGCATACAAGTCTTTCCTTACTTTTAATTATTTTTTTTTAATTAATAAGGTAATATTTTATTGCGTTCATATAATTTAAAAGCTATATTCAATAAACTATTTTTTATTATTTTAAGAATAATTGATAATTAAGACATAATAAAATAGATAATTAAAACATAATAATAATTGATAATAAACACATTTATTATTGTCTTAATTTCTGTGGTTTTTTTACTTTAATTATTAAATTTCTATAGAAAATTTAATATATAAATTAGTATTTTATAACACACCTTTAAATTAAAATATCAAAGATAAATTTTAAATATGTAGTTTGATTACTGAATTATGGCAAATAAAAATTCTTTTCATATTTGTGTAAAAATACACTCAAAATCAGGTATGTTAAAAAGTCCTCGAAGACAGTATATTAAAATGTCCTCGTTTGCATGTACGTTAACATGTCCTCGAAGGTAGGTGTGTTCACATGTCCTCGTTTGCATGTAGGTTAACATGTCCTCGAAAGCAGGTGTGTAAAAATGTCCCCGTTCGCATGTGTTTAAAATGTCCTCGAATGCATGTGTGTTAAAAGTCCTCTTTTGCATGTGGGTTAACATGTCCTCGAAAGCAGGTGTGTAAAAATGTCCTCGGACGCCTGTGTGTTTAAAGTCCTCGAAGGCAGGTGTGTTTCAAAGTCCTCGAAGGCAGGTGTGTTACAAAGTCCTCGAAGGCAGGTGTGTTAAAATGTCCTCGTTTGCATGTGTGTTATAAGGTCCTCGAAGGCAGGTGTGTTATAAGGTCCTCGAAGGCAGGTGTGTTAAAATGTCCACGAAAGCAGGTGTGTTAAAAAGTACTCGTTCGCATGTGTTTAAAATGTTCTTAAATTCAGGTGTGATAAAAATTCCTTATTTACAGGGGCGTTACATTATTGTCAGATATAGTTGCGTAAAAAAATATTCCGTTGTCCGATTTGTTGAAAGCTATTCATGCAATGAAGTTTATTTTATTGTATATTGATATATTTCTATGTGATAAGAAACACATGAAAACTTCCTAATTGAAAATATTCGTTCTATTATTTTATTAGATTATATAACTGAAAATATAATATTTTCTAAATTTTAGCTCTTATAAAATAATTGTTTATTAAAATATACCAGCTCTTCCTAATTTAAAATATTAGTTCTAAGTAAACTATTAGTCATAAATTTTTGTGGCTTACTCAAATGTTTTTTGTTCACTTTTTTATAATTATATTTATATTATTTATTTTTTAATTCGTATGTTATGTCTTTGTAACCCTTTCTATAGAAATGTGTGCGCTTTGGAGCAGCTCTAAACAATAAAAAGGTTTACTTACATTTTTATTTTGATTCATTGAAAAGTTATACACTTTTCGTTTTTCGTTTTATATATATATTTCTGAAATATATCTTTATCGTTTTCTTCATACCTGGGAAAATATAACCCCTCGGGGTGAAATATTTTGATATGGATACCTATCCAAAAAACTCGTCAGTAACTTTGATGTGAATAATTAAATCACATATCTATGATAATGTGAAATAAATTTATAGAATTTTCCTATTTAAAAAAAACTAGCATGCTGTGGGTACTAAAAAAATTCTTCTATATTTTTTTAAATATATATTTACCCAGTATATGTCAGTTAGAAAAATTATAATTTTTCAAAATAATTTTTTATGTTCGTAACATTTGCTCTCCACTCCATAGCCTTAGGCATATACATATGCACGCACGTGTGTGTGTGTGTGTTATTCTTATTCTTATTCACTTATCCTCATATAAAAATAACACCATAATAAAATTATTTTAATAAAATAATAAAAATATATACAGTGAAGCACCGTTTATACGTCTTTCAAGATACTAACGTAAAAGGATTTATAAATGAAAAGACTTATAATCGAAATTTTAATATTTGATTACTATTTAACAATTTAATGACACTTAAACAAAATTTATGTGAAAATACTAATTAATAATGTTTCATAATTTAGTAAATGTATATCTTACTTTTTTAAAGACAAAATTAATAAAAAAAAAAAAAAAAAGAGTTATTTAAAGTGAGAAAAATACTATTAATGCATGACTGGGTGCTAATTACATATATCATATAATGAGTATTAAATTACATATCTTAAGATTTATTTTAACCTATTTTGAATATTAATTATATATATTGCGTATCTTTAATAATGAGCATAGGCTTTCTGTCCGTACAAATAGTTATTTAATAACATTAAAAATCTTTACTATACGTCTGATTTGCTGCTTGTCCATGAGTATAAAACATTCTACTGTGAATTCAGTTGACTTTTTGATCATTATTCTTCGATCTTTCCTGTGTAATCCATTTAAGATGCTTTCTAGGAAAAAAAAACTGACTTATTTAGAATGAAAAATAATGACATGTCGAGAAATTTTGCGAATTTTAGTAAAGTGCAAAAGACGTATAACTGATATTAGCGGCGTATAAATAAATAAATTTTGTATTAAAATGAATAAGAATGAATCGGAGCTTCACTAAAGAGACGTATAAGCGATATTTTACTGTATATATATATATATATATATATTTAACAAACCACAAAATTTATTAAATTAAAATTAACGTAAATACGTTATGGAATGTGTAATGTGTGGTGAATTATTAGTGTTTTGCCATCGTCTCATACAATTGCCTATAAAATACTTTTTATAGATTCCTATTGAAATATGAATTGTTAAAATCATGGATCCATTAAAAATAAATTAAGCAAAGACTACATGCAATAGTTAACCAGTTACTTTGTTGGCATATGTGTGTATCTGTGGTTATCTATTTGTCAGTCTATACTTCGTTCTTATTCTTTTCATTTTAATCAAATAAAATGTATATATATTGTTTTACTCAGATACTGTTATTAGCATCTTAATTTCACCCTTTAAGTGTTTGGTCCCCAAACAGCTCAAGTTTATACCATAGACCAGTAAATATAAGACTTGATTAAATTTCGGTTTATTGATTCATGAGATGCAAGGTCCATACAAAGTTATATATAGACCTTTATTTATTTATTTTTTCAGTTTGAATTTATTATCCTTTATATTATTTTTTATGTAATTAATATTATATTTTTAAAAGCTAAATTTTCTTTTCTATTGAATGTAATTGACGGAAGTTCTCTGATACATTTTAATTATGTCGACTGACACGTTTCAGGAAGTAAAATCCATTTTTATTATCCACACTGTAAGCAAAATATTAATATTAATAATGACCATCTTCTGTCAGGTACGATTCCGGCTTAGACCGCTTCAAAACAGAGACTTTTGGTAGCCATTTTTCCCCTTAGAAATGCTTTGTATTTTTATTTTTATTTGTTTATTTTTTTATTAATCTGCATAAATGTTGCATCATTAGAAAGATCTTTCAAAACTGAACATTTTTGTGCTTGCACTTTCCCCTTAATCTCAATATGTAAAAAGATTTCAACGAAAGTTTATAACTACCATTGCAATTCTAAAATACCCATGGAGGATAAAATTAAAATGTAATATAAAATTCAATCATAAAAATTATGGGCTAATAGTTATTACATCATTTTCTTGCAATCATGATAATGTACTTATCTGATATAAACAAACAGTTGATTGTGACGTCATATTTATCAAATCAGTTAAAGTAGGTAAGTTTTCAAATAAGGTACCTAAGGTTACTTCGTTACAAATGTGGTACCTTTCATTTGGTACCTTATTTGTAACGTAGTTTTGATTACATATTTTAGAATTAATTAAAATATGAAAATAATTTCAAAATTGGACATTTAAATTTATGATTGTTGCCAAACAAATTTACCAGTTATTGATATATATCTTTATATATATATTTCTTTTGTGCGTGTGTATGTCACTGAACTCCTCCTAAACGGCTGGACCGAGTTTAATGAAATTTTTTGTGTGTCTTCAGTTGGATTCGAGAATGGATTAGATTTACAATTCAGTCCAATTTAAATTGTTTATTTAATTGATTTATCACTTATAAATTGTTGTTGATTTTGGAATGTTTCACATTGGATCCGGTAGACTGCGCTACGATCGTAGTATCGAATATTCAATAATACGCAAGCGAAGTGATGACGTCACTGGCCGTCCGTGGATGCAAGAAAAATATTTCCTATGTTAATCGCCCATTGGATTTTGCTGTAAAATTGATAAAATTTGAATTTTTAATCTCAAAACTCTGTCATCCTTGGCGGAAAAAAAATATCGGCATATCATCTGGCGAACATATTTAACTTCTTTAAAAAATAATTGTTATTTTAACAACTTATATTAAAAGAGTAATGAATAATATGAACAATTTCGTACAATACATATTACGAAAATATACATCTGGCATGTATATTTTCGTATTACGTTTTTGATCGCCAAATACAAAAAGCGCCAAGGAAGACAGAGTTTTGAAATTTAATTTAATATTTTTTTTTCTTTTCAATTTGAGAGCAAAATAACTCAATCTAACACATGCATACGATATCTAATACATATCTATACCCAAATACGGGGATTAAAATCGAGAAATAATTTTCCTCGATTTTTAATAATTTTTTGTAAAAAATCCAATGGGAAATTAACATAGGAAATCATTTTCTTGCATCCACTAACGGTCAGTGACGCCACATTTTGCTTGCGTATATTCTATTGTAATTCCAGTTTGTCCCGACAGTTGGTGCTGAGATCAAATTCAAGAAAATATTTTGTAACTTCGTGTTATTATTGTTATACAAAAAATTGTGTCCTAATTGAAATTTACATCAAGATGTAATTAGTGTTTGAAGAGTTTTGAAGTGTGCATAAAAAACTATACATTTTGCAAATTTAGTGCGGAACTGGAGTGAGTATTTTATATAATTTTCTATCAAATTTACACTCGCATTGATTAACAACCACCCTAACCTACAAATTTATTTGTGTATCTAATAGTATCCTTTAGTATCGGATCCCTTTGGCAAAATTTGAAATTTGGCACCGAAGTAGCTCGGACGCTTCTCGCAAGATCTTTAGTTCCACAATTGAGATAACCTTTTCAATTCATCGCAAAAATGGCTTAAAATATTTAAAGTCACTAATGGGGTCCCATTCTTTTGTGCGTGTGTATTTCACGGATATTTTATTTATTTATTTATTTATTTTTTTTTTTTTTTTTTTTTTTGTATGGAAAATTTGGCACCAATGTAGCTCGGACGCTTTTCGCCTAGATCTTTATTTCCACAATTGAGATAGCCATTTCAATTCATCGCAAAAATGGCTAAAAATATTTAAAGTCACCAATGGGGTGCCATACTTTTGTGCGTGTGTATGTCAATGATATTTTTTTTTTTTTTTTTTTTTTTTTTTGTATAGAACACCTTTAGTATCGGATGACATTGGCAAAATTTGAAATTTGACACCGAAGTAGCTCGAACGCTTCTCGCCAAGATCTTTAGTTCCGCAATTGAGATAGCCATTTCAATTCATCGCAAAAATGGCTTAAAATATTTAAAGTCACCAAAGGGGTCCCATACTTTTGTGCGTGTGTATGTCACTGAACTCCTCCTAAACGGCTGGACCGATTTTAATGAATTTTTTTGTGTGTCTTCAGGTGGATTTGAGAATGGTTTAGATTTACAATTCAGTCCAATTTAAATTGTTTATTTAATTTTTAATTATGTCTTTTACGTTATAATCGGAATTCACAGTCACCGTTCACAGCGCTCCATACCTGTTTCACTTATATACCACATCCTTACACACTTACAATAAGTTAGTTATTTTTTCTAGCAAAATATTCTCTAGAAATAATTTATATGGCAAAACAACGTTTGCTGGGTCAGCTAGTATATATATATATATATATATATATATATATATATATTTTTTTTTTTTTTTTTTTTTTTTTTTTTTTGAGGGGGGGGGGGGGGGCATAAGATGAAATAATGTTTTCACGCGAAAAATTAAAAATTAAAAAATATTAAATTTGCCCATGCATATAAAAAATAATTATTAAAACGAGTCGAAGAAGAAAGCAAAATAAGTAAGTTATATTACGGTAAATACGATAGATAATATGATACGTTATATTAGACCTGTCGTCCTCTGTTAGTAGGTATTTTCGTTAAAAGATCGTTCGCAGCAACTTGCACATTAGTCCCGTCAGGTACAACTTGCATATTAGTCCCGTCAGGTGCAACTTGCACATTAGTCCCCTTTAAACATAGTGTCCAGCAAAGCAGGCAAAGCATTCGTTGATTCACTACCTTAATTGATTTCACATTCCGTCATTTTTGACGGGGTTATATACTAGTATATATATATATTTCTTTTTTTCTTTAAGTTCTATTTAGAGTTCTGGTTATTTATGTTGTATTATGTTTTGAGGTTCCCTGAATACAAATATCTAATTTTAAGTGGTTGATCTGTGATGTAAATCCAACATCTGCATCACTTAAAATAAATTAGCTTCAGAAAATTGAAATTTGGAATTTTGAAATTTCCTTCAGGTTACCACTTGAAATTTTTAATCAAGATTAGCATGTTTGTAGGGAAAAAAAAATATATTTATTTAAGAAAATAAATAAATAAATAAATACATAAAGCAATGTATATGATAAGCAATCGGTATAATATGATATGCAATATAATAAGCAGTCGGTAAAAATAATGACTACTTTTATTCTTAATAAGCAGTACTTTTTCTTTACGAATTGAGTAAGTAACGTAGTAAGTAGTGTTGTTAGAAGTGTAGTAAGGCACCTATTACTGTTTTTTCTCTTTTCATTATTTTTTCTTTAATTCTTTCAAAACTGTTTTCATTTAAGCCAGTCGCTTATTAATTGATTAAAAAATTTGCAATCAAACACTAATTATTATATTCATCACCATTTACAGGGGTTGAACTCCTAGCCTCATTTTCAGGATAATTTCTTAAGTGAGATGTTTTTCGCTTTTTCGGCCACCGCACATTTCAGGCAAAAATCTATACTTTATTTTTACGGTAATGTGTCGTGATTAACTAGGATAGAAAGTATTGTAAAAAAAATAGTGGTAACAATAAAGGAGGTAACTTCTCAAATTAGGAATGTATCCTGAAACAAATAAAAATAATGCGGAGAGTATGACCCCTACGCTTAACACTAGGTTTTAGGTGCGTTTTATAGCAATCAGTTATTTATTTATTTTATTTTATTTTATTTATTTATTTATTTTATTTTATTTTTAAAAACTTTTACTCTTACTTAATACATATACACATTGAAACTGTGATGAAGTTCAACGAAGTAAAATTCTTTTTATGATTCCGATATTATAGTCATTAAAAGGTTTCATTTTCTTTTGGTTGGGAGGAAGGGGTTTTAAGAAATATTCATTTTTGAGGCATTACTATTAAAACACTTCATTAAACTGGATTCTCTTTTCTTTTCTTTCCTTCATTTCTATTTTTTCCGCCAAAAACACAATTTCTGTTTTCTCAACAACTTTTTTTTTTTTTTTTTCTTTTGATGATTTCATAAATTAAACCTTTTTAGTAGGCAATTATATAAAAAAGCTTAAATAATTGAGAAAAGATATTTTTACTTCTGATATTCACAAAGAAAATAAATATATAAACTGATTAAGCATAAATCATGCCTTAAAAAAAATTTCTGCTAACGAGGAATTAAAAGACTTATATTTAAAAAATGTTTAGCATCTTGAATACGATGTAAATTTAATCAAAAAGAAAAGAAAAAGAAAAAGAAAAGAAAAAGAAATTATACGTTTTAAATTTATAAACAGTGTTTTTTTCTATAAAAAGAAAAAATGTTTTGCCAAACAGAAGCACTGTATAAAAAACCTAAATAAAGTAATAACTTCGTAAGTCAGAAATTTTTTTTTATTTTTTTATTTTTTATTTTATTATTATTATTATTTATTTTTATAATCTAATAATATTATTAATGATAGGATGATAACCGTCAAAATAAATTCTGTTCTATTTTTTCCCCCTTAGAATCGTAAGATTTAAAAAGTCATTAATTCAAAAAAAGTAAAAGAAAATCTTATATAAATTCAACTAAGCCAATCGTTAAATAAAATGTTTTTATTAATAACTAGCTGGCTTTGCCCGCTTCTCTGGTCATTATATTGAAACGGATTCTAAAAACACAATAATAATAATAATAATAATCACTGAAATCAAAATCTGAGTTAAAGTTCTCGCTACCTTTCGTAGCGGTTTTCCCACTCGCCACACTTCACAAAATCCTTTTATAGTGCATGTCGCATACATATACTTAACCGACACATTAAAAAATCGAGATTCTGAGATTATTTGAAGTAGATTTATGCTTTAAAAAGTGTTTTTCAGCCATCCTCTCCCGTCTTTAAAGGAAAGAAGGAGGAGAAAATTTTGCAAAATCTCTTTATATTATAAGATAAATCTAACTTACCCACACATAAAAAATCTTCTTCCTAAGATAATTTACTGCTGAGTTACGCATGAATATATATACCCCCCCCCCAAACTCCCTAGGGGCGGTAGGGTGGAATTCCCAAAATCACATTGTAGTATGTGTTAAATACGCATAAGCACTCCACACATCAAAAATTGCCCTTCTAAGATAATTTGGAACACAGTTACGCATGTAAACTTGTTTTTTAACCCTCCAACCCTCAACGGGGGCGACAGTACGGAATTTCAAATAATCCCTTTGTAGTTTGTGTGTGTTGAGTATGCATAACCTATCAACATATCAAAAATCGTTTTCCTGAGATAATTTGGAACAAAGTTACTCTTTAAAACGCGTTTTTGCCTTTACCCTCACCCTTAAAGGGGGGAAAGGAGAAATTTCACAAAATTCCCTTTATAGTGCGTGTTGGGAACGCATAACCATCCCGCACATAAAAAATCGCCTAAGATAGTTCGGAGCAGAGTTGGGCATGGAAACATAATTCCCTCTACACACACACACCCTCAAGGGGGATAATGTAGAATTTTAAAAAATGCCTTTGTAGTGCGTTTCTTGAGTACGCACAAGCAATCGACATATGAAAAAATCGCTATTCTGAGATAATTTGGACCAGAGTTACTCTAAAAAGCGTTTATTTCGCCCTCCCCCGCCCTCGAAAGGGGAGGTGGTAATTTCGTAAAATCACTTTATACTGCGTGTTGGAAACGCATAAACAACCACACATAAAAATTAATCTTGCCGAGATAATTTGAAGCAAAGTTATGCTTATAAACAGGTTTATTGTCCCCCTCACCCCCAAGGGGGGAAAGGTGGGGACTTTCGCAAAATCCTGTTACAATGGGTGTTGGACACACGTAAAATAGCCACACACTAAAATTTGTGACCTCAGCTAGTACAGATTTTCCTGGACGAATTTAGCGCTAAAAGGAGGGTTCGAGTTATAGAATTTTTTTTTTTTTTTTTTTTAACAGGGATACAGCAAAAAATTCTTTATCATTATGGCCTATGAGCTGAAATCATATGCATCTAAATGCGTTTTTCGATTGAGCTAAAAATTTATTTACGTACTGTAGGTCACCATCGCTTGAACCATAAAGATTCTGGTGAATATATCATTTATAGATTTTTTTTTCTTTTACAGGGACACAATGAAATATTTTTATCATTATGTCTATGGGTATAAATTATTTAAAGCGCGATGGTGTCTAAACGCATTTTTTGAATGAACTCAACATTCATAGATACGTTACAGGTCGCTGTTGCATAAACCATAAAGATTTTTTGTGAATCCAATTTATAGTTTTTAGAACCATTTATAATTTTTTTTTTTTTTTTCAGGCTCGCAAAGAAAAATATATTATTATTATGGCTCATGAGATCAAATTATTTAAAATGCGATAGCGTCTAAATGCCTTATCCGAGCAATGTGAAAGTTTATGTGCATGCCATAGGTAATCATTGCACGAACTTTATTGATTTTGGTGAGTCTAGTATTTACAGATTTTTACAGGGACACAACAAAAATTTATCATTATGATCTATGGGCTCAAATTATTCGAAGGGCTATTATGATTTTCTATTTGACTTATTTAACGATTTCTCTTACTTTATACAACCGTTAATTACTTAATGTTCGGATTGGATTGGTTTGGATATGGGAATAAGGCCGATTGACTGCGGTAGGTCCTAGGCCTGAGGGGTAGTGCCCTCCGTGGGGTTCTTTCTAAGGGTTCCTAACCCGTATTTACGCAAGTTTCGGAGAAAGCCACGGAAAACTCGGAATGGCTAGGCCGACGAACGCGACCTGGGATCGAACCCTGCACCTCATGTCTGTCTACCAGCTTTGAGCGTAGAACCACTCGGCCGCTGTTGGCTATTTAATGTTCGAAAAGTCGAATGGAGTCACACTAGATTTTTTTTTTTTTTTCTTTCTTTCAGGAATGAGAACTATTAGTTTCAATCTACGGATTTTTACAATACCAGTTTTACGATTGTTGGACATTTATCGAAATCGAAAATTTATCGAAAATATGATTGAATAATTTGAAAGCGATGTTATCATTTGAAAAGTAGAAAAAAAAAAAAAAAAAAAAAAAAAAAAAAAAAATAGTCCTCCGTACTAAACTAAATTCTGCTTTTGCCAGAATTTCATCTTTTTTTTTTTTTTTTTTTTTTTTAAGAAAAAGAAAAGAAAAGAAAATTAATAATAATCAGTTTTGAAACTGAAAGTATCGAAAAAAGTTTTCTTTAATAATTTTGAATTAAGAAATAAAAAGTGCGCGTGGAAAATAATATAAAAAATAAAACAAGATAAATGAATCTGAGTTTGAGTTAGCAATTTTTTAATATTATATTTAAAAAATAAATAATGAAAAATATTAGGTGTGCCGAAGAATGGTGTTGCTTTTTGAATTTGACAAAACTTACCACGGAAAAGTTTTCTGGACAACATTTAAATAAGCTTTATTTATTTTCTTCTTCTTCTTCTTGGTGCCTTTTAGACTTTCAAAACAAGATTTGTATGTCATGATACGAAAAATGTTGTCATTATTTTTTTCCCCAATTCAGTTCAAAGAAAAAGTCTTTATTTATTTATTTGTTAATTATTTGCAGATTCAGATTCATTTAATACTTCACTTCTTAAAATCTGTGTAAATTCTTTGAAGTTTTTTTGACAATACGAAATAATGTCATTTTGAAGTTATTTGTCATTTTTGAAATATTGTCATTTTATAAACTAATTATTATTATTTTCTAAAAAAAAAAAAAAAAAAAAACTATTGGTAGTAAAATTTGGTATCATAGCTCATGACCGCCAGACTTTTACCGATATAGAAGTCGGGACTTAGAAAAATGCAGCTTATGGTATTGAAAGATCTCCCTGTAAGAAATCCCGTGAACCTGGAAAAAGCAAGAATGTACGGCGTACTTCCTTTATTGAATAGCTGTCACCTCACCCTCACCCTTCCCTTTTTCTTCAAGAAATGTCTTAAAAGTTTTCCTGTCAGGTTTTGCAAAAAAGGTGCAATTTCAGTTTATACATTTTTCTTTTATGTTCGGGACGGTAAGCAACATTCCGTTTAAGTGTCAAAAAAGTTAGCGGTACTATTTTACATACAAAGATAGCGACAAGCAAGAGACGTTAAAGTATAAAACTATTTATTTTATTTTGCCACCCAAGACGTTTTCCCGCCGTTCTAGATCCAGAAAAAAAGAGCGCTGGTCTAAAATTTTGAATTTCGTAAAACGCATCTTCTAAAA
The DNA here is from genome assembly GCA_963930645.1 of Salticus scenicus. Taxonomy (NCBI): domain Eukaryota; kingdom Metazoa; phylum Arthropoda; class Arachnida; order Araneae; family Salticidae; genus Salticus; species Salticus scenicus. Next base: position 144,945,123 of record OZ005659.1, read on the forward strand.
ACTTACTTCTCAAATACGAAAGAAAAGAAATTTAAATGTTAAAGTGATAATATATGATTCTTCGTTTAATTTTAAGTATAATATTTCCAGAATTTTTATTCATTTATTTACATAAAAAATAAATAAATAAAAAATAAATAAATAATAATAATAATAATTTATTCCTTTATTATTATCGTTGTCGTTATTATTAGTTTGAATCGATGCTATTAGCCGAATTAATAGCCGTCACTAGTCTTCACTTGCCTTTGTTTTGAACAATATATAGCAGAAATCTAGTCTTCTAAGGAACTGCACAAACGATTTTGATAAGAAATTATAGTTAGATATAATGTAACTGGAACTTATTTTTACTTACCTCCAGGAAAATTAGCTGTGACTTCGGTCACCCAGGCTTTATACACACACACACACACATATATATATATATATATATATATATGTATGAGCTTGTATTAGGATTTAATATTAGAGGATATTTTAAATTACTTTCAAATTCTTAATACGTAATACAAATAGCAAGTTCTATTTAAAATTAGGCAGTTAAACACTCTCCTATTCTTTATTATTATTATTTATTTTTTTTTTTTTCCCCAATTGATTATCTTTTGTCTCCTACGACCTTACAAAAGGAGAAATATGAACAAATGAAAATACAATTGCTTTAGTACTTTGAGATTCTTAATTCATAACAGCTAGAAAGTGTTTTTAAGGGACTTGGCATATTTCACGTCACTACCGAAATAGGTTTTCTATAAAATCATACATTTCCATGTCATATTTATAAACTGAATTAAGTTAGGTTTGTTCTGCAAAATTACAGGCGACAACTCTTATGGTTTTTGCCAGACTTTCTATCGATTTTTAATCTTTAAATTGAATTTTATCACTTTGCAATTTTTCATAAATTCGAGAATTTAAAATGCTTAAACTTCTACAGATATTTAAGAAAAGACTTAAGAAAAGGCTTAATACTTTTTTATTGTCTTTAATGAAAACTACTTAAAAAGAATCAGATATAATAGAGGATTTTGAAATTTATTAATTTGTTTTAAAGAAAAAATAAAAAAGTTGCATGTTTAGATAAAAAAAAAAAAAAAAAAAAAAATGCTTTTTGTTAAACTTTTTTTAAAAATATTTATTCTTTTAGAGGAATTGCAAAATCCGTTCCTAATTCTTTTAAGTACTTTCTATTAAACATCCGAAAAAAAATTAAGTCATTTCTTTAATACCAGTAGAAAGTTTAGCAATTTGAAGGTCACCAATTCATGAAAAAATTCAAACTGAGAAAATGCGATTTAAAAATTACAAATCTGTAAAGAATACATTAAAAACCGAAAGAATTGTTGGCTGAATTAATATTTTATTGAACAAATCTAATCTAGTTCAGTTTGTAATTTTTAAAAGGAACATTAGGCTATTATATGAAACCTATTTCAGTCGTGCATCAAAGGTTTCAAGTTTTCTTGCTGAATTCTAATAAATTACATTCTCAATCAAATTTATATCATGCAACATATCATTTGTAAAATCAGGTTATAATACAAAGTAAAAAAAAAAAAAAAATGGTTTTTTATAATTAATTCATTTTTATTTATTATTAATAATATTATTAAATCTTTAATTTCTTAATAGATGAAAGGCAAGAAAGAGCTATTTTATTTGTAAATATTAATATTAATATTATTATTATTATTATTATTACACTAGGGACTCTGCCCCCTGCTCGCTCCACTTACCAACCACCTAGGAAGGCTTCGCCTCCACCCGACTAGCTTCACTTAACCTCTGTAGCGCTCCCGTCTATTCGCTTCTTACTTTTTACTGAATAGGAAAATGAATACTGCATAAAACAAGAAAAAGCAATATATCTATATATATGGAAATAACCGTATTGAATGTCAAATTGAAATACTTAATATTTAATACCACTTTTTTTTTTTTTTTTTTTTTTTTTTTTTTTTCTGAAATGATATGCTAAAAATCAGTATTTTTTTTTTTTTTTTTTTTTTTTTCAGAAGAGAAAGAAATTCATAATATCTAGACCATTTTGTATTACAGATATAGTATATGAACACTTTGGCAACGTTTAAGTTTTTACCACTATTTGGAGATGAATTTTTTTGGTAGAATTCCTTATTTAAAAAAAAAAAAAAAAACTTTTAAGGAAATTAGAATAACCTTTAAAAAAATTTCAACCTATTTTTTCTAATGCCCGTACTTCTTACTATTGATTTTTTAAAAACAAATTTATGGCAGTACATAATACTCTCTGTATATTTTTATTGTATTGCTAGATAATAATTTTAAACATTCGAAAATAACGAAAAGTTTATTATTTTTACTATTTTAATTTGGGAAAACCTCCTGCAGCTTCAATTATTAATTCTCTTCCGTGCTTTTCCATTTTGCCGGCGGGGCCGCTGTAGCCCAGTCGGTAGAGCGCCGGCCTCGTAATTCGAAGATTGAAGGTTCGGGACTTGAGCCGGCCAAAGACCGTCGTATACACAAATGGTGTCTGGTGCACGTAAAATTTGTCGTGCCCGCAATGTCCTCTGTTCCCATCAAAAATTATACCTCTGGGGGTCACCGAAGCGGGAGTGCCATCCCTTCCGTGGAGGATCAAAATTGTGATGGAATGTGTCCGAACCACCTCTAGGGGTGTGTCCGAGACCGTCGCCAATTGTCTATCTGCGCAGCGGGTCGCGGGCAAAATCCCCCCTGACAAAATCCCCGCCGGACAAAAGCTCCAACGGACAAAAGCCCCACGGAACAAAATCCCCACTAACGCTCCAATATACCTGGGGGGGGGCTAAGGGGGGGCCACAGTGAGTATAGGAAAGAAAATTTTTTTTTAAAGATTTTAATGAAACTTTGTTTAATTATGATTAGAGTTTTAAGAAATCTATACTGATAGTTACATATATCTGAAAGGGAGGGGTTTATGATTAAAAAATGTAGTTTTTAAAGCAAATTTCAACAAATTACGGAGGGCTTGAGGGACATACGAGGTTTTTTTTTTTTTTTTTTTTTTTTTTTTTTTTTACAAATTTCAATGAAATGTTTTTTTTTTTTTTAATTATCACTCACTGCAGTTTGTATATTATGTTAAGTATAGCTGTACAAAGTAGGTAATATTTTAAAATATAGTATATATGATTCATTTAGTTCATATAAATGTGGTTTCAAAAACTATCAATAATTATAAAATAATACTTTTTTTCACCTAATAATAGTATAAAAATTTCACTTTTCAAAATTTTTTCTTATATTTTCTTTTATGGTCTTGCAAAGGTTTTGGAAAAATTTGGGCTCATGTAAAACTTGTTTAAATCTCTCTACTCGTCATAAGCCGTGGTGGCCTCTGTTGCTTCTTATTATTATTTCAGTTTCATTTACACAGGGTGTTTCAAAAGTCTGGAAATATCAAAATACATTGAAAGGAAAACAGTTTCGCTAAACACATTGATTTCAAAAGTTTCGTCCATTCAAATGATCTACCAGACACGGTATTTATAGGCCCAAGCAAAACACTAATTCAATTTTTCAGATGAAAATTTTTTACAAATTTTTTTAAGCTTTATTTAATTATTCTTTAGAATTTTAAAAAATATAATGAGAATTACATATATCTGAATGAAACATGTTTTTTTTTTTTTTTTTTTTTTTTTTTTTTTTTTTTTTTTTTTTTTGGGGGGGGGGGGGGGGGGAGGGGGAGGGGTGTGTAGGGACAAAGGGGGAAAAATGCAGTTTTTATATATAATTTCTACGGATTATAAAAAATAGAAAAGTTTTTTTTTTTTTTTGTTTTTTTTTTAAATTTTAGTGAAATTTTCTTTAATTATCATTCACTCTAATATGCATTTATATTAAATATAAGTGTAGTTATGTTCATTTCTACTTTTTTCTTTGCTGGTCTTGAAAAGGATTTCGGAAAGGTTTGGCGCCCAACAAAGTGGTTTGATCTGCTCCACCCATCTTAAGCCATGGCGGCCTCTGCTCTTTCTTGTTATTTTTGCTTTATTTGTTTGGATTTTGCCCTTGTTTCACATAGTTTTCCTTGCTTTTTATTCATATATATATATATATATATATATATATATATATATATATATATATATATATATATATTTATTTATTTATTTATTTATTATTATTATTATTATTATTTTCAGAGTTACATGCATATTTATGTGGGGAGGCTAGAGGGCAGACTGAAAAGAAAAGTGTTTTTACAGAAAACTTCTACAGATAACCATGTAACTTTGTATAGATAACACTTACACTTTAAAGAAAGATAGTGAAGGTTGAAAAAGAGCTAAAATTTAGACATCATCACTACTCGTTATATGTGTGGATTAATGTATATGGATGCTTTTAATTTCTGTCAAGATAGTTTGTGTGTATATATATACAATATATAATATTACGTGAAAGATTATAGACAAAAAATTAAAATAATAATAATAATAATGATTATTATTAAAAACATCTTTATTTATTAAAAGTGAAAATTTTAAATGTTTAAATTAGTTTGTTTAATAGAACTATTTGCGGTTTCAGTTGGAAAATCTATTTAAAAAAAAATTAATCTATTTTCTTTTTTTCTATGAATGATTAAAAATAAAATAAATAAATTAATTAATTAACTAAAATCTTTAGAAAATTAATTTAACTAATATATATCTATATCTATATATTTGGTAGTATTGTTTCGGGTTTTAATACTAATAAAAAAAAAAAAAAAAAAAAAAAAAAAAACTGTTTTAAAATACTTTTAATAATAAAAGATTATATATATATATATGAAAAATTATAAAGAAAACCTAGTTATAAAAATATTTAATGAAGTATTCTAAGTAAAAAAACTAATTTACTAATTAAAAATAAATTTTTATAGATTTAAATTAAGTGAGATTGCTTAATACTATTGTTTGGACTTCTAGTTAAAAAGTGTATTTAAGTTGCCGAACGGTTCTCGATGCTAGTAGAATGGAAATGTCGAGTTCGATCCCAAGTAGCTTTCGTCGACCAAGTTCTTCAGAGTTTCCCATAGTTTTCTTCAAAACTTTAGCAAGTATAGGCTAAGGCTGTTTAGGGCTTCACCCCCCCCCCATTCCCACCAGGAGAGCTTTTCACGCAGATGTAGGGCACTCACGTTTTCAACGGCCTTCAACACTGCCACAATCACCACGAAGATATATTTTAATATAAAATGTTTTTTCCTATAAATGATTATACACACACACACATATATATATATATAATTTATAGCAATATATATTAATTAAAAATTAATTTAATTATTAAAAATATATTTTTTTAATAATTCAATTAGTTGAGATTGCTTAATACTATTGTTTGGTGGTTTAAATAAAAATACTATAGTATTTCAAAATGTTCTTAAATATAAAAAGATTTTTTTACTATCGACGATCATAGAAATAAGGATCTAATTAAAATTATTTAATTTAAAAGGTCTAATTGAAAAACTAATTTAACTACTAATATTAAAAATGTGCATTTGAATTAAAAAAAAAAAAAAAAAAAAAAAAAAAAGAGAGAGAGAGAGAGATTGCTGGAATATTAATGCTTGGGATTTTAACTGTGAAGCTTATTGTAAAATATTTTTAATAAAAAACATTCGATTTGTACACCCCCCAAAACCCTTAAATACCCATTTTGAACGGTCTAACTCAATTTCTATTTTTTTGCCCCTTCGCCTCCCCCCTTTTCCGGTCTTCCTCATAATTTTAGACTTTCGAAAATATTGTCATTCTGTTTGTAGGTTCCGAAAACCTATATGCACTAATTTTAAACAGTCTAACGGTATTTTTACTTTTTTGCCTCTTTGCGCTGCTTTTAATCATTTTACACTTTCAAAAATATCCTCATTTGATTTGTAGACTCCCAAAACCCTTATATACCTATTTTGAATTATCTAACTAAATTTCTATTTTTTATCCCCTTTGACCCCCCCCCTCCCCTCCCTACTTTCCGATCTTCCTAATAATTTTAGACTTTCGAAAATATCCTCATTCTATTTGTAGGCCCCCAAAACCTGCATGTGTCAATTTTAAACGATCTAACGGTAATTTAATTTTTTTGGTCCTTTCGCCCTCCCCCTCTTTCCGAGTCGACTAATAATTTTGCACTTTCGAAAATAACCTCATTTAATTTGTAGACCCCAAAAAACATAGTAAAATTAAGAATAACAGAAGATTAAATGTCACCGAAATCCACATTAACCAAAAATAATTAATTTATAAGTAAATTAATAATAACCCGTGAAGAATTTAGTACAGATAAGAAAACAATTAACAGTTAATAACTTGAATAAAATATGAAGTATCACACCAAGTTTCTAGTGAGAAAAGAAACAGATTTATTGAATGATTTATTTTATCGCGATTTTAATTAATTTTGAAATGTTAATTTTATCCAAAATATCATACATAGGGCCTTTGTCCGGGCTAAGTGGGTCTTTTGTCCGCGGGGATTATGTCGGGGCCATCGCGAGGATGCTCAGAGCAGTTTTAAAGGGCCTGCTCCTGACCGGTTTTTACTGCCGATGACGTCAACAATGTGATCTGACTTGAAAGAAGGAAGCTTCCTTTTGCCTTTGCGTTTGCTTGTCTTATGTTGTTTTTGATTATTTATGTATACTTTTTCATTAATACTTATTTTGATAAAAGTTTTTTGTGAATTTTTAACACAGTTTTCATTGGGAGAGAATTAATGGAAAGAAGTGTTGTGCTCCTCAGTGCAGATCAAATTATGATACTGAAAAAGAGTATATTACTGTTTTTAAATGAAAGCTGAAAAAAAAAAAAAAAAACTAAAAATTTTAAGTGTGATAAGTTTGCACTCAGAAAAACACGGTGATTTTACGTTAAAAGATTTTAGATATAATCTGCCTAATGAAAATAAAGATGTAGGAGCTTCAGAAAATTTTTATGATGTTTTCAACAGTACAATATTGAAATCACATATAAAGTTATGTCAGTTTTAATATTTATTGCAGGGTATATTGCATTTAAAGTATCAAACAAACTGAATTGCAAAGAATGTATTTCAACAATAGTGAAAGATAAGATTTTAGATGTAGATTGTTCTCCTGGCGTTTATGAATATTTATTTTTATGTGATAGAGGTAGGCTTAAATGGCCACAAGCCATATTAATTTTCATGATTGTAAATTGTTTTCAAATTTTTAATAAGTTAATAAGCAGCAAACATGAAAATAATTTTTAATTGTTTTCCGAGCCCAAAAAACTAATTATGTAATTAACCATTGAAAAACCTGAAATATTAGGAATAGATTTTTCGAATAGATGCATTTGTGGAAATGATTTGTACTATATTATTAAGTAATGCTTACCTGGAATAGCAAATATTTTGTTTAATAACTATACAAAAATTAAAAATGACAGTAAATATTTTAGTGGCACAAAAAGGAATTGTCAGTATTAACTAATACATGGATTCTTATGCAGAACATTGATTCTATTCATCAATTATTTAATATTATTTTTAAGTATTATTTATTTTTTCGATTGTATTATATATTGTACTGTATGTTGTATTATATATTTTCTATTTATTTATATGCATAGAAGTATTGTAACTAGGAACTAACTCCTCGCCTAGTCCTATGGGACAAAAAGAGGGCATGGGCAGGGCTAAAGGGGCAAGTCATTTGGCGCTCAACCATGAAATAAATAAAAGAAAATTTTAGAATTGTAAAGTTTTTCTTTTCTTTTTTTCTCATTCTCATTATTATTATTTTGTTTGACTAAAAGTGCAGTGAAAGAACCCTAATCATGCTATTCGACCTAGCAATTCAGAATTTTCCCTGGTTTTCTCCGAAACACGCATGATTTCAGGCAAGGACCCCTTAGAGATACTCCTTATTTATTAAGTGTAAACACCATAACTCAATGGATGCTGAGGAGTGCGGTAGCCCCTTCAAACAGAAATATATATCAATTAAAACCGCCTCTAAACCTATTTTAGATTATTTTTCATAGTAATTTGAACATATTAGGACTGAGGGCCTGTTAGTCTCAATCTGGGATTTTTGCGTTGTCGATTTCGATAGTTGGGCATTTGTCGAAATCTAAAATTTATCGAAAATATAATTGAATAATTTGAAAGCGATGTTATAATTTGAAAAAAGAAGAAAAAAAAAAAAAATCTAATAGTCTTCCGTCCTAAACTAAATTCTGCTTTTGCCAGAATTTCATCAAAATCTTTTATTATTATTATTATTATTATTATTATTATTATTATTATTATTATTGAAAGAAAAAGAAAAGAAAATTAATAATAATCAGTATCGTTACAAGCGATATCGAAAAAGTTTTTTTTAATAATTTTGAATTAGGAAATAAAAAGTGCGCGTGAAATAATATGAAATAAAAATAAGTAAAAAATGAATTTAATGATTTAATGTTTTTTTTTTTTTTTTTTTTTTTTCTTTCAAAAAAAAAAAAAAAAAAAAAAAAAAAAAAAAGGCAGAATTTAGTTTAGGAAGGAGGACTATTATTATTATTATTATTATTTTACCTCATTGGTCTTACGTCTTAAACTGCAATCTGTCTTTATAGTATTGAAATAAAGGATAAAAGAAAGTCGTATGAGTGACACATTATATTACTTTTTTCCCTTGAATGTTCACACACAATCTGCTTTTTTCACGGAGGTCTACCGTAAAATGGTGACTATGTTTTAATGTGTCAGATGCTCTCTATATTCATAAAAATTCTTATATATATATATATATATATATATATATATATATATTCAAAATTAAAACAAAAAACTGAAAAACTTTTATTGGCAGATATCTAAGTTAACCCTACATGGCTATAAAATTGATATTCTTTCGTTAAAATTCTGTAAGATTGCGTCAAATTATCTTATTTTAATTCATTTTTTCTGATTATTACATATAATTTAATACAATAGTTATTTTATAATTTAAATTTATAATAATCATAAAAAAATTGATTCTTCATCTTATAATATGAAATTGCTTCGCTTAACAATAGTTACTACAATAATCTCTTTTAAAAAATTTAGAGTATTTTCTCTTAGTTGTATGGCTTACCACAGATCGAGAAGTGATGGCTTCGACCCGAGGTTGTGCTCATTGACTTAGCCGTTAGGAGGTTTCCGTGGTTTTCTCCGAAATTCGTGTAAATACGGGCTAGAAGCCTTTAACAATCCCTTAAAAAGGCCTCCACGGAAGGCATTCCCCCTTTACGCCTAGGACCGTAAAGTAGTCAATCGGACTTAAACCCCACAACCAACCAACCATCTCTCAATTTTATAAACTAAATAAAAAAAATAGCGCTAAAAGAATAAGTGTTTTAACTTGACCTATTTTATCTGAACTAAATCGTCCTTAGGATCTTAAAAAAATAAAATAACAATAAGAATAAGAATATTATTTGCGTTAAATTTTAAGATATTTTTTAAATTTAAAATTGCAGCATTCTTAACCGAAACATTGAAACATGTATCAAAGTAAAATGAAAATGCGTGAAATTTCAAAATTTTATTCAAATATCAAAAAGTCAAATAATTTTTTTTTTTTTATTTATTTACTTATTTATTCATTTCTTGCATCTATAAAAATCTCAATCCATCCTGTTAAAAATGCTATCAATATGAATGTTTCAACTCATTTTCTGGAAAATAGCAATAGTTAATGTATGTTTTATCTCTCAGCATTAAATATACACATCAAGAGTCACATTTACTAAGAAATTTAAATTCGTTTACTCTGTACGTAAGTTTCTTAACTTATGGAGAAAATGATATAAAAATTGTCATTTAACAATTATATATATATGAGACCTCTCTTCATTGTTTTGTAATATACCAACAAATTGTAAGCGAAATTTGTCTCTGCATACATAAAGTCACTTTTTTTTCCTCCATAATTTTTATTTAAAATTTCTTATGGAAGCATTATACAATTTTTTCTGTCTCATTTTCCTGAAAGTTCTAACATTTACCGGTTTGTCTGTAAGTATGCAAGTCAGAAACCTATTTACCCTTTTTGTTGTTTAACACATCGTATGCTTTGCACTCCTAAACCAGTTTTTCTAACAATACTTTCAGCCGAATACTTGTCTTTTGTGAGTCGAGTGCAGAAATTGTATCTGTTTCCTTCTGATTTACTTCGAAAACGAGCGAATTTATTCTTTGTTTACATACAGTAGAACTTGGATAATTCGAAGTTGAAGGGACCTGAGAAAAATTCGAAATATCCAAAAATTCGAATTACATATACAGGCATGAGAGTGCAGAAAATTAAAAAAAGAGGAAACACGCGTGTTCATAAAATTAATTTCAAATGAAAAATAACGCGTGTGGGGAAAACTGTACAAATGTGTTCATAAAATTTATTTCAAATGAAAAAATAATGCTCACAGGAAAAAACTATACAAAATATTTTTAAAGTGACAAATTAAACTAAAAGAATAACACATCAGCACAATAAAACAAGTATAAAAAAAAAAAAAAAAAAAAAAAAAAAAAAAACATTAGCTAGCAATCAAAATGGACAAAAAAAAATTACATGAGTGAGAAATATTGAATAATTCTGTTCTTTTATATGCTATAGAATATGATAAAGCATGTTTTAAATGAATATTGACATTTACATTTTGGATGGAAAAATATTGAGAATCTAAAGTTTTTCGTGGAGTGTTTGAACACTGATCGTTATTGGAGTTTGATTTTAACAAAATAGAAAATCGCGAAATTAACGAAAATCACAAAAAAGCGGAAAATCGCGGATCCGCGGAAAATTCTCATCCCTGCATATACTATTTCATACTTGCCAACATACTAATTAAAATTCCGTAGTATTGTTAGCCCAGCCTTCTTTTTCACATCAGTAACCTTTTCAGAGTATTTTTCTTCTTATTTAATCGCAATTGCATTCGCAAAATATTACTTTAAAAATTTACTGGTGTGTAAAAAAGGGCGGGACTAACAACACTGCAAAATATTAATTAGGATATTGGCAAGCATGCTATTTTGTCAAAAAGAAGAGATAAATTAAAAAATTTAAAACTCTACGAACAAAGATTTAACATATAAACTTTATGTCTAAGAAAACTACTACATCCACCCCCACCCCCACCCCCTCCCATTAAATCAATATTTTTTACGAGCTTAATTATTCAACACTTTTTTTAAAAAATAGTCACATATTTTTTATTGCTTCTTCAAGTACAATCTTTGTATCATAGCATATGATTTGAACCTATCAGTTGATATAAAAATAGAATCTTCTACATCAGACATGACTTTCAATTCAAAAAACCCTCGAAGTTCATGTATATGCACCATATCTTCTGATGCACTACGTAGGGGCTTTTCTTGTATTTCCTTATCCTTATTTTGAAAGACTATTAAAATAAATAATGTATTCTAGCTGAAAAAATCTTGGGAAAATTTTATTATAACATTTTAAAGTTAATCGTATGAAAAATTCGAATTATCCAAATAGAATTCGAACTATACACGATTTTTTTACATTATTTTAATACAAAATTCAAGGGACCGAGTAAAAAACTCGAATTATCCAGAATTTCGAATTAAACAAGTTCGAATTATTCAAGTTTCACTGTATATATATATATATATATATATATATATATATATATATATATATATATATCGAAAATAAAATAAAATAAAACAAAATAAAAATAATGATATTTTTAAAATATGGAAAAATCTCCTGGTTCAACATCTGTATGTTATTATTATTATTATTTTTTAATACTAAACCAGTTTTCCATAGCAACTCATTCAGTCAAATACATTTCTATTCTGCAAAATTATACTATACGTTAGAATTTTCTTCCATGCTTACACGAATAATTCAAATATTCTTTTTCCACAGTCAAAACAAAGAATTATGTATTTTTGTGAAAAATGAATCAATTTAGACTTTAACAATCATTATGTAACATTAAAAATACTAGATAACTATTTTTAATAAAAATTCTTCTTACATTTATAGGGAAAATAAAAACCTATTTTTCAATAAAAATATTTTATAAATAAATGGATAGTAGTAATTATATCATTGTGAATTAAATTATTTGTTTCAGTTAATAATTTATGGTCCGAATACTTTAGCCATTTTTGAATAGAGAGCAAAGAAGAAGAAAAAAAATATCTGAAGACAATATTTAAATCAGATTTTTTTTTTTCAAAATATTTATGTATTATTATTACTTTTCTTTATTTATTTTTCTTTATTTTCTTTCTCCCTTTCTTTCTTCTTTCTTCTTTTTTTCTTAAGGTAAAATTAAGTATATTACTCAATGTGTAGTAATATAGATCTACAAAAGATTGTAAGTAACCAATTTTTAGAGTGAATTCATTTCCAAAAAAAGAAAAATATATAACTTCAATCGGAAAAAAAGTCCCCAAATCATGGCTAAATTTCCCGTTTTAGTAACCTAATTAACGCCAAGTGAGTAAAAAGGTCTTCATAGCATCTATAACGCTATCAGGTTAGCTATTCCCCGAGTATAGTGCGACGTAAAAAACCCAACCAACCAACCAACCATTTTGCCGGCGAGGATTTAAAATTGCCCAGAATGATATAACCGATGCAAGAAGAGTAATTGTTCCAAAACACATCGAAGAATAATAAGAAAAAGATTAGAGACACGAACGTCTACTTATTTTATTTTACTTATTTTATATTTTTAAGAATTATTTTTCTGAAGTTTTGCTTAAAGCTTGCTTTTAAAAGTGTTGTCCCACAAAAAATATAAAAATTTTTTGTCGGATCCATAATAACGTATTTAAATAAACTTTAAATTTGAAAAAAAAAAAAAAAAAAAAAAAAAGAGAGAGAGAGAGAGAGAGAGAGAGAGAGAGAGAGAGAGAGAGAGAGTGAGAGAGAGAAAAAGAAAGAAAAAATCTAAGTTACAAATTTATTTTTAATCCATAAATGTATTGTTGTCGCCAGTAAATTTTGCTTGGCAAGATTTGCGCCGGCGAAATGAAAAGTACCTTCTCTCTTATCTACTTCTTAAATTAACAAAGAATAAAATCCACTTGATTCATTATAAGAATTGTAGGTGATGAACTTTTTTCTTGCCATAATTAGAAATATGAAAAGTATCAAGGAAATGTCTAATTCCGTAACGTTAAAAAAATTATCAATGATAAATAAGAAGATTTTTTTCATTTATAATTGAGTTTGAATTTAAATCTAAATATTTTTACATGCAAAAATATATCCGAGGTGTTTTAAAATATGTTTTTAAATAGAAAAGATAAAAACACTTTAATGGCAAAAAGAAACTCTGTCAGTTGTACAGACACAACATCATTTCCTTATTCACAAAAAAAAAAAAAAAAAAAAAGAACACATTAAATAAATAAATAAATAAAAAATAAAATAAAATAAACATAAGTTGCCAGTAATAAAATTAATTTTGTAAAAGTAGGAGGGGAAAAAAAGCGTTTATTTATTTATTTATTTATTTTTTTTTTTTTTTTTTTGCACCAGTGATAACATTTTAATTTTCCCGTGAAAAATGATGCCATGACAGAAAAATAACTTCATAAGAGAACCTTTTTCTTTAATGGCAAATAGAGTACCTTTATAAAACCGATGTTTTTAATTAGTAACTTCGTTAATTAAAATGATTGAAATTTTTAAGTAGCTGAAATGCCTTCCTCGAAGTAGTCGGAATACACTGATATATCTCATGACGCGGAGAACCCTGCCTTCCGCGAGAAGTTGCTGGCACAAACAAAAAGAATTGACGCCAGCGACAGAAACTTTTTTTTTTTTTTTAATATATAGAGAAAAATAAATTTTATTGTGTAAGTAAATAAATTAATTTTAATGTTTGTAATTTTTTACTCCATAAGACTTTATAATAAATCGTATTTTTAAAATAAAACACGTTTTATAAAATATGTATCAATCAATATGAATATTTTTAGTTCCTTTCGTTCTATAAGTATGGGGAAGGCAGGTATGCGTGAAGTTTTGTGTGTGGGGGGAGGGGGGGGTTCGTAAAGACTTCGCACCAGTTTTAAAATATCTCTTATAACACTGGCAATATTTCTATTTCATTTCCTCATTCTGATTTGAAAATTTCGTGGGGTATTTAAAACCAATGACTTTCATAACATGGGTTAATAAGAAAAAAATTCACTAACCGGAAAAAATGGTAAAGAAGAAAATGATAACGGAAAATTGATAAACGGAAAAAAAATGGTGAAGGAGAAATATGGTAAGCGAATACTATAATAATGAAACTTTTGGCGTGTTTCAAACTTACTTTTATGATATGTGATACAACATAAATGGACTTTTGAATGAAAGAGAAAAATAATTCATGTTAATATTTACTGTTAAATTATTGCTTTTTCAATCGATTTTCAGGAAAGACTTTAGAAGCGTATGTTTTCCATACAAGTAAATTGACGTGTTAAATATATATATATATATATATATATATATATATATATATATATATATATATATATATTATAATTAAATATTTCAGAAGTTAAAACTTTACATTTATTTATCATAAAAATTTTCTAAAATATGTTTATATTTTACTAATTTATTATGAATTTATTTACTTTTTCAAAAAGGAGAAAAAAAAATCTACATTATTATTAATATTATTTATTTATTTATTAGAAAAAAATAGCAAAAACTGTTTTAAGCTATATTTTTCAACTATATCTACTCATAATTGTGTCACTGTATTGAAAGTGGTTTTATAGTATTTAAAACTTGTACAATAATTTAATGTGCATATTTATAAATTTGACTATTGCAGGCAAGTACTTTGAAACAAAGAAATGTATCAAGATCCTTTTAATTCGATATCATTTTTAATTCTCAATATGCTAAACAAAACTGAAGTAAAAAGCATCCTCTAAAAGAAAGCGATATATATATATATATATATAAATAATTTATTTAAAATTTTTGGACGGGTTAAACCAAACTTAAACTTTCAAATGGTTCTGATACGCCTATAAAATATTAAAAGCACCCATATAAAGCACCCATGCTTCGCACCTTACGTGGGCGATTGGTGTGCTGAAGCATCAAGAGATTTTGTTTGTTATTTGTTTGAGATTTATTTGTTATTCGTGGGTGCGAAGCACCGACAACAAAATTTCTCATGAGAGGATAGTTTTATATCACTTTGTATTGATCGCAATAAAATTTGATATAATTATTATTTACTAACTGTGACAAAACATGATTATTATATATAACTGAGGGAGAAAACGGGAAAAGAAAATGATATAAAAACCACCCTTTTCGTTGCAAACTCCTCGCTCAACAGATACAATTAGTTTTTACTATACTAGTTATTTTATTACTAATTGAGAATTTTATTACCTTTTGCGAAATCGAAAAAAAAAAAAAATATATATATATATATATATATATATATAATATATATATATATATATATATAAACATCTCTTTCTCTTCCTCTACTTTCCTCCAGGATATCTAATCATTGCTATATTTCCTATCTAATTAGTAAGTAACAATTGAAAAAGTTTAATTGAAACTGGTGAAAAAATTATATAGATTTTTTTTTTCTTTATCTTTTCTGTCAGCTCTCTCCCCGCCTGTAAATGTGTTATCTAAATATATGTTATGTAAAAAAATAATTATGTAAAAAAGAAAAAAAAAAAAAACACTAAAACAATTTGTGCTTTAAAACGAAAGGATAAGAATCAATATAAGTTTGCATTGAAAAATCAGTTTTAGTTAAAAACAATTCTTTTGGTTTTGGTGTTTGGGATCTTTGAACGCTTGAGTCTAGGCCTGGGTGGGATGCCCGCCGTAAGCGCTTTTCGAAGGCAACCTAGCTCGCATCTATGCCAGTTTAAGAGAACGCTCAGCGGCTAGGACGATGGGTGCGACCTGTGTTCGAGCCCGGCACCGGCCGACTACCAGCTTAGGTTATTTTTTATTTTCTTTCTTTTTAGGAAAATAATAGTTTCATAATGAATTAGAGTGTATTGTTATAATTAATGAAAAATATAATTTTATTTTCTTATAAATGCATTGTCTATCAACATTTTTATTCGTTTGATTAAGAATGTGTTGTTTTTCAGCTACATTAAAATTACAACAAATATATTTCTCTCTCTCTCTCTCTCTCTCTCTCTCTCTCTCTTTATATATATATATATATATATATATATATATTTATTTATTTATTTATTTAACTAAAATCAAAAACTGAAGCAAAAAAAAAAATAAATAAATAAATAAATAATTTTCTACTAAACGTAAATCTAAGGGAATATCTTTAAAATCTAAACCAGAAAATAAATAAATTATAAACGAATAAATTACGTTTCGAAGTTCTAATTGCATAATTAAATGAAAGGTATATTTTCTAAGCACATTCAAACGGATGAAATAATTCATTCAAAAAGTTTGTTATGAATATTATAAAATAATACAAAATTACTTTAAAGATCATAATGCAGTTAGCTACTGAAATCTATCTATTTTTCTATATATATATATTAATAATAATCCATCCATTATAATGATCAAACATGATGAAAGCAAAATTTTATAACAATAACTTCTGTGAGCATTAAAAAATAATTACTTATACAAGTAAGGCATGATACAACGCAAAAACATTGAAAAGTTTAATAATTGTAGAAATGTAGTTTTATCCTCCCACTAGTGTCTTTTTAAGATATGGAAAAATATGAGGAACAGGCAATAAAAATTTTAACATATACAAAAAAAAAAAAAAAAAAAAGAAAGAAAGAAAGAAAGAAAGAAAGAAATCTAAAACGAAGCGACTGGGGAGACAAGCTGTCCAGAAATAATTGAGTAGAAAATAGGTATTGTCCACTTGTATTCACACGATAAGAACGGCTTTACAAATCGTTCGATCAAAGAGGTTAGATCTTGTAACGTGTTTGTCATTCTGTAAACGGTCCATGAAGAAACAGCTTTCAACCATACCATCTGCAACAACATGAAGTTGAAATGAAGTAAGAAAAAGAGAACGAAAATAAAAGATTTATTAGTTTTTTGAATCCAGATCAAAATTATTTAAATAAACTTGAATGAAGATGTACCTCACTTTTATTTTGTTTATTTTCAAAATGTAATTATTTTTTATAATTTGCCTCAGCAATCGGTTATAGCCTTCTTGTGGTGTCGTCCTCTTGTTTGCTTTTCCTAAAATCGAATGTTGGGGTCTATTAATAGAGAATTTCGCAACAGAATAGAAATACTTGGTATATTACGGTATACAGTTAAGAAACTGCAATCATTACATGAAACGAAAAAAATAAATAAATTACATTTCACGTAATTCTTATTTCACCCACTACAGAGTTCGGCTAGCAGCATGTCGAATTAGGAGGTTCAAGGTTACGTAACCTCACAACTCTTCACCAGAAAAAAAAAAAAAAAAAAATCAAATTTTGTCAATTTTACAACAAAAACATTAAATCATTAAATTCATTTTTTTACTTATTTTTATTTCATGTTATTTCACGCGCACTTTTTATTTCCTAATTCAAAATTATTAAAAAAAAAAAAAACTTTTTCGATATTGCTTGTAACGATATTGATTACTAGCTGACCCGTCCGGCTTCGCACTGATGAACAAATTTTAGTTAAAGATGGATTGATATGTAAAAAATCAAGAAATATATCAGTTTATATGTTATAGTCAGGCAATATTATTAACTGGAAAGTCAAAATATAATTTTACAATTATTTTTTTTTAATTAGTTGTTAAATGTTGGCAATTTTTACTTAATGCTATTTATTTATTTATTTATTTATTTCATAAAAAGAAACATTTCTTTACTCATGAATAAAAAATATTGAAAAATAAACCTATGACATGAAAATGTTTTTGATAAAATTGACGTCATAATAGCTTTAATTATTATTTATTTTTTCATTTCGCAAATATATTTAATTTTTTCCATAATTGATTACTTTTTTAATAATGTATATTAAAGGAGAAATCAATAATATGAAACAATATTCGTACACTATATACTATTACAGAATCTGGTGTGAAACAACCACACGACTTCCATTACCCACTATTACACGTAATATATACAATTTTTTGGAGATATTACTTGCATTTTTTGAGATTTTCGAGTAAGATTAACTTGATACACGTATAAAGACACATACAACAGAGTTTGCATAGCGAGTTAAAAAATAAGGGAAAAAAAATAGATAGTTATTTTTTTAAACACGAATTTCCGAGATCTAAAACTGAACTACCTAATCAGGATGACCGTTAATATTCCTGTAATAAGCACGTAATACTTGAGAAAGGTTATCTAAATTGGATTAAAGAAAAAATTTTCAAGAATACGATAGAGCCGTTTTTGAGATACCAACTTTTACCAAAACTTAACATACTCAATTATTGACCTAAAAACAATAATTACATACAAAAGGTTATTTAATAGGAAGTTAACATGGCGAGTTTGAAAAAAATCCGTACAGGCGTTTTTAAAGGAACGCACTTGCGAAGTCTGAAATTGAGCTGTTTATAGAGGACGCCTATCAATTTTCCTGAACTAAGCAACTTTTCAATCGAAAGGGCATCTAATATAGTATTTATATAGCAACTTTGAAGAAAATCATTAGAGGTGTTTTTGAATATGGGCTTAGGGTCCCATTTCTGGTTTTCGATGACCCAATTCCGGTTTTTCAATTTTCACGAAAATTTGGAAAATTTATCTGTACACCAGAAATGAATCACTTGTGAAGTTTAGTAGTTCTATTTTTATTAGTTTTGGAGATATGACAGCCAGAATATTACACACACACACGTGCACATATACACACACACTGACCAATTGCCAAAACCTATACAATACTTCCACTACCTACGGTAGTAGGGTAATTGAAGTAAACACATACATCTCGTATTTACTACGATAATATACAGATTTTCGTATTACGTTTTCGATCGCCAAATACAAAAATCGCCAATGACGATAGATATGAAATCTATGCTTTGTTTTCAATTAAAATATTGAAAATTTTAATTAAAAATTTATTTTACCAAAATTTATTATAGCTTTTAGCACTTAGAGAGAGACAGTGTAACTTTTGATTATTGAAAGAAAAAAAAAAAAAAAAAAAAGCAATCGGCTTTTTAGTTCTAGCGATCGTTCTCTACATATGCATATAAACCTTTCTTTTTTTTATATTAGTATAGCTATAGAGCATAGGTATAATAAATAGGTTTCCAGTCAACATAATGTAACTCAAATAATTAAATGCTATTTACATTTCAGTAATGGCGCTATGTATATTGAGCTATTTGCCATAACTGTTAGTTGCTAAAAATAGTCGCCAAATAAATTTAAACATCTCAATACGCAAGCGAAGTATGACATCACTGACCGCCCGTGGATGCAAGAAAAAGATTTTCCATGTTAATCGCTCATTGGATTTTTTTTTTTTTTTTTAAATTCTAGAAGAATTATTTCCCGATTTTAATCCTCATATTTGGGTATAGATATGTATTAGTTATTGTATGCATGCGTTAGATTGAGTTATTTTGCTGTCAAATTGACAAAATTTTAATTTTAAATTTCAAAACTGTCACCCTTGGCGTTTTTTGTATTTGGCGATCAAAAACGTAATACGAAAATATACATGCCAGATGTATATTTTCGTAATATGTATTGTACGAAATATTGTTTCATATTATTCGTTACACTCTTAATGTAAGTTTTTAAAATAACCATGATTTTTGAAAGGAATTAAATTATATTCGCCAGATAATTTGGCGATATTTTTTTTTTTTTTCTGCCAAGGATGACGGATATCAAATCTATTCCGCTGCAACATATTAGTATATTATATCAGATACTTTATTTAGACATTTGAAAACAAATTTGACTTCAAAATATGATAGAATATTTATCCTTTCCCTTTTAATTAGTTTATTAGTTGGATGTTTATTGTGTAAATATCATCCTTTGAAATGAAATGTTTATGTTTTCAATCGAATATGGAAATTTGCCATTTTTTTTTTCTAGAGTTTTGAAATTTAAAATTCCAATTTTATCAATTTTACAACAAAAACAATTTAATCTAACGGATGCACATGATAACTAATACATATCTATATCCAAATATGGGGATTAAAATGGGGAAATAATTTTCTTCGATCTTTATTATTTTTTTTACAAAAAATCCAGTTCACTTTTTATATTATTGTTCGCGTGAAAATATATTTTATTACTAGCAGACCCGGCCACGCGTTGCTGCGGCTAAGTAATACGTTGATAATTTGATAAGGTATATAGTATTTCCCCACAACTGGATTTGGCGATTCTTTTTTCTTTTTTTTTTGGCGCCTTTTTGAACGATAACGAAGTCGTTCTGGATTATTTGCAATGAAATATGTTAACCTGCATGCTTTTATTTTAGATTGATGATTTAGCCATAATCGCCAAATCCAGTTGTGGGGAAATACTATAGTTGTTACCCACAACTCTAACTTATAATATAATTTCAGTAATTATATTCGGATAATTATAACTTCAGTATATCCCCACAGCTGAATTTGGCGATTTTTCTTTGGCGCCGTTTTGAACGATAACGATGTCGCTCTGGATTGTTTGTGATATAATATGGCAGCCTATATGTTGTTTATTTTGGATTTATTACTTTATGTTTTTGATTTATGATTTAGATTATCATTTATGATTTATAGATTTATGATTTAGCCATAATCGCCAACAAAAAATCGCCAAATATCGTTGTGGGGATATACTGATTAATATATTACTGAAAAGATTAATATATTTTAACGAAGTGGTGAGAAGATTCTGAGTATGTTAAAATTTTAATAGTAAATTCAAGTTAATCTAGAAGGAAAGCATTGAGGATTAAGATAAGAAAATTGCAAGATTTTACGATCGCATTTTCAGCAATAAATATGAGTCAAAATTTAATGCAAAATACATATATAAATCACAAATTTAATCAGGAACGTTAAATTGGTAAGTTATTAAAGAAAAAGTAAAGAAAAATAAGAGAAATAATTAACTAAAGTTTCGAACATCGATCATATAGATTAGCGTTACAAAACAAATAAACAGACTTAAACTCTTCCAGACTTTTAAATAAGTTTTAAATTAACTTTTAAAATTTAATGTTAAATAAAACAGACTTTTAAATAAGTTTTAAAATATTGAAATAATTACTTTTTATTTAGAACGTTATGTATAGATCACAAATTTCTTAAAGAAAACGAAGTGATACAGATTAGAATAATGCAACAAAAATTGAAAAAGCAAGGTTATGTCGTAAATAAATTTTTAACACACGTGTCACGTGAAATAAATTGTAGCATATACATAATGTAACTGACATA
This sequence comes from Salticus scenicus, assembly GCA_963930645.1. NCBI lineage: Eukaryota > Metazoa > Arthropoda > Arachnida > Araneae > Salticidae > Salticus > Salticus scenicus. The sequence goes on from OZ005659.1 coordinate 144,966,575, forward strand.
AGATATTAACATGTTGCTGCGGAATAAATTTCATATCTATCATCCTTGGCGGAAAAAAAATAATATCGCCAAATTATCTGTCGCACACACTTAATTCCTTTCAAAAATCATGGTTATTTTAACAACTTATATTAAGAGAGTAATGAATAATATGAAACAATATTTCGCACAATACATATTACGAAAATATACATCTAGCTTGTATATTTTCGTGTTACGTTTTTGATCGCCAAATACGAAAAACTCCAAGGACGACAGAGCTTTGAAATTTAAAATTAAAATTTTGTCAATTTGACAGCAAAATAACTCAATCTAACGTATGCACATGATAAATAATACATATCTATACAAAAATATGGGGATTAAAATCCGGAAATAATTTTCCTCGTTTTTTAATAATTTTTTATAAAAAATACAATGGGTGATTAACATAAGAAATCTTTTTCTTAATTTCACAGGCGGTCGGTGACGTCACACTTCGCTTGTGTATAACTACATACTTTATCAATGCGAATAAAATCTTTAAATTGATTATGACGTCAATTTTCGTGAGATGAATAATTTAACTTTTTATAATTTTTTAACGTTCACGTTTGATTAAATGTATTTACTTTTATGTCGAAAGAAAATGAACTCGTATTTTTTCTTTTTGGCAACAATTAAAATTATGGAACACACATATATTTTGGAGCAACTTTAACAAAGGTCTATAATTAACAAATAATTGCAATAAAACAATATTGTGACAATAAACTGAGATAAAAACTATCCTATCTCTCAAGTTGGACCAAACTGCACACAGTGTGCAAAATTTCATTAAAATAGGTTCATTAGTTTAGGAGTTTATCGCGGACAAACATCGTGACACGTAATTTTTATATATATACAGATATGTCTAAAAATAAATTAATTCGTAAATCTTTTTGGCAACAATTATAAATTAAAATAAATAATATTATAAAATAGAATTTCTTATTTTATTTTATTTTATTTATTTATTTATTTATTTTTAAATTCCAATTTCGTTTACACACATCAGTTTAAACCACGGAGTAATAAAGACTCCGTGGTTTAAACATTGATGCTTAGATATTATATCATATCATATCAAATTAAATTATTAGAAAAATAAACACTTTTAATTCTATAATGACGTCAGATTTAACGTGTAAGTTTAACAATTAAAAAAGCTTTATATGAATTTCAATTTAATGCACGTGCAAATATATTTCTTTTCTTTTCACGTCAAGATATTTTAAAAACGAAATGAATATGTAAATGTTTCTTTTATGTTGGCAGCAGCTAATTTTTTTAATATTTCATTATTTCCATTTCTATTACGGCTTCTATGGGGATTTTAATTAAAATGCTCAGATTTTAAACTAAAATTTATTTTATCAAAATTAAATATAGCCTATAACAATATGGCATACTGTAGCTTTCGGTCAGTGAAAGAAGTTTTTAAATCGGTTCAGTAGTTTCAGAGATTACCCTCCACAAACAAACAATTTTTTGCGCTTTATATAATGATATAGATATAGATTATTAATTTTATTTTCTTTTTCTTTCAATAAAAATAAAAATAAAAAGATTTTGATGAAATTCTGGCAAAAGCAGAATTTAGTTTAGGACGGAGGACTATTAGTTTCCCCCCCCCCCCCCAATTATAACATCGCTTTCAAATTATTCAATTATATTTTCGATAATTTTTAGATTTCGATACATGTCCAACTATCAAAAAATGATTTCGACAAATGTCCAACTATCGAAAACGACAACGCAAAAATCCCAGATTGAGACTAATGGGCCCTCAGTCCTAAAAAAAAAGAATGAAAGAAAAATACCAATTTTATTTCTTTGATTTCTTTTAAATATGATTTATATTGTATTTTATTAAAACATGATTTTTACTTTCCAAATGTATAAATTGTAAGGAAATTATTGAGTCATAATCAAATTTGACTTGGAAATCTTAATGTACTTATAAGGAACTGGTGACTGGTGTACTGTACATATTTAAACATAAAAACTTCTTCACACTCCACAAAATAAAGGGAAGCACAACTGGTATCAAAAGAGCGTTCTTTATCTTCAGATGCTATACGCATGCCACTTTAGAGGCGAAAGCAAATCTAAAACACAGGGGAAATTTAACGGCGGGTGGGAGCAATAAGAAAACTGACATTTTTAAAACTCTGGATATATTAAACAAAGATATGATTGAGAATAAAGATATTATTTTAATTAAAAACATAATTTCAGATCTAAAAAATAAAGCAATAAAATGGTTTAAGTGCAAAATGGATATCTATATAGAAATCTATTCCTTCAAATGTGATCTTTTTAGAGATATAGTTATTTATTTATTTAAATATAAAATTAAAGTTTCAGATTTAACGGAAATAAAGTTATCAAAAGAAATACCTATTGAAAACTTGGTCTTGAATTATAAAGATAAAATATTTAAATATATTATAATTAAAAAAAATATATAGGTAAATAATAAGGTATTTTTCCACTTAAAAATTCTTGTAATATCAAAATTGCTTATACTTATAATTTAAAAAAAAAAAAAAAAAAAAAAAAAAAAAGACAATTTGCAATTATAATAAATATAGTAAAAATATAGACCTTAATGAAGATAAAGATTATTATTGCAATCAAGATTTCTATAAAGAATTTAAGGATTCCTATCATGAACATATCATTGCAGGTAATCTAGATATAATAGAAAATACTAAGATAAGAAATCTTATGAATTCAGGTGCTAATTTCAGGTTAAATTTCAATTATACCATTAGAAAAATCATGGATTTTATTAAAAAGGTTTAAATATTTTTATTCTAAAACTCTCTTACAAGTATAGTTGGCCCATAGAAGTTTTTAAATTATAAAAAAAGAAAATTTTGGAATATTTTGAAAACGATTTAATAATTTATAGGAGTTACTTTGGAAGGAAAATTCATGAAGATCACAATACAGACTTAAAAGAAAATATTGAAAATTTAAAGAAAAAAAATATTATTGCCACCGTTCAAAAAGCTGGAAATATTTTTTCCATTTTTTGTAATTTATATATACCGGGTGATTCAAAATAGATGTTACAGCGATTATCTCGTAAACTAAGAAAGATAGAAACAAACTTCCAATTACAAAATTAGAGCAAATTAAGAGTAGATTTCAGATATGGCATTCTTTTGTACAAGGGGCTGTATACATATTAAATACGAAATTTAATTTTTATACGGCCCCTCCTATCATATGACTTATATTTAGAAAAATATTCTCCTCGCTCTAACAATCAAAATAAAAAAAAAATTATCTCTCTAAGTAAAAATCTCGCTGAGTTATTGCAATTTGAAAATTCTAGCATTTTTCGCCAAGTCTTAAGGGGTTGTATCAAAAGTGAGAAATTGTAATTACTATTGCTTTTGTAATAAGGCACACGTTGATTAAGCGTTTGGGGGGGGGGGAAGAAAAAGAAATCATTCAGAGGAAGACGGCTATTTTAACCTGTTATGTCTCCTTTTCCCTAGTGAATACACAAGAGAATGCTCATTGATAATTTAACAAATAAAATTTATGAATAATTTATGTACTGAAAGAGAATTTTCAAATTCATTTTTCTTTCTTTATACATTCTCTTACTCATATACACGGTGTAGAGAAAGAATTGTTTTTGAGTCAAATTTCCGAAAATTACCTTTTGTTATATTTGCACTTCAAAAATCATGTTTTAGTGGTTGGTCTCTCTCTCTCTCTCTCTCTCTCTGTGTGTGTGTGTGTGTATGTGTGTGTGTCTGTGTATTATTAGAATATCTCAAGAACAAATAGTAGCAGAAAATTCAATTCGACATTCTAAATCCGTATCATATTGCGGTGCTACACTAAAGTATTCGTTACGATCAGACAATTGTTTGTTTACAGGGTCATCTAAAAGAATTCAAATACATTACGTCTGTGAGCGAAATTTCTCATATGTACAGTGTGACATGTACAGACTGCCTTAAACAAAATGAAAAGAACAAATTTTTTATACGCATAAAAGCATGTTTTATGTAGATTCTGGTATAGCAACCATTCATCATTCATTTACAGGGTTACCCAGAGTATTTCGATATATTGGAGCTATACTCGGGAATTGCTGGAAGTGTATTTCATTTTGTGTTACTTGTTTTACATTTAACACTAAATTTACGTACACAAAGTCATGTGTATATAGTTTATAGACAATATACAGGGCTACCCAAAATTAAGGTAAATATTTATTATTATTATTATTACTAAATGTAATTGGTCTAAGTGTTTGCTGCATTTTTTTTTTTTCGAAGAACACTGCTGACACAGAACGCAAAATTAATTTCTCATACCCATACTGTAAACAAAGTAGCTTTTGGAGAGATATCCCATTTTGAGGTCTCCTGAATACGAAAGGTAAATTTTTATTCGTTGATCTGTATATATATGAATTATCAGCATAATTTAACAACAAATAATCTGGTGTGCCACTCACACGACTTTCTATTACCCTGAAATTTAATACCATAAATACAGGTTGGAAATTAAGAGGTAACATAAAGAGTACTGTTATGTAAACCTACGTTAAAATAATTCAAATTAGGCTTCGGAAGAGTTTTAATGATAATTAGTTCTGTGTGAGGGGGGATCTCCGGAAATTATTCGTTTCCTGAAATTTTTCGACGCAGGCAATAATCAAACATTAAAAAATATGGCTTTGGTAATAAGGAAGCCTTAAAGCGTGTAAATACACAAAACACAAGCGATGCATATTTAGCTTAAAAACATACATATTTATCATATGTCTATGAGGAATTCATTTTCATTCCTGAGCAGCTTTCCTGGACATGGTAAAATATTATAGTAAAGCGCTTTCACTAACAATAAAAAAGAATATTATAGCTTAAGGTCCCTCTTCACTCACCGCCGCCGGAAGCCGCAGCTAATGTTATTCTATGGGAAATCTTTCTTTACAAATAACTTATTAACTAATACATATTTTTAAATTCGCTTTCACATTTTGAAAATTCTCAGCTGTTAAATTGACGGACCTTTTTTAAAAAATTGTTTTTTTAATTTTTTATATTTTATTTTGAAGCTGTAAAATACGAATTTTCAATATGTAAAATTTTTAATTTTGCAATTTCAAAATAAAATATTAAAAATTAAAAAAATACATTTTTAAAAAAGGTCCGACAATTTAACAGTTGGGAATTTTCTGAATGTGAAAACAGAATTTAAAAATATGTATTAGTTAATAAGTTATTTGTAAAGAAAATTTCCCCATAGAATTACATTGGCTCGGGCTTCGGGCGACGGTAAGTGAAGAGGGCCGTTAAATATTTGCAACCCTGTATATCTTTTGAAAAATATGTACAAACCACAAAGTGCACCTAAATATAAACCTATAGTAATAATATACGGCACAACCTAAAATGCACTTCCATCAATTTTCAGCTATTGTCGCATTGTAATCTAGTTATTTTGTGTAGCCCTGTAAATGAACAGTGAATGATTTCCCTGCCATATTCTGCATGAGGCATGTTTTTATGCATATAAAAAATATATATTCATTTCATTTGGTTTAGTGCAGCCTATAGGTGTTAAACTCTACTTACCTGCAATTTCCCCCATAGACGTAATGTATTTGAATATTCTTGAGTGTCTCTGTACACGAACCATTTGCTTCATCTCAATGAAAAGCTTAGTGTAGCATTCCTATATGATACATATTTAAAATACCAAGTTTGGAATGTCTGCTGCAATTTTTTCTTGAGATAAACTGATAACAGACAGACACACATACAGACCAACCGCTAAAAACATGAATTTCATATTCAGGGAACCTCAAAACGTCTAAATATAACAAAAACTCACTTTCGAAAATTTGGCGCAAAAACAATACTTTCTCTTATGGGTATGAGAAACTAATAAGTACAGGAAAGGCGAATTTGGTACTTTGGATGCCATATCTAGTTGCCACTTGAAAAGTTGATGAAGGTTTGCAAGTTTCAAGGAAATTGGTAACACACTTGATTTTTATTTTGATAAGTATAGGCACTATAATTAAACGGGGGTTGAGAAGGGCGGTAACCCCCTAGCATAGAATTATACATCTATACCATATCATACTCTATACAAAACTTTATTTTAGAATATTAACAATAAATATGAATTTCCTTATGAGTTTTACAGTATAAAGTTAATTAAATGTAATTCATAAGAATATCTGTCCCAAAACGCAATACATTGGCATTTTTTGTGCGTTCCTGTACATAAACCAATTGTAAAGAATTAATTAATGTCATTTTAAATAGGGAATATCATATAGTAAACCTGAATAACATATATCATTTCTGAAAATATTTACAGACGCTGGGGGCAGGCAGACGGACAAATAGACAGTCAGACCAAAAAAAAAAAAAAAAAAAAAAAAAATGCAAATTGAAATCCTATTCGCAGTTAAAAATTGTTAGAAAATGTTTAATGTAAACGAAAATACAATTCCAGAAAATGTCCAATAATAACCCTTAACGTAACTGAATATTTTTGCGTGCCCTGTAAATCTAATGTTAATCGTACTGTACAGTATAGAAAGCATTCTTTTGTGCATATGAATAAAATACTTCAATTTCATTAATATTTATGCAAAGTAATTAAATTTGGTTTCTAGAAATATTTTCACATAGAACGCAATGCTTTGGAATGCTTTCGGGTGTCCCTTTATACAAACCAGTGATGGTGTTTACTCCATTTTCCATAGAAAATATCCGATAGAAAACTATAATAACGTATTTTAATTTTATTAATATATGCGTAAGTTAAAGGTATTAAAATATGGTTTATAAAAATACCTCTCATAGAACACAATGCTTTGGAATACTTTCGGGTGTCCCTGTGCACAAGCTAGCAGATGTATTCACTCCATTTTCAATAAGGAACATCCGATAGTGAACTCAAATAACATATATCAGTTTCAGGAAATTCTATGAATATTCACGGGAGTTAGAGCGCAGACACACAGAAGGACGGATGGACAGACAGACAAATCGAAGTCATTAACACCATTAACACTTTTCAATCTTGCTGGAATTGTTAAAGAACCGAAGTCATTAAATTTATCAACCATGATGGAAAGTGGTAAAAATAAAGCGCAAAAATTTCACACGGTTTTGCTAGTCTTTTAGTTTTTTCTCTCTCTTAACGTGTTTTAATTTGCAGGTGACCCCTAAGAAATTTAACTATTAAATTTTTTAACAATACGAAATAATGTAAATTTGCATTAAATTCTTAAAATTGTTGATTTCACGTGTTTGAACGATTTTAGTTGCTATTTTAAAATAAAGGATCTTTTTTTAATTTTTCTCAACTCATAGATAACCCCCTAAAGTCAGCCCGTTGGCGTCGAAAAATAGATGCCAAAATTGAAAAAAAAGTGGTGTAAGTCATCATTTTCAAATTGCAATAACTCAGCGAGATTTTGACTTAGAGAGATGATTTTTTTTTATTTTGCTTGTTAGAGCGAGGGGAATATTTTTCTAAATATAAGTCATACGATAAGAGGGGCCGTATAAAAATTAAATTTCGTATTTAATATGTATACAGCCCCTTTGACAAAAAAATGCCATATCTGAAATCTACTCTTAATTTGCTCTAATTTTGTAATTGGAAGTTTGTTTCTATCTTTCTTAGTTTACGAGATAATTGCTGTAACATCTATTTTGAATCACCCGGTATATATATAATATTAGTTACAATAGAATATTCTGGTAATTGCTCTTACAAAAAATTAAATGATTCCCCCTCAATTATAAGAAAAGGAATCTCGGCTTTGATAAAAATTTAATATAAATAGAAGCAGTTTTAATTTTTCATACCTTTTTTTAACGTTAAATTTCATAAAAATTCCATTAAATTTCGTTACGTTTCTTGCGGCAATTTTAGTTATAATTACAAGGCCAGTAAAAAACTTTTTTATTTGCTCAATAACATTTTGAATACTTTAGAGTCAGACGATAATTGCCATATCATTAAAAATAATTACCCAATATTAAAATATTTTAAAGAAAACTCAGAAGATATATTTACAATTAATACATATGGTTTTGAAAACCTTTTTGGTAGTATCCCATATTACTTACTTCTGGAAATTTTTGAAAAAATCTACGAGGAATTTTGTCATGTAAAAGCCTGCGCAAAAGTTTACTGGATTAACCTTATTAAATTTTGTATCTTCGAAAATGTTTTATTTAATGGTGTAGATTTTTTTTTTTTACAAATTCACGGTATCCCGATGAGAACCAGTTACTCAAGGGCCGTCGCTAACTTTTTTTTTTTTTTTTTTTTTTTGGTTCATGTTTGAGAGAAAATTTAAGAATATTAAGTTTTATAGATATATTGATGACGCAATAGCAATAAAAATAATGGCTATAAACTGTGAAAATTTTGCGAAAATTGCAGCTGAAATCTATCTCTCCGACCTTATCTTAAATCGTACTGACTATGAAGACAAAATTCCTTTCTTGGATTTGAAAATTAAAAAAAATAGGTAAAAACTGGTTTATGATAAAAAGCAAGATTTTAACTTTAAAATTTGTAATTTAACGAATTGTTTCTCCTGTATCAGTCATAGAGTTTTTAAAAAATATTATGTTTACCCAAATTAACATAATTAAAATGATTTGCAATAACCATTTAGACCTGAATTTGGCTCTGGAAAATCTCAACTACTGAATAAACATTTCTGTCTTCTTGATTACAATCTTGCTTAAGATTTATTATCCATTTCTGGCGATATTTAAGAACTGGTAAGTGGTCCTACCAGCCGAAGCGGGCTCTCTTTTTTTTATGTAGGGGAGGGGGGGTCAATTTTCCTCATTCTACTGACTATTTAAGTTTGTTCTTGTATTTATTTATATTCTTGTATTATTTATATTTTTGTACTTTACATTAATGTATTTACTTTTATTCTTTATTTATTCTTTATTTGTTTTTTTATGCTTTGTATTAATTAAATTCGTTTGCTGTACGGTCTTGCTTCCATCTGTGAGAAGTTGGGGTCTAGAAACGTGTTTTTTGGCTAAATAGCCAACGTTTCGCCAGAAACTTCTCATATTTCATTCCATACATGGGGGAGCTCCCATGAAGAAGACCTTGATGCGTTTGGGATTAGTTTTCATTTATACTTGGTTATTTTGCTTATTTATTATAGTTTTTATATTTCCTTTAGCTGTATTTGCAGTTGGGTTTATAAATTCTCTGTTCTAGTTCTATATTTAAAAATTCAAGTTTTATTTCATCTAATTTTTAAGATTTATCATATATATATATAATAAAGGGTGAGACACAGTTATCGTTAAAATCGTAGTTCTTGAATAATAGTAGATCCATCTATTATTGATAAATACCCAAATTAAAGTAAGTGCCCACAGTAAATGTGTCTGCAGAAAGACATCCTGCAGGCAGTGGGCACCTAGTCCTGAAGCAGTGCTTACATGAAAACTGCTGCCGTAGGCGTCGGTACCCGAAGCTGGATTTAGAATGATTTTTATGTAATATATTCCTGATTTTATTTATAAAGTGATACAAAAAATAGTATTTTTATTCTTTTGAAAATTCATTTCAAAATAGTGACCAGTGAAGCGGGCGTAGCGAGCTAGCAAATAAATATTTTCACAACAGTCAAATAAAATGAAATTTCCTGCCAAAAACGTAGTAGTTGGACAAACTAAAAATATCACACTTCTTTTTTTAGATTCGTTAGCTGTTAATCGACACAAATATCACATTTTTTTTTTTTTTTCTAAATATGTTTCAGCAACCTTGCTATGAATATTCATTACTATACAAATAATTAATCAAAGTAAAAAGTCATTAGTCAAATCACTTTTAGAAATATGTATGAATATGCTCTTTAAAAACTTCAATTTGTTTTGTTGTAAACAAAATGAAATAATCTTAAAATTAACTTTTTTTTTCTTTCTAACAATAATTGATATAGTTTAAAAATTCATTCGAATTGCTGAACTAATTGTGTTGCTATAAATAACATGAAAAAATCTAAAAAATAACTTTTAAAATATTGATAATATTCTATAAATTAATTAGAAAGTTAGTGCCTGTTTTTTTTTTTTTTTTTTTTTCGAAAATCATACTCGTCGTCCTAGCCGACTAGTTTCCCCTTGCTTTTTTCTGAAATTCGTTTTAATATGAGCTAGGACAGGACACCTTTGAAATAGTTCAAGAAAGGCAGTCCATGCTATAATACCTGTTGGACACAGTTGGCCATAATTGTTAAAACACTACTATCTACATTTTATCGGACATCTATTAAAAAAAAAAAAAAAAAAAAAACTTATTTTTTTCACTGTCGACCAATTATTTGTTTTCAATGTATTTTAAAATAATTCTACTTTATTCAAGGTTTTCTGTCATAAAATATTGACAGTGCTTTTCAGCTACATGAAAGTTATAATCTTCTCGTTCTAATAATTTTGTCCTTTAATGATTTTAATTCAAATGAAAAAGGCTGAAATCTTCATAGAAAATGCTTTAAAATTATTAAAAGCTAGACAACAAACTCTAAAGCTTACGTTATCAAGATCTGAATTAATTCAATTTGCAAAGAAATTGTCCTTTATCGAATGATTCAGCTTTTCTGTATGCACGTTCCAAATGCACGTAATTATAGTTTCGTATAATTTTCAAACCTCTTTGCCTACGTAATCATAAAAACGACAAACAGAGGCTCTGAAAGGCTTACAGGTAGACTAATTGAATTCCTAATCATTCTTAAACATTGTTAGAAAGTGTTAAAAGGGCTTAACACAAAAGGAAACGTGGCCCTTATATTCAAATTGTAGCACTTTATACATGCGAATATTTTAGTACAGACCTGTAAATCTGAAAGTTAACAAAATTATTTTCTATACAAAATGTTATTTTAGCATATTAATAACAATTTTCAATTTTTTTTATGATTTTTACAATAAAAAGTTCTTTAAATGTAATTTATAAAAATATCTATCCTAAAATGCAATGCATTGATTTTTTTTTTTTTTTTTTTTTTTTTTTTTTGGTATCCTTATACACAAAGCATTTGTACCAGGACCTGTTAATGCCATTAAAATTAGGAAACATTCTACAGTAAATTTGAATAACATGTATAATTTTGTAAAAATTCTGATATTATTTGCGAACGCTGGCGTCGAGCAGACGTAAAGATAGAGAGATAAACAGTCGGACCAGATAAATACACAAATTGAAATCATAACCGCATTTAAAAAATGATAGAAAGTGTTAAATCGCTTAATGCAAACGAAAATGCAATTTCAGTAAATTTCCAATAAAAGTCTTCAATGTAAATGAATATGTTTGCATGGTTCTGTAAATCTACATTCTGTAGAAAGCATTCTTTTGTGCATATGAATAATATATTTTAATTTTAATAAGATTTGCGCAAGGTAAAGTTCTTCAACATACTACATTCTGTAGAAAGCATTCTTTTGTGCATATGAATAATATATTTTAATTTTAATAAGATTTGTGCAAGGTAAAGTTCTTTAAATTTGATTATAAAAATACCTCTCATAGAACGAATGCTTAGGAATACTTTTGGGTGTCCCTGTATAAAATCTTTTGATGATATTTACTCCCTTTCCAATGGGAAACATCCGATAGTGAACTTGAATAATATGTTTCAATTTCATTAAGGTTTGTGTAAAGTAACGGTATTAAAATATGGTTCTTAAAAGTACCTCCCATAGGACACAATTGCTTTGGAATACTTTCGGGTGTCCCTGTACATAAATCAGTAAAGGAAAGTAAAATATAATTCACTTCATTTTCAATAGGGAACATCAGATAGTGAACTTGTATGACATATATTAGTTTCAAGAAATTTCAAGAATATTTACGAGAGTTAGAGACAGACAGACGGACAGACAGACAAACAAACCGAAGCTATTATCACTTTTCAACCTTGTTGGACAGTGTTAAAAAGAAAGTAAACACACACTCTTATATATATATATATATATATATATATATATATATTAGTATTAGTATTAGTTGTTAATTAGTTGAATGTATAAATGAACAATCAAATATGTATATTAATTTCTAATTATCAAATTTTGTCACCTAGAAAATTGTTACATTTCTTTATAAAACTTTTGTTCTCCCATTTACTCTCAGTTTTTAGTACTCCTTTTAATTACCGTTTTTTTCCAGAGCTGAAAGCGATTTAATAATAATTTTCATGCAACGTATAAAACGATGCTGGAGTGCACCTTATCAAAAAATTTTTCGAATTTGAATATATTCTTTTGTTCTATTTTATCCATTGATTTTTCCTTAAATTTTTGCATTCATTTCGATCATCTGAGCCGCTTAGCAACGGCTCTTATACGATTTTTTTTATAAATTTATTTGGTTAATTCCGTTGGAAGGGAAATCTTTTATATTATTTCTTTATTTTTTGTATTTATCAGAAAATAAAATGGTCATATAGAAGAAAAGATTAAAATTTAAATAATATTTTTTATGTTTTTCTTTCTTTCTTTCCTTTCTTTTTTTTTTTTTTTTTTTTTTTAGATTTTTTTTTAAACATTTTTGCGTAGTGTGTTTGAAAATGTTTATTTATTTATTGTAATGTTCGAAACCATATGATAATAGTATAGAAAAAGAGCGAGTTGAAATTGAGCTTAATTTAAGTGCTGAGAAAGAACCATGAAGAACCTATGCAGCGCGGGCCGCTGGCAGCGTGTACCTGTACATTAAACATAATTCAGAAAACTTCCAATTTTTTTTTTTTTTTTTTAAGTTATTTTATTTACCGAGTGGTATTAAAATTATAACAATAATAGTAAGCATGATGATTCAATGTTTTTGAGATTCATTTAGGTACAGCGGTCAGCGCAGCGGGTGTATCTTGCTGGTAATGAATACAACAAAATTGATTTTTTATCCATACTTTCTTCTCCAAATTCTCCAAATAAAATTTATAATGTCTTATTCCTAAAAACACTGAAATTTCAGCAAATAGAATGATCACACAAAACGTACTAGGAGAAATACATGAATAAATTAAATTTAGAAATTGCAAAGTAAATAAATATGAAATTATTAGTCTAATAAAAATAATACAAATACGAAATTGGATGAATAAACTAAAGAATTCGCAATTAAAATAAATTAATTAATCTTGCGTAATTTTAAAAAAAAAACGAAATGCAAATTTCATCAAACCAATTAAAATAATCTATAATAATAAGAATAATAATAAGCTTTAACAAAACTGAATTAGGATATGAAAATATTAATTTGATAAATAAATAAATAAAATAAAATAATTATGTAAACACTAATTCGAAATAATAATAAGGAAAATGTAATAGCTTAATTTTTGCACCGCCCGAAAAGTCTGGGACCCATTCTGGCCCCAAAACGCCTGAGATGGTTCATCGCATCCCCCCTTTTCAATCTTTTATGTTAGCGATGGTCATTTTCCCAGGGTTAGTTGTCAGGGCAAATGACAAGTGGGCGGGTTAACTTTATGGTGACAAGAAAGGGGGTTTTCTTGTCCCAAAGCTTTTGAAGTGGGAAACAAAATTTTTATTGCCAGTTTGTTCGCTGAGATAATCCTGTATTCTCTTATTCCTTTCTATTTGTTTATGGCTTTTCGACGTAAAAAAATATTAACACAAGACGAAATTAATGCGATTTTATTTGCATCTTCTGATGATGAAATTAAGAAATCGAATGATAGCAGTGATAGTGATGAAAAATTCAGATTAAGTAGAACCTTCTGTGTTATTTCCAAACACTGAAACTGTTTCTGATTCCGATTTGGATCTATTTTTATAGACGAAAATAATGGTAATATTCTAATTCCCTTTACCTGGACTTCCGACATAAAGGACTTTAATATTCAGAAGAAATTTTCCGGATATCCAGGCGCAGTACATAGTTTGAATTCACGAGCAGACCTCTAGATTATTTTAATTAAAAAAAAAAAAAAAGAAGAAGAAGAAGAAGAAAGAAATAAAAGAAAAGAAAAGAAGAAAAGTAAAGTAAAAAGAGTGTTTGCAAGAAAATACAAGTTGAAAAAATAAAAAAAACTACCACACAACAATTCTTTTGGGCTGAAAAACAGCAATATCGCTTCTTCAGGCAGAAATTAGATGTAAGTGCTGCTTTGATATTGCGCTTGTGAATAGCATTTTCTTTTGATGAAAGGTTGTGCTATTATTCCGAATCGAAACAATTGCAACAAATATTTAATTAATCTGTATGGTGTTTGCTTACTTCTTCTTCTTCTTCTTTTTTTTTTTTTTTTTAATTTATCATTTATTACTTTTGCAATCAAAATTCTTATAAGGTTTTCAATTGCACTTATCAGATTTACTTAACTCTGACAAAATGAGTAATTAAAAATAATATATTAACAGTTCAAAATTAATATATTAACAGTTCAGGAAAATGCCCTTTTATACGGAATATGAAAAGAATATAGATAATACTTATTCAATAAAAATAAGAACAGCATGCTTGTGAAAAACAGGACAGTATGTCTAGCTAAAGAATCTAAAAATATGCTTCGTCATCCGAAAAATATCTTCACTATCATTTTATCACTTCAAGAAGTCGAAAAACTAAACAAATCATGAAAAATGATGCATTAAGTGTCAACATGCACCCGTACCTAATAAGTATTGTTCAACCCTCTCTCATAAAAAAATTTGGTGCTCTAATACACACCAGAAGCTCAAATATAGCTATCTGCACATGGGAAAAGTTGCAGCATCATTACGCTGCTAAAGGTGGATATGCGTTAAAATTGAATCAGGTTATATATATATTATATATATATATTTCTGACTAGCTATCTTAAGGAGACTTGGCACCACCGATGGTTTAATACAAAAACTTATATTTCCATTTGATACTTGTAAATTGAACTATATTAGGTTTGATCAATAAAATATGTATTAGGCAACAATTCATATTGTTTTTGGTCCTTTTTTTTTTAAGGATTTGAAGTCTTAAAATTGCGTTTAATCGGTTTGCATCTTTTCCATGAATTCATAATCCTCAAAATGCTAACACTTCTACAGATATCTAAGAAAATACTTAATATTTTTGGCAGTGTGTTATAAGACCTGCTTAAAATAATTAGGGATGGATTTTGTAATACCTTAAATATATATATATATATATATATATATATATATATATATAATATATATATATAACTTAAAAATAAAATATAACAAAAATCATATTTATTTTGAATATTATTACATACATACACACACATTTTAATTTTTTTTCCCTTAAAAAAAATCATAAATTTCAGAGTGCATCCATAACGCTTTTAATTAGATTCTAATAAACATCCGAAAAATAATAAGCATTTTCTTAATTAACTGTAAAAAGTTTAACGTGCTGGAGATCAGGAATTCATGAAAAAATGCAAACTGAGAAAGCGCAATTTAAAGAATTCAAATCTGTGAAAATGTATCAAAAACCATAAGAAATGTTGCCTGAATATATATTTTATTGAATATATATAATATAGTTCAATTTATAAATATTAAATGAAAATATAAGCTTTTATAAGAAACCTTTAGTGATGCCAAATCCCCTTAAATATTAAGTTGGTTAACTGAACCTAGACCCACATGTGATACTAATGAAATGAGTAGTTTAAGAAATCACCCTCATATTCATACTGGTGAAAAGGGAAAAAAGCGATGGGTGTATAAAAAAAAAAAAAAAAAAAAAAAAATCTTCCTAAAAAGTCATTTACGCAGTTATATCCTCGACAAAATACGACAATAATAATTATTATAGGAATAATTGTAATATTCGTGATATTAAAAATAGAATTACTGCAAAATACAGAAAAATTAATATCAGTACTGTAATATAAATTTTCCTTGTGTTTTTCTTACTCCAACGTTTCACAAAAACTCTTTAAAATTTCGAACAGTAACCAGTGGTTATAATACTTATGTAAATAAGGCAGGTAAAATTTTACAAAATATAACTGATAGTTTAACTAATAGCTCCATTATTAAAAGTAGCTATGATATTATGGAAAAACTCAAATATAATAATGTTAAAATTTAATCAGTATATACTTATGATTTTCAGTATTTATTAAATAGTACAGGCAAGGCACGAAATTTCCGCTCGCCAGCTCGCCATTGCCGAGTGAAATTTTGACTGTAGCGAGTAAAAATTTGGTCTAGTTATAGATACAATTCTTACACGATACGGAAACAGAAAATTTTTTTTTTATAGATTTAAATATGGCAAAATCTTGCCATCTTATAACCTCATATTTAACCTCTCCTTTTTAGATTCTCGGAGACCCGAGTCTGTGTGTGCGCTGTGCGAGATCGCGCCAGCTTGGAAAAGGAAAAATGCTTAGTGCATACATAAAAGTTTTGATATCATAGGCAGTTTTGTTTCTTACTCTGTTATTTCTCCAAGCAGAGTGACAATAGACGAGTGGAAAGCCTCTTTGTCCGTCGCCCACTATCCGAGAAAAGAGATACGCGAAAGTTTGCCTATGCGATATTGTCACTTGAAAATGAGCCCGAGCCCTTTTAAAAATACTGCCTATGTTTATTTTGTTGTATAATGATTAAAAAAAAAAAAAATAAATAAATAAAAATAAAAAACTGTTCATATTTTCTAGTTTTTTACTGAAACGTCAATGATTTGCGCTTGTAATGATTTATAAGCTACGATTTTATCGAAAAAGTTATTGCGAAATGTTTATTTCAAATGACAACAATGAACAAGTTATAAACATCGACATTCTGTCTAATTACAAAAATAAAATGGACGAAAAAGACATTTCTAATATAAAACGTTAAGTAAATAAATAGATAAATAAGAAAAGAAAGCTTAATCTTTCATAATAAAAATATTTTTACAGAATATTGTTTGACAAATAATTCTTTTTCTTCTTTTTTTCTTTAATGACTCTATGCATATATGTTATTAGATATTTTAATCTTTTTCAAATCTCATTATAATGATTTTTAATTATAGCTGAGTATGAAACATGATGATATACGACACACTTTTAATATATTTAATTTTAGACATATTTGTAAAAACATTTGAAATAGTTAGGAAAAATAAAAAACCTAAACTGCGTATAAATGGAAAAATATGACAAGCCTATTTCGTGGCGAGTAAAACTTTTTTTGGCGAGTGCAATATGAATTGAAATTTCGAGCCCTGTTATAGATATTAAAGATTTGGATACAGTTTTGAATTGGATTTATGAAGAATATGAACTTGCTAATGTGATTGATAAAAATAAATATGAAAATTAAAAAAAAAAAAAAATTAAACCCACATTTGATCGTATCACACGTGGGTCTAGACTGAACAACCGATGTTGAGTATAACAGTTGCCAAACATCTAGAAACGTTCTTTATGAGTCACATTTAATAGTGTGAAATTTTAATATTTAATAAAAAAAATTAATAATGTAAAGAAATTGTTATATCTTATACATTTGTATAAAAATTGTGATCTGAAGCGGAAGAGGGGACTAGTAAAAAAAAAATTAAGGAAACGTCAAAATGTTTTGGATCAACCTATAAAATGCAATGCTTTAAATGCGTTTTAAATGTAGCATGTGATTGTGAAGATTTTACTCATCTTTATAAATTTTTATGAGATTATCATATATTAATAGAAATATAACTTTCTTTGTTAAGAAAAAAAAAAAAAAAAAATCGACTTTTTATTACCATGTTTACTTGGTTTCTTTTTTGTTTGTTTGTTTGCCCAGTGCAAATCTTGCAATCGATTTTTAACTAATTTCCCGACTAGCTAGACATTTGAAACTTTTAAAATAGCTCAGAACATGATGACAATGCATTTTTAAAATACTTTTAGCCAGTTTAAATGATTCAACAATCATATAACTTTCCGACTAGATAGACATTTAAAACTTTCAGTATATTTAAGAACACGGTGACAATGCTTTTTTTTTTTTTTTTTTTTTTAAATACCTCAAGCCGATTGTTTTATGAATATGAATTGAAATTTTGTATTTCGTTCAAACATTTTAAAGAACTCTTATTTTACTTAAAATTAATAAAATACTTTAACTTGAATCATGAGGTGGTTTTCTTTTATAGGCAAATTATTATTATGATTATTTTTTATTTTATATAAATATTTTTGAAACAAATCATTTGCTTTTTTTACCTACATTAATATAAACTTAATATTAAAATTTAAGGTATGTAAAACATTTTTTTTTTCAACATTTCCACTATACTTTAAGAAAGATCTTAATGCAGTTTTAGAAACAGATTTGTATGAAATACATTCTTGTGTGAGAGGGGTGTTAGCCCCCTCTCAAATCGGGAACGAACATAATTCCAAATTCGGGAAAAATCTCAAACTCGAAATGTACAAAACTCGGCCTGATGCTGCCTGCGTGCCAATAGATCAAAGTTTGTTAACGAAACCATTTTTTAATTCATGAAATCAATGAAGGTAGTGAATCAACGAAGGTTTTCCTCGCTTCGCTGGTCACTATATTTAAAGGAAATTCTTTTCTATATCGCTTTACAAACAAAAATGAAATTTAAAGAAATCATGAAATTGCTTTAAAGCCCGCTTTGGTCCCCCGCTGCCTTTGACAGCGACCCGCTCATTCGCAGTCTCTCGGGTATTTGTCCCTATTGCCGGTGACAATAGCTTACCAGTAGGCTTCCGTTTGAGTGCTTATCAGATGACAGTTTCGAAACGGACAGTATCGAAAAAATTGAAGTAGCCATTTTATGTTTGAATCCCAGTTACATATGAACAACACTATATGTGGTGTACATAATATTCTCTTTCACGTTATTTTGTATATTTATTTGATTTATTCGATCAACCATAAAATGACAACAATTTCACACCATATACTCGTATATTATTACAATGTGCTATGATCAGCTACGTCTATCGCATGAGATAATTAATTTTTGTGGTTATTATAGTAGTTGAGTTAGTTAATAGTAGTTGGTATAAAGAAAAAGAAATAATGAAATATGTAAACCTGATCCTGGTACAGCCTTAATGTAGCTCCCCTTCGCGACTTTTGAATTTTTATCGTCACTTTAGACAAAAATACATAATTTATGTTATTATTATTATTATTATTATTATTATTTTCTTTTCTTTTCGTTTTCTTTCTTTTCTGTTTTTCAATATTTTATAATTTATTTATATTTTTTATGCGTTACTTGCCTTAAAGTGGCTATTACGAAAGTGGAGTCCTTGGCGAAAAATATCCGATCTATTTCAGTATTAAAATTTAAAAAATTACCCAGGATTATCAAGTAAAGCTCGTTAATGCTAATGATTATCAAGTAAAGCTCTATAATAAATTTAAGTAAAGCTCTTTAATGTAATGCTGAATTAGCTTTCATGCCAAGCGCGATTCATCCGTGCCAAAAACATACTATTTAAACAAAAGGAGGAAAAAAAAAAAAAATCTAAAATTGAGGTATATTATTTTATTATTATTATTATTATTATTTTTTTTTTTTTTTTTTTTTTTTTTACTCGATTTTCATATTTTTATTTTTTTTATGTGCGGGAGCAAATTTAATATTATTATCATTATTCATTTATTTATTTATTTATTTATTATTATTATTATTATTATTATTTTCACATTTTAATTAATTTTAAAAAATCTAATCAAAATTTCATTACAAATAAGGTACCAAATGAAAGGGGCCTTTTTTTCTAAATCCGTCAACTTATCGATCGGACAATTAGATTTTTTTAAATTAACTTAAGTATGAAAATCTGGTGGCAACTTGCGTCAACACACAGACAAACAGACTAAAAATTCTCTTAACCATTTATATATATATAGATTGGTGCTACATCCGTTAAACATTCACGAGTCTCATTAATTCTTATAGAAAATTTAAATTTCATATTATTAAGAGAATTTTTATCCACATAGCTTATTGAAGCATATTTGACTAATTAAAAAAAAAAAAAAAGAAGAAAAGAAAAGAAAAAGAAAGAAAAAAGAAGGAAAATCTGTATTTTTATAAATTTTGCAGAGAGAGAGTGTGTGAGAGAGAGGGGGGGGGGGGAGAGAAAAGGAAACAAAGTAGTAGAATTAAAAAAAAAAAAAAAAGAGAGAGAGAGAGAGAGAGAGAAATGACATTGTAATCCGGAAGAACAAACAAACAAATAAAATAAAATTTAAGCAAAAAATCATTTTTTAAAGTTAGAAGCTTCTTATTGTGAAGCCCTAAAAAGCATAAAATAAAAAAATTTCTGGCAAAGACATGCTACAAAGAAATGAAAGTTTCAACACTAAGAAAATTTTAAAGAAAAATATAGGTACTTTCCTTTTGCAAAAGATGAAAATTTTTTAATGTTCAATATATTTTAAAAAGCTTTAAAGACCAATATTCTTAGTTATTAATTTTTCTATAATCATTCGTTAAGCCAGACATTTCAAATGTCTCGAAAGCTTTTAAAAATATTTTGAACATTAAAAAAAAATTCATCTCTTGCAAAAGGAAAGTACCTATATTTTTCTCTAAATTTTTTTTAGTGTTGAAACTTTCATTTCTTTAGCATGTCTTTGCCAGAATAAATTTTATTTTATGCGTTTTAGGGCTTCACAATAAAAAGCTTCTAACTTTAAAAAATTATTTTTTACTTAAATTTCATTTTGTGATTTTTTAGTTACCAAAAAGAAAAAAGCTACTTAAAAAACTAATTGAAATTTCTTAGGATATTTTGTAGACAACGGAAGATTTTCTTTTATCAATTAACATTTTTTTTTTCGATTATTTATCTGCAAAAAAAGTACTATATCGTCTTTCTAGGATCGAATCCGGGACCATCGCGTTATCAGCATGACGTTCTAACCAAAAGTCTAACAACTGTCAAGAAAAAGTCATAAAATATTCTAGAAAAATCTAAAAAATACTTATACAAAATGAATATTGTTCTCGAACGCTTTTTAAAATATTTGGAATATTTAAAATTTTTCATGTTTTGCAAAAGTGAAATATGTATATTTTTCCTTAAAATTTTCTTGTAGTTGAAACTTTTATGATTTTATAGCATGTCTCTTCAAGAATAAATTTTTATTTTAGGCTTTTTAGGGCTCCACAATAATAAAAAACTTTCAGTGTTATTTTTATTTATTTATTTTTATTTTTATTTTTACTGACATTTTTGTTTTGTGCGTTTAGTAACTCAAACGAAAAAAAAAAAAAAGCTTCTTTAAAAATACTATCGAAATTCCTTAGGAACCTGTGTAGACAATGAAAGATTTTCTTTTTTCAATTGACATCGTTTCTTTTAAGTATCGGCAAAAAAGTAACACGTCGGCTTACGAGGATCAAGCCCACGAGCATCGCATTATCACCATGACACTCTAACCAAATGTGCTAACGAGCGGAGACGTCTTCTTTTTCAGAATGACACAAAAACACGATGATAAAAATCCACTTTCAATAAAAAGTTTCTAAAAGAATAATATATATATATATATATCTTTTTATTTTGTACCTTTTAGACAATGAAAAATTTCCTTTTAGCGATTGACACATTTTCTATTAATTATCTGTAAAATTTAACGCATCGATCCTTCGGGGATGGAACTCAGCACCATCGCATTAGCAACTTGACGTTCTAACAAACTGCGCCAACAAGCGTCAATAAGGACTGCTGACATTTTTTTTTTTTTTTTTAAGTTGAGTTGCCTTATTTATTAGCGTGACATGAAGACGCGACAGCGAAATCCAATTTCCATAAAATGCTTCTAAAAAATTATATTTATTTATTTTTATTTAAATTTTTATTTTGTGATTTTTAGTAACTAGATAAAAAGCTATTTTAAAAACTCTTCAAAAATTATTAGGATACTGTGTACACAACGAAATATTTCCGTTTATCAACTGGCACCATTTCTATTAATTATTTAAAAAATTAACGTGACACTCTAACCAACTAAGCCATTAAGAGATAGAGATACAATGAAATGCTTACTTACTTTTTCTTTTCTTTTTTTTTTTTTTTTAAGTGGAAGTGTCTTAATTTTTAGCGTGACAGAAAACGCGATGACAATTCAACTTCATGTAATCAGTTAAAATGGGTGAAAATATCTTACCTGAAAAATGGAGATTTAACACTTTCAGGTCTAAACTATTTCCACCTGCTGGACTGAGTTTTTTTTTTTTTTTTTTTTTTTTTAATACTTTCTTTTACTAATTGACACATTTTCTAAAATATCTCCAAAAGTTACCATATCGGCCTTTCGAGGATTGAACTCATAGCCAACCGTTATCAACATGATGCTCTAACTAACGGAGCTAACGAGGAATGCAATGCGTTGCTTATATTTACTTTAAAGGGGAGGCACCTTGTTTTTTGGCGTGTCACGAAGACACGATGAGAAATTCCAATTTCAATAAATAGCTTCTAAAAAATTTATTTATTTACTTATTTTCACTTACATTTTTATTTTGTGCTTTTTGTAATTAGATAAAAAGCCGTTTAAAAAAAACTCTTGAAAAATTATAAGGATGCTGTGTACACAACGAAATATTTTCTTTTATCAATTGACACTTTTTCTATTAATTATTTGCAAAAAAGTAACACGTCGGCCTGGACTCAATAAATGTTGCAAGTAATATCAACATATTATACAAATTTTGAGTATCAAATTTTGGTTTTCTGCTATTGTTATTATTGTTATTACTTAATTATACTGATAATAGATTTATACATACCGTTACAAACTGTTAAAAATCGATATTCAGATTCGGTAGACCTTAAAATGTCTAATCATAGGAAAAATTAATTTTCGGTAATTTGATCCAAAATTATTTCTCTACGAAATGTAGGTAAAAGGAAGTAAAATATAATAAGGGGCAACTGGGAGGGGATAGGGGAGGGCAGGAAAAAAGATTTTAACCTTGACTAAATATTTGATTGAGAATAATCAAAAATAGTTACTTTCAGATTATTATTTATTTATTTATTTATTGGAACTTAGTTTCTGTTGATATGTTATACTTAGCTTGAATCTAAAAATAATTTATTTAATTAGTAATAGTGAAAATACATCCGCTGTAAATTAAAAAACTAATAAATAAGGTCCTTTTACACTGGTTCCCCGTGAAAAAAGATAATAATTAATTTAATAAAAAAATTATAAGTTAAAAAAAATTATATACCATGTTTTTAAATTTTTTTGTGAATCATTAATGTAATAGACGAGGATAAAAAAAATAATTTATAAGCAATATTTATGCACATGGACACAGTTCAGTGAACTAATAATTGTAATGAAAAAAAAAAGTTGGTTTTAAAAATAAAATATTACTCCTTTTAGAACAACGTATATTATAGCATTATACATAAGCACTTATCAATGTGTATGAAATTTTTAAAGTGATAATGATGCCAATTTGTTTTTAGATGCATCATTTAACTTTTTATAAATTTCAACTTTCACGTTTTAATTAAACGTGAAAATTTAATTAAATGTATTTATTTTTATGTCAAAACAAAATGAACTGGTATTATTTTTTTTTTTTTTTTTTTTTTTTTTTTTTGCCAACATTTAAATTACAGCTAATACTTCAATGGCTATTTTTATTGCTATTAGTAGCTTATTATTTTCATATTTTAATTAATTAAAAGAAAACTATTCGAAAATTCGAAAATCTGACTTCGAAGTATTGTGTTGTCATCGGGTTCTGAGCTACTGTGAAAGTTTCAAATGTCTAGCTAGTAGGGAAGTTAGTTAAAAATAGCTTCCAAGATTTGTACCGAACAAACAAACAAACAAACAAGAATCGAAGTTGATAAAGGTAAATTAATGTAAAATTCCGCAAATAAATGCATTAAAAAGGAGAGAGAGAAAAAAACAAACAAACAAAAAATCTAGTACAAATCCATTAGTAGCTTACACCCGGACAGTGAAAGACATCTTTAAAGGTACTTTTTACTTGCACACTTATTTATTTATTTTTATTTTATTTTATTTATTTATATGATTTAATTAATTAATTAATTAATTATTTTTTTATTTATTTAATATATTTTTATTTTTTTATTTTTTAGGATGTTATTATATTTAAAAAATATATATGAAAATAAGCATTAAAATTTTAGGCATTTTTTGACTTCAAACCTGGAATAAAATTAGCCGGTTGGGAGTTAAACTGCGCACCTTCTATCTATCTTTCTTTCTTTTTTTTTTTTTTTTTTTGTCAATGCGGTCTTATATACAAAAATCGGAGATAACTAAATTATTAATATTACCAAATATTTTTAAAGGATAATATATACATATATATATGGTTAAAATTCTTCTGTGCATTAAAATTTAACAAAAATGTTTTGAATTATAATATTTAAAATTTAGTTTTTCTAATGTTTAATTTATGTTTTCTGTAATATCTTTTAACATCTTTTAAAATCTTATGGTAATGATATAAAAATTGCTCTTAGAAGTTTCAGAGTAATTATCTCAATTTTAACTGTCTAAAAGTTATACGAATTTTAAAATCAATATTTAAATAATAATATTAATTTTAATTTAACGTATCAAATATTTTAGCTTTCTCCTTCAAATCATTTATTTAATTATGTTAAAGAGATCATAACACCAGCTTAAAGCGACAGGTACACTTGCGATTTATTTTTTAATCACTCTTTCTCTTTTTACTGCGCTCAAAGCTGGTAGACGTGAGGTGCCGGGTTCGATCCCAGGTCGCGCTCGTCCGCCTAGCCGTTCTGAGATTTCTGTGGTTTTCTCCGAAATTTGCGTAAATACGAGATAGGGTCCCTTAGAAAGACCCCCCACGGAGGGCACACCCCCCTCAGGCCTGGGATCCAAGAACAGCAAGTCGGCCTTAATTCCCAACCCAATTCTTTTTCTTTGTATTCTACCCCACCTCAGTTCACTTTTCGAAATGACAACTCTTCACAGGTCTTATACATTTGAATGAATAGTAAACATGTAAATTTACCATAAAGCAGAAAGCGATGTCCTGACGCCAACCTTCAAAGGATATGTGGGTTTTCAATGTAGTTATCGATATTGAATCGACATTTTCTAGCTGACTAGGGATGTTGGAAATGTCAGACTAAACGGATTAATTTAGAGTTTTTCTTTCATAGCCTAGAATCAGTCATACAATCACTAGATTATTTAACTGTGTGTAACACCCTAAATATCAGGCTAATTTACTCATATATATGCTTTTAAAGCATATATATGAGAAGTGGATAAGTTTTTTTGTTTTTTGTTTAAATAAGACTATTTTAAATCACTGAATAAAAGCAATTTTTCTTCAAAGCCTAATAAATAGAATATTCAACCTGAAACAATTCTAAAAAAAATGGATGCTCTGGAAGGAAATTTCACTTGGAAAATACATTTCCTTTGGCTTCTTACAATGAAATTAAGATAAAGTGTTTTGTCAAGTAAGCAAAGATGCAGCGCTAACAGGGGCGCAAAGCAACTGAGCTTTTTAAAATCCACGGTAGTGAAGTGCCAATCCGATCCCAGCTCGCGCTTACATGTAGTTTTCCGTGGTTTTCTCCGAAAATCGTATAAATATGGGCAAGGACCACTTAAAAAGACCCCCCGTTTTTACTTTCGAGACAATTCCATGTATCTGAAAAGAAGGAAGGACGCCGCAGACGCCACGGAGCGGAAACACGCTAAGATTAGAAAATGTTAAAGTGTCGTTTACAGGATAAGCGAACATGCTATTGATAGTAACTGTCTGAAACGTGAAAAATTTACATAGACGCCACCAATTGAGAATTTATGCTATGGTCAGATTTTTTAAAGGTCGTAAATACGGTCAAAATTTTCAAGGATAGTTTATAAACAGACAAACAGGCTGTTGTATTTGTCTGAAAAGGGAAAAAGGCGTTTAAGATCACACCGAGCGGAAATTTGCAAAGTCAGACTTTTTAATGCAAAATTTTTTGCTTTTCGACCAATCAGCTGGTCGCCATAAGCGGCTCGCGATACACAAATCTTAACATTTTTGATACATTACGCTAATAAACAAAATTATGAACCACTTTAAAATGAACTTTAAGGCTCAAAACTGCACATAAAGAAAGAAAAAGAAAAAACCTTTACGTGCCACCATATTTTTCAAAATATTGGGGGAGGGAATACCACTTCCCCCACTCAAGCTATACCCTTGAGCAGAGCAGCCACAGTATTTTTTTAAGTCGGCGCCCCTGCTGGTAAATGAAGATTTTTTCGACAAATCTGCTTTTCAGGAAATTTTAAACATATGCGAACAAGAACATTTTGATAAATTTGCTTTCGAGGGTAATCAACACACCTGCTTTCGTGGACATTTAACACACACGCAATCGAGGACAATTTAACACACCTGCATTCGAGGACATTTAACACACATGCTTTCGAGGACATTTAACACACATGCAAATGAGGACATTTTAACACACCTGCTTTCGAGGACATTTTAATACACCTGCTTTCGAGGACATTTAACACACATGCAAACGAGGACATTTTAACACACCTGCCTTCGAGGACATTTTAACACACCTGCCTTCGAGGACATTTGAACACACCTGCCTTCGAGGACATGTTAACTCACATGCCAACGAGGACGTTTTAACACAGATGCAAACGAGGACTTTTTAACACACCTGCCTTCGAGGACCTTTTAACACACCCGCCTTCGAGGACTTTTAGCACATCCTCCGTCGAGGACATTTTAGTACATCTGCTTTCGAGGACATTTTAATAAACCCGCCTTCGAAGACAATTTAACATACTTGCCATCGTGGACATAGTCACAAACATGCAAATAAAGACTTTTTGTACGTATTAGTTCCGAAACATTTTGAAATAATTGCCTTAATTCGGAATTTAAATTACATATTTAAAAAATTATCTTGACTATTTTAACATAAAGATGTGCAATTGAATGTTAAATTAAATATATGTTTTAATGTTTTAAAAATTATGCAATTATTACATAAAATATTTTACAAAATATTTGATATTTCATAACTTGCATATTTCATTTAGCCAACGTTTTGTGTAGATATTTATTAATTAAAAAAAAATGCTTTATAAATGTAAAATTAAAAAAAAAAAAAATCAATATCATCGTTTATTAATTCAATGTATGCTTATGCATACGAGAACTAAGACCTACCATTTACAGTGAATTCATTATGAAAATCTATTTTCAAAAATGAGACTCTAAATTTTCCACAACAGCAATAAGGAAAGAAATTGTGTGATATAAATATTTTTATTCATAGGTTGATTCTAGAAAATAAAAATAAATAGTTTACATAATAAAGTTTTACGAAAATAAAGCTACGAAATAAAGTTTTATCTGATTTAAAAAAAAAAAAAAAAAAAATTAAACGTAAAGAAAAAAAAATATATTGTATTTTAACGTAACAAACAATTTTAAAGAAAAGTTTAAAACCAAACGTGACAAAAATTAAGAATAATTATTTCTCTTCCAATTTTAAAAATTTACAAATAAGTAATTGGTATTTTTTATTATAAATATCATCAATAATGAGACAGTAAGTAA
Organism: Salticus scenicus; assembly: GCA_963930645.1. Classification (NCBI taxonomy): domain Eukaryota; kingdom Metazoa; phylum Arthropoda; class Arachnida; order Araneae; family Salticidae; genus Salticus; species Salticus scenicus. Next base: position 144,994,232 of record OZ005659.1, read on the forward strand.
TTTTAAAACATTAAATGAACACAGTCAGTAAATGTTATAGGACACAAATCACAATAATTATTTCAGGAAAAAAATTGTCATTATTAAGAAATCAATTATCTTTTACCAGAAAGTATGCATATAAGTTCATTAATAAAAATTAAAAGAAAAAGAAAAGATAAAGATAAAAAAGAAAATAATATAGATACATAAGATAAAGAATACTTTTCAGAAAATAAAAGAAGAGGAATGGATTTACACACTCATATGTATCCACATCGTGTAACCGAGGACAACACTCCGTATGCATTTGCATCCGCAAACCGAGGACTTCTTACACACTTCTGTGACAGAAGTGTGTAAACTACACACACTTAAAAATGAAAAAACCGGAAACTGAGGACATATTTTAAAAAAGTAAAAAAACCATTTCTTAGTATAAATTTAGGTCCTAGAAACGAAATCCGACAGGATTTCAAACCGAGGACGTCCTCGTTTTGAACGACGTCCTCGGTTAGAAGGTGTGTAAACAAGAGCATGTCCTCGGTTTCCACCTTATACGAGAACACACACACACACACACACACACACACACACACACACACACACACACATATATATATATATGATAGATATTTTAACTTTAATTATTTAGCATTTAATAGATACATGTCAAAACTAACAAAACAAAAATAAAACTGATTGTAACACATTGCTAAAACTAGCACAAATGTGTTGCGATACATGTAAAGATCCAATAAGAGACAAAAACAATATAAATTACATACGCCCACTTCAGTAAAAAAGGACAATTAAACATAGTGTTGGAGAAAATAAATAAAGGACCACAAAAATAATAATTAGAATAAAAAATGGATTAATATTTGGAAAAAAAATGCTTAAAATAGAAGTATTATCTTATCAGGAAGCATGTACTTCAAAAAGCTGTGAAAGCTGCAACAATTTCGTAAAACAATATACCTAACAATAGCAAATATATATCGTTCATGCCTCGATCGAGCAGCAAAACCGTTTGAATGAGAAATGAATTAAAATGTTAAATTAATTCATCAAGAAAAACAGACAGAAAAATTGAAAAAAATCAGAGTTACCACATGTAAAACTTTCAGACAACATGCAGAATATAAAGTTGCCATCATGTTAATGAAATAACATGTTAAAATAATCTGCCATCATGTTAAAATAAATGCTTTGCAAACATCGATTAATCGATATATAATTAACATCTGAGCATTTTCATTAACGATAAAATACACTGTGTAATTATTTAATAAGTTAGTTAAAATTAAAATTTTTCATAACTCAATGAACTTTAAAACCTTTTTGAAAAGGAAATAATGACAGTATATATATATATATATATATATATATATATATATAATCAGTAAATCTACACACACAAGCATTTGTACATAATACTTTTACATTCCGAACATACATGGTATGTAAGGAAAGTATTGTAATCATGGTAAAAATCCAACTTTAAGATTTTGGTATTTGTATATGTTTTGAGGTCCCCTGAGTTCACTTTTGCTATTTTTATGGTGATGCATTTATGTATGCGTGGAAGTATGTGTGTAAGAATGTGAGTGAACTTTGAGATATTGGTCTTTCTATACGATTTGAAGTCTCCTGAGTTCATTTTTGTTATTTTTATTTTGATGTATTTATATATGCGTGGGAGTATGTGGGTATATATGTGAGTATGAATGTGAGTGATCACGATACTGTCAAAATGCTTTGTTCCAATGAGCTGAAAGTTGGTACGTATGTTGTAGGTCATCATAGCACAAACCCTTTAGATTTTGGCGAATGTAGTACTTATAGTTTTTTATGGGACACAAAGAAAAATTCTTTATCTTTATGGTCTGTGGGCCCAAATTTTTTAAAGTGCGATAGCGTTACATGTGTTTACGTATGAATGCATGTATACATATATGTATGTATATATATATATATATATATATATATATACATATATATGTAGGTATGTATGTGTGCGTATCTATGGGAATGAAAACAATAGCGTCTTAACGTTTTCTCGAATGAGCTGAACATTGGCACGTATGTACAGTCACCCGAAAAAAAAACGCCACCCCCACCTAATTTTGCCGTAAATTATCGTAGAAACATGCGACTGGTACCAATCAGTTTGTAATAACGTCTAGTTTATAATGTTATAGTTAGATTTTACTTAGGGGGTCGTCTACATATTAAAACTGACATCAACTTCATTTTTTTCAATGGTAACCCCCATTTTTTTATAATTTATTTGAATTCTTTGGATCAAATCATCACGGAAAATGGTATAGTTTATATATTTCGCTCAATTTTTCATAGAGTTATAAGCTGTCAAAGTTTGGGGGTGCTAATGTTAAATGAATGTGACAAACATTAAATCATATCTTCCGAAATAATTATGATATTTAAATTCTGTTTTTTTTATTCGTTAGAATGAAGTAACCCAAACATATTCCATGCAAATTTTGGCTAAAAAAACAATTTTTGAATTATGAAAATTATTAATAAATTCATATTTGAAAAAATTATGAATTATGACCTATGTTAATTTTTGCACGAATAGAACGGGCATCATCAAAAACACGGGTTTCCAAATTTACAGCTCGTTCCTAACATTATTTTTTGAGTTACAGTGATATTTCACTTTTTATTCCTGTTAGGGGGCCGTCACTTGTTATAATCTGTATCCTCTATAAGTAAATGCTTGTATATAATTTGACGGAAAACTATTTTAATTTACCTTTATATTATTTTTATTGTTTCCTAAGCAATATTTCGATGTTTATTATACAAATTGGCATATTTTTGTAAAGTTATCACAATGTAGGCGAGGGATTGTGAAAGAATTTCAAAAGAAAAGAAGCCCCGCCTCTGATTCGCTGAAACACTATTTTAAAAAAAAGACAAATTTGCATATTCCTATTTGACTCTATATGTGACGCTGGTATGCATAAATCACAATGGTATTTACTACATCGATTATTGAAGACAAAACTTAAATGATTTAATTACAAATATGCAAAATTATTTTGCTTTATATTATAAAGTTTTAGAAAATTTGTGAAAAGGCGTGGCTATTTACATTAAGCCTTGATATGGAAGCTATGTTGCTGTTTTTCGATGCTGCGAAATTTACAAAATATATTTGTGTTAATATACTATACAGATAGAAGAATAATTATATAATATCAACAAATCTTCTTTAATCAATATGTTTATATACATTACTGTATGGAAATGTTTATATATGAATATTGTATTTATTTTTAATGAGAGATATAAACACAAAATACTAAAAAAAAAGAAGAAAATGTGTTATAAATTTTTATAAATCAAGCAAAATATATATGCATACTTGCCAACCTAACCCGTAACATTGTTAGTTTCCGCCCCTGTGTGTACACAATTTAATTTTTAGAGTAATTAACTTCAAATACATTTACGATTAACTCATTGAGCGCCACGCGAATTCTTATGGAAATCCCATTCAGGCCACACGTGCTGCTTAGAAGCGTGTTATGTTTATCGAGTTTCAATAAACCCCATTAGGCCTTAACGATATAATCCTATAAAAATCCTATTAAAAAAGAAAAAAAAAAAATGAAGTAAATTTTAAATAAATTGTCAGTAATTACTTAAAACTATGTAAGTTCTGTAGTTTTATATCATATTTTACACTGCCGGCTGACTTAGCCTAAATGGAAAGATCAGTGTCAGCCACCGATGGCTGACACAGCTCTAAAAAGACTGATGTGAAAAAAATGTACGGAAAGGGGCGGGACCAGTAATCTTCCGGGATAGGTTGACAAGAATGTATATACATAGAGCAATGCCAGAAAATGTTCTTTATTTTTCATGAACCAGATGAATGGTATTTTTTTTTCTGAATAGTCTATGTATTAAATATAATGCTGCTTTAAATACCCTTTAAATGAAAAGTTTTATTACATAAAGTAATTTTCTGGCACTCTACAGCTCCCAAATGACACACAATACAAAACCCCGCCTTTTCCCAGTGTTTAAGGGGTATTAACGTTTAATGTGCTTTATATTCGTTTTGATCTTTCCTTCTCCTTCCTATCTTCTTCTTTTTTCCTTAAAAAAAAAAGAGTTATGTAACATTTTGACCTTTTCAAGTGAAGATTTAGATTAAGGGTAGTCAGCCTTTCTACACCCACCGTCCACTTCGGTATCTGTGTTAAAGTGTAGAATTTTAGAACATCCCATTAAGTAGTAGGATTTATTATTTTACATATTAATTTGTTACACATTATAAAATATAAAAGCAAAAGAATATCGTGGAGATTTATGTAAAAGTTTTTAATAATGTCATGAAAAAAAAATAAAATAATTAAAAAAATAAATAAATAAAAATAAAAAAATCTGTTTTAATATTTTAAAAAAGTCAATCAAAGAAAATGAAAGTACTGCAGTATCAGAACAAACTCCCATTGTCACTGTGAAACGGCCGTGGTAACCAGGTTGAGTGCCGCCGTTTCAGACAATTATACGACAGCTTGAGTTAAAATAATTTTGAATTTTCAAACAAATTTAAAACCATTCATCTTTTTTTTTTTTTTTTTCTTTTGATAGATATTTTAATATCTATTCAAGCTATTTAATTTTCTTCGTATGAAGTGAACTATCTGATGTTTAATCAATAGAAACCAATAAAAATCTTTTAATTTATAAACTAACTCAGAAAGTTCTGTGAATTAGTCATTTTTTTTTATTTTATAATTAACATTTCTGAAAATTTTTCCGGTGTGAAACTTAATAAATAATGTATACTGGGTGGTAGATCGTGATTTATATTTTCTAAATGTATAGACGGACCCCTAATACATTTTCACGTGTAACTCTATTTAAAACTGATTTAAGGTATATAAATAGGTATGTTTTTCGAACCGCCTTGATCTCAGAAATCTGAATATGAAGTCAAATATAGCTGTTGCCATTGAAGAAAATGAAGTTAATGCCAGTTTTAATATGTAGACGACCCCTTAGGCAAAATTTAACTATACCGTTATAAACTAGACGTTATTACAAATCGATCGGTACCAGTCAAATGTTTCTACGATAATTTACGGCGAAATTAGGTGGGGGGGTGGCGTTTTTTTTTTTGGGTGACTGTACCAACTTTCAGTCACTTGGTCGCACGAACCCCATCGTTTTCTGTGAATCTAGCACTTACAGTTCCTTTTACAGAAACATAAAAAAAAAAAACTCTTTACGGGGACATTTCGAAAATTTTTTCATCATTATGGTCTATTGCTTCAAACTATTTAAAATGCGATAGCATGTAAACGACTCATCCGACTAAGCTGAAAATTTATACACATTTTATAGATGAACTGAGTGAATTTTGGAGAATCTAACACTTATAGTTTTTTACAGGGAAGCGTAGAAATGTTCTTTATCTTTATGGCCTATGAGCTTAGATTATTAAGTGCGACCAAGCCTAAATGTCTTATCTGATTGAGCTAATGATATATTATGTTACCGTTACACGAACTATATAGGTTTTAGTGAGTCTAGTTCTTATAGAGTTTTGCAGAGACACAACGAAACATTCTTTGTAAGAATGATTTATGGGTTCAAATAGTCAATATCTTTAATGATCCTTCCAATCCTTTTCCTGTAAAAAATTTTGTCATTCAAAAAACTTTTAAATACAAAACTACTTTAGATAGAAATTTTTTTTAACTGTAATAAATTTGCCAAATGTCGTACTTCTAATGAACGGCCTCCGTGGTATTGTTCTGATTCCAAATATATATCATTTGTCAATCAATATTATGGTCATATTATTACTGGAGACATCAATATTGCGGGAAATCTTACTTTAAGATCTTTAATGAAGTATGGTACTAAATTTCGTATGCCTTCACAATACAAATTTATAAATATCATTACTCAATTTAATTTGGACTAGGATCTCTTTATATACAAAATAGTTATTAATTATAATAAACCTGTGGAAATTTTTAACGAGTGGAAATTTAAATTACTTGATAAATTGACACATGATTTAATCTATAATATGTACCATCTTTCAAATATCAAGTACTACAATTTCAAAGAAATTAATTCAGCAGTTCTTGATTTACAATCTAAATTCATTATTACTTATGTTGACAAGGCGTCTAATAACTATGCAATTATTTGCAAAAAGTATTATAAATAACTTCTTTTTGAAACTATGGATACTAATAATATTTTTGTTAAGATTTCTGATAATATAGAAATAAAAAATAGGCATATTTTTAATTATTACAAATTAATAAATTCTAAGAATAATAACTATAATTATCCTTATTTAGTTGTAATTCAAAAATTTCATAAAAATCATATCAAATTTCGCACAGTTATTTTTGCCTGTAATTCCTACACTTCTAATGCAAATATTGTATGGCTCAATATACTTAAAAAAATATACAGTGATATTGTGATTAATAAGAATAATTTTTGTATAAAAAATAGTTTTCAACTTAAAAATGAAATAACAAATCTTACTAATATTAGTGGTATTAAAACTTTTGTTTTCAACGACCTATTTAATAATATTGTTATAAAGATATGTTTGAAATTATAAATACACTCTTTATTGAAAATCTGTAGTATCTAAATCTGAATAATAATATAATTAATTCAGCTTTTAAAACTCTGACTAGATTTATCCTATATCATAACGATATTTTATTCAATAATTCTTTATATAAACAATATTTAGGGTTGCCACGAGGTGAAATTGCATCTACAATAGTATTTTAGCTCATTTATATTATTATAAAAGAGACACTGAATGCACGAACTTTAGATTACTAAGATATATTGATGATATAATTATATTTTATTTGGATAATACAAATCAAGATTTACCTGTTGATTATCCTGTTAATCTATCTCTCAGTAACACTGATTTGGAATCTAATGGGGTTAATTTCTTGGATTTAAAAATTATTCTTAACCAAAATAGCCAATTGGAATTTGATTTGTATGACAAACGTAAAAATTTTCCCTTTAAAGTATTTTTTTTTTTTACTAATTTTAAAACACACACATATATATATATATATATATAAATTGGATTTTTTTTGTATTTTTTTCCCTTGAAATTAAATTATTTGATTTTAAATTATGTTACATTATTAGTTTGATTATCCAAATGGTCTTTCATCATAATTAAATAGGCCTTCCTAATTTTGATTTATTTGTTTCAAATTATAATTCGCGATGACTCTACTATTCAATCCATAATCTGTAATTCTCTGAGTCCTAGTTTAAGGATTTCCTTTGATTTGGATTATGACTTCACTTTATTTACTCCATGATTTCTTGATATTTCTGCGCCGTGATTAATTGTACTTTTAATGGCTATCTGGTTACTAAATTTTACGTATGACACTTTTTTTACATGCAACCTTTAGTTGCTTATTTCTTTAGTATTGTATAAGTGATTCTTATATGAAATCTTACTACATTTATTGGTGATACTATTTTCATATTTTTATATGTTTATCTCTTTTTGTGGCGAGTTAATTTTTAAATTAGTTTTATTTTTAAATTAGTTTTTTCTTGTTTTGACTCAAAAGAATGTTTCGGGCCCAAATCAAAGATATTCTTAGCTATTGCTATCTTTGAGACAGATAAACATTCTTTTTGCATATTTGTGTTCTACCAGGCCCTTGATAACGTTAGAATGCAAATATGTATTTATCCATTTCCTATTTTTTTCCAATTTTATTTAATTTGGTGGTCTTTGTTTTCGATAAAATTAATTGTTTGAATACTGTTAATATTTAATAATCCTTAAATTTCACTGACTGATTATCAATATCCCTGTATGATATATATTTAGAATACCGAGTTTGGACTTTCTGCAGCTATTTGTTCTTGAGGTATTCTGATAACAGACAGACACACACAGACCAACCGCTAAAAATATTATTTTAGGATTCAGGGGACATCAAAACGTTTAAATATAACAAAAACCCAATTTCGAAAATTTGGCCCAAAGACATTAATTTCTGTACCATATGGGTAGGAGAAAGAAATTAAAAATCACCAAATTTTCAACAATTAATTTTCACATATTTGCACACGCACATTCTATCTATATAGAGAGAGATATATATATGTGTGTGGGTGTGTATTATTAAATTTTATAAAGCGTCCTTTACTACAAATTTACAAAAACTTAAAAAAGCAAATAAATCAAAAGAAATTAAAAATCATTCTCAAAACCATTTTCTTAGCAGTTTATTTAGTACAAAGAGAAATCAATAAGTCCCTAAAATAACAGCATTAGATTTCAATGAAATATTATTAGTTTACAAAAGAACAACAACAATAATAATAATAATAATAATAATAATAATGATGATGATTGTTAATTCGAAGTTTTTGCTGAATTAAAAATAGTCTGTAAAAGTAATTTAACTTTATTCCGCTGTGAATATATTATTGTTAATTAAAAGTAACATGTTATTAACCTAAAATAATGAATGATTAAATAATTGTTTAAAATTGTATTACCTTCATGTTTTTTTATTTTTTATTTTTTAATTTTTAATTTTTGTCTCCTATGAATTATTTCAATTAATTAAATTAATTTTTTTTAGTATATGCATTTAAGCACTTTTTAAATTTAAATATAATGAAAAATTAAATCTTTGTATCTTAATTTTTCGGATGCTGTATTTATAATTTTAATAGCATGCGGCTTACAATACTTTACATTTATAGAAAGAAAATAAATAATGGACTATGTTGAGACAGTTATTTCTACTTTTTTCTATATATTTTGACTACAGGTCTTTGATGAATTTACACGTTTTGGGATTACATAAGCATGATTTGACCATTAAAAAAAATCTATGTGTGTGCCTCTCTCTCTGAGTGTGTATATGGCAAATTTTGAGAAAATTTCGGATAAATTATATAATAAGGAATATTTTTTACTTTTTTATATGAAATAAATAAATAAATATACATATTTATGATAGCAGCGGTCAAAAATCGAAATTATTTTGTATATGAAGAAGCATAGGTTCTCTCCCAAGGTTTAAGTACCCCTTTTGGGGATTTGATTTTTCTATAAGGATTTTCTCAAAATAATTGTTCACTATCTTTAACAGGAAAGTTTGAATAGGTATGCGATGATTTAAAACAAAATTATCGATGTTATGTTTTTTCTTATTTAACGAAAAGGAAAAAAAAAAAAAAAAAAAAAGCGGGGGGGGGGGGGGGACTTAGAGAAAATACTATTCTCTATGCGTCGGCATAAAATTGATTTTCTTTGGACAGAAAATCGCCTGCATTCATCATGGAAAATAATTTCAATAAATAATCATTTTAATAAATAATTTATATTGTGTAAATCTGCATAGAAAAACATAGAAAATAGCCTTTAGGTGGCCACAACATACTACTTTTCATTTATATAATTATGATAATTCTAATGTCCATTTTAAAATATGGATAGCAATCCAATTGTATAAAAAAAATAAAAAATAAAAATGGGTTCATTAAGGGGGGAAAAATGAGATAATTATATTAAACAATTAAAATTATTTTGAACTTAGTTTGCATAAGATGTTGAAGAAGAGAGACAATGTAAAGTGGTGAAAAATGTTCCGTCTTTTCATAGTCCCATATAAATGATGCATGATTACTGACACAGCACTGTAAGTGCAATTTTATGGAGAAATACGCAAGTTGATGCACTTTAACAGCAATAAAGGATTTAAATGCAATAAAGGATTTTAATCTTTTAATCATCGTGCCATTTAAAATTTAAAAAAAAAATGATTTTCCATTAAGGGGTTTTACGTTATATCCCTGTAAAAATCTATAAGTGCTTTACTAACCAAAATCTATACAGTACTTTCGATGGTGACCTATAACATGTGCATACATATTCAGCTCATTCGAATAAATCAATTAGACGCTGTCGCACTTAAAAAAAAATTGACTTTTAGGCCATAATGATAAAGAATTATTCTTTACATCACCTATATATATATATATATATATATAGGTGGTAGATTCACCAAAATAAATAGGGTTCATGCTTTGGTGAATTAACATACGTACCAATCATCTCATTCAAACTAAGCGCTTAGACGCTATTGTATTTACTCACATACATACGCACACATATATACATACATACATCACTGTAAAAATAGCAAAAAGGAACTCAAGGGACCTCCAAACGTGTAGAAACATCAAAAGCTCAAAGTCGGATTGTTGTCATGATTAGAATAATTTTCTTACATACGTGTGTTCTGTACGTGAAAATAACAATAAAACACCACTGAAATAACATGGAAAGTAATTTATTGAACAAATTTTAAGTATTTTTTGCGATGAAACGACAGCGTAAAATATTACTATGTAATATATCGGTCAAAAAGTCCCGGAATTTATCCACAGATGGCGTCTCAAATGAAATATTTCGACGTTGGTAAGAGTACTAACCTTGAAAGATACACGTCAGATTTTTGTGATATTTTGACCGTCCTCTGCTGAGAAGTTAACATTAATCTATGTATGCTTTTTTATTTTTAATAAATAACATTTGAAATTAACTAGGAAGTGGGTGTATAGTGTAAAATATATGTCCTATTTGCTGCCAGAAATTCTCTGTAATTTCAGACACGTTACTACACGTGAGACATGTTACACGTGATTATGTTCTGACAACGTAAATTTTTCATAAACTACGCGTATTTTCTCAAATTACGGAGAAATTCTGGCAGCAAATAGGACACATTTTTTACAGTGTAGTTAAAGAAGGAGGGGAATGATTTTTTTTTCTACATTATAAAACTATTTGGCATAGGTGGACTCTGCTCAGTTCCCCATCATATTTATGTTCTCAGAAATTTCTAGTGCGAGACATATTATAATCATATTAAAAGAAATGAATTTGACCAAAGCTTGATACAGTGACAGAATGAAATTCCCGTCTAATAGGCTATCCACCGTTCACTTCGATATACACTGATGGAAAAAAAAATCCCAACACCAGGAAGGAGCTGTGCTAGATAAACGAAATTTTGTAGGCGTGTTTATACATCTGAAAGATGACGTCGATTCAAATTTTGAGCTACGCGCATAAGTGTGGCGCTAGTAGCGCCACTATGAACATGCAAATGAGGTTTGCTTTAAATAAACGCTGTAACGTTCGTGATCGTTATTTACAGTTGAGATTTGACTTAGTGGGTTAATGTTAGTCAAGGATGCCTCTAAGAAGACGAAGAAGCCATTATCAACAGCTCACTGAGTTTGAACGAGGTCGTGTAGTAGGGCTACGAGAAGGTGGGTTTTCTTTCCGCGATATTGCAAAAAGACTTGGCAGGAATGTATCCACTGTGCATGAGTGTTGGCAGCAGTGGTCAAGGGAAGGTACTGCCTCAAGAAGACCGGGTTTCGGGCGGCCACGTGGCACTACTGAGAGGGAAGACCGCCGTGTTCGGCGTATGGCTGTGGCTAATCGTACTGCGTCTGCAGCTGAAATTCGAGCAACAGTTGGCACCACAGTGACACAACGAACTGTTAAAAATCGGTTACTTCAAGGACAGCTCCGAGCCAGACGCCCTGTAGCGTGCATTCCACTGACTCCAAACCACTGCCGTTTGCGACGTGAGTGGTGTCAAGCTAGAGCTCATTGGAGGACGGAGTGGAGATCTGTTGTGTTTTCTGATGAAAGCCGGTTCTGCCTTGGTCGCAGTGATAGCCGTGTGTTGGTTAGAAGGAGGCCAGGTGAACGTCTGCTACCGACCTGTCTGCGGCCTAGACACACAGGGCCTACTCTTGGAGTTATGGTTTGGGGAGCAATTTCGTATGACAGCAAGACACTCTCGTGGTTATCCCACGCACCCTGACTGCAAATTTGTACGTCAGTCTAGTGATACAACCTATTGTGCTGCCTTTCATGAACAGCATTCAAGGGGGTGTTTTCCAATAGAATAACGCTCGCCCTCATACCGCTGTTGTAACCCAACATGTTCTACAGAGTGTCGACATGTTGCATTGGCCTGCTAGATCACCAGATCTTTCTCCAATCGAGCACGTATGGGACATCATTGGACGACAACTCCAGCGTCATCCACAACCAGCATTAACCGTCCCTGCATTGACCGCCCAAGTGCAACAGGCATGGAACTCCATCCCACAAACTGATATCCGACACCTGTACGACACAATGCATGCACGTTTGCATGCTTGCATTCAAAATTCTGGCGGTTACACCGGTTACTAATGTACCAACATTTCACATTTGAAATGGCTCTTCTCGCCAATGGCTCTACCTGTGATCTTGAAACTTTAATCAATTAAATATGTTACCTAGACAAATGTATTGCTGAAGTTTTATTACTGTACAATATTTTTTTTCTTGGTGTTGGGATTTTTTTTCCCATCAGTGTATTTATCTTATTCTAATCTATTAATTCATTTTATTGGGGTCAATTCCGGTATTTAGTTTTCATGCTACTATTTCCAATGCAATAATCCTCAAAATTCATATTTATATGAAAAATTTACAATTTCGCTATGTTGATAAAATCGTAAATTACGAATAATTTACGAAATTTTCCTAGTAGAAGATTTGTATTCAATTATGTTCCAACAAATATCATAAACGTAATTTTGAAGTTGTCTAATGTATTTAGGAACCTCAAAATGGAAGTTTATGCTCAATTTTGCCTTATTCCGACATGTTAAGTAAATCGTAAATTCTAAATAACTTACGATTTTTTTTAAATTGGAAAAATCATAGTCTATGATATTCATCCGAGTATCTTAATAATATTTCGAAAGTGGTTTGACATCTCTACGATGAAAATATCCCTCAAGAATGACGTTTATGTGAAATTTTGCTTTATTCTGCCATGTTAAGAAATTCGTAAATTTCCAATAACTTACGAAATCTTTATATTGGAAAATTCATAGTCATTAATATTCATGCCAGCGTCCTAAATAATATTTCAAAAGTAGTCTGACATCTTTACGATGAAAATATCTCTCAAAATTGACGTTTATGTGAAATTTTGCCCTATACTGCCATGTTAAGAAATTCTTAAATTTCCAATAACTTGCGAAATTTTCAAAGTAGCACATTTATAGTTACTGATGTTTATTCCGGCATCAAAAGTGATATTTTAAAACTGGTCTGACATTTTTACAGTAAAACGTTTCCATTAAATGCACGTTTAAGTGAATTTTTGTCCTATTCTCCCATGTTAAGAAAATCGTAAATTTCTAATAACTTACGAAATTTTTTTATTCGAATGTTGCAAATGAATAGGGTTCTTGCCAGTGTCGAAAGTAATATTTTAAAACTGATCTAATCTCTCTGAGAGAATTTGTTGTTGAGATATCGTGTACACAGACTAACAAACTAACGGACTAACGGACTAACACAGTAACCCACTAACAGACTAACACACTAAAAGACAACCTACAGACAGACACCATAGAAATTTTGTCATTTTCGGATTCCTAACCCCTGAAAACGTGTATAAAAGTAAAAAAAAAAAACGAGGTCGAAAATTTTCACGATTACCTATGTTTCCCATACCTATAGTATAATGGGGAACTAAAAAAAGGCTACATTTTTCTCGAATAAATTTATCAGTATATGCAAAAATATAAATTTATTCGTTACTCTTACCATCTTTCTATCCGAAAGTGACTTTCCCTGTATTTTTTTATTACATTTTTTATAAATAATCGCAATTCGCAGGCCTCGCAGCGTTCCTAAAATTTTACCTTTATTTTATTCTGTTGTTTCCAGTACTGTCAATTAGAAATTTTTCTTGAATATTTTTGATGGTTTTAAAGCTAAAAACATTATGTTAAATAGTATTGTTTTAAAATTATGGTGGCAAAATAGTAAAATTAGCATAAAATTTTAGGAACGCTGGGAGGCCTTTATTCTTAACATCCTCGACGAAATGAAATTATACTCAGATAGCTCGCGAACATTGAAAAATGTCACAGATAAAGAAAAAAAAAGAAAAAAAAAATGTTGCTACATAAAAATATATGAGATTGCAAACATAAGATGCAGATCTACATCACTATGCATTTAAGGGTTAAAGTTTCAGAGGAAGTTAAGGGTTAAAGTTTCAGTTTCATTTGATATTTATAAAACGATGGACAAAGCTCAAATTCGTGGGTTAATTAAAAATCGTTTCTTGATGGGCAAAAATTCTGCTGAAACTCAGTAATGGTTTAACCTTACCCACATATAAATATTTCATGTGCGACGCCAAATGTGGGTTAGTCACAGGAATTTTTGACCGATGTGTTAGATATGGTTTGGGTCGTCTTCACAGCGTTTGGCGTTTTGTTGGTGCAATCAGCGTAAATGTTAAATGACTATAATGAATGTCTTTTAGAAATAGAACCCATTTCACTTTTTACTTTCTCTTACCCATAGGGTTGAAAAAGTATTGTTTTAGGGTCAAATTTTCGAACGTGAGTTTTTGTTATATTTACATGTTCTGAGGTCCCCTGAATGCTAAAATCATGTTTTTAGCGAATGGTCTGTGTGTATGTCTCTCTCTCTCTGTGTCTGTGCGTGTGTGTGTGTCTGTGTGTGTGTGTGTGTGTGTGTGTGTGTGTGTGTGTGTCTGTGTGTTTGTTATCAGCATATTTCAAGAACAAATTATAGCAGAAATTCAAAACTCGGTATGCTAAATGTGTATCATATAGGGAGGCTACACTAAGCCTTTCGTTGAGATAAAGCAAATGGTTCGTGTACAGGGACACTCAAAATTATTCAAATGCATTACATCTATGGGGGAAATTGTAGGTAAGTAGAGATTAACATCTGTAGACTGCACTAAACAAAATGAAACGAAAATATATTTTTGTAATAGAGATAGTCAACTGGGAAAAAAAAGATTGTGTATGTAGGAGCCTCGCCACACCCATGGGGGGGGGAAGTCCCTCCTCGAAGGGAGTAAATTTTCATCATGGGTATCTTTCAGAAGAGCTTGCCAATACATTTAAAATGAATGGCTGAACCATCTATCTGCGATAATTTAAAATAAAGTTTTTTTTTAATTAGTTTATTTATTTTATGTAATATTGAGAATAAATTCAACTTTCTTTGGATATTTAGTGTTATACTACTTCTCTCATATGGAAATCGTCTGCATTATCATGGAAGATATATATATATATATATATATATATATATATTAATGATGATTTTAATAAATTATTTTTACTGAGTGAAATTGTATAGGAAAATATGGAAGAAAGTCGTGTGTTGGCCACAACACACTAGTTATTTATTGTTAGTGGATGTGCTTTAGTAACAATATTTTACCATTTCCAGGAAAGCTGTTCGGGAATTGAAATAAATTCCTCATAGAGATATGGTAAATAATGTATGTTTTAAGCTAAATATTCATCGCTTGTTTTTTGTATATTTACACGTTTTGAGGCTTCCTGATTACCGTAGTCAAGTTTTTAAATTTTTGATCTTTGTCTGTGTCTCTTAGAGTAACTTGAACGAATACTTTTAGAAGATCCAAATGTTGTATTTTGAAGTTAATATACGTTTGTTGCTGGAAAAGTTTGATCTTGATAAGTTTCAATGAATGTTGCGTGTGAAGATTGTCTGTATAATTTTAAGAAAACGTTTAATTTTAATAACAGAATTAAATTCTATATAAATGTAGGTGCATTTATGAAACGGGGGGTTGAGTGGGGCTTAGTCCCCACTCACACAGAACTAATTATCATATAAAACTCTTCCGAAGCCTAATTTGAATTGTTTAACACAGGTTTACATAACAGTACTCGTTATCTTCCCTCTTAATCTGCAAATTGTAGTTATAGTATTAAATTTCAGGGTAAGAGAAAGTCGTGTGAGTGACACACCAGATTATTTTGCTCAATAATTTGTTTTTAAGACGCTCTTATACCCATCATATGATTTAAAAGTGTACGCAGATTCAGATATGTTATGAAAATATATTTTGTAAAGCGTAATGTATTTAATTTATTTAAAACGCTTGCCATTTTTTGGACATAAATTCTTATTTGCAAAAATGATATTCAAATATTTTTATCTTTGTAAAATGATCTTCATTCAATTTTTTCTTTATGCTCATTTCTCGAACTTAAAATAAAAAATTTCGTTTCATTTTAATTTGAAATGACAATTTAAATTTGTAAAAAGAAACATTTTGAATTGTAAATTTTTTTTATAAATATATTCATGTAAGAAATGTTAAAAATATCAGCATTTTATTATTTTAATGATGTCGTTTTATTTTTAATGCCTTTTCGAGTGTAAATTATAAGAAAGCTGAAGTTTTTTGTTTGATCTTTTTAACTACAGAAAACTATAAAGAATGTATATCGATGTTTATTTAAGTACTTGAGTAATTTATACAGAATAAGAAAAATCTACTTAACTTCTAAAGAAAAAGCTTCTTTACATCTCTTGAATAATTCATAACATTCTTATGTTTTAGATGATACTAAAGAAAAAGAAGCTTTGTATCATGTCGTAAAATAGCATTAAGTGAGAATTGTGACCAATTTTTTACATTAACATTTGCCGCAATAATAATTAAATAATAAATAAATAAATAAGTAAATAACATACAATAAAAAAAAATCGCTGACTGTAAAAAAAGAGAAAAAAAAGGGAAATGTCATCAAAATCATACATATTAATAATAAAAAATGCTTTTCTATATATAAAAACTGTTCACTTTAATTGCTGCAAAGTTTTAAAAATCCATGACGAAGATGGCAGTTTGATTTAAGATTGATTAATTGTTTATCTTTTTATTATAAGCTCACAACAGCATATGTCTATACCCCCCCCCCTTTTTTTTTTATTTACTTTAATATTTTTTCACAGCCCTATAAATTAACATTAGTTTTTAGTTAAAAAAATATAAAACAATAAAAATACCCGAAGCAATTTTTATTGCATATACAGTCGAACCTCGTTGACGTGAATAACAATGGGGGTAAAAAAAAAATCTTCATGTTATATGTAACTATACTGTAATAATATGTCCAATTGCAATAAAATTCAAATAATATGTCCTATTTGCTTTCAGAAATTCTCTGTAATTTGACAAAATACGCGTAATTTACGAAAAAAATTGCGTTGTCAGAACGTATTTTCTCAAATTATAGAGAATTTCTGAAAGCAAATAGGACATATTTTTTACAGTGTAAACTTCATTTAACTAAACTAATATTCACATTGACGGGGATTTTGAAAACATTTCATGTTAAAAGTAATTTACGTTAATGAGGTTCGACTATATTCTTAAATCTTTAATGTCTCAAAAAGAAATAAAAATGAATTATTTTAATTCAAATTAAATACGCTTTTTTCTGTAAAAAAAAAAAAAAAAAAAAAAAAAAAAAGTTTTTTTTTTTTTTTTTTTTTTAATATTTTTAAAGGTATTACAAATCCTATTATGGAATCAGTATTAATCATTTCTAATGCACTCAAATTATAATTCACTACGGAGTTGCTGTTAAAATAAGTAAGATGCAAAGTAATATAAACGTAAAAGCTTTACAAATCGTCCCGGAATTTTGCCACTTCAAAAAGTCAAGCGTTTTTAAGTACCCGAAAAGTATAGCTCATTTATTGTGATAGCAACATTATATCCTATATATATATCTACATGAGCATAGGCAACGCCCACAGGAAGCTTCAGATACCAAATATATATATATATATATATATATATATATTAGAAGAGAATTTTAACCCATGCAGAGCCCTGTTGTTTGTTCCATAGTACCATCTAGACTATTCACACACACACACACACACACACACATATATATATATATACATATCAATAAATTAATTTACCATAAAATTATTTCTTTTTCGCTGCATTTTAAATTTAACTAAAATATAATGAAAATAATTATTTAAAAAAAGTTTCATTTTAATAACTTACATTTACATTTATAATTAAATGAAAATAAATGAAGAATTAAAATATATATATATGAATTTGCAAACGAAAAAAAAATATATATATATTGCTTTAATACGATTTTCTTTTGAGTTTTTACTGTTTAATAACGTTTTAATCTGTAAACAAAAAATACACTCATTTAAATCCAAATTGTCAACACACAAATAAAAAAAAACAAAGACACAATGTTTACATATGGTTCTGGAAATGTGTAATGTTTTACATCTTTGTGTATAAACACTATTGAACTGCACGATAATGCAATAAAATGTTTCTATAAGTTTTTTTTTAGTAACGCAATCGCAAAGTTAAAGTTATCAATCATAAATTTTAATATTTCGCTTTAAATATTTGTGGAGGAAAAAATGTCAATTTTCTTCTGAGAACTATCTTTAGAGGAAATAATAATTCATAATTTATGATCAAACACATTTTACTTAGCATTTAGTGTTAAAATAAAAAGCTAAATATCATCAAATTTTATTTTGTTGAAATTTTTAATAAGAAAATTTTACAATCTGATTAAATTATATCTTCTCCACGTAAACCTAAAAATTATATAATGAAGGTAAAAGAAAAAAAAAAAAAAAAGAAAAATTAATGTCAAATGTCGATAACGATTCAATAAAATTTACAACATTCACTCTCACAAACTTTTATTTTACGTTCATATTTAACCTGTAAATATAACGAATGTCCCATAAACCTGTAGGGATTTTAAAAATTCATAAAAATGAAGGTATTAGTAGAACTGAACGAGTTTTACAAAAAAATTATTCTCGTAAAGAATTTTTTTTTTTTTTTAAGAAAAAAAAAAATATTTTTAAAATTTTCGTCGATAGAGGGCATTGTACGCGAGAAAAAACACATATTTTTGTGAAAATCTATATTTATTTGCCTGCAAATGTTTACAGGCATATAAATTATATTCTAGTATGTGTCCGCTATCACCACAAATTACAGTTTTCAAACGAGTTATCTGCAGCTTCAGCCGGCAGTTCTTGCCTCAGGGAAAACATCAATACCAATAAAAAATTATCTATTAACTCAGCATTGCATTTAAAACTTCATATATGTGCATGTAGGTAGCAAAATAAGAAATAAACTGTTTTAATCGTAAACTGTGTAATTTATTGATTTGCATATTTTTTTGTTACGCATCCGTGCAACGCCCTCTATCTGCGAAAACTTTATTTATTTATTTTTTAACCTCGGGAAAAAAAAAAAAAAAAAAAAAAAAAGACTCCTTTACGAGAGTAACTTTTTAGCAGATCGGGTTTAATTCTACCAATTGCTTCAATTTTTATGAATTTTTAAAATGTCTACAGACTTATGGGACGCCCAGTATATTGCTCTTACCGTGATTCCATTCAACACAGATTACTTCAATATATATAGTTCGGGTTTTCAAACTTCAGAAAATAACAGTGAGAAAATAATAGAAATATCTCAATGAATTTTATTTTTTCGTAAGGGCACTGGAATAGCGCATATTACGCAAATAACACTACTTAATATATTGGTGAATAATGGTAATTATTGCTTTACATTAACTTTTTTTTTTTTTTTTTTTTTTTTTTTTCTTTCTTCCCTTTTTTTTTTTTTTTTTTTTTTTTTTTTTTTTTTTTTACTAAATAAATAAAAAACATTTATTGACATTAATAATGATTTCAAAATGCATAGATTTGACAAAAAAAAGTTGTTTTGATTTTAAGCATTACATTGCCAAAGGAATTACACAATTTATTAGGTGTAACTTAAAAGAGTGCATATTTTATATCGCCATTATTATAATTATCGCCAGTTAACATAATTATGATTTATGGTAATTATATATTTTGTATTATCTTTATAATTTGTATTTGTAATATATCCCTTTTATGTGTTGTATTATTCTGCAGAGATCTGTTAAAACGTTAAGCTTCTTGCACTACTAAGTCACAGAATTTCTATAAAAAACTTAATGAATTATACATTTTATCTTATTAATAACAGCGAAATGGTGTCTGCCTGTCAGCTGTCTACAGAAAAATTTACTGCATTTACAGGCATGACAATTTGGCGCACATATAGTTCCAAACGTCTCCATGTGCACCTCGAAGCCGGATTTTCAAATCTTTAATCAGGAACAAAATTATTAATTAAAATGTATTAACGTATTTAACACGATTAAATTTCTCGACATTTTTATTTTCTTTGTAATCTCAGCCTGTTGCTAATAAAATATAATGCTTACAATTTTTTTATTTCATTTATTTTTATAATATATAAAGAAACATTCCTCTACACGTGAAAAAGGAAATATAAATTTGTATCATCAAAAATTTCTGATAGAACTGATGTCATAGTATATATATATATATATATATATATATATTCTTTATTTTATTGCTCACAAAGTAATGTGGGTTTAGTATAGATTCCTCATGCCGACTTTTAATATTTATTGTCATTTTGGCGATGAATAAATTTGCTATCGCAGTTCCATAAGTGAACACCTAGGCAAAAAACGTCGAATCTATTATTCAAACTTCAAAAATCGTCAAGCAGTTCTCTAATATGAATGCATATTTAGTTTATTTTATTAGATTATTAATAAAACCGAAATAGCGTCTGTCTATCCTGTGTCAGCTCTCTCCAGAAAAATCTTCCGCACTTATAGATGTGAAATTTGATACCCACATTGTCTGGAATATCTTCGTGTGCACCACGAATTAAAAAAACTTTTTTAATTTGAAACAAATTATTAATTAAAACGAGATTAACTATCGAGATTTATTGCGAAAACATTCCCCAAGAAATGTTCTCTTTCACACTTGGAGTTGAACAAAGATTCTGCTGTTTTTTTTTTTTTTTTTTTTTTTTATGTGCTATAAGTTACGATAAAATGTCCTTTTTTAAATTCCAAACGTGCTTTTACTAATGGATTATTATTATTATTATTATTATTATTTTTTTTTTTTTTTTTTTTTTTACACCAAATTAAATTTCATAACGTATTGTAGTACTATATTTGAAGTGGTATTGCTTTCATTTTGTAGTCGACCAGGTAAATTAAATAAAATATAAGACATTACTTGATAGTAAATACTATATATAGTGTGTATAGTGTTGTGTATCGTAAACGCGATTTAAATATGAAAAATATACTTCGATTTTTTTTTCTTTTGATATTGTCCATTCCAAAATAGTTTTTCAATAAACAACCAAATTGAAGTTCAAGTTGAAATTGGTTGTCTCAGGCAATAGCGACAAGCTTTGAAACATTGCCGGTGGGAAAGAGGCTGTCGAAGGCAGCAGGGACCTAAAGCAGATTTTTGAGTGAATTCAACGGATTTTTTTTTTTGTTTTTATTTTTAAAGTGAAAATATCGATTATTATTATTATTTTTAATTAACATTCATTTAAATGTAGGGACCAGAGAGTAAAGTCTGCTAGTTTTATATAAATCCCTTCGACTATATTAATTAACCAATATTTTACAAAACTGGTTAATTAATACAGTCGAAGTTAATTATGAATTCATACTTTAATAAAATATAGTGCTATATATTATGAAACTTAATTAAATGTCAATGAATTTTGTAAACAGATAGAATGCCATAATTTAAATTTAGTTAAGTAAATTACTCAAGTTAATAAACAGAAACTTATTTCTGACATAAATATTGCACGTCATTCATCTCTTAGAAACAAGAAAACAAATTATAAGGATGAAAGATAATTGCCAGGGTATGAATAGAAATATTATAGTTAACATGAATGTATGTATAGTTGAATGAGCTATGTAAGCTAGCCATACCTGTAGAATGTAACAGGAAAATTGCAGACTTTTCTTAAAAGAACTATTTGAAAGCTTCTTTAAATATCCAAAGTTTCTGAAAGGATATCTTTATGCATAAATTAGAAACTCTTTGATTGTTATAAAACTAACCTAAATAGTCTGAGAGAAGTTCATGCACGAATGCATATACATGAAGACATTCAAATATAACTAAGTAAGACTTTTATCTGTATAAAATAATGTATAACAGAAAATATTACTTTCTGTAATGATGAAAATAGGAAGCAGTATTAACTTATATTTCAAATGTTAAAATTCAAAAACAACTATATCTATTTAGATTGCTAAAATTCACGTCCGTTATATATTTTAAAAGTAGTATTATTATAAAATATATGTTAAAACTTTCTGTCAAAAAGTTGCAGGAGTATTATAAACAATGATATTTAAGATTTTGAGGTATTACTTTTTGCGTGATAAGTATTAAAGATACAGCAAATAGTATGTAACAAAAAACATTAAGATGTATACAACCCGATACTTTTTGACAAATGAACATATAAAAGTTAATTAATTTATTATCCTCATATTTAGCATTAATGTTTTTGTAGGGGAAAGTCGAAAGGTATGGGACATTGGGAGGGATAGGACACGTGAAATTATTCTTAAAATAAACATTGTTTTAAATTTCTGACACTTCCACCAGGTGAAGTAACTAGAGCCCCATATTTGTTGCTATGTATCATTTTAGTTGGAGAATTCTGTAAGTTTATGTAACATAAAAACTACTTTATAACTCCAAAAGTAAACAGCTGCTTAATTTTCAAGGCAAGTTTTCAACGTCACTCACTGATGTTAGCATAATTACTTTTCATATTTTATATTCCTAATAATGTAAGTTTTATCAATTAGTAGCTAAATTAAGTCTAAAATTAGCATGTGTCTAATAATAAGTTGTTAAAAAAAATGAAAAGGGAGGGATGGGACATGTAAGAAAAGGAAGAAAAATGAAGATTCTGATACTCTTTAAACAGAAAATATCAAAAAGCAAGTGAATGAATAGATAAAAGAGAAAAAGCAGGAAACAAATTCAAAATCATGGAAAATATTTGGTGTGGCACTCACACGAGTTTTCTTTACCCTTTTAACTTTTAAAAATACTTTATTTACCATATATGTATGAGGAATTAATTTTCATTTCTGAGCAGTTTTCCTGGACATGGTAAAATGTACAAAAGAAATTACATTCACTAATTACAGTTAGGAATTCTTGATAATATTTGTTCTTGAGATATGCTGATAACACTCACAGATTAGCCACTAAAAACCTTATTAATTTTTCAGAGAACTACAAAACATGTAAATATAACAAAAACTTAATTTGGAATATTTGAACTAAAAAACAGTACTTCCTCTGCTAGAAGTAAAAAAAAAAAAAAAAAAAAAAAAAAGATGGCTTAATCGAGCATTTGAAATTTTTTATTTAAGTGGTACATTATATTCTAATGTTGGATAAAATAGATGTTATTAGTAATTAATTACTTTACATACATAGTGACGCACTGTTTTTGTCATTTTTTATAGTATGTCTGTATATTATGTACTTATTTTAACTTTATAAGCATGTCCCATCTCTCCCTCATATAACGGAGGGATGGGACATTTTTATGACTATGTTAATTGGCTTATAAAATTAATATTTTATTACTATCAAATTTATATTTTTTAAAAGATGTTAAAATATTTCAATTTATTTCTCTGAAACTTACAGTGTTGTACCAGCAAAAGTAAATTTGTAAAAAATATTTTTGTCAAAACTGTCCCATCCCCCCTACTCTCCCCTGTTTAAAATATCAAAGATAAAGAATATTTTTCTAGATATCCATATTGTTCCTACAAACTGTATTTAATTTTATGTTAAAACGTTAAAATAAATAAAACTGGAATTTAACAGTTAATTTTAGTGTTAAATATTTTTTTTTCCAATGGCTAGGCAAAAGTTACAGAGGACTATAAAGATACGAAACAAATTATAGACAATATAACATAGAACAAAAGACCGAAGTCATTGCCTAAGGAGCGATATTGCCTCCCAATATCTCGATTCTTCTGTAGAACATCGAAGAGCCCTACAACGGGACAGATGGTCCCGGTCCATTACTTCTCCAGAATCACAAAGTGGGCAAGTAGGGTCGTTTAAGATACCTTCGCGCTTCAAATTAGCGGCAAGGAAGGCATGTCCTGTAGATAGGCGGAAAGTCGCAACTGCCTTACTTCTTGGTTTATCAGGAATTAGAGAAGGACTTAAATTCTTCCATTTCTTTCGAGCTGTACGATTCTCAAGATCTCGTAAGGCATTAGATGCAGATAAATTCTTTAAAAACAGTTTAATCCTCCAGTAAGAAATGGCTGTATTGGGATGTTGTAGTAAGGTGGCACCTCTTTTTGCAAGGAAGTCCGCTTGTTCATTGCCCCAAACGCCACAATGTCCGGGCACCCACTGGAGAACAATTTGTTTCCCCTTTAAAGTGAGAGTTCTTAATGATTCTTCACACTGGGATATTTCCGGTGTTAATGGATGATCAACAGCGCTTATTGACTGGATGGCTGCCTGAGAGTCAGAAAGAATGACCGACCTTTCAAACTTGCAACGGACAGCTAATAGTTGCTTTAAGGCTAAACGTATCGGCACAACCTTACCATCAAAGGAGGTACCAATATAGTCCGCAGGGACATAGAAAGAAAAAAGACCTGAGAACACGCCAGCCCCTACATCGAGATGACAATCAAACTGGGAACCATCTGTAAAAATGTGCAGACACTGAGATGGTGGATATCTGGCCGCAATGGTCTCTAAGGCAAGACATTTCAACACACTTGGTGCAACATCTCTCTTTCTATGGATAGTTTCAACTAGATCCAGCCTCATATCGACATATATCACTTCCAAGGGATTTCTGGGTGTCAAAAGTGGCTGTATATCACCTGGAATTACAAGAACTTTCTTAATATCCAGGACTATTTGAATAAATCCATTTTGGGTTTGTAAATTCCTTGGCTTGGTCATGGTCACATAGTCCTCCAGTAGGGATCCTCTATACGCAGTAGCTTTTCATAGAGACGTACGGCCTTCAATTTCATAATATCTTTGAAGTGTATATTCCCTGTCAATAATAACATCGCATCGATAGGAGTGGACTTCACACCTCCCGTGATCAAGCATAAAGCCTGGTTTTGCAACACTTCCAGTTTATTGACCACAATTTGTGGGGCTGTGATCAGAGCTTCACAGAATTATTGTTAAATATAGACAGCAGTTAATAGATGTACAGTCGGCAGCAAAATTATTGGAGCACTAGTAATAATTCCTATTTAAATGATGCCCGCTTAATACTATTTTGTTAAGTAAATATTTAAGGAGTCATGATCTAAGTCTTGTGCTGTTTATGATAAAATTTAGCGATCTAACTAATATATATATATATATATATATATATATATATATATATATATACAAAATGTTGCTGCCGACCAGGGTTTAACCTGGCAAAAAAATTACTTTAGCATTTTAGCGAAAATAGGCAAGCACTATATTAGCTTTTTCGAAAGTTAATTAATTCTTTGGATACCATTGATTTCTTTTATTTAGCTTTGTTATTCTCAGTTTTGTTTTCTATTCCTTTTGTTCATTGATGATTTTAACAATAGAAAAAGAGGTATTCATATCATATGTCTAAAATGAAAAAGCAATTTAAAAATTAAGTGTAGTGGTAGATAATCGTGAAATACTAGTGCTAAGAATGCTTTTATGAAGCAAATTCTGACATACTTTTAAATATTTTTGCATTTAAATTCAATCATTGATAATTAAAAATAAATCCAAATTACTATATAAATAAGGATTCCCAAAAATTTCAGTCCTTTCGTAGTTTTTGCCTGCAAATATTAAAAAAAAAAAATCTGAGTTATTATATAGAGATATTTTATACAGTTATACAGTTTTAGCTTTTTAGCGAATTTCTGACCGACATGTTTTAGCAAAATATGATACATATTAGCAAAATGCTAAAAAAAACTAATGGCAGTTTAAACCCTGCTGATGACTGTAAAGTTTATTACTATAATTTGTTCTCACTCATACTATAGATATGGATAATTGCTTAGGTAATTGTGGAAAGTTTCGATTTCGATACATATATATATATATATATATATATATATATATATATTACAAGTTTTGAGGTGTGAGGAATCAGAAAACCACAAAATTGGTATGGTGTCCGACAGCGGGTTAGTGAGTTAAATAGTTAATATGTTGTAATAAACCTTACAACACGCTTGTCCATAATGCATCCTGAAAGTGTCCTTAGGATGTCCATATATGTTTTTTTCCTCTTTGGAACATCCTGAGGATGTCATTTGGAGAAAGTGTGCTCATAGGGAAGAAAGCACCACAAAATTGGCGTTTTAAAGTAGTAAGTAAAAAACTTTGAATAAACATCATAAAATGCAATATATTCGCAACAATTGCTTCGGGTCGAAAGAAAACACGATCCTTCGTCAGGCGAACAAAGTAGGCACGAGGGCTGCAATCAAAGCGACAACGCGCCAATTGCAGCTTTGATTGCAGCACTCGTGCCTAGTTTGTTCGCCTGACGAAGGGTCGTGTTTTATTTATCAGCTTTCTCTTAGAGGAAAATTGTTAGGTGACTAATTTTTTAGGTCAATTTCATAGCTTCTGATCCAATTATCTTCAGAAAGCGCATATAATACATATAATAGTGGGTAATGGAAGTCATGTGTTTGTTTCACACCACATTTTTAAATTACGTTTTTGTAAATAGCTTAATCTCAAAATCAACTTACACATTACCACAGTAATTTAATAAAGAAGAACGCAATAATTTAATGTATTAACTTCTTAACAAATATCCAATAAAGTTGCTTGTTAAGTAACATTGTAACGTTCTTTTTTCAGACACATTTATTAGCTTTTTACTTGTTTAATTTTTGCTTCGTTATTTTCGAATGTCTGATAGTAAATTTTAATTAAAAAAATTACTTTCGGGTAAGAAATAAAAGAATATTCCATTTATATATATGTTTAAGAAGAAACAAACTTTTTTTTTTTTTTTTTTTTTTTTTTTTTTTTTTTTTGTATTGTAAAAGTGGAAACAAATTCGGTTTACAAATAAAGTTGTTTTGTCCTGAAGAAAAACAAATAATTCACAAATTTCATTAACTAAAAGTGATCCAGGAAAAAATATTTAACACAATAGTAATTATTCCGAACTATTTATTTATATAGAAAATGGAAAGCTTAATAACGGAAATAATTGCAACATTAGAAATATATTTTTCGCTAGCACAGCTTGTTAAAATTATAAAAAATAGTCTTCTACCCATTCTTCTTCTTTAATAATAGCTTTCAATTGATTATTTTAGTTTTTTTTTTTTTTTTTTTTTTTTTTCTTCAATGTACGTTTAAAGCAATTTTGGGCACTACGTGTTTTCATTTAATATAACTTTGCTAATTATGCAATATTTGTAATAATATAATGCTAATGAAATGTTTAAAATTGTCTAAGCTAATAAGTGCTATTAGTAGTATAGTTTAATTAAAAATTTAATTTTACTTTGGCAGAGAGTTTTCTTATTTATAATATATATCATTTAAAAATGTATTGTGTTTATTTTTTTATTGGGTAACAAATTGTATTTAAGAGCAGTTTACTATATTTTTAGACTATAAACAATTAAAAGTAGTAATTATATATTAGTTAAAGGAGCACTCAAATTTTTAATCTCTCAAAATGCTTGCAATTTTTTTTTTTAAATGGGATAATTTTTTACATTAAATCAATTTTAAAATTTACATAATCTTTAAAAAAAAAAGAAAAAAAAAATCAATCTTGAAATACATCATTTTTCATCCGGGGAATATTATATATATATATTTTTAATTATATAATAAGTTCAATGCACAGTTTATGTAGATATGTGAGGTAAAGTTTAAAGTTAAAAAGTAACCATTCGAGCTGACACTCTTGCAGCTGGAAATTTGTAAAGATGAAATAAAAAAGACACAGAATTTTTTTTTTTTAAAAAAAGGGTTATTAATAACTTAAGGGGACGTCCTCCTTTAAAAAATGGCAAAATGAAGAAATATTTGATAAACTTTCAGAATTTTTTAAAATAGAATGAATGAAAGTACAAACAAAAATTTTTAGGTTAACAGGCATGACATTAATATATTAATTAAAAAGATTATTTTGGTTTACTTTAAAATAGGAATTTTTAAAAATATTATTTAACTGTAGATTATTTTCAAGGGTGCTTTCTCACTGCACGCACGATATCTTAATTACAATTTCCTTTATCTATTTAATTTTTACATTTAGTGAAACAAGACATTTATATTAATAGTCTGAACTAAAAGGTTTTAATTATTTTAATAATATGAAGCTTAATTAACAATTAGATTTGAAATATGAAATTACCATTAAAATTTTTATTTCCACAATCATATATATTTTTTTTTTCTATTGAACAGAACTACGTATTTTTAGTTCGTTTTATTCATTACGTTAAATGTATGGTTGAGAAAATTTTTAGGCTCATATTTCAAATACTTTGTTAAATATGCCCGCAGTAAGAAAACACTCTTGAAAATATTCTGCAATAAAATAATAATAAAAAAAAAAATCTATTTTAAAGTAAACCAAAATGATATTTTTCATCAATAGAGTATCGTCATACTAGTTAACTAAGAAAAAAAAAAAAAAAAAAAAAAAAGAAAAATCCCTAAAATGGTTTGGGATCAACAGTGAGAGACCAATCTACTAGTGTCTCCTGCTGAAATTTGTCAAATTATGGCCAAAAATTGATTTACATCGCATGAAAGAAATTTAAATGAATAAATAAATAAAAGCTTTAATCCTTTGGCGAAATTTGAAATTTAGCATCGAAGTAACTTGGACGTTTCTCGCAAAGGTCTTTGCTAGCGCGATTATGATATCCACATTTTAATTTATTAAAAACAATTTACAACAAAAATGTTACTATACCAATGGCATCCTTAAAATACCAACTCAAATTCAAGCTTAATTATTTTTTTTTTCTTTCTTTTGTTTTTTTAATTTCATTTTGCACGCGCGCTTTTTATTTCCTAATTCAAAATTATTAAAGAAAACTTTTTCGATAGTGTTTGTTTCGATATTGATTAATATTAATTTTCTTTTCTTTTCTTTTTCTTAAAAAATAAATAAATAAATAAATAAATAAAATGATTTTGATAGAATTTTGACAATTTTGATGTAATTTTTAAATATATTACCGGGTGTCCCATAAGTCTGTAAACATTTTAAAAATTCATAAAAATTGATGGAATTGGTAGAATTAAACGGGATTTTCAAAAAAAGTATATCTCGTAAATATGATTTTTTTTTTCAAGTAATAATAATAATAGTTAATATTTTTATCGATAGAGGGCGCTGTACGTGAGCAAACCACATATTTTCGTGAAGAATCACATATTTTCGTTTATTTGTATCCAAATGTTTACGGACATATAAATCCTGTTATATGTGTCCGCCATTACGACAAATTACATTTTCCAAGCGAGTTACAACACTGCTAACTGCACCTTCAGTCGGCGGTTCTTATCTGAGAATAAAAACATTCACCAATAACGCTTTATCTACTAAGTCAGCATCGGAATTAAATGTTCGTGTACATGCAAATAGGAGACAAAATAAGGAATAAGCTATGTTAATCGTAAAACTACATAATTTGTAAGACATTGATTTGCATATTTACCGTTACCCATCCGTGCAGCGCCCTCTATCGACGAAAATTTTAACTATTTTTTTCTTTACCAAAAAGGAAAAAAAAAACCGTCTTTACGACAATAATATTTTCGCAAACCGCGTTCAAATCTACGAATTCCTATATTTTTTATGAATTTTTAAAATGTCTATAGACTTATGGGACACCTTGTACATGTAAAACATCTATTGTTTGGTTGAACAATTGTTTCTAATATGAAATTTAATCTTTACATTCTAGCATTTCTAAAAATACTAACCATAGTATTTCACAGCACGCTACTTATTTTACGCGGGAAATAAAATAAACCCAAAATGTTTTCAAATATTGCATTTTCTAGAAAAAATAAATAAACAAATAAAATAAAAACTATCTAATCGCTTACGAAACTTCGTAAATAAAAATATTTTAGTACATTCTTGTGAAATATGAAATTAAATATTTGGATGAAAAAGTAATCCGTTTTACAGATTATAGGATAGGATGAATATATATATATATATATATATATATATATATATATATATATATATCAAATAAAATTTATATCAAAATATCAAACAGACATTCAGTATTTGTATTTTATAAAGGTAAAATATAGTTTTAAATTGAAAAGTATGCTATCATTACTATTTGAATATATCTTTTCGAAAATGGTTATTTTTGTGGGTTGTAAAATATTTGTGTTCTCTGTTAAAAAAAAAAAAAAAAAGATTTATAAGAAAAGTATATTTTTTTCCTATAAATATTGAAAATATATATCTATTTTTTAAATACTACTAAAGTTCTTTTCTTACTTTAATAAAATTAAACATACGTCTCATTAATATATTAAAACCAATGTAACATATTCGTATTTATTTATAAAACCAATGTAACAAACTCGTAATCCATTCTCTCAATAGTGATCATATTCCGGATTTTGAAAATTTTTAAATTTTAGCTTCTAATGTAAATATCTATGAATCCCGCATTTTTCTAGAGGGCGCTTTTACCAAAATGCAACATTCTGCCTTGAACGCGGCTAAAGCTATTCCTCCTGAATATTTAATCTTGCAATGATGTATTATGAATTTTTGTAAATGTGCTCGTATGTTTGACACTAAGGAGGGCTAGTGTTCTAGCCGAAACGTCTGTCGTGTGTTTCAATGTTTTTAATTAAAATGCATTTTTAAAGTTTAAATTTTTGTATTCTTTATCTCATTTTAAATGTTACATTGGTTCTTTTCTTATATTGGAAAATATTTAAGTTGTTTTAACATTACGCTGTATAGATTTTTCTAATTTTATCTAAAAATTTTAACATACACTCCATAAAAAAAGTAGACGGACACTTACTTGTAATACTTTAAAGCCGTTTATTTCTTTAATTAGAGATATGAGGTTCATTTCTCTAATATAATTATATTCTTGATATATTATATATTATTATTTTTTCGATATAGATTCAAGCCTTTTGAATTATGTAGTGGATAAATTCAGGAAACAAAAATGGTGCATATTTGCACTGTAATTTTTCTTTAAAAAAATAGACGGACACATTTTGAATCTCTAAAATAAAACGTTTTTAGTAAGGGGTT
This sequence comes from Salticus scenicus, assembly GCA_963930645.1. Taxonomy (NCBI): domain Eukaryota; kingdom Metazoa; phylum Arthropoda; class Arachnida; order Araneae; family Salticidae; genus Salticus; species Salticus scenicus. Next base: position 145,025,440 of record OZ005659.1, read on the forward strand.
CGTCTCACATTTGCTTTAATAAGTTCGTATATTCTGTTAGGCATCGAATCAATGAGATTCTGAATCTTTTTTTGCCAGAAAATTTCCGAAATGTTTGTAAGAGCTTCTTTGAGCTGGTGAATTGATTCATACTGGCGTCCACCCTCATAAATTTTATGAACAAGTATAGTCCAAATGTTTTTGTAGGATTCATATCCGGACTCTTGGCTGGCCAGGGTAAAACATTGAAGTTGTTCTCATGAAACCATTTTTTAACGTTGTTAGCGGAGTGTATTGGCGCGCCATCTTGTTGAAAAATCCAGTTTTCTCCTCCAAGATCACACGCAAATGGCAAAAGCTCGCCGCTTAGTGTTTTAATATAATCTTTGTGAGTCTGCTTCTTACTTAGGAACACTAAATTTGTCCTTCCGCCATAGACAACAGCTAGCCACACCATCACGCCACCACCATCAACTTGCCGAATAGAGTACACTTCGTCTTCTTTCTCCAAACTGCGCCAAAAATATTGATATCCATCTGGGCCCTCTAAATTAAATTTTTTCTCATCTGAAAAAAACTACAAATATCCATTCTATAGTCCAAGACGTATGGTTTTCAGCCCACTGTAGGCGTTTTGTCACGTGGTGATCCCTTCAGCATGGATGATGTTTTCTCTTCTTATATTGAAAAAGCTCTGAGTGCTTAATGTAGTTATGAATTGTCTGAGAAGTTACGTTAGTAATTTCTGTACTTATTCGAACTCTGGGAATTGATGCTCCAGTTTTTTTCAGCTCAGTAAAAAATTTTCTTTGGTCTCTAAGAGAAAGTTTCTTTGGCCGGCCGTTCTTTTTCTTTACGCCATGGGCTTCAGGAGCACGTAGAAAATCGCTGATGCTACTTTTGCTTATTAGAAGTAGCCTACCAATTTCTCTGACTCCTTTATTAACTTTTTTCAGCGCTATAATCTGTCCTTTCTGGTAATCAGTTAGAGGAATTCCTCGTGGCATGGCGCATTCATCTCCAAGAAATTTAACTACGTAAAACCATCTTGTCAGGCACGTTAGAAATTGACAAAATGCCAAATGTACATGTACATGCAAAACTGGTATTCCGCAAGAAACACCCACTTAGTTAATTGCAGTTTTTGACCAGTGTCCGTCTACTTTTAAAAATATATATATATTGTGCAAATGTATATCGTATCTCTTTTCTGCATTTCCCTACATTAAAATTATAAATAATTGAATTTTTTATTTGTCTGTCAAAAATATGAAGATTGATAAGTATAAACATGTTAAAGAATTTTAATTGACATTTCCTATTAAACAAAGACGGGGTTTTAAAAAATTGTAAGGAAATGTCCGCCTACTTTTTTTATGCAGTGTATGTAAATTCATTTATTGAAAAAGAAAAAAGAAAACAGTTCTCGATTTATGAATCTCATATTAAATACATTATACAAGAATACTTAAAAATGATTTTATTTTGTGCAGTTTGTTTCGAATGCTATAATTTTTGTTATTATTATTATTAGTTTTTAGTGAAAAATGTTCTTGTTCCTGATGATTAGGAAACTAAAATTTTTAATTTTAAAGTGTAGCTTTCATTTGTCTTGCAATTTTTAAAATTTGTTCTGTATGTGCATTAAATAAATAAAATAAATTACTTTGTCAAAATTAATGCAAATTTTTAAAGTTAGCATACAAATTTGTGATGTTTATAGGACTTAAATATGTATTTATAATTGCAGATACTTAATTTACTCTTTCCCCTTGTTGAATATATATTTTATCAGATAAAGAGAAGTATATTTAGTGTATGAAGACAAACACGCAAAAAAACACTGTTGCAACGGTGGTTTTTCAATAAATATTACTGTCGAACCTTATTAACGATAATCTCAAGGAGGAAAAAAAATTTTCATGCTATCAATAGTTCATGTTGAAAATTACTGTTCTTTATATAAATAAACTAATATTCATCTTGACAGAGATTATGGAAACCGTTCATGTTAAAAGTAATCCAGGTTAAGCACGCTAACGTGTATATACATGCATAATTAAATAAATATAACATTTTATTATTCGTTTAAGTATAACTAAAACAAACAAAAAAAAAATCTCTCAGATCTCTTTTAAATAGGTAATATATTTTTAAGAAGACATTCGTAATTTTCGTTAGTCATAAAACTGAAATTTTCGAATAAAAAAAAAAAATACTTACATGCATTATTAAGAGTTTGGATATAATTTTCTTAAGTATTTTCCAAATATTTATCGAAACTCTTATCATACGAAACATATGCTTTACATGTGCAGTCGTTAACAAAAGTGTCCGAACACTAGCGAAAATTCCTATGTAAAAAAAGTACACTTTGTACAGTTTTGTTAAATAAATCCTTGTCGAGTCTTGTTCTCGGTGTAAGAACACTATTCGATAAGGATTTATTTAACAATCGTATGAAGTGTACTTTTCTTACATAGGAATTTTCGCTAGTGTTTGGACACTTTTGTTAACGACTGTACTTAAAAAGTTAGTATCATTCTGTAACTTTTATCAATTCGTCAAACCAGTTAGTTGTAGGGCAACTAAGGCGCCCTCTGAAAAGCGACCATTTCATGTTATTTATCTCTCACTTCAATTAATTCATTTGCTAGCAAACCCGTGCGACATTTTTGCCCTTTATTTGCCCCCTCTTCGTTAGCTTTAAAATTTAAAATTATTATTATTATTTTATAGACGTCAGTTTTTTCATATGCATTTTTCTCTGTGCAAAGTGCACATATAATCATGTCATAGGACAATATTCAACAACAAAAAAAAAAATAATAATGAATAAAATAATAAATAGATAAAATAATAATAATAAGAAGAAGAAGAGAATTTTTGTTATTTTCATTTCAATCTTAGCAATATATATATATATATATATATATATCCAAATGATTACGTTAGAGATATTCTCTAGATAATTGTATTTTTTACAAACGAATCTCTTTTTTTTTTTTTTTTTTTTTTTTTTTTTTTAAAGCATTTTTCAAAGCTTTCTTGTTTGGAGCTACTTATATTCACATTTTGTTTTTCTTTAAAAGAGAAACTGAGGATAGTAATTGATTGATTGAAAACTTCAAAATTATTTTACACATTTACAGCCTGTTTTATTAAATTTGAAGAAGAAGAAGTCTTTTTAAAGATAAAAAAATTACACTGCTAGAAACTATTTAAAACTTTTTTTTTTCCTGATGTTTTGATGAAACTAGTGAAAAATCTTAATTGCATGTCTTACTGTTCAATCTTTAAACAATGTAAATAATAAGATAAAAGCAAAAGGATATCCTAATTGAATGTGCCATTTAAATATCTTAAACAAATAATTTGTTTCCGTGAAATTCTTAATTAAATTACTTTAGACTTTTACGTATTTCCATTTATTTCTGTTTTTAAATTGTATTTAAGCAATCTTAATGATACTTTCGAGAGCTCAATGTAAGCATTTTGCGATAAACTTTAAAATAATGTTAACTTTAGTAAATGATTTTAACTTTATAAAGTACAGTATTTATAGTTCTGTCGTATTTAAAAATAATCTGTAGATTATAAAAAAAAAAAAATATTATTTAAGGTCATAAATATTTAGTATTTTCAAATATAACAGTAAATTTTAAAATATCTGTTCTTACTTAAAAATTTGTAAGTTGATAATAAACATGGATTTTTTTTTTTTTTTCTTTTTCAATTCTATAATTTAAGCTAAGGAAAACGCTATTTTAATATATAAAAAAAAAGTGTTGTAATGAATGTAATTATTAATACAATTGTTCCGTTCGAGTTAAAAAGGTTTTCATTACACTTATTTTAAAATTACGTTAAATCTATATACCATTCTCTATATATATCAAGCGAAAGATTGTTTATGGAAATAAAGCCATATGCGAATTCTCGACTAATAATTTCATTCATTAGAGAACAATTTCCATGATGCTAAATTAATAAATTTTTCTCGTCATAAATCAATCTTAATCGAACGATTATGCTAATTAAATCGAAAATAAAATGATTGCACTGTAATTTGATTTCAATTGACTGCATTACATATCAGTGAAATTTAAACGAATTTAATCACCCATCAATCAAACTCTGAGTGAAGACAAAACAGAGCCATCAATCAAATGACCACCGGCGAATAAAAATGTGTAACATATTCTTTATTCTAATTGTACTAAGTTACGTGGAGTGATGCTGAATTATTCTATGCAGAGCTCCCTATGCTTATTATTTTTTATTTTATTTATTCATTTTTAAGCTTTCCTAAAAACAATCTTAAGTACAATTTTCTATGCATCTTCTATCAATAAATTAAACTACGGTATTTTGCCCTAGCAGTATAGTAGGGAAATATTTTCTCCTGTGGGAATAAAAATCCCTATAACCACGTGGTTTGGGGCACACAATGAAAGACCAATGTACCAATGCTTACATTAAGAATTCGATTGATCTTAGATTTATTATATTTAGAATCAGAAGTTTAGAATTACAAGACAGCCAACAAGGCAGACCTTACTTCACGAATGTTAAAACTTCGAATGTCCAGAAAATGGCGCAGTAGATGACAGAAATTATAATCTTCTGCGCGGTATTCGAATAAAACTCAAATCTCAGTCATTGTTTGGTGTTGCCATACCTTTTCTTTAGCAGCAGGTACAAACTCTATTTTGCATTCATCACCATCCTCCGGGGAGTCGGCTGGGCATGACAATGGCCAAATCTCTTGAGTTTACCAGATTGGGGTCTTGAGAGGGACAACGCGAACCACATATCAATGCAATCAAGTGAACATTGTAAAAATAATTCAGCAAGTTAAAATATCATTATGAACTGAAAGTGGACAGCCATCGACAGGCCACGGCAAAAAACCGAAAAGCCTGAGCTTCGGGCATGGCCTAGTGTCATTAACAGGATGGTCACTGTTATTAACAGGATGGAACTCCATAATACGTGCGAAATTCCACTGGGCTGGCTGAGTTGATGTCTCCAACACTAGTACTAACTCCCCGGGCTGCAGATGAGTGATTCCGAATTTTCACTTGCTTCGGGAATGCAAAGATGTCAGATAGGATTTTTGCCACGTAGTCCAAAAGGTGGCCTTCATTTTTTGGAGAAGAGACAATCTGGAAGAAAGACTTATAGCAAGATTATTAGCATGATAAGGAGGCATAAAATGGCAATGATTTTGTCTATTTTCAATATAATCTTGAACAGACTTGTAGGATGAAAGAGTTGTAAGTTGCTTTAAATGGACCTGGACGCCAACAAAGTTGCGGCCGATATCGGAGTAAATGTCTGAAGGATAACCGCGACGAGTAAGTAATACATTGTCTCTCCCGAAAGTAATGCGCCCATTTTTTTCTAAGAAATGTTTTGAACCGATTCATACACTTACTCAATATTTTTCGGAATACACCCTTTCTGCTTCAACACACACTTTCCGACGTGATTTCATGTTTTATATGCGCCCTGGCAGTCCATCACAGAGATGTCCTTTAGTAACCTCGTCGTAGCCACCTAGATGTTCTCCAGGGTCACCAAATGCTGTCCTTTGAGGAATTTTTTACTCTTCGGAAATGAAAATAAGTCGGACGGGGACAAATCAGGACTGTAAGGCGACTGGAGGAGCCTTGAGACGCTGGGAGCTTTGTTATTGTGCAGCTTCCAGGCATTCTTGATCTCGCGCCTTACGCGTTTGACCCGTTGCTTTAGCCTTTTCATGGCTTCGACGTAAAACTTGGGGTTGACTGGTTGGTCAGGTGGAACAAATTCAAAATGGATCACTCCCTTGGATTCGCAAAAAGAAAAAAAAAACAATGAACATCGCTTTGCCTTGCGATTTGCTTATTCTTCCTTCTTTTGGGCGTAGGGACGACGTCGTGTGCCACTCTGCAATCTGTCTTTTTGTTTCTGGGTCGTACAAGAAGGTAAAAGATTCGTCATCACTTACCACATTGTTCAAAACAGTCGTATCGTCCTCACAACACTGCAACAATCTGCTCGAGAGTTTGTTCCATCTTGATTTCGACCGAGCACTGACACAAGGGTTTACTGAAACAGGCACTGTGACTCTGCAGGAGCTCGTATCTGACTAACGCTGGTGGCGCTGTGTTCCCAAGACTCCACCCACCCTTCCGTGTAAGCGGCAACCCTGTGCGACGGATAGTCGCGGCACGAAAAAAATGGGGCGCATTACTTTCGGGACAGACCATGTAATTGTAGAGAGTGCAAACAATTTTCACTGGATGAACTAGAAACTAGTTCAAGGTGAATCGCCTTTGAACTCATGATAACAAAGAGACTTATCTGACTTAAATATAGAACTTTTACGTTTGTGTTCACATTTGGTTTGAATATGTCCAGAGTAATCTATGCCGACATGCTGAAAAAGTCGAGAAGGGTTGACTCTTGCATTGGGCAAATCACCCATTCTTCGTTGGATTGCCGTTGGTTGTACCTTTGCAAAAATGAAGCACGACCTTAGTTCCTTTCTAACTGTAGATTGACGATCAGAAATCCAATAGAACTGTCCAATAAAATTTAAAACTAAATCTAAACAACCATGAAGACTATAAAGGTGAAAGTATCAGATGATATTTGAGGTAAGAGGGTGATATTTTGGCAAGAGCATCGGGTGTTTAGTATCGTAAGGCAGAGTTCTGTCCTTGTCAGTTCTTCCTCCAATTCGCAGTATTTTTTGGCATCGAGAAATACACCGAGGACCTTTAATTTACTGCTGTTTTCCACTGGTTGGCAACGCTACAAAAGGGCAATCTCTGACGCAAAGCAATTTTTTTGAACGAATTTAATAACAGTTTTACGTGCTTCTGAAATTTCCTGAACTGGTAATGTTCCCTTCAACTTTATCGTGTTGTGATTATTATTTATAATTCGCTTAATACATGTATATGCCACTACGCGCAAAAATTTTGAGTATGAAGAAATTTTCGTAATTACGTCCCGTAACACTGATTTATTCACAGGTTTTGAACCTTTATGTTCATGGGTGCTCACTGCTTGATGTTAAACTAAAGGCAGTGTTGTTTACTCGGGAACTGAGGACGGGGACTTTTGCCAATCTGGGTCAGTCCACCACAGATCAAATTCCTTTAATTTATCTGGTAACAGTCTACGGGTTGCACACAGGGTTGCCAAATTTGGCCTTTTTATTATTCAATAGTCACCAATAATTTTTATTCGTAACGTTTGACTAATCACTTCGAAGACTGGTAGTATATTATGTATATCAAATGTCACTTCTCAAAATTATTGGTGACTATTGAATAAAAAAAAGGCCAAATTTGGCAACCCTGGTTGCACAGTCTGCTGTGCTATGTTTATTGGGCAAATGGTGTGAAGTGGTAGGGCCTGTCATAGGTCTAATCTTGTTACATCTATACAGGGCAAACTGGTTTCCTTTTAAGGGCGGATTTAGGATCCAACTACTTGCGATGGTTTAGTCGATCCATAGGATAAATTCGGAAATCGGACAATTTAAAGCTTCTTTGACGGCTGTCACAAGTTCAGACAACAATAAGGCTGACGAAAGCTCCAACCTGGGCAAAGTTACAGATTTTAATTGCGCTACACGTGTTTTGGCTACGATCAGTTTCAATTTTGGTTAGGACGAATATAAACAACAACAGAATATGCTTTAGTTGAAACATCAGAAAACCACTTTAGCTGGAAAATAGATCTGGATTCCAAATTTATAAATCTAGGCACGTACATACACTCAAATGAAACAATACTGGCATAACATAAAATCCATTCCACCAAGCTTGAATCTCGGGGGGTACATTATCATCCCACCCAAGGTTTTCTTGACATAAATCTTGCAATAACAATTTCAAAAGCATAGTGGCATGTGATAAGAGACCGAACGAATCAAATGTTCGTGCAATCACCGTTAAAAGTTTTCATTTTGTGATAACTATTTCTTTATGACTAATTTTGACCTACAGTGTACCAGATGTTAAGTTCCAATTTAAGCCTAAAATACGTTGGGCTTGATCAGAATTCTATGAAAGTACTGATGTGGTTGATTTTAAAATGCCTGGGATATGAGCTAGTGCTTCTGTACAATTTGGCGTCCATTTTATATAGGGTCAGAAGTTCGGTTATCAAAATATATGCTGCTTCCACAGATTCAGCACCTCCCAGGAAATCATCCATATCCAAATGCTTATGGGCCGCTTTCGTGGCAATGGGATAGATATAATTTTTATCGATTAATAATTGTCGGATGGTGCGCAGGCCCAAGAATGGGGCACAGGCCGTGCCATAAGTAATTGTATTTAGTTTATAATTTCGGATCTGAGATATTTGCTCTCCAAAAGGTTCTTTGAAAATTAGTGTCAGGCTCTGGGATCAGAATTTGACAGAACATCTTCTATTTAACGATTTAGGCGATTTTATTTAACTGAAACTTTATCAGATTACTAAAAGTACTTGTTTGTAATTTTGGCCCTTTATGCACGTTGGTATTAAAGGACTTGTCGTTTGATGTTAAGGCCGAAGCATTAAAATACATACATAATTTAGTGGTGGTACTATTCACGTTAATTACTCCATGGTGGGCATATCTAGGTCTTCATGGAGGGGTAGTCTAACTGTGTATCTTCCTTCATGGTTACGAATGGTATAATCTTGAAATAGTATTTCTGTGGGGTCTGCAACGTCTACAACCCTGAAATAGAGATTGATTCTGTTTCATAGTAGGAGAGGAGACTTAATGAATGTACGATATAACTGTTTGACACCTCTTCCTGAATTACAGTCTTATAGAAGGAGATACAGAGCAATTAGCCATGTGAACAAGGAATGGCACTAGGTTCTCCTGACTTTCCATGAATAGGGGTTCCACATGTTAAAGAATTTTATAAATTTTAAATTAAAATGCTCCAGAAGTTCAATACCTTCTATAACCTTTCAATTAACTTTAACAAATAGGCTTTCATACAAAATTTTTAATATTTTTTATTATATATTAGATTGTAAGCACATAAATTACTAAATACAGACTTGCCTATATTAAATTAAGTTCATAAAAATATCATATCAAAGTTTTACTTTTTATAATTTAATAATTCATTTAATTACACAGTTTTTAAGACCTTACAAATACATACAGGGTGTTTATATAGTCTCGGACCCATTTTGATGTTTAATAACTCATAAAATAATAAAGATAGATTAAAATTAATAACATAAATGGTTAGATAGACTCAAAAAGTTTCACGACCCATGTCAATGAACTTCCACGTGTGCCCCCTTCGTCGCACGGAGAATATCAAATCGATAGTAAATTTCACGCCAAGTAGCGGTAAGCATGTCGGCATCCACAGAGACTATTGCGGTTGTAATTCTGACTTTTAGGTCATCAATGTTCGACACTCTCCTCCTGTAAACATTGTCCTTTACAAATCCCCAAAGAAAAAGTCCAGCGGCGTTATATCAGGTGATCTGGGTGGCGAAGGAATTGGACCTCCTCGCCCAATCCATCTTCCTGGAAAATGGTCATTCAAAAAACTACGAACGATGGTACCCCAATGAGGTGGTGCAAAATCTTCTTGGAAAAAGACATGTGGCTGAAGCTCTTCTAGTTGTGGAAATACGAAGTTTTCCAACATGTCTAAGTGACTGATGAGACCGTCTTTTCTGTAAAAAAGAAAGGCCCAATGACTCGGTCGTGCATTAGTCCACACCACACACTAACTTTTGGGGAATCCCTTTGTGCCTCACGGTATTCATGGGGGTTTTCAGATCCCCATATGCGCACATTATGGTGATTAACAATGTCAGAAACATGAAAGGATGCTTCGTCGGAGAACATTATGCGCTTCAGAAAATCGAGCATCATCTTCTATCCTCCTTATCATATCTGTTGCAAAGGCCATCCTCCTAGGCTTATCGTCCGGTTCTTAATTTTTTCTTAATAACCTTGAACACCGTCGAAATTGGTATATCCAATTATCTTGCCGCTGATCTCACAGATCTTCCAGGATTGTGTATAAATGTCTCTCTGACACGGTCAACATTAAAATCACTTGTGCAGGGACGTCTGGAACGTATCTTATCTGCGAATCTGCGATACTTCTAGTTTCTAGAAAGTTATTTTTCCACCGCAAGATGCTGCTTTTGGATGGAGGATCTTTTTTGGTAAATTCTTCTGCAATTTCTCTATGCTTGCACTATCGATTTCGTTTCTATGTACCACCATAAAATCTGTGCTTTCTCTTGTGGTGTATGCATTCTCCTTAATATCCGCTCGAATAAAACATCACATACAAAAGTACTACATAGAACAAACACATCAAAAGTAAACATAACATTGCAATAGTTGCCAAAAACAAAAGAGAGAAAAATGCAATTAATAAGCAGACGATATTTAGAAAAGTACAGATATTTAGACTGGAAAATGAAATTATCTGAAATTAACCATACGCGCAGACGATATTTACAAAAGTAAAGATAATCAAACCTGAAAAGAAAATATATGAGTTATTCCATCAATAAATTCCATAAGTTTGTTTATATCTTCATTATTTTATGAGTTATTAAACATCAAAATGGGCCCGGGACTTTATAAACACCCTGTATATATATATATATGTATATATATTCGTCGGTTGTAATTTTGAAGAATAACAGTATGCGTTTTATAAATTTTAAATAAAAATTCTCCGGGATTTAAATATCTTCTATAATTTTCACTTAAATTTAATAAATCGATTTCCAGATAACAATTATAATATTTTTATTATGTATTAGTACAGCAAGCATAAATTATTAAATAAAGACTTGCCTATATAAATTTAAGAAAAAAACCATAGAAAGTTTTTACGTTTTATAATTAAAGAATTATTTAATTACACAGTTTTAAGGATCTTACAAAAAATTTTAAGTATTTTTAGTCGGTTGCAATTTAAAAGAATGAGAATATGTCTAAGATAAATTTTAAATTAAAATGCTCCGGAAATTAAATATCATTTGTAACTTTCATTTAAATTTAACGAGTCGGTTTCTGTATAAACATTTCAATGTTTTTATTATGTATTAGAAAATTAAGCATAAATGATTAAATACAGACTTGCCTATATTAAGTTAAGTTTGTAAAAATACCATATAAAAGTTTTAGTTTTTATTTAAAAAAAAAAAAAAAAAAAAAAAAGTTATAATTATATTGTTTTTAGGATCTCAGAAAAATTTACAGTATTTTTCTTTGTTTGCAATTTCGAAGAAGAAGAATATGTATTCTATAAATTTTAAATTAAAATGTGCCAAACGTAAATATCTCTTATAACTTTCGTTTAAATTTAACAAATCGGCTTCTATAGAAAAATTTTAACATTTTTATTATGCATTAGAACATGAAGAAAAAATTATTAAATGCATATTTTATCTTACTGATAAATATATATAAATTTATATCTACAATGTTCATCTGAATTAATTTATTCTTAGTTATGTGTTTTATGTGAGTAAAACTGTAGAACAATGCTGTTTATCTAGAAAATAATTTTTGAGTTAAACTGGAATTCCATGTTAACAAATCAATTTAATTTTAACTAATGTGAAAACCACAAGCGTACCATTTGCCATATGGTCTTTCTTTTCTCATGTTAAATAACAAAATCTGAATCATTTAATCAGAAATTTTCAATAAATTGATTGAAAATGGCCGGCAATGTTATTTTACATATCAACTCTAATACAAGTATATTTTCTTTTATTGTAAATTTTCGGTTACATATATGAATAGTCAACTGACATGCTTGTCATTTTAAGACAACAGATTAGTAGACTATTCATTATCAATATAGCATTTTGACAAGTCATGTGGCTTGATAACTTTAAACAAAAGTATCATATCGAGAAATGTTAGTTATCTAATGTATGTATTATAAACATTTTTATTATAAACTTTATCAATACTTAGTTAATTTATGAGTAAGATTTGAAATTTGAAATTAATTATTGTTTGTGTAATGCATGTACAAGTATGCTTTTTTAATTTAATGCCTTATAATATATATATATATATATATTATTTGTTTGCAGGAAGCTGGTTTAGGCTAAGGCTATTGCATGAATTTTGAAGCATGTAAGGTACAACATGGTGTTATAGCTTGGAACAGTTTACATTTGCTACTTAAAATGGCTGGCATTTTTTTTTTTTTTTTTTTTTTTTTACTTTCAAACTATTGAAGTAATTTAAAAAAAAATGTATTATATAGGAGAATGTTGTAGTATTTAAATATTATCTTTAGATTATAAATCTAACTACAATTTTAGAAGTTGAAAGTTAACATGTAAAAAGGGTTCCAATGTACAACACTCCCCCCTATATATATATACAAACACACACACACACATCAATGTATCAGAATTTTAGGACATATTTACGAGTATAAAATACATTTGTAACAATAATAATAATAATAATAATTAATTAAACTGATTTAAATAAAAAGATTAAGTAGTTTAATGTAAACTTATTGATCCCACAGGAATATTTGATACCTCGATAGCATCAGTATAACAGGTTCTTCATTAAGTATAATTGAATTAATAAATTAAAATATTTCGCTTCCGCTGAAAATTCCAGAATTTTTAGTTTTGCAATAATTAAAAATGACAATGTCTATCTGATTTTTGTTTGTTTGTTTCAGCAATATAATTTCTACAAAAATTATGACAGTAAATTGCAGGAATATTTACTATTTTAACGAATTATCAATCATTTAGTTTAGCCAAAAATATGGATCTTACGTGAGTGAATTACATTTTCACCGATAACGCTTTATCCACTACGTCAGCATCTTAATTAAAATTGTACGTATGCATAAGTAGGAGACAAATTAAGAAATAAACAGTGCTAATCGTAAAACTGCGAATTTATACGACTCTGATTGACATATTCCTCTTTACGCAATACGCACCGATGCAGCGCCCTCCATCGACAAATATTTTAACTATTTCTTTTTCTAGCCCCCCTCCCCCCCAAAAAAAAAGAGTAATAATAATAATAAAATCCCCCTTTATGAGAATAACTTTTTTCCAAACCGCAAACTATTCTATCAATTTCATCAATTTTTATGAATTTTTAAAAATGTGTAGACTTATTAGACAACCAGTGTAAACATATTTTTTTCTAAAAACTTTAAAATAATAGTATACGTCCAATTTCTGTTTCGTTAAATTAATAGGTGAAAATTCCTTTGCAAAATAAATTAATTGCACTGATAGAAACTAATTAAAACAATTTTTTTTTAGATAATTTTTTGAATCTAATAAAAAATGGTAATTGTTTTATTGTTTTATCTTGAAATAGTGTAAATAATATAATAAATTGGAAAAGACATTCTAATTGAATATGTTAATTATATATATCTTAAACAAATAATTTATCGCTGAAATATACTTAATTAAATTACAGTAGAAATTTACGTATTTCCATCTGTTTCCTTTCTTTCGACTTTATTTAAACAATTTTAATATTACTTTTGGGAGTTCAATGATTATTTGTTTTAAACTTTTAAGTAATTTTTAGTTTAGTAACAGAATGTAGCTTTTTCAAGTAGTGTATTTATGTTTGTATTATTTTTCTAAAAGGTTCTTAAGTCTCATGGTTACATAAATAGTATTTCATAATCAATATTTTACGTATTTTGTAAAATATAACCGTAAACACTGAAATAGTTTTACATTATTTCAGTGTACATTTTACACTATTACACTATTTCAGAGTTACTGTTTATCGCCTAGATTATTGTGCTTTTAAATAAAGTTTTCTATACGCTATGAATATACGTAATGTTAAAAACTCGATTTGCCTACGAAGTTAGAACATTGTTTTAATAAGAGTTATCTATAACAAAATGTATAATTAAAAATAACACTGTTCGGCATGAAAATTGCCTCTGAAACCATTGCAGCATATTCTTATGTAAAATGGTCTCCTGAATCCGAATATGACGCCCATTTTGCCCTATTATCCACCGTTTTTTAATAATGGCTCCCCTATTTTTAATATTTTTCGGTGATTTTATGGCTATTAATTTGATTTTTAGGAGGGGGAGGATTTTTTTAACCGTTAAATATCCGCCGAGAGGCTACATATTTGAAAAATTCTAAAACATGGACCTTTGCGACAAGGGAAAATTTTGGGGGGATTTGCCACTGAAATTATGCATTACATATAATATATATATATATATATATTTATTTATCTGTTATTAATGTTATTGTTTAAACTTTATATTTTTTGTTTTTAGGGTTTTATTTATTTAATGTTTTTCATTCTGTAAATGAAATTCATGGTCATAAAATTATCGAACAGAAAAGAAATTGAAGAAGGGGGAGATGTATCTAGAAAACGGTGGATGACTGGGCTAAATGGGAGTTATATTTGGATTCAGGAGGTCATTTTACATAAGAATCAGAAAGAATGGTATCAGATCTCGATTTTTTTTTTTTTTTTTTTTGCAGAGCAGTATATATATATATATATATTTTCTCTCTAATTTGAAAGGAAGAAAAAAAAAATAGATGAATGATGTTTATCTATTACAACAAGAAATGTGAGATAATTATATTATAATATAGAGATAATATATATTTCGAAAGCAGTATGAATTATATAATGTTGGATGAAAAGAACTTCCACAAACATTATGGAACGCTAGTCGTTCTTAAATCCTTTCTTTGCAATAAGAAAGTAAAGTAGAGAGAAGGTCATGCAAACAATTAACATATATTTGACAATTGCTGATTGTTAACTAGACAATACAAACTAAACTATTTTTAGAGGAATATTTGTAATAATTAAAATGAATATTATTCTTGACATAAATAAAATATTGCTTATTTACAAAAAAATATATATTTCAAAAAAAAAAAAAAAAAAGTTATATATATGTATATCAACAATTATTCACATGTGCACCTTATAAAAGATTATATAAGAACATATATTGTAATGTTTTTCAAGAAGATACGTAAAAATGGATTTTTTCATAACTAAATGTATAACTTCTTAACTAACATTTAAATATTCTCTGACTTTTAAATTGTTATTTAAATGCTTTTAAATTACAAATGGACTGTGAAAATTCATTTACAGTGAATATTTCTGTAATTGTACCATTATATACACAGCATGCTGATTTTGTTTGATTTAAGGAAGCCGTATAGTGGCAATATCCGCATTACCACATCACGCGAGGGAAAATCGTATATTATTACTATGAACTAATTGATATATACGTATAAAATATATTCTGAATACAATTTAATTCGTTTATACACATTATAAATCGCTAGAGAAACATATAATTTTGGAAGATTACTATGTAGAAGATTGAAAAAACAAATATATATATGCATATATATTCTATATTTTTATAATACATTAAATTTTTAAGCACAATGTATATAAGATAAACATAGTTATTTGATATAAATTGTATGAACTCAGTACTCAAAAGTAATAATGAAATAAAATACCAAATATTACGATAATACATAATGCATTTGAAATTAAATTGAAATAAAAGACGATAAAGTATATAATACTACATTATTGCAGTTTTTTAAGAACAATATTTTTATTACACACATAATCATTTAGATATAAATTCTATCACCTCAGTATTAATTGTAGTGATGATATAAAATACGAAATATCACGATATTGCGTAATGTAAATGAATTTAAATAAAAGATATTAATTAAAATAGTGAAAAAATATTAAAAAGGAAATAAAAATTATTATTCTCCATAAATCCTACATTTTAAATGTTATATCTTCTTCTTAAATATAAAAAATAATAATAATTATATTTCTTTATATATATATATTACTCATAAAAGTGTTTCTTGAATTTTGTCTGGTTTTATATTTCATTCTTAGTTTTATTATGACACACAAACAAATTGCGAAAAATTAAATTTAACGCAAGTCGTAAAGCATGAACTTTTAAAGATAAACGGATATTTGTTTATCATGCGTGAAATTGATTTTCTCCTTAATTTATTTTTACAATTTAATACATTTAGCAGACTTCGCGCTTTTCCTGCAGTTATCTCTTTTTCGTTAATGTTCGTCATTTCTTTCTTTAGATAAAGTGTTATTTTCTTGGAAGAGAAGAGCTTCTTTATTGAAATATTTTTTTTTATTAGCAAGTTTTATTGAATTTAAAAGAAATAGGAAATATTTATAATATTGACAAAAAAATAAATAAAAATGAATTGCTTTTGAGTTGTACACACACACACACTCACACACATATACATACGAATGTATCTTTTCTTCTCTCTATATATATTGCGATTAACAGTTTCTTTTTTTTTTTTTTTTTCAATTACATATTTATAACTTTTAATTACTTATGTATAACTATAAGGAAATTTTTTAAAACCTTAAAAAAATTGCGACTTTATCTACATATTTTAAAATTTCATAGAATAATTTTTGTTATTTTTACATTCATGAATCTCTGTCTGTGTACAGGTGCGCAAATGATACATACAATAACGTAATCACTGCATTGAAATGTGCTTAATTTTTTTGAACATTTTATAAGTCATTGTAGAACTAACTGTACAAATTTCCATGTGTGTAATCCATTTATGTAACATTATATTTAAATATCATTTAGCAGACATACTTAGAAGAGATTTGTATTATTGAATAAGTTTTAATTTTTGGAAGCTATATTTTATTTATAATACGACGTGAATGCCAAGTACCATGCTTGTCAAGTTTTTAACCATAGAAGACACAAACAAAACAACAAATTGCACATTTAAAAAGTTTTTACGACTGTATTTTATCAATACAACATGAAAGGTATTTACATTTAATAAAATTTGCATTTTTTAAAATATTTTAATATAAGAAAAATTTTAAAACATTAAATATATATATATATATATATATATATATATATATATTCTCATAAATGGTAAAAATGCATAGGAAAGATATGATCCACTGTTATATATCTGTCAGTGTCAAATCTTCAAATTTTGAGAATTAGGTAGAGTTGGTTTATACTTCGTACTAGGGCTACGCTTTGGGCAACTGGCGATACTCTGGGATGAGGGATGAAGTTGTGAAAGTGGTCCGTCTTTAGATGGAATTCTTCCACCAATAATTTTTAAAAATAATTTTGATGTCATTAAAAAGAAAAAAAAATAGAGTTAATATTTCTAAATATAAATAAGGGTGCTGTTAACGCGGAAAATTTTCTCCGCTGCCTAAAATTCTTCAACGTAGACATTCCCTAGAGAAATGCCATCAAAATTTTAATCCTCCACGGCAAATCTTAAAAGAAATATACTTGTATAATAAATATTTAATGACGAATGCAATTTTAAAAAGCATTTTTATTGAAACTCTAACTAGATAAATAATACATAAAAAATTGTTATATGAGGTATTTAATAGTGATTAGCAATAAAATTAGCCTATCTGTATGCTTTTCAGTCCTTCTGTTTGTTCATTGTGTGATAACTATGATAAATGTAGGCAAAGAATATTGAAAATTATACGATACAGCAACTACTTAGAGTTAGAAAGTGTGCAGATAAAATGCGTACCGCTTGATTTTTCGATCTTGCTTATATATCTCTAATCTTGTTTATGCGCGACATAGTATTAAAATATTCTTCATGAATTCAAAAAGCAGTTTACAGATTTTTAAAATTTAATAGTATGATAAAATACAAATAGTAAATTATTAAATATATATGTATATATTTGTAATAATATAACTAGTAACATGTTAAATAAAAAAAAATCAATGCATTTTGTGCATTACCACTGTGTTTGCACTCGCGCCTACTTTGTTCAACTGACGAAAGGCCCGTGTCTTTATGGTGCTTACTCATTGTTTTGTATTTAAGGTCTATTTTTGGAAATTTGCTGCAATTGCATTTTCATTTACATCAAGCAGTTTAGACACTTCCTAATAATTTTCAAGAGTGAATATGATTTGAATTATTGTATTTCTTTTTGGCTGTCTGTGTGCATTTATCCATCGTCTCAATTTCTGAATTTCTAAAAAATAATATATGCTAGACAAGTTCACGATGGTGCTATATGCTCCTTATTTAAAATAGCATTAATAGGATCTGAAAAACAGCTTTGTGTACAGAGACCCCCCCCCCCCAAAAAAAAAAAAAAAAAAAATAATAATAATAATAATAATAATAATAATAATAATAATAATGTCAATGAATTGCCTTTTATTAGAGGCATTCTTAAAAATCATATTTAATTAAATTTCTACTGCAAAAAGCATTATCACATTGACGTTCATTGTTAATATGCTAAAATAATGTTTTGTAGAGAATGTCGTCTTCAGATTTACAGTACTACAATAAAATATTCATATGATTATAAGCTGAAATTGGAAGTTGCTGAAATTGCATTTCTGTTTGTTTTAAGTATTTTTAACTCTTTCCAAAACTGTTTTAAAGAGATTATGAATTGGATCAGTGTATATGTCTGTCGGGTATGCGATAACGTAGGCAAAGGAGGTTAAGTGTTGCAACGATTATGTACAGTTGGGAAATGTCAATAGCACTGCTCGGCATGAAAATTAACTCTGACACCATTTCAGCACATTCTTATGTAAGATGACGTCCTGAATCCGAATATGATGGCCATTTTGCCCTATCACCTACCGTGGTTTAGGAATAATTCCCTAATTTTATCATTTTTCGGTGATTTTATGGCTATAAACTTGATTTTTAGTGGAAGGGAGGATTATTTTAACTGTTTTAAATATCTTCTGAGGGGCTACAGAATTGGAAAATTCTAAAATATGAACATTTGCGACAAGGGTTTTTTTTTTTTTTTTTGTGTGTGTGTGTGGGGGGGGGATTTGCCACTGAAAATATGCATTACATATCTTAGATTTTTTTAATCTGTTATTAATATTATTTTTAAAGTTTTATATTATTTTATTTTTAGGTGTTAAATTAATTATTTTTCATTCTTCAAATCAAATTCATGATCATAAAATTATTGAACAGGGAAATTGAGGGAGAGGTTGGTGTATCTAGAAAACGGGGGGTGACTGAGCAAAATGAAAGTCATATTCGGATTCAGGAGGTTATTTTACATAAGAATCAGCAAGAATGATATCAGATCTCGATTTTTTTTTTTTTTTTTTTTTTTTTTTCAAAGCAGTGTAATCGATGTGTACAGCATGATTGTTCATTCTTAATTTATATTTGTTTCCTGGATATACATCAATAATTTGCGTTGATTACGCCCGTATTGTATATTTATCAATGTCTCAAATTTTAGGAAGTTTCAAATTCTCTAATGCTATTCTGAATATACGAAAGGTTGTGATTAGAAGAAAGGAAAACCTGAACTGAGTTAAGGTGCAATATTTAATTGTCCATTTGTCGGATATCAAAGAGAACTTATCCCTATAGAAATCATATGCCTTTGAGAAATTTTAGTAGTGCTAATAGGTAACATGTGTTCTAAAGATTTGTTTAATTAAACATACAAGCTTATATTGATAGACATTTCTGCTTAATGTAGTGTATCAGCTGATATCTTAATAAGTAAATTAAAAGGTACGAGTAATAATATTAAAGAGGTAGAACATGTTTTTAATTTTAATATTATGTATATTTTTATATACATCATTTGTGATAATATTAAATTGTAGAAAATTAAAGAGGAAATATACAAAATATATATGAAATTTGACATATTAAGGCACACTTAGATGGATAATTACACATACATTTTAAATTAAAAAAGTTATTGAAAATCTGATTGCACGGATACAAGGTATATAGATATAAAAGAATTATCATGCTATAAAATATGTTTTATTGGGTTTTTGTTATACACTTTCAAATTTATGTAACTATCAGACTGTACTTTTTTATTACAGAGGAAAGGAATAAAGACAATGTGTAATAAACCGCGTATTTTCAAAAATGCACTTTTTTTTTTTCACGTTTTTACGTTTAATGTATCAGCAGTTGTCACTGTAACACTAATGCATTAATTTAAACTCCAAAAAGTAGTCTTCTGCTTCTTACCTTTTTTCAACTCACATGCACTGTTTGTAGTAAAGTCCTCTAATTTTAATTTCTTAATTTATTACGATTTCAATCTTTCAAGGTGAGAATGAGACGATATAAACTAAAAATGTGTCATTTTTTTTGTAATTTTATAATTATTCTTTCTAATTTGTTTAGGAGAGTTTGGAAATGCTGTGCAAGGATGATTCAAATCTTAGGGGAGGTAAGCAAACCATAAGGATTGAAAACTCCATAGAATCTCAAGGCCGCAAACTTCATTATTATCCTTTAAGCCCTGGATGTTTAGTATGGTTAGTTTTTAACAGTAAAATTCTCATGTAGGTGCGACTTTTGCAATATGCACTTTTAACTAAACGTTATGTTGTACGTAATATTGATATATCACTTCTTTTTATGTAAACTTTAACATATAAAAAAGTTTAGTTAAAAATGCTATATACGAATGACACGTTCATTTGTGTGTTTTACTATTAAAAATTAACCAAAAATATCTATTTCTTAAAAGGTTAAGATAACGTTTGCCATGCAATTTTTAATTTTTATGAAGTGTCCTCCCTCTCTTCAAAGTTTGTACATTAGGTTTTGAATCACATTATACACACATACACACACACATATATTTATATATAATTTAAAATATTTCTAGAAGTAACATTTTTAAACGATTTTCTAAAATTCTATAGCATATATATATATATATATATGTAATAAAAAATAATAATTTAATATATATATATATATATATATATATAATAAAAAATAATAATTTAATAGTAGGTAAACTGAAATTAAATAGATCAATATTGATAATTTATGTAACAAACAATACAAAAATAAATAATTTTCTAAATTTACTTTCATGAGTACTTTTACATACGTTTTCTGTAATATTGTTTTAAATAAGCTAAGCAATTTTTTGCTTTCTTTATACCTAATTATTTCGACCATTCGTATGACTGCAAGTAAATTCATAAGACAAAAATTAATATGCATAATTCACCTATGTTGTTATTTATTTAAGTGACAACATGTAACACGTGACAACATGTAACACCAGTATGTAACAATACATAGGTGTCACATACTGTTAACAAAACATTCCATCGTTGCCAGTGATCGATAATCCTGTGAACGACTCGGTTGTTTGATTTTGCCGTAAAGATACAGTACTTTAAACAGGACTATATTCTCCCAATTTTTTTATGTGAAACGGCAAGTGTATTCATTACAGTCAAAGTCAGATCCTAATATAAAAACGCAGTCTGACAGGTTTTCATTTCCATATTTTGATACTTGCACGTATTCGAAATTAATTTGAAACCGTCCAGTACTTGCGCATTTTAAGCTTTCAAGAGTTTTTTTATGGGCCAAAAATTCTTTAATAAGATAGTTTTGTAGTACGATATTATATAAAAAGTATTAATATAGTTATCGAATATTGGTTATAATTATAGTCTTCAAAATTAAGAAAAAATAGCCGAAAAAAAAATGACCTTTTTAATTTTACATTTACGATAATAAGCAAAAAAAAAAAAAAAAAAGAATTACCTTTTTAATTTTATATTTATGATAATAAGAAAAAAAAAAAAAGAGTTTGTTGTTTTATTATTATTATTGTTGTTGTTGTGATTCTTGTTATTATTATTATTGTTATTATCATCATTAAAATTTTTCTTAATTATATTTTTATGATTTTCCGGGGAAAATGAAGCAGGAAAAATAGGTTATTCTGACACAAGTTTTTCCACAAATACCTGCATATTGTGTTATTTTAAGTGTGGTAAATAAATAATTAAATTTATTTATTTATTTGTTTATTTATTCGTTGATTAAAATATAATAGTTATTTTTTTAAGATGTAAGATATCATCTGGGTTAATGTGGTTGTGCATACTCGTCTGATTTAATATAAATTTAGAAAGTTACTTTTTAAAAAAATAAGAATTTATTAGTTTATAAATAATTCAATATTTCACTGCTTGAAATGTTATGAAAAGAATTATGGTAACTTTTTTCGGTTGTTATTTTATAGAATGAACAGTTTTCGTTTAAATTTAACAAATATACTTGCGTATAAAAAAAATCAATTTGTTTTCTATCTGTTAAAATTTAATAACTTAATTTACTAAATATTTTATTTCTTCAACACATAAAGTATAATATAGATATACAAATTTATCTATAAATTCTTCGTCTAAAGTTAATTATTTTTAACTGTATGCCTCGCAGAACATAGTACAAGACTGTTCGTTGTGAAAACCCCTTTCACGTGAAATTGGAATTTCGTGTAAACAAATCAATTTAATCTTGATGAAAGCGGACATTATAAAAGCAGCATTTGACGTCTGGTCTTTTCTCACGTTAAACAACAAAAGCTAAAATATTCACCTGAAAATTCTCATTAATTTCATTGTGAATATTAATATTATTTACCTTCTCGACTCCAATACCAGAATATTTTCTTTCTTTTGCGAAATTGGGGACGTATATAGATAAGGAATTGATATGTTTGTAATTTAAAGAAAACAGATGAATAGAATATTCGATATCAATAAAGTATTTTGACAAGTCTAATGGTTTGATAACTTCAAACAAATGTATTGTTAAGAGAAATTTTCTTTATCATACATATATGTCTTATGAACAATTTCTTTAAACAGATAATTATTTTGTTATTATATTAGAATTTAATACGAAAATAGTTTTATAAGCAAATTTATAAATTAAAAATATGAGCATTAACAAGTTCTATTTATAAATTATGTAAAATATATATTGAAATATGCATTGAAAAATAATAATAACACTATGCTATAGAGAGAGAAAAAAAAACGAGCTTCGATACTATTCCTGCTTTTTCTTATATAAGATGACCTCTTGTCTTGAATCGGAATATGACTCCCATTTTGCCCAATCACCCACCATTTTCTCGGGACATCACACCCTCTCCACAATTTTTTTCTGTTCGGTAATGTTATGGCCATGATTTTCATTTGGAGGTTAGATAAAGATTGTTTTAACACTTAAAAATAAAATAATGAAAAAATAAATAATAGTACATTAATAAAATACAACAAATGTTATTTATAAATTCAGTAGTAAATTCCTTCTAAGTTTTCCCATTGCTACAAATGTTCATGTTTTAGATTTTTTTCACCTCTTTAGACCCTCAGAATATATTTAACAGTTTAAACAATCCTTTAATTCCCTACAAATCAAATTTATAGCCCTAAAATTACCGTAAAATGATAAAAATAGGAAGGTGTCCCAAAAAAACCGGTGGGTGATGTAGCATAAAAGCCACTGTCCTCTAAAAAAACTAAGTCAACAAAAATAGTCATTTTAAAATAAATGTCAATTCCAGTCAATTTTTTTAATTAGCCGTGAGTATTTATTCAAAAATATAAAATGACATAAGAGGACACATCCAGGTTCACATCCATAAAATGAATTCGTTATAAAAACGATGGTGGAGGAGAGAGAGAATTTTAATTGAGAAAAAATTACATCTTTAAGAGACGGCGATTATTATCAAACTGACCCGTAATCAAATTCCGCAGCCAAGTTGTTAACTGCCAGATAGAGATAATATCTTTATATTTTGAAGCCAAGGGCGCCAACACATCTTCTTTTATGTTAATGTTATTCCAATGAGAAATTTTAAAAAATAAATGACGGTTGAAATTATGGCAACCCTTTTTGGCATAAAATACATTCGCCAACGAATACCGTTGGAAAAGACAGGTGCAAGTAATTAAGAAATATTGCGAAAATTCTTGCGACATAATGTCTACATAATGGATCATTAATAGCTGCAGTTAAATAGATTATCTGTATATAAAATAAAACAAAATAATAAAAAGATATAACGGAAAGTTTCCAACGTACATTTACAGCTATAAATATAAATTAGATTTATTGGGAAACATAGTGAAATGAAAATAAAAATATAATTACTTTAAGGGATAATAAAATTAAATTGTGTTTAGATCCCTACATATATATATTGCATTAAGCTAAAAAGAGATCAATGTATTTAATACTGAATTTGTTCTTAAAATTAGAAAATGATAAGTATTTTAATTTTGAATACATAATTTACTAAAATAGAAATAAGCTTGACTCAAATACAAAGGATTATAAAAGTCAATACTTTTTAATTGTGAATAAATAGATCTTTAATTATAACTGAATAAATTTGGTAAAATAAAAGGATATGTGAGGAACTCCCTCACAGGTGATGGGACAAAATGGCCGTCACATTCGGATTCAGGAGGTCATTTTACATAAGAATTTGCAAAAAAAGGAGTTAGGATCGATTTCCATACAGAGCAGTGTAATTAAATTCTGAAATAGTTTTTAAATAAAGTGATAAAACTACGTATAAGTTCTAATATCGTTCTTATAACGTTTATTACATACAGTTATCTTTAAAGGTATATATTATATTATATAACGTCTTGCATTTGAAGATTACAGTATTCTGTTTTGATTAAAACGTGTTTAAATGTCTTATCTAAATTTCAATATAGGTCTTATAAATACAAATTTAAATAAAATTTTTCTTAAATACACGAATCGATAGTTTCGGAAAATTTTTTAATGCATAATAACAAAAATATACGTAGAAATTGTGTAAAAATATCTGTAATTTCATATTAATAAAGTATATTATCATAAAATAACATATATTCTTATATTTATAAACATAATCTAAAATTCAATGTTAAAAGTTTTATATTATATTTGCAATAACATTAAAATGTAATAAAAATCGTTGTAGAAATAAAATTTAACCATTAACTATTAACGTGAATTATAGTACTCAATACATACGCTGTTGATTATATACGTATATATATATATATATATATATATATATAATAGTACACGTGTAAAAGTATATAACTTCGCATAAAGTTAGAATTTTAAAAAGTGTAACATAATATTGTGAGTTACATTATAAACTACAAATTAACTATTCCTTTAATTTAGATATTTCTTTTATATTTTGTTAAATATTTGAAAAATAAAAATATTTATTCTACAAGAATCATAATGTCTCTAAATATATATTTAACTATTATACGTTTCTATATATATTATATTAGGTATGTAGCATGTACTTTGTGTAAATATTAAATTTTTTGTAAAATTTCGAGTTTATCACCCTTTCAGAATTACGGTTTCAACAATATAAACTCCAATGCAGTTGTTCAAATTTACGCACCGTTGTATAAATTATATAAAGTTCACTTTACTTACAAACTTTATTGCTGACTAACTTTTAAAATGTGTTCTTAATAAAGGTATATCAAAACTCCTTACCCAAAGTTTATTCGGTTGTGAAAGGGTAAATTTAAAATGATTTGAATTTTGAATTTTATTTCTTTTTGATGCTTATGAAATTGACTTTATACTGTAGATAAAATAAATGTCAGAAATATTTTCCCGCCCATTTTCAACAAGAAAATATTTAAAGAATTCTGCCGTATCATAAGTAAATAAACATTCCGAAAAAAATTTGTTTGTTTATTTTCCCTATTGAACTTTTAAAAAGGAAAAAAAAAATATATATATATATATTTTCATTGATTTGAATGCAGTAATATGCTACAGATTTTTTTGTGAAAATATATTTTGTCAATATATTTTTTATCTAGGTTATTAAAACTTTATTGTTAATTTTGTGAAACTAAATAAAATTTAGAGTTCATTTTCATTCCATAAAGATTAAGCGTTCTTTTATGTAATTTGATATTGTTATTAGAACAATTGCTAATATTTCCGATAACTATCATATAATTCGAAGTATATCTTTGATATAATAATCGTGGTTGGAAAATGTCGTAGCTTTAGTACAACTATATTCATACAGTAATATTTAATAATAACTTTCGGCATTTGAAGAAAAGAAAATATTACTTATAAATATAGAGGTGTCATTTTTTTTTTAAGTTAACCTACTACACCCACAAATAGTAAATGTATGTTACACGATGTGAATATGGCTCTAACGGGAAGAAAGGTGACAGGGGTTTTTATCAATATTTACTTACAGTTAACCATCACTATATTTTCATTGATCGAAGCAAAATAAAAAAATTGAGTAAAATCCTAGGTTAGATTTCATTTTGAAAGGAACTGAAAATTTGTACATTCTATCGACGATAACGCTTTGAATTTACACGATATTTCTTTAGCGATTTCATATAAGTAGCTTTTGGTACAAATTTGGATATTAAATTATGCGCATGAAATTTTTATATATCTTGCGCATGTGTACTTAAAATTAGTTAGTAAAAATGCTCTTATTTTGTAAGATTTATAAAATTTTTAAACTCTGATTAAAATATGCTATGTCAAGTGTAATACGCCATGTTTCCTAAAAACTGCTTTGCCGTGGTTTTAATACATTACGTGTTATAATAAAAAAAAAAAAATCACATGCTACAGCCAAAACGCATTTCCAGCTCCACCTTTTACAGGGATATCCAAAACGTTTTTATTTTTGTTTCGTTTTTTACTTGTCCTTTCTTTTCCCTTATGAATAAAAGTTTCTCTGAAATATAGGAGACATAACATGTTCTTTATGCTTACAAAGTTTCAAGATAATTCGTGAAGAACTTTTCTAGATACCTGAAAAAATGCCTAAATTCGAAAATGTCTAAATATTTATTGGTAGATTGTATATTGTAATTATATTGTAACAATTCTCGCCAAGTAATTTAAAATCAAAAATGTCATTAAAACATTTCATATATAAAAAGTTTATCGCTTAAAATATTTTTATAAATTCAATTTTTATAGTTTATATTTTTGAAAAGTTTGTTTATATATATATACATATATATATATATATATACATATATATATATATTTGTTAGTGCATGTAATATATGCAGATTGCTGCTATTTTTCCTATAAAAGCACATTCGGTAAACCTACATCTAATACTACATATGTATATTTAAGTATTATTATTTTACTCTAGTTAACAATTTTTGATTATTCAAACTCTAAGTGACAACCTAAGTTTTCCTTCTGACTACTAAATTTTAAATGCAAATTTTCAGTTTTATGATGAATGAATTTAATATTCTGTATAGTGTTATAACTATTACTTCTATTACTCGACTACCGTACGTAATGGAAGGATTGTACCTGGTCCAAAAATTCGATATCGAATTTTCACCTGATTTACACGTTTTAAAATCTGAGTCCAAAAACGTAGTTTTTGGCAATTGGCCAGTGTGTGTATATGTATGAATGTATGTTTGTATGTAGGTAGGGAATCTTCTGGCTATAATACATGCGAAACTAATAAAGATAGAACAAAAAAACTTCAGAAATCAGACAGGTCTGATGTACAGATGAACTTTCAAAATTTTGGTGAAAATTGGAAAACCGGAAGTTGGAACAGAAGCCTATATCTCAAAAACGGCTCTAACGAGTTTCTTAAAAGTTGCTATATAAACATTCTATCAGATGTGTTTTCGAATGATACAGTTGGTTAGCTCAGGAAAATTGATAGGTGACATGTATAAATAGCTCAATTGCAGGTCTCGCAAGTTCGTTCCTTTAAGAACGGCAGTACGGATTGTTTTCAAACTCGTCACATTAACATCCTTTAAGATATCCATTTGTATATAATTATTGTTTTCCGGTCAATAATGGAGTATACAAAGTTTTGTTAAAAGTTGGTATCTCAAAAACGTCTCTAACGATTTTTTTGAAAATTGTTACATAAATCCATTTTAGATGTCTTTTCGTAGTTATTACAAGAAAATTAACAACCATACTGCTTAGGTAGGTCAGTTTCAAATCTCGGATATTGATGTTTCAAAAAATAACTCTACCATTTTTTTTTATTACTTTTTAACTCACTGTGCATACTTTGTTTTATATATCTTTATTCGTTTATTAAATTTCTTTTACTGGAAATATTTTAGTTTTCTACTTCGTTAGGTTAATTTTATGTCTTCTGATCACATTATCTTTTCTGATCACATCTGCAAAAAATGCATAACTGCGTGTATTAGTGGGCAATGGAAGTCGTGTGGTTGTTTCACACCACATTTTTTTTTAATATCAGATGATACAGTACTACTTAAAGCAATATTTTTAATTATCTTTATTGAATATGTATATATATATTTGTGGTATTTCTTCAGCCATTGTGAAAAACAAAATATTTTTTGTAGACCTGATGTTTCTGGGCAACATAAACTGTTACAAAAAAATTAATATGTTGTATAGTTTTTTCTTTAAAATAAAACTAAATATATGAATATTTTTTAAAGAGTACTTTTTCCACTTGTAAACACAATATACACCGTGTGTTATATAAATGACAGACCAAATTTGAACGTATATAACAAAAACACGGTTTGAGATAAAGATACAACGCTTAGTATGTTGCTATTAGAAAAACAAAATTTTTTTGAAAATATATACACTCCTGCTCTGAAGTTTAGCAAGATTTTTTTTTTTTTTTTTTTTTTCGATCAGTTTTTTTTTTTTTTTTTTTCCCGATCAGTTTTTTTTTTTTTTTTTTTTTTTTTTGTTTGTTCCAGTTTAAAAACATATTTCTCGGTGAAATGTTTTCAAACATTGGGCATCAAAAGAAGTGTGTTTTTCGCATGCATTTCAGTGAAGATTGGTTTAAGACAACATTTAGGGGGCCGGTAAAAAATTGAGCAAAATATATAATTTTTCTGATCACCCTGTATCATTAAGTGAACAAAATGATCTGTAATTTCAGGATATGTCAATATAAACCCTGTATAATTTATTGATGAATTTGTGTGACGATAGCAAGTTAAATAACGGAGATATAAGCATTTATTTAAAAAAAAAAAAAAAAAAAAAAAAAAAAAAAACAGCACGTTTTTTATTGATAATTTACATCGATTTAAACGAAATTAATTTCTTTTCGCTTTTAGGTAAATTGAAAAGACATTTTTAAGACAAAATACTGCAATCGGAATACAAATATCTTAAATATCTCATGAAGTATAAGCATTCTTATAAAAAAAGTTTTCACTGCACATGTTCGAAATATAGAAAAATTTTTAATGCATAGGTTAAAAGCTAAGTACATTGGACAACTTTTGTCAAAAATACATTTGAATAGAGTAAGAATTAAGCAAATTGTCGGCAAAAGAAGGAGCTAGATGTTAGGTATTTTTCAAGAGTTCACACTTTATAAGTTGTTTTTCACTAGCCTCGTAAATAATTTGAAGATCTAATTATTTCAAACAAAATTATTTCCAATTATTTTCGCTCTAAAAGTACTTTTTTTGTGAAAAACGCCTTATGATATCACAATTTTTGGTAAATAAATAAATAAGAAGAAGAAGAAGAAAATAAAGAAAACAAAAATTATATGTTAGAGTTACAAGCTTATAAGACGTTTTGCAAAAAAAGTATTTTTGGAGCGTGGTTGAAATGATTGAATCTTCAAATTACATACGCGGCATGGGAAATTTAGTACCCCATTTTTTAAACAAATATATTCTAAAAAAAATTTTTGCATTAAAAAGTGAAAAACTTTATTTGAAAATAATGGTTGTAATTTTTTTTTTTTTTTCGTAACTGCGTATTTAAAACTGGGAAATAATAACACCACCGTAAATTCATAAAATATAAATTTATATTTTCTAATTCAAATGCGTTAAAAATATTATACACTAGATATAATAATAACAATGGATATTTGTTTTCTTTTTCTATTAGTTTTAATCCATAACATTATTTATGTAATGGGTTTTTTTCTTAAATTTAAAAATTGAACACTGTTAAAAATGGTTTCTTAAAAAAGAGCTAAATTCACTCAAAATAGCTCCGAAACAATATATACTTAAATTTGAAATCACATGTACTCATTTTTGAGTAGATTGACATGTGAAACATGGCGATATTTGGATTCTTATTGGTCAACCCCATTTTTGAGCATGCCAATATATTCAAAAATGAGTACTTGGATTCTCAAATTAAACAAGGAGACGGCAAGGGTGTGGGGTCCTCAAATCGAAACGGAGGTTCCGCGTGTAGTTAGCACTCAGTGAGTGTATTCATATACTTAAACCCTACAGCGCACTACTTAGCCATCGCCGAGAAAGAAATTCCTGAAGTTTGAAAAAAAAATTAATTTGTATTAAAATTTAATGAATCGTTATAAACAATTTCTTTTCAACTTTTATACATTGTTAAATCGCGAATTTAATGATTTCTAACTTTTTAACATTAAACATATGCCTGGTATGCGTCAAAATTATCTGAACATCGAGAAATATTTATGAATGTGAACGAAGTTTGCTTTTTAGGAGAAATTCTCAAAACACATTGCTCCTGTAAAAAAGCTGCATTTATTTGTTGTGCAAGTTGTCGACAAAATTTGTGTTTTTCTTTTTTTTATGATAAATATCATCCAGGTTTGTGTATTCGTAAAGATGAATGATTGAAAGAATTGATAATGCTATAAACGTGTAATCATAAATATTCATTGTATTTAATAATAAGTTATTTTATAAAAAATAAATGGTAATGTTTAAAAGAACTGTGGCTTTTGTATTTATTCTATCTAGAGTTCTAAGTTCTAATCGTTAAAAAGTTAGAAATCATTAAATTCGCGATTTAACAATGTATAAAAAATGAAAAGAAATTGTTTATAACGATTCATTAAATTTTAATACAAATTAAAATTTTGTTTTTCAAACTTCAGGAATTTTTTTCTCGGCGATGGCTAAGTAGTGCGCTCTAGGTTTTGAGTATATGAATACACTCACTGAGTGCTAATTACACGCGGAACCTCCGTTCGATTTGAGGACCCCACACCCTTGCCGTCTTGTAAGTATATATTGTATCGGAACTATTTTGAGATAATTTAGTTCACAAAACATTTTTAACAGCATATTAGTTTGAACGACACAATAAAACGAGTCATTGAATCTTAGAAACATAATCTTAACAACGGAAAACATTACCCTTAGTAACTAAATTACTACAACAGAATGCAGCACTTTACAGTAATAAAGCCAATTTTTCAGAGTACAGATTTCTTAAAGAAGAAAGAAATTTTTATTTGGTTAGGCTTTTTACAAACTTAGAAGCTTTTAGTAAAACAAATAATCTTAAGTCGACTAAAGAAGAAAATAAAATTCTCAGAATATATATTTGTAATTTTCTTTCATATAAAAAAAAAAGAGAAGTTCATTTACACAAATTGTTATTATACCACAATAAAAGAAAGAAAGAGAGAAAGAAAGAAAAAAAAACTACCATTACACATTTATTATTTTATTTTTAAACGTAAACATATAATCTTTTTACTTTATATAAATTTACTGTATGTTTCAGAAAGATAATTTAATGGTTGATTTTAACTGTAAATAAAGATAACACACACAAAAAAATAAATTAATTAAAATAATAATAAATAAATCATAGTTTTGATTACAAATATTTCAATTAATGATACTATTGTTGATTTCTAAAATATTTATTATTAGGAATTAAAAAAAAAAAAAAAAAAAAAAAAACTGATGTGAAACAACTACACGACTTCCATTATCAATTCTCCAAAAGCATATTCACTTTTTGGAGACAATGTGATCAGAAGACATAAAATAAGTAGAAATCATAAAACTTTTGCGGTAAGAGAAAGTTGATACATATGTACACACATATAAAACATAGTTGACATAGCGAATGACCAAATAAAGGGAAAAAAAACGGCATAGAGTCATTGTTTGAAACACTGATTTCCGAGATCTAAAACTGACCTAACTGATCAGGATGACTATTAATTTTCCTGTAATAACCCCGTAATACATGAAAAAGGATATGTGAAATTGGTTTATTTAACAATTTTCAAGAAAATCTTTAGAGCCATTTTTGAGGTACTGAATTATAACAAAACTTAAAATAATCAATTCTTGACCGAAAAAGCATTAATTATATGCAAAAGGATGTTTAAAAAAATGTTAATATGGCGATTTTGAAAAAAAAAAAAAAAAAAAAAATCCGTGCACCTGTTTTTTAAAGGACGCACTTGCGAGACCTGGAATTGAGTTATTTATGCAGGACGCTTGTCAATATTCCTGAACTAACCAACTATATCATTTGAAAGGACATCTAAGGGAGTATATATAGCAACTTTGAAGAAAATCCTTAGAGCCGTTTTTGAGATATGTACTTAAGGTCCCACTTCCGTTTCGATTGTGCACCAGACTAGAGTGACTAGTTAAAGGAGAGTGACGACAATTGTACGACAGAAGTTCGTTGGTCAAGACCGACCATTAGCCGCCCGGGGCAATTTTGTAAGAAGCTCCGACGGTTCAACATACAGGTCTTTGCATTTTTCGAAAAAATCATCTTTATCTCCAGATATTAAAAATATTTGAAATTTATTTCTTCGTAAATACGTTAAGAAAGACTGACTGCAATAGCTGAAAATATATTTAACAGAATAATGACGACAATTAATTTGTTTCATTTAGTTTATTAATTGACGTTATAGACATATTTTTTTTTCTTGCCTGTTTCATGTCTTTTAAATTGATTTAAAAAAATCTCTGATTATTGTTATAACTCGATTGTATTCATCTTATTTAATATACTTTGCTTTTTTGAAATTTTTGTTGTATTTTTAATCCAAAAAATAATAATTTTTTTATTAAATGAAAGTAGAAAATTTTGGCGTTGTTCGGCATGGTACTTGGCGATAGATTCTACACTAATGGTTTCACGTGTTTATATTTATAGAATGCTAAAAGACTCACAAATGTGCATATTTGTGTGTATTATGTAATTATGCACAGGAGTATGTTTTAACAAATACATAAAGAGTTTCTTACTTCTTATGGTATTTGATTAAATACAAATTAATGTTTAAACAAGTTTCTATAATCAATGAAATTAAGAATTTTGAAAATAAGAAATAAATATTTAAATCATTGATTTTGTTTTTATGAAAATGTTAAATTGTGAATATTGTTATTCAAATATTTCACGGAAGCTGTTTATCTTTAACTGTCTGTTAATTTTTTTGTTTTTGAAGAGGAAAATATTAAGGTGAAAGAAGTACTAGAATAGTGTTGATAAAATGTGAATATGGTTTAATAAAACATATGGTTTAAAATTTAAGCAAATATTTATTAAAAGAAAACGGTAAAATATTGTTTTTATTATTACTATTACTTGATTAAAAAAAATAAAATAAAATAAAATAAATAAATAAATAAATAAATAATTTAAATAATTTAAATAATTTAAATAATATTAATTCAGTTTACAAAACGTTAAATCTCTATAATTAATTTTTCTAATTTTTGTAATTTAGGAATTTTAGTTTAATAAATTCTTGATTATTATTTATAAAATATTTTTGCTTTGTACACTCGATGATGAATTTCATTTAAATTGGCGGTATGAATTGGTACTACCACTCAGATTCAAAATATTAGAATAATGAAAGAAATATCGTCAATATAATTGCAGATCTAATTTATTAAATTAATAACCAATGACATCAAATATAAATTATCATAATATGCATCTATATATTTTGTGGATTAAAGAAACACGTTACAATAAAACAAAAATAATATATTTGAAACAACAAGTGAAAAAAAAAAAAAAAAAAAAAAGAAAAGAAAAAGAAATTAGAATATTTGAATACTTCATAACATGGTTAAAAAAATTAGAATAATTTAAACATATTGTACATATTTTAAACTCTACATATTAATTTTTACATACTAATCAGTACTTTGTTGCATCACCCTAACATTAAGGACATCTCTTAAACGGCTTGGCATACTATTGACTAAAGGCTTACATTTTTTTTTCTTTTAAATCAAAATTCACGCATATCTTCTTCAAAATAGAAATAAGATCTTTTTTTTTTTTTTTTTTTTTTTTTTTTTTTTTTGTCTCTTGGTGCAATTTCTTGAACTGATTTTTTCATTCCCCACAATTTCTCACTGGAGTTTAGATCAAGTGAGTTGAAAGAACAAAAGAATGCATTTATTTCCTTCTCTTGAAGCCATTTATTTGTCGATTTAGAAATGTGACAAGAAGATGAATCTTACTAAAACACAAAATTGTCGTCACATAAATCCTCAGACGAAGGTATCATGAATAGTTCAAGAATTTCTTGATGCACTTTTGAATTGACTTTTGTGTGAACAATATACAACGTACCTGGATCTTGTTCAGTCATGCTGCTCCATATCACGACAGAGGTCGAATATTTAACCGAATTTAACCTTGTTTGAGGCTCCAAACAGGTATACTTTGATCTTCATGGGACACACAAATCATACTTTCATCACTGACGAGTACCTTTACCAGTCATCTTGAACCCGAAATCGTGTTTGTTTACACCATTTAACTCTAGTAGCCAATTGTATGAATGGTAAGAGTGGCTTTGTCTTAGGCACACGTTATCTACAACATAATTTATGAAGTCGTCTGCATGTTGTAGATTTAGAGGCATTTATAACCACTTCTTTCCATTTTCTCTGCAAATATCTCACAATTCGAAAACGATATTTCATCAAAATCCTTTGTGATTTCCTTTCATCTCTTGCTGAAATTACCTTCTTTCGACCACTTTTAAAGCGTTTTTTTTTGGAAACACTTATTTTTAGAATATTCTCTCAAAACTCTACTCATATTTGCTTGAGAACATTTTACTTCCGATGCTATAAACAGTTGGATTTTTCCTTCTTTGTGCAAGTACACAATACAAAATTTTACATCCTCAGATAATTCGCTCTTTTGTCCCATATTAAGCAAATCCTGAATTAAAATCAAGTGCCAAACTACTTTACATTTTCTACGGAACACATGTTAGTCCCGCAGTTAATGAAATTTACAGCCATCCTCTAAATCAATAGGAAAATAGTTGCATATTCTAATTTTCGTGAACCATGTTATGAAATATTCTGAAATTTTGGACTGTTTTTACTTGCTATTTTAAAGAGATTTTCTATTTTATTGTAATACATGTTTACATTTTATAAATCTACAAAATGTGTAGATTTATAATATGGTAATTTATATTTCATATCACTATTTATTTATTTGACAAATTAAATTTATAATTCCCTTGAGCATATTTCCTTTATTTATTCTAGATTTTTAAATTAGAGTTACCAGATATTAATTTTGTAATCCATTGCTTGTAATTTCTTTGATGCAGAGTGATATTAAAATACATATTTCTGGCTTATAAAATAATTTTACCTTGTACATTCAATAATGTATTGCATTTAAATTGGCTGTATGAATTGGTACTAAAAAGTCCTAAATCGAGCATCATTACATATCTTTAAATTTTCATGGTATTTTAAAAATACTTTTCAAAAATAGATAAACAAATAAAGACAATTACAAAACATTCTACTGCACTAATTTTTTTGTATGATACATTCTAAAATATTCCATTTTTGAAACTTAATATAATTTTATTCTTATTCTGGTCTCCCAATTTTTAAGTTCAGAAAAATATTTGTGTATGTTTTTGGGTTTAATTGACTAACCCGTTAGCGCCCAGTGTCCACATTTTAGGACAGCTAATAAAATGGAACGTATATTTTTATGCGGTTTCTTGGAATGATTTCTGCTTTTAAGTGACAGTTTATAGCGTCACTTTAAATGATCCCTGAAAGTTTTATGTGCGTAATATTAATTATTATTTCATAATTTGGATAGTTATTTTATGATTTTTCATTCGACGCACATAAAATTGTTCTTTGCGCAGGTATACTAACTTAAATCAAGTTGAATAATGATATATATTATAATACTTTACTATCGAGATCTTTGTCAACATATAAGAGAAAATTAATCTGTTATCTCAAAGTTTTGCTATCTCGAAGTTTTCTCGCTAGAACACTAAACATCAATAAATGAGGATATGCTTTAAATTTAAAACTATGTGAAGAATTGTTTAACTTAACATATTATACTGTCAGTTGTCTATGTTAAATTAGAAGTGAAATAATCAGCAAATAATATTTTGCGAAATTAATTCGGAGTTAACGGGTTAATAATAAAGAAAATTTATTATTTTCAAATTCATATTACAATAATAAAAAAATAATAGACTATTATTATTCGATTATAAATTTATATGAGTAGCTATATCAAATGTATATTAAATGAATTGTTAAATGGAAAAGAAAATTAGTCAAATGTATATTTTAACATTGTTTGTCAAATTTCTGAAGGTTAGAAGGTTAGAATTCAGGTTAGAAGAAGGTTAGAATTCAAGATTATTGCATACTTTGTAACTTATTATTAAAAAAAAATTAATTCCACACACACACACACATATATATATATGTATATATATACACATATGTGTTATAAATATTGTACATATATATATATATATATATATACAGTAGTGGACAAAATTGTGGAAACCTTTTGAAAAAAGTTCATTTTAGTCGTTTGATGTCTAATAACACCACTTTTTTTTGTACCAATACTATAAGATTATATATCATTGGAAAGGTAATTTAATCAAGATTGTAAATCACCAATATTTAAGAATAGTTTTTTAATAGAACAGCATTTATAAAGAAGAAAGGTGGTATACATAGAAAAAATGAGATATACAAAAATTTTCACCTTACTAGTTAATACTAAGTTGGGTAACCTTTAGCCTTAATTACGGCCTTACAGCGTTTTCCCATGGAGTGAACCAACTTCTTTAGTTCTGCAGCTGTTATAACATGAAACCAAGATTCAATTATAGCTTCTGTTAATTGGGTATTATTGCTGGGTTGCTTTTGTCTAACAAGCTTCTTTAGCTGGCTCCACAGATTTTCAATTGGGTTAAAGTCTGGGCTATTCCCAGGCCATTCCAGCAGTTGAATATGATTATAATGAAACCACTTCTTGCACACACCAGCAACATGACATGGAGCTGAATCCTGTTGAAATATAAATGCTTCATTATCTTGGAAAAGATCACGTGCAGAAGGCAGCAGCTTGGGCCCAAGTATTTCATTTATGCATCTTTGGACATTTATATTTTTACCGATCACGCCAATTCTGCCCACACCTCTTGATGTCATACAAACCCAAATCATAATACTGACTGGGTGTTTCACAGTAGGTGTAATGCACTCAGGACGGACATCTTCTCCAATTCTCCTCCATACGTATTTTATGTCATTACTACCAGACAGGGAGATTTTGGTATCATCACTCCAAATTACACTGTCCCATTGTTTCGTTGTCCAGTTAACATGAGCTTTAGCCCAGTTTAATCTTTCAACCTTTGTTTAAGAGACAAAAATGGCTTTTTTCGTGGAATTTTAGCGTTTAGACCAAATTCATGCCGTCCTTGCCGAACAATCCTTACACTTACTGTCGCATTGCATTGCAACATTTCCCCTTGTATACACCGAGATGATTTTTTTCTGTCATATAGGCACAGTTTTTAATTCTTCTATCATCACTTGCTGTTGTGCATTTTTTTCTGCCTTTACCAGTCAGGTTTACTAATGACTGAGTCTTCTTGTACCTCTTGAAAAATTTAGAAATGCCACCTTTGGTTAAGTTTTCCGCAATATTTCTTCTAATTTCTTCATAATTGTAGCCTTGTTCACTTAATGTTACTATTTTACATCGCTTCCTAGGTGACCAGTCAACTCTTTGCGCTATTTCTTTAATTTTATATTGATTTTTTTTTTTATTACGTTTCACAAGCTCATTAGTAAATCAAAAAGCACAAAACAAAAAAACCAACTTGATAGCAATTACAATATACACTGATAAATGTCTTGTAACATGTTGTCTCATTGCCAAAACATTGCCAGAACAAGATGACTTCTGATTGGTTCTGTTAACACTCATGCTCATTGGCTACAATCAAATGAAGGACAGCTACTTCCTATAAACGTAAGCAAGCTGTGTTTCTTTTTTCTGGTTATTGAGCGATAACTTTGATTATAATACAGATAACTGAACAAATATTATTGTTTTTCAATCTTGATTAAATTACCTTTCCAATGATATATAAATTTATAGTATTGGTACAAAAAAAAGTGGTGTTATTAGACATCAAACCACTAAAATCAACTTTTTTCAAAAGGTTTCCACAATTTTGTCCACTACTGTATATATATATATACATATATGTATGTATATATATATATACATATGTGTTATAAATATTATATATATATATATATATATACAGAATAAATAAATATTAAGTAATAAATAAATGCTATTTTTGAGTACATAAACTTTTCCTTGTAAGTTGTTTCATCAACAAATTTATCTTCAACGAAAATGCGGCATTATAGACTTATAAGATTAAAGTAAGAGATTATCGGATTTTCTTGGAATTACCCAAAGTAACAAAAAGGAAGTTTGACTCTTGTGTTCCAATTCCTATGAAAATTGTATAAGATGATAATCCCGTTCTGTTATTTGAAGATTATTAATGAAACCAAAGAATCAAACATTAACGTAGTTTAAATATTTCATAATTTTAAAATTTTAACGCAGTTAAAAAATGACATGCATGAATATTTTGTAAAATTTCAAATAAAGAATGATTAATATATTGCTCTTTTGATAAATCTACTGATACTTCAACTTTATTTTAATATTAGGCATTTATTTATATATAATTCTGCCATTTATGTTAAAACTATTGGACAGTTGTTAGTCATATGTGAAAGTTTAAAATATTTGTTTTCCTATCATGTGTTTCATTACATAGGTGGAAATCTACATATATAATGTAATTTATGTTAAAAACTCATTTGATTAAATAAATAAATATTATCTTATACTATTAAGTGAGGAATATTTGTATATATATATATATATGTGTATATTTCACTGTTCTCGAAAACTTTAGCTCGGACAGTCGCGTGATTTAACACAAAGGTGCCCTCCGTAGAGTCATTGTGCACATCGAAGTCAGATTTTCGAATTTTCGATTAGTTTTCTTTTAATTAATAAAAATATGAAAATAAAACTTCCCATTTCTATAATAACGCAGAATGGAGAATCTTAGGAGAGAATTGATTGGTTTATTTGATTTTCATTGATTTGAGTGTAATTTACATTGAACTACAACTACGTTATCAGGAATTACAAGAGATTTAATTGATTTATTTGATTTTCATTGATTTGAATGTATTTTACGTTGAACTAGAGCTACGTTATGTGGAATTACGAGAGGTTTGATTAGTTTATTTGATTTTCTTTGATTTGAGTGTATTTTAGTTGAAATTGAGCTACGCTATGAGGAGTTAAGATAGATTTGATTGGTTTATTTGATTTTCATTGATTTGAGTGTATTTTACGTTGAACTAAAGCTACGTTACGAGGAATTACGAGAGATTTGATTTTTTTTTTTTCATTGATTTGAGTGTATTTTACGCTAAACTAGAGCTACGTTTAGATTATATTTAAAAATATTTGAATTTTTAATATTTTAATATTATGCGACTCTTACAGAGAACAAATTACGACTGGCCCGAGAGCATCTTTTTTGGAAAAAATTTCTAGGGTCACTGACCAGCTAGTATATATATATAAACAATTAGCTGGATTTTAGATAAACGTTTTTGATAAATACAAGCACATAATGGGTTATGTATTTGATTTAGAGAGTGTAATGTGATACAGGGATGGGATACCGTAAAAATTAAGTAAATCATCGAGAAAAAAAAAAAAAAAAAAAAAGAAAAGAAAAAAATAGATTTTAAGTATTTTCCAGAGTTAAAATTTCATAAAAGTTTTCCACTTGTCACGCATGAAGATTCAATTATTTCGACCTCATTGTGAAAATCAGTTTCAAGAAAAAATGCTTAGGAAATCATAAAACTTCGTTAATAAATTAAATTAGGCTACAGTTACAAGCTACGAAGGGTTTTCCACAATGATTTAGTTAACTTGGAGATCTATTTGTTTCACCCACAGTTTAAAAAAAAAAAAAAAAAGAAAAGAAAAAAATCATATTTAATACACCGCACTTTAGAATGTAGAAAACGAGGCAAAAATCTGAAAATCCATTGAAACACCTGAAAAAAAAAAAAGAGTCAAAATTCCATAGAAAAAAGCATAGGGCGAAAAAAAAAAAAAAAAAAAAAAAAAAAAAAAAAAACTCACAATAACAAGTGTGAAAAAAAAAGAAATACCAAAAGTAGTATTAAAAGGACAAAATTGACTAGAAAAAGTCATCGAGGAGCGGGAGGGAGGGCTGGGGCATTAAACCTATAGTCGAGGATTAATACAACACGTCTAGTATAAGAGTATTTATTTAAAAAAAAATATGATCTTGCAAAACTTACAAATATTTTAAATTTAGTTTATTCTTTTGACGATAACTTTGTTATTATTATTATTTTTTTTAATTCAAATGAGGTTTTGTCATAAATTTCCATGAACATATAACTTTTAATCTATGTAATAAAAAAAAGTTTATTTTTCATGCATGCACAGTAAATAAATATAATATATATATATATATATATATATATATGTGTGTGTGTGTGTGTGTGTGTACATTAAAAATACTGACATTTCAGCGAAAATAAAATCTATCCATTTTACATTTGTTAATGATGTTTTTCTAGCATGTTGTATGTTTACATAAAATTTTGTTTGAAATTAATTCTTGAAATGATCAAAAAAGATTGCAAATAATAATAATAATTAATAATAATGTTGCAAATGAACTCACAATTTTAAGTTGAGATCTAGTTGTAGCTTTTACGAAAGGGTAATCTAAAGCATTTTTTGTTTTTCTTTAATTTGTGGTTGGCTTCCTTTAGTTGGAGTCTATAAGTGTT
This sequence comes from Salticus scenicus, assembly GCA_963930645.1. Classification (NCBI taxonomy): domain Eukaryota; kingdom Metazoa; phylum Arthropoda; class Arachnida; order Araneae; family Salticidae; genus Salticus; species Salticus scenicus. The sequence continues at coordinate 145,066,389 of OZ005659.1, forward strand.
TTATGCCTGTCTGAAGTTCAAATATATTTCTCCCAATATTTCCGCAGAGAATAATAGAAATGCTTAAAATAATAATAACAATAACAACAATAATAATAATAATAATAATTATAATAATATGAGCAGCTGCTAAAAGTTACGTTTATTTTACCACGAAATTTTACCAATAATTTCACAGTTAAATCCAATTTTTAGCAAAATACTGAAAGCAATTTTATGGGTCTTCATTGGCATTTTTTAACACATAGTAGTTCACTACATGTATTTTAAAATTAACTATTTTTTTAACAATATATTTTCTCAGACGTCCAAATTTAGAAAATGCCTAAGCTAAAACATTTAATTTCCCCCATTCTATTTTTTTTTTTTTTTTTTTTTTTTTTTTTTGGTATAATAATAAGTACCAGAAGGTTTGACTAAATAATGGGAGTTAAACGAACTTATGAAAAATTTTATTAAAATTTTGTTTTTAAGGAATTGTAATTAGTTGACCACGAAGAATAACTGTGTATTTTTTTTTTTCTTCAAAAAATTCATTTCTAATATAAAGAAATATCCTGTGTAAATAAAACATCGATTCGTTTCGCTGAATTTAAATCACATATGAATACAGCGAGAAAAAAAAATACATAATCCAAAATTAAACTATAAGAAAAATGATTAATTTTATAATACTTCCATAATACTTCATTTAGTATTATTCTTTTGAAAAATTATTTCTTACAGCGGCACTTATCGTATGTTTCATAGAAGCAAAATATTTTTTATACATAATTCCTGCTTAAAAACATTAATGACAATATATATATATATATTTCATATCATATAATGTTGTAATGTAATATATTGTGCATTTATATTAACAAGAATATAGATTGTATTAACAATCATCTCAGATGTCGTTTGTAAGCATTCATATCAACAATTTCAAATATTTATGTAAAGTATAATAACAACATCTCCTTATATTATTAAAATCTGTACGCGTGTGTGTGTGTGTCTGTCTGTGAGAAACGGCTTGACGCAGCTAAGGCTCCGCCGCTAAAGGTCGCACGGACTTCGAACAGGTACCGTCGGACAGAGAATTTATCGCAGATCTGGGTTATCTAATTTGCTAAACGATGCGACCCTAATTAGCGGAGATATTAATTAAAATGTCGACCATTGTCTAACGAAAAAACGATTCGAAATCGCGGGCGACGGCCATTTTGTTACGGAACAGCCTACCTTGAAAGAAAAAGCAAAGAGAGAAAATTTCGGGGGTTTTTGTAAAGCGATCCTGTTTAAACGGTTCGACGTATCGAAAATACACTTGTACCAAAAGAAAGAGCATTTATTACCGATTCTTACGGTACAATTTTTTTTTAAAAAATACGGATTTTTTATATTTTTAAAAAAAGTTTTAAAAGGGGTCGAAAATTTCTCTTTTTCGCGGTCGTTTTTTTTTTAAACGACCTGTAAGACCGAGTATTCCTTCCATTTCTTAACAGCTGGTATATAAAGAAAGGCCATTTAATTCTCTTTCGAACCATATAAACATTTTTACAAAATACGGATTAGCGATTCATATTTTTAGATTTTACGAAACATCGATTTTTTCGCAAAACATTTTATAACTCAAAAGCGTTTAGAGATAAATCTTTTTTTTTTTTTTTTTTGTACATAGATCTCGCATTCATAATTTAATTCCTAAAAGATTGAGAGAAAATTTCAAAAACTGAAAGAGTTATAATTTTTTTTAATTTCAAGCTTTAAACCCATTGAAACAGAATACCGACCTTCTTTCCGTCAAATGAAGCATTGCAAAATGAAATAATGCAGACGTCCATTGCGTCACCATAGCAACCCGTTCAATTTCTCGACAAAAGCGAAAAAAAAAAAAAAAAAAAAAAAAAAATAATAATAATAATAATAATAATAACAGCTGGCACTGATTGAGAATCGGAGGTATTTTGAGAAAGATAAAAAGTACATTTTAATTGCAAATTAAAATGTCGCTTTAATATTTTAAAATTTCAATATTTCAGTTTCTAATTAAGATTAAATTATTTTTAATACATCATTTGAAAGATATTTTAATGTTCTTTGATATTATCGAAAGTTTTCACCTGATTTACACGTTTTGAGGTGTCCTGATTAGGTTTTCTTTTGCATCTCAGCTAATTGAGTTAGAACGTTCAAAATTGGTATACGTAGGTTAATTAGGAGGGGCTGAAAGGGTGGGGAAGAAATAGGAGTGCACCGCGCGCGATGCGCGCGAGATTTTACCCCATTTACACGTTTTGAGGTGCCTTGATTAGGTTTTCTTTTATATTTCAGCTACTAATTAAAATAATTTCATAAGTAATACATCATTAGAACGCTTTTTTGATTTGGAATCGAACAGTGGAATACAGAAATTCGAACCGCCAGATGGCGCTGTAATATTTTCAAATTTCAATATTTCAATTTCTAATTATGATTAAATTATTTTTAATGCATCATTCGAAAAATATTTTAAAGTTCCTTTAAATTATCGAAAGTTTTCACCAGATTTACACGTTTTGAGGTGCCCTGAATTAATTTTCTTTTGCATCTCAGCTACTAATTAAAATAATTTCATAGGTAAGACATCATTAGAAAGCTTTTTTGAATTGGAATCAAACAGTGGAATACAGAAATTTGTACCGCCAGATGGCGCTGTAATATTTTCAAATTTCAATATTTCAATTTCTAATTATGATTCAATTATTTTTAATACATCATTCGAAATATATTTTAAAGTTCTTTTAAATTATCGAAAGTTTTCACCAGATTTACACGTTTTGAGGTGTCCTGATTACGTTTTCTTTGTATCTCAGCCAAATGAGTTAGATCGCTCAAAATTGGTATACGTAGGTTAATTAAGAGGGCCTGAAAGGGTGGAGAAGAAATACGCATGCACCGCGCGCGTATCCCTTAACTTGTGCGCACGCAGAGCGCATGGGACTGCGATGCCGAAGGCAGTGGGGACCCGATGCGAGTTTTTACCCGATCAGAAATGATTTTTTTTATGGGGCACGAAGGGCCAGGGAAGGGATACGCGCGCGCAGCGCGTGTACTCTGAAGTTGTGCGCGCACAGCGCGCACGGGACTGCGCTGCCGAAGGCAGTGGGGACCCGGTGCGAGTTTTTACCTGATCAGAAATTATTTTTTTTTAGGGGCACGAAGGGTCAGGGAAGGAATACGCGCGCACGGGACTGCGCTGCCGAAGGCAGTGGGGACCCGGTGCGAGTTTTTACCCGATCAGAAATGATTTTTTTTAGGGGGCACAAAGGGTCAGGGAAGGAATACGCGCGCGCAGCGCGTGTATCCCTTAAGTTGTGCACGCGCAGCGCGCACGGGACTGCGCTGCCGAAGGCAGTGGAGACCCGGGCCGACTTTTTACCCAATCACAAATGATTTTTTTTTAAATTTATTTTCTTAACACTAAAAGTTACTGTTACTGATTCATTAATTATAGTGATTCATTTGAAAATACTGACCCGCTAGCGGGCGAAGCCCGCTAGTCTCTTATATTATTAAAATCTGTGCGCGTCTGTCTTTCTGTCTGTCTGTCTGTCTGTGAGAAATGCCTTGTGACCGCTAAAGCTCCGGCGCTAATGGTCGCATCGACTCGAAACCGGTGTCGGCAGACGCAGAATGTCTTCATCTCGACATCGCAATAATTCGCTAAGCGATGCGACCCTAATTAGCGGAGATATTAATTAAAATGTCCACCCATGTCTACCGAAAAATGACCCAGAATTCATGATTAAATGCTTAAAATGCGACATTTTTACAGAAAAAGTGGAAAATTAATTAGAAATATCAGTCGAATTGTTACAAACAAAATACCATTGGAAAGGGCTTTTTTTTCTCAATCCGATGGTGTAAACGGCTTATCGATCGGACAATTAGATTTTTTTTAATTAACTAAACTAAAAAAAATTGGTGGCAACAAATCACAAGCATTTTAACTTGGCAGACGATCTTGAACGGAAAGAAAAAACATCTGGTGTTTAATGAGGTCACGTGTTTTTGTACTGCGATTAAAAATTGCAATTTTCTATTTTCTTCAATTTTTCAAAATTCGCACATTTCAATTAGTATACAATCTTAACACCACAAAACAAACTTGCAGCTTAAATTTCATTGATTTTGGTCAATAAACAAAATATTTACATTTTAACTGCAAATTAAATTTTATCTTTACACGCCTGAAATTTTATCTGTCGAAAGAGGATACCAGTTTCAAAACGACACAAATACACTTAAGGTAAAAATATTTCTTTTTCTATTTACTTCCATTAACCGACTACCGTATATAATGGAATTCGAAATTTCACCTGACTTACATATTTTGAGGTGTCATGGCGCTGTAATAATTTAAAATTTCAATATTTAAAAATATTGAAATAACCCGGGTTTTGTACCCCATGAGAAATGATTTTTTTTTTTCCTTTTCTTAAGAATAAAAATTTGATTTGAGAAGGAATATTTGCGCGCAGCGCACGTATACCTTCACACGTGCGCGCGCAGCGCTCATGGGTCTGCGCTGCCGAAGGCAATGGGGACCCGGTGTGAGTTTTTACCCGATCAGAAATGATTTTTTTTGGGGAGGGGCACGAAGGGTCAGGGAAGGAATACGCGCGCGCAGCGCGTGTATCCCTTAACTTGTGCACGCGATTTTTTTTTTAAATTTCTTTTCGTAGGACTAAAAGTTACTGTTAGTGATTAATTAATTATAGTGATTCATTTGAAAATACTGACCCGCTAGCGGGCGAAGCTCGCTATTAAAATAATATAAAGTGAAAATATAAATTTTGTCGCCCGTTTATATTAATCTAATCTGTATCTAAAATAATTAGTTTTATAATATTTTTTCCCTCTAATTTATCCATAAATATCACAATAGTGTAAAGAATAAATATTATGAAATAAATTAATTTTATTCTAAAATTTTCTTTTAAAACTTGAAACAATTTTCTATTTTAATATAATTTTTTTATATTTTTAACGCAACTTTGTCTTTATTTTATTTATCTCTAAAATTTTAAATTTAGTTTAATGTTAATATGTATTTTAGTTTTAATTTACATATCAAAGCAAGCTGAGTCTAACTTTCAATTGTTTAATTTATTGCAAATGCCTATCTGTGAAAGTGTTGTTTTTACAATATTTTTTTTATTTAAAAGCTCCACATAATATTAAATAATGTAAAGAAAAATAATCAAAAATTTTCCTTAACTGAAGAAATTCGCATAAATTTAAAAATAAAAAAAGGAAGAGGGAAATTGATCGCTGTTAGAATATTTTATTTCCTTTTTCTTAAGGAAATTATTCTTGAACGTAGCTCAGAAGTGCCTGATTTTAGCATATGTGTTCAGAGACACTTAGGTTTTATGGTTCACACTTTTGCATATTTTTTATACAGGCTGCAGTTATAAATTATTATTTGTTTTTTATGGTAATTTTACTGGCTCTGAATAAATTTACAACAGTTATACATTAAATATTTATGTCATTTAGATGATTTTTTTTTTCAATAAAAACATTCTTTCTTACATAAATAATCTACTAAAAAGCAATTTCGATAACATTTATTTTAGATAGTTAGTAAAAAAAGGTGAAATAGGTAGTGATAAAATAATATAAAAAAGAACTTAATAATGTAAACAAGTTTTCCTAATATATGCTAATATGATTTTAGTTAAATTGGAAGTGAACTGTTTCAATTCTTTTCATATTTAATTAATCCCAAATTATTCCAAAAATAGAAACTTTAAAACGTGATTTTGTATAATATATGCTATAAAGAATTATGCTATTATTTTCAAGTTATTTTACCAAAAATTCAAAAAATCCTTCAATTTTCCATGAAAAAAAAATTTTGTGCTTGATTTGACAATATTATAATCCACACTAATTACATTTCTTAATTTTATAATACCATATAAATATAATTATTTTTATATAGTTTACATTCCTGAATTTCATATAAGAAATATAAAATTTCAAGGATGAATACACTAAGAAAAATATATATATACCACTTTTATCTAGAACGAATAAGTAGCCATTTTTAAATCCTTAAACTAGAAATATGGATTTCCAAATTATACGTGTATAAGGTAAACAAATTAATTGGATAGACGAAATGATTCAGAATTTCTAGTCTTCACTTTTCTAGATTGTGAAACAATATTATGAATTATGAATCATTTTTATTGCAAGAAATTCTCGTTCATTTCCTAGAATTGGGTTAAAATAAAACTCGCTTCTTGTGTTCGAATTTATTTACATACATGTTGAAATGAGATTGACCATCATAATATAGGAAAATGGACTAGAATTCTAATAGGGGTTTTTAGAACATGCTAGCAATGGGAACTAGAATGTATAACAAAGACAAGAAATAATTTTTACTATAACCACAATATAGATTCTATATTTCAGTCGCATATTTTTTTCTCAGTGTAATAGGCTGTAATATCTATTAACATTCGTACCAGTTAAGTTTTGCTTGATGTCTTGTATGGATTTTATTTCATTTATAAAACGATAAAATTTATTGTTAAAGAAAAAAAAAAAAAAAACTGCTAACTTATTGATCCTGTTAAAATTTTCGAACGTGTAAGCAAAACTGTGACTTTGATTTAATATTCGTAGAGAATTATGATTTTATCTAATTTATTTAATATTGGCTTGTTCTTTATAAAAATCCTTTATAAAATTATTCTTTATAAAAATCCATTAAAAATTTTTCCTATAATATTTATGCTTATAACTACCGTACTCTTACATATTTTATAATTATTTAATATTCTTCAAAATAGCATTACGTATCTTATACTTATTTAATATTCTTCAATACTGTTAAAAATTTGGGATAGTTTGAACCAAACCATGGTACTGAAATAGCTGTAATAACCTGATGTTTTAACATTTAACCATGATTTGGTAATTTTATGTTGAACCAAATATTGGTATTATGTTAAAAATAAATAAATAAATTCGGCTGAGAAGGGGATCGAACAGGAGACCTTCTTGTCTCAAGTCAAACACATTGGCACTGCGTCACTCTTTCTTGCCCGCTAATTCAATTTCGTTGATTTTGATAAAATAAGCTAGATTTTCTTGGGTCTGTTCTCGGTTGTTGCACAAAATTTGCACTTTCCACTATGTTTGTGACCACGCTCTTTAATTTAATCTTGGTTTGGTTTCAATAGGAATTTTATTGATTTATACTTTCCTTGTGAGTGTATATATGGTAACTCCAAGTTTTGGTGCAACTTAAATACAGTCGTCAGATGTAGAAAACTTAAAAGTGAGGTTGAAACATACTATGGTATTGCTTATAACTTTGCTGCATGTAGTTGTTCGTGTTTGAAGTGAAATTCTTCACAGTGTACCGAATAATCTCTAATAGTGTTTTTTTTTTTTTTTTTTTGGTTATTATAAGCGTGATTTTTAAATAGAATTGTCATTTATATTATAATTTTGGTAGTACTTCAACCACTTCTACTGATAAAAGAAAAAATAATAATTCTGAATTTCTCATTTTGTCTACCAAAAGACTATTTTTAAAGACTATCTTTATCTTTATCTTTATATATATAGAGAGAGAGAGACAGGGAGAGAGAGAGAGAGAGAGAGAGAACATGAAGGTGGTTTTTCGGAATTCCCCTAAAAATTTACTATATTTCATGAATGATTTTGAATTCGTATTTATCCCCTTAAATATCATCGGTGTAAATATAACCCGTGACAATCACCGCATAGATTATTGAGAATAAAATTATTGAATTAAACATGGAAAATCTTTTGTTAATTAATGCAAGACTTTAGAGAATGCAATCATAAGTGGGATTTACTGTTATAAATACAAAATTGTGAAATCTTTCAAATTTTCACTCTCGACCTTATTAAAAATTAGCAATAAATTGCTTTAACCTTCCCGCGTATATCTGAGAGATAAACTTGTGGTAAATCTCGTTGTATATCGTAAAGTCAGAGAGCATTTGAAACACTTATCTTTGGCTATTCACTCAGTATATATTGATCTATTTTTAGTTATCTTTTGAACCTCGAGACAATGATATGAAGCTGAATATTTGCTATTTGTATTTGAAAAATACGCGCGACCTTTCATGTAACGTTTTGTTATATTTGATTTTTTTTTCACTGTTAAAAACGATTGTTTGTTGTTTTTGTTTTAAACATTATTATTTTAAATATTTTTTAAATTAATTAACTTATAATTCCGATGTTTCTTTGATTTTTTTATATTGATTTTGTGCTTTCAGTTTCATTCTTTCAGTTTTGTTTTAATGAATAAAAGTTCCAACTGAATGTTCTTATTAATCTTCAAATGGTTATAGTATAATTAAAATATTCAGATACTTTAAAATACATATTTTACAGTAGTGTATGTGAAAACCTTTCATGTTCGTATAAGCAGCGCGCCCGCTAGAAGATTAAAAAATAATAATAATAAGCTATATATAATTATTTTTTATTCTAAAATAATTAGATCTAGAATATATATACAGGATCCACGAAATATTCCAACACCACTACCCCCCTACACCACACCACCTATCATATAAATGGTGGGAATTTTGAAAAAAGGCGTACCATATGTTCAATGAATTAGGAAGGGAATATAATATTGCGTGTGTGCATGGGGATTGGGGGGGGGAGTGAAACTAAATTTCAAATTTCAAAGGGGAAGGTATATGCGATACATCACTGGAAAAGTCTCTTCAAGATAATGAATATGATATAAGTAGTTTTGTCGTGCGATGATTATCAAAGAAGATACACGAGTATAAAATCCGCATTTCAAAACACGAAAAACTTGTGTATATCTTTTAATAATAATCACATGACAAAACTTTTATATGAAATTCATTCTATTGACAAGACGTTTCCAGGGATGCATCGCAAGATATACCTGCCCATTTGAAATTGTTCACTCTATCGGTCACCCCGCCCCCCTTCCAACCCTCGAAATCATTGATCACGTGTTTCGCCATTTTTGAATATATATATATATATTATTTATTTGCAGGAAACTAGTTTAGGCTAAGTCTATTGCATGGATTTTGAAGCATGTCTCAAGGTAAAACATGGTGTTGTAGCTTGGTACAGTTTACACTTCCTACTTAAAATGGCTGGATATTTTTTTTTTCTCTTTCTTTTTTTTTTTTTTTTTACTTTCAAGCTGTTAAAGAAAAAAAAAAGTGTTATACATTAGTATTTAAGTATTGCCTTTAGAATATAAATCTAACTTCAATTTTTAAAGTTAAAAGTTAACATGTAAAAAGGTTTTGAAAGTACAACACTCCTCGTTGTATATATGTACAAACACCTACACACACACACACATCACTGTATCATCATTTTAGGACATATTTACTAGTATAAAATAAATATGTATTTAAAAAAATAATAATAATTAATTAAACTGATTTAAATAAAATGATTAAGTCGTTTAAACTTATTGATCCCACAGGAATAATTTATACATTGATAGCATCAGTATAACAGGTTGTTCATTAAGTATAATTGAATTAAAATAAATTAAAATATTTCGTCTCCGCCACAAATTCCAGAATTTTCAGTTTTGCAATAATAAAAAATGACAATGTCTATCTGAATATTTTCTTTTTTTTTTTTTTGAGCAATATAATTTCTTCAAAAAATATGGCCGTAAATTGCATATATATTTACTATTTTAACCGAATATCAATCATTCGGTTAAGCCAAAAATATGGTTCTTGTGTAAGTGAATAACGCTTTATCCACCATGTCAGCATCGCAATTAAAATTGTACGTATGTGTACGTAGGATGCAAAATAAGAAATAAACAGTGCTAATCGTAAAACTGTGAATTTATATAACTCTGATTTATATATTTCTCAATACTCAACACGCACATATGCAGTGACCTCTATCGACAAAAATTTTAACTATTTCTTTTTTTTAACCCCTCCCCTCTCCCCAATAAATAAATAAATAAATAAAAATCTCCCTTTATGAGAATATCTTTTTTTTTTTTTTTAACCGCAACCAATTCTATCAAATTCATCAATTTTTATGACTTTTTAAAAATGTCTATAGACTTATTGAGAGATACGGTATATAGTAAATGTATATATATATATATATATATATATATATATATATATATATATATTGAAAAACATTAATATAATCAGTGCAAAAACGTTTTTATGAAATTTAAAGATGACTCAACTTCAGTATCAAAACAATTCCTCGGATCACAAGCTGAGACTACCCATATCAAATCAAAGAATAATTAAAGAAAAATCGAAATAAATATTGGAAATTGGAATTAGAAAAAAAGCATTATTTGCATTCTAACGTTTTCAAGGGCCTGGTAGAATGCAAATATGCTATAATATGGATGTTTTTCTGTAACAAAGAAAGCAAAAGCTAAGAATTTCTTTGTTCGCAGGCCCGAAACACCCATAGACAATCCATTAAAGAAGAAGATAAAAATAAAACTATAACCTAATATGACAAACCATAAACATACAAAATTAAGATTAAAATAAAAATACAAAAATTCATCTTACTGAATAAAATATTTGATATGAACACAACTCAAAAAAGAAATATACATAGTCAAAACAGAAAAACGAAAAACGAAGATCATAATAAAACGATAATCATAATAAAACCTTTACCTATATATGAAAAACCATAACCATTTAAATGTAAGATTAAAAAAAAAAAAAAAAAAAAAACCATGAAATTGTAGAAGAATAAGATTACTTTAACCTTTCAAAAATGAAATTGAAGCAATAAACGTCGCACATGTAAAAATGTAACAATCAGATATATATATATATATATATATATATATATATATATATATATATACATATATATATATATATATTTCTTTTCTAAAAACTTTAAAATGATATTATACGTTCAATTTCTGTTTCGTTAAATTAATAGGGGAAAATTCCTTTGCAAAATAAATTAATTGCTCTGATAGAAACAAATTAAAAAAGTTGTTTTTAGATAATATTTTTAATCTAATGAAAAATGAAAATTGTTTTATTGTTTTATCTTCAAATAGTGTAAATAATAAGATGAATTGGAAAAGACATTCTAATTGAATGTGCTAATCAAATATATCTTAAACAAATAATTTATCGCTGAAAGATACGTAATTAAATTATAATAGAAATTTACGTAATTCCATCTGTTCTTTTCTTTTGACATTATTTAAATAATTGTAATAATACTTTTGGGAGCTCAATGATTATTTGTTTTAAACTTTTAAGTAATTTTTAGTGTAGTAACAGATTGTAACTTTTTCAAGTAGTGTATTTATGTTAATATTATTTTTCTAAAAGGTTCTTAAGTCTAATGCTTGCATAATAGTATTTCATAATCAATATTATACATATTTTGTAAAATATAACTGTAAACACTGAAATAGCTAGTCTTACCAAGATTATAGTGCTTTTAAATAAAGTTTTTAATACGCTATGAATATACGTAATGCAAAAAGCTCGATTTCTCTATGAAGTTAAAATCTATATTAAGGTGAATGCCAACTGTCGGGGGGGATTTTTTTTAATGATTGAAAAATTGCCTATTTATGTGCATTATATCATAGAATATAGTAAAAAACAGTGAATAACCTGAAAAAAATATGCAAATTTTAATTTTAATTTTTAATTTAGGCTCAAAATATGCATAAAATTTGCGAAAAAAAAACACTTTTACAAAACATCATAAGTGAAATTTTAATAAAGATAAATTTATTCTGTAAATTTTATTTAGATTATTGAAAGGTCCTTAAGGAGGGAACTACTCTCAATACGTTATTTAATATTTTAGAGACGATAACATTTTTACATGCTGAAAAAATCATGAATTTACATGACAATTCATACCTCCTAACGATTAAAAAAAAAAAAAAAAATAGCTAGATTCATTATCACAGTACAATCCCTAAAACAGCTCTTCTAGAGTACTTTGCCATAGTTTCATAACGTTTCAAGAAGACCTTTTAAAGTTATGATGTTTTGGGATAAAGCAAAATGTTAAAAATCTCATTTTGAGAAAAAGTAGAAAATATATCTGTACTGATAAGTATAAAGGATTTAAGTCCAAAAATGTTGATTTTGAGTTAAGTACATAGTCACACTCAGAAAATTATTCTCTATCGATTGGTATAAAGGATTTAAATCCATGCCATTTAGTCTGTGAGAAAATCCATTGGTAAAAAAATATTCAAATCAGAAATTTAGCATTAATCTTTGGTATAAAATATTTAATTCAATTTTTTCCCTTTATTAAATGAAGGTTGACAATCACTGATTGGTATAAAGGGTATAAATCAACCTAATCCTTTTTTCCTAATCGATTCTTCTGATTCGTTTTTAGTTAGTTTAACTTTATTTTTCGTCTCCTGAAAAATCAAGAATATGGACTTAATTAATTAGTAAAAATTTTCATTGCAAGGTTTTGAACATTTCCATACACCTCCCCGTTAACTTCGTACTTAAAATATTTTACCAGTTTTTGAAAGCCAAAAAAAAGAGCAGATATTAGATTTCGTTTTAAGTTAACAGGCAGAAATGAAAAAATCCATGTTAAGATGTATAAGTGATGTCTAAAAGGACTTAAGACAAGTGTGAGCAGCATGGTCATAAAATTCCTTTGGTAAGTATAACCATGATTTGGCAAACTAACAACTTCACGAATAATAAATAAGAAACTATAATTAAAATAGACATGGAAAACACAATTTCCTTACAAAAAACTGTAAAATGTGCTTTACACATACAATCGGCAGCACAATTATTCGAGCGCTAGCAATAATTCCTATATAAAGAAGTGCACATAATGCTTTGTTAAATAACATGTTTTGTTAAACAAAACGTTAGAGAGTCATGTTCTTAGTCAGTCTAAGATAATGATTCGACAAGGATTTATTTAACAAAGGAGTATTAAGTGCACTTTTTTTTTTTTTTTTTTTTTTTTTTTTGAGAATTATTGCTAGCGCACGAATAATTTTTCTGCCAATAGTACAGTCGGTAACAAAAGTGTCCGAACACTAGCAAAAATTCCTATGTAAAAAAGGTACACTTCATACGGTTTTGTTAAATAAATCCTTATCGAATCATGTTCTTAGACTGACTAAGAATAGGATTCGACAAGGATTTATTTAACAAAACCGTATGAAGTGTACTTTTTTTACATAGGAATTTTTGCTAGTGTTCGGACACTTTTGTTACCGACTATACAGTAATAACAAAATTTCGAATTTTGACATTACACTTTGTTAGAGAGATTAATTGTAAGTAATTTTTTTTATTTGTAGAAGTACAATTTTTTCATATTTAATTTGATTTATTAAATATAAATATAAAATATATAGGTTCAAACAAACTGATAAAATTACCATAATTTTCGGCGTATAGTGCGCAGAGGAAGATGATCCACAGTTGGTATTTTATAAGAACTTATAAAAAAAAATATATATATATAAATAATCCGCATCGGCATCCACGCGAATAACTCAGGTCTACAAAAATGATGTTGACAAAATTTGATTTGATGATTTTAGCTGATATTTATGTTTTTTGATGTGTTGAAACCGAAAATGCAGCCCATTTTTGTCTATCACGTATAGATTTTTGTCAATACAAGGCGCTTTTCGACATAATTTCTTCCATATACCAACATAACAATAGGTTGGTTGGTACGGTTTTACGCCGCACTAGTGCTGCGCTACTACTACAATAGGTATCCATAATCAATTAATCATGAAAATATACTATAAATCTTACCATATATTTATATTGTGGAAGAGTAATGGAAGAAATTGTATAGGTAGGCATCCTGTTTTGACAAAAATTTGTACGTGATAAACAAAAACTGACATCATTTTGTGTTTCAGCACAACAAAAAACATAAAGATCAGTCAAAATTATAAAATGAAAATTTTACCTGTCGACCTGTGTAATCTGCTTCTGGGAAAAAAAAAGAAAGCTAAGTTAAGTCGATAGATATCTTTGCAATATAAAGTAAAAGTACTAACCTTAAAATCTATAGAAGCGTTAAAATACACAGCCCTTATAATTTTTAATATCAAGATAATTTCAGATAGCTATGTTCTGGTTCAAAAACAGATTTTTTGAGACAAAGCTGACGTTGTGGTATATGTCTCTATTTTTTTCTTTACCTTCCTATATAAAAATGCACTTTTTCCACTTTTTTTTCTATCTTTCTCTGATAGCACTTTTCTGTTTGTCTTGTGTAATGACATGATGCTTTATAAATGAATTATTGTAATGAAGCACAAAATCTGACACTGTGAATTTTAATAAACACACAAGTATAACAAGTATCTATTTTTTAACATTCAATAATAAAAAATTTAATTTCTATACAGGAAAAAAAATATTACAGCGTTTCATGGCACTATCCGTAGAGTGAAAAATCAAACTTACGTTTTGTCCTTGTTTAAGCATAATAAAAATAAAAGTTACAACTATAACTCAGGTAAATAGTCAACAGGTAATATGCATCATATTATAATGCGCACCTCTAGCATTTTCACCTTTTTTATCAAGTAACCCACGGATAATATGCCGAAAATTACGACACAGTTAGGTCAAAATATATCTTATTAGTTGAAAAAAACGCCGAACTTACAGTTACAAAACTCAACCTGTATTATAATTCGTACCATTTATTCATGGCTGTGATATATTATCTTATTAACGTAAAATTTAATTTTTTGAACTACTACATGTGTTTATTGATCCCATAATTTGCTTAAGTACAGTCGGTAACAAAAGTCTCCGAACACTAGCAAAAATCCCTACATAAAAAAAAGTACACTTAATACAGTTTTGTTAAATAAATCCTTGTCGAATCCTGTTCTTAGTCAAAAAGCAGGATTCGACAAGGATTTAAACAAAACGGTATTAGGTGTACTTTTTTTTACATAGGAATTTTTGCTAGTAATCGGAGACTTTTGTTACTGACTGTATATAGACGCAGCAAGTGTATACAATGAACACAATAAATTTCTTTTGTGTCTTTTTATTTTTAAATACATTTTAATTTAGCATATTGTATGCACGCAACATGTTAAACTTGTTCTATTAAAAAGTTGAAGTGTTCTTCCCTTTTATTGCTTTCAGAAAGTCTACGCAAACCATTGAAAATAATCTATATTTTAATTAAATAAACAGCTTTAAATACGATTTCTCTATTTGTTAATTTCAAGTATGTTACGGACTTATGTAACTTTTTCATAATATTCCTATCTGCACTGGCATTAACACCTAGTTTTTCAAAGCACATCCGTAGTTTTCATTTTAAAACTTCAACCAATTTTAAATTTGGGTTTTGTTTTTATATTTCAGAATATCAAATATTTCTGATGTATGTGATTTCTAATTAGGTCATTTTAAAGTTATAGATGAACAAAAATATATTTATCAAACTACTTTTTACTTTGAGTCATTGAATTTTAACACGAATCTCCAGCTAAAATAATTAGTTTTACAATATTTTTTGTCTAAGTTCTCGATATAATCCAAAAAATGCAAAGAGAAAAAATCAAACTTGCCTGAACTTTAGAAACTCTCGTAAATCTCAAAACAGAAAAAGGAGACGAAAATTGATCGTTGTTAGAATATTTTATGTTCTTTTTCTTAAGGATATTAATCTTGAAAGTAAAAAAAAAAAAAAAAAAAAAAAAAAAAAAAAAACTGCATGATTTTAACATATGTGTTCAAGAAACGGCACTTAGGTTTTATGGTTTACAATTTCTTTTGCTTTCTATGAAGGTTTTAGTTATTTATGCTTATTTCTTTTTTATCGAAAACTTATTGATTCGGAATAAAGTTACTGCAGTTGTACTATATATGGATTATTTTTTAATATAAATTTGTTAACAAAAACATCTTTATTACTTTAAATTTTTTAGTTTAAAAGAAAACTTAGCTTTAATTTGTTTAAATTAATTAGTAATAACGTTAAAGTAAGTGATAAAAAGATATGTACCTAAAAGAATTAAAAGATATTGTAAGTCTTGTATAAAAGAACGGTACAAGCGAAAATGTTTTTGCAAAAAAATTAAGAGGGCCACAAATGCAATTTTTTCTAATTTTCAAACCGCAGAGTATGTAAATTTTGGAAGTTAAAAATGACGCTTGAGTGGCAGCGAGTGAAATATGGCTTTCAACTTAATGAAACGCACAGCGGTAAAGAATGATTGACATTAAGTAAATGTGTTATTTCAATGAGTGCGATGTCTCAACGAAGTCATTTTGCTGATTCAGAAACTTAGAGAGTTATTGGTTCGTTTGGGTGGGGGGGGGGGTGTTAATACTAAATAGTAGAAACCACTCGACTTTCACAAAGTGTGATTTCCAGGATCTGTAAATATTTTTGGAGACTGGAAGTGCTGTCCGAAGACCAGGGCAAGGTCGTAAGCGGGCAACAACGCCTGGTGAAGGTCAATATGTAACGCTAATGGATCGGAAACACAAAAAAAAAGAATACCACTCTTTCCCAACAACACCTTTTCTCGACTACTGGCACCAAAGTTTCTAACCAAACTGTCCAAACAACCTCCTACCTGTAGGTCTGTATGCTCACAGACGAATGGTATGTGTTACGTTAACAGCAACGTCGAGTCCGTAGTGAGGGGGCAACATAGCATGTGGACTGTAGGAGAAATGAATAGCGCAATATTCTTATCGCACCGGTTTTTTTTTTTTTTTTTTTTTTTTTTTTTTGTTCATCATGATAATAGATTTATTACAGTATTTTCATCTGGTAGAAACGTGGCACTAGAAACAATCCTGCCTCCGTGCATGGAAAAGTCAGATTTGGCAGTAGGGGCAGGGATAGTCTATGGTGGTATCTCCATTGATGAGTGCACCGGTATCCATATCGATCAAAATAGAGCTCTGACCTGTCGGCGATATAGGGATGAGATCCTCAAAGTTGTTGCTACAGTCGGTAACAAAAGTGTCCGAACACTAGCAAAAATTCCTATGTAAAATAAGTACACTTCATACGGTTCTGTTAAATAAATCCTTATCGAATCGTGTTCTTAGACTGACTAAGAATAGGATTCGACAAGGATATATTTAACAAAACCGTATGAAGAGTACCTTTTTCTATAGGAATTTTTGCTAGTGTTCGGACACTTTTGTTACCGACTGTACAGCGTAGAGTCAGTTTCGGAGAATTTGAGTCAAAACAGCGGGTCATTAGTCGGTTAAAAATGTTGTTGAAGAAGAGTGGTATTCATATTTCGTTGTCTCCTAGCAACAGTCGGCAGCAAAAGTATCCGAACACTAGAAAGAATTTCTATATAAAAAGTACACTTAATACCTTTTGTTAAACAAATCCTTGTCGAATCATGTTCTTAGACTGACTAATGACAGGATTCAACAAGGTTTTATTTAACAAAATTGAATAATGATTTTGCTAGTGCTCGGATACTTTTCCTGCGGACTCTATTAGCGTTAAATATTGATCTCCATTGGGCATTATTGCACGTCTAATCATCCGACCTCTCTCTAATCATACGGCTAAACAAAAAATTGGCACCTTTTAAACTTAAGTGTATCGTGCCCTTAAAATTTGTTCTGATACTTCTTCTCTTAAAGAAGAACTCAATTATTTAAAGTCTGTTGCTATTAAAAGAGGTTTTAGACCCTCTATAATTGATAAAGCTCTCAAAAAGTTCAGTAGGCCAACTTATAATTCTTCTCTTTCCATTGACGATAAAATTAAACCTGATAATCTTCTTGTCTTGCCTTTTCATCCCCCCTTATGTTTTAAATTAGCCAAAGTTTTGAAGCGTTTCAATTTTCACGTTATTTTTAAACCTGTCAATAAATTTCAATTCCTTTCAACTAAATCCCCTGTTCCCGAGCTTCATAAGTGGGGTATCTATAATGTCCCTTGCAATAATTGTGATTTATCTTATATTGGTCAAAAAAAAAAAAAAAAAAAAGGAAATCTTGAATGCCGTTTACGTGAACATTTTCGGTATGTTGTTAATCAAGAAACTTCTAAATCTTCTATTGCTGGAATTTGATCATAGTTTTAATTTTAAGAGTGCGAAAATTATCTTTCATGCCAAACGCGTTTCCGAACTGTTTTTTCTTTTTTTTTTTTCTTTTTTTTTTTTTTTTTAAGCTATTTACCTTAATCGTGATAAAATTGTCGATGAAAAATCTGATTCCAATTTGCTGTCTACAGCCTGGAAAAATTTGTTTAATTCAATTAAATAATATCCTTCATTATGTTTATAACATAATAAGAGTTATAAAAAATAATTATAATTAAAATAATAATAATAATAAATAAATTTTATTAAATTTACTTATTAGTATAATATTATTAAAAAAATATAATTGATTATTCCTCCCCTCCCTCTTTTTTTTTTGTGTGTGTGTGTATATGTGTTCCTCTCTCATTGGTCCTGCATGATGCTTCCTATTGCTTGTTTGTGTTGCTTCTCCCCTCCGGATTTTGCCCAGCTTCCAGTCTTGATTTTGCCTCCAAAGCAGTAGCACGTGTTTTTTTACACCTGATGAAGAAAGGCTACGTCCTTTCGAAACCGGTTGTGCTGGCTTTAAATTTATGGTGTGTGAAGAAGTTTTAAAATCTACATATTGAATGTACACACGTTTTGAATTTAGTTTTGGTGATGTATATTGTATTCACAAAACTAAATTACATAAAATTCTTTTGTTTTAAATGTTCTGTTTGATAGCCCTTATTCTGAACTATCTTTCGACACCGTAATTTCTCGGATAATAATGCCTTTTGAAGTGTCAGAAAAGGTATTCTATCCCATTCCTCCTGAACAGCTTTTCAGAGTCCTGTAAGGATTCTGGGACGACGTTTGGATAATGCAGATTTTAAATGTCTGAAAGCACAAAAATCCATAGGTGATACATAAGGATATTAATGAAGGGTATGCCCTTGATACCGGTTTTTTGTTCCATTTCATTTATGAAATTTTCAGTGGATTGTGATGTGCGACTGCTAGCTTTGTCTTGATGGAGTTCCACAGATTGATGGCACCGTGGGTAAAGCGATGGTATTTCATTCTGAAAAATTGGCGATAAAATATGTTCCTGATAGTATTTGGAGTTAATCTTGACATTTTTTTTATACTCTCTTTATTTTTAACTTGCCGTTATAGGAAAAACCAGCAACAATCATGAATCTCTTAGAAAAACTTTCTCTCGATTCT
This sequence comes from Salticus scenicus, assembly GCA_963930645.1. Taxonomy (NCBI): domain Eukaryota; kingdom Metazoa; phylum Arthropoda; class Arachnida; order Araneae; family Salticidae; genus Salticus; species Salticus scenicus. Next base: position 145,085,683 of record OZ005659.1, read on the forward strand.
TTGAACCATATACTTAATTTTTTTTCTCCCCTTTTATGATAATAAATGGCTCTTTTTTTGCTGCAGTCATTTAAATACACCCATGATTCATCTATTGTGACAATTTTTTTCCATTTTTCTTTGGATATGTGTTTCTCATACAGAATTCTGCAGCGTGTCCTGCGTTCAGTGTTATGCTTTGGAGAAAGACGATTGAACATTGCGTTTTTTCGCTTTCTTAAGATTTAAATCAACGTTTATTATTTTGTTTACAGTGGACACCGAGCATTTTAATGATTTTGCAACTGTCCTTTGACTAGGGGGATTTACTTTTAACACTAAACATCGTACCTTTGCAATACTCGAAGATGTCCGTTTCTACCTTCGATACTTGTTTGGAATTTTTGTCCCACTTGAGGCTCCAATTTGACGTTTTTTTTTTCCTTTCTTGTTGACGATATTACCTATCGACGCTTTAGATATCACAAAACCATGACTCTCACATCGTTTTTGGATAACGGAATATGAATATTTCTCTTCGGAAAGAGCATAAATATAGCCTTCGAACCACTGCTTCGTTAAAAACGCCATTTTGAATAAAAACAAACCTCTCAAGCCGCAGACGATAATTTCGACTTTTAAAAACATAGTACAATTGCCATTATTTCTTTTGCAGCAAAATATTTTTTATTACCGCTAACCAAAATCGTCTAAAAAATGTGCGAACAGCTTCTGTATATATCGTATATAACTTCTTAAAATTATTGTCGACAGTTGAATAAAAAAGTCGCGCAATATATACCAGGTGGCGCTGCCTGCTGCTTCAACTGATGCTAAGTTTCCTAGCCACGTGACAGGCAACTAGTTTAGAAGGCTATGCCTCTACGAAGCCATTGACTGACATACTTCCAATTACAAAATGTGGAGGATCAAAAATGTCTCCGAACCACCTCCAGGGGTGAGTACCAGACCGTCGCTAATTGCTCATTACGCAGCACAAGTGCGATGTAAAACCCAACCAACCATCCAATTACAAAATATTTTTAAAAATTGTAATCGTTTATAATACGGCATGCCGAAAAAAAAAAAAAAAAAAAACAGTTTTTTGAAAATTACAAAAACTAACTTTTTATACAACCTCCAGGTCCCTATAACCCTATTTAGTAAAGGTTGACAACGGTCCTAATAAATATGAAACGAAATGTTTCTCTTTGGGCCCAAAATGGACCCAGATATTTAATTTCAAAATTTGGAATCTTTTGGCAATTTTTAGGGCACTATTAAGGATTTGTAAACCTACCCGTTAATGAATGCCGAATAGGTGGAAAAATCCTAAATTTTAAACCAAATATCTCGCTCAATTTTGGGCATACAGAAGTGAAACTTTTATGTTACATCTATAAAAGTGAGTATCAACTTTTACAAAATATGACTATACAGTCGGTAACAAAAGTGTCCGAACACTAGCAATAATTCCTATGTAAAAAATGTTCACTTCAAACGGTTTTGTTAAATAAATCCTTGTCGAATCATGTTTTTACACTGACTAAGAACAGGATTAGACAAGGATTTATTTTAAAAAGCCGTATGAAGTGTACTTTTTTTACATAGGAATTTTCGCTAGTGTTCGGACACTTTTGTTACCGACTGTACGTACATAGGGACTATATATATATATATATATATATATATATATATTTGTAATTCAAAAAAAAGAAGAGGTTTTTTAAATTTAAACATGGTTATTATAAAAGCCTTTATTTTTTTTTTTGTAATTTGATGTATATGTCTGCGAACAATGGTTGCGGATATATAGGCCTCCTCGACTTTATTTTGCATCCATATATTCTTATTAAAAAGTAAATATTTTAAAGTTTTTTTTTTTTTTTTTTTTTAAATAAGAAAAATAACAGCTCAACATTTCATTTTTGTCACATTAAATATATTTTGATAGATTTTAATAAGGCTTCGTGTGTTCAATTATATTTTAATGGCTAATCATTGTGAGAATTTAAAGCAATTTTATTTATGCTAATAGCAAAATCGTGTAAATTTAATGTTACTAAAAACGTAATAAGTTTTCCCTTAATGCTGTTCCTGGTTTAAATTACTAATTTAAAATGCATAGTGCAGAAATTGTTATTTTATGAGGTAAAATGCATATATAATCCTTTGTGCAAATTTGATGTGTACATTTGCGTTGCCGACATTTCAAGTACTATTTAAAATTGTATTCACACTTTCATTCCGTTTTAAAATACACAGCTTAATCAGATTATTTCATTAAATTTATTCTACAACATATCAAGTTCTCTTAGACAGAACGGTTGATCACATAAAACAGATAGGAATTTTAAAATATAAATTTATCTTAACTGACATATTTATTAATTCGACTATACATTATAAATAATTATGTTTCAGTTTTTACAAAATATACATTACCGATCTGAAAATGAAAATGGGAACTGAAAAGCAAGATAATAAATTTTTGTTTTGACTTGAAAAATTAAGTTGAGGTTGAGTTGGTTTTATTTCACATTAAGAACACAGCATGGGAAAATGACGACGAATTGGGATTTATCCCTAGGGGTGGTTGCAATGGAAACATGCCATCACAATTTTCATCCTCTGTGGAAGAGATGACTCGCAATATAGCCCCCAGAGGTATAACGTAGATGGGAAATTAGGGGATATGGTGGTCAAGACGGATTTTACCTATACCACTACCAATAACCCAACAGTCTTCAGTTGGCTCGAGTATCAAACCTTCAGCCTTCTATTTAACAGTTTGGCGCTCTACTGACTAGGCTACAACAGTCCTAAATTTTGTACAAACCATAATAAGTTAAAAAAAAAAAAAAATCGATAAACACCATAAAATGAAAAAAAAAATAAAAAATAAAAAATAAAATAAAATAAAATAAAATAAAATCGCAGATAGTGTTTAGTCAACAATTGTAACTTATAATATTTTAACATCAATCCTCCGGTGAACTTTTACAAAGTACGAACCTTCAGCAGGTGAAAAATGGGTGCTTGTGCCTCATAAAATTGTTTTCAGCTGTACTTATTATTATTATTATTATTATTATATCACCTTTTGCTGCTGAATTTTCAGTCTTTCACGTTGTTGGAGAATTTTTGTTCCTTGTTAAAAGGCTGTTTCTAGTTATTTCAATTGAAACATAATTGCTGTACAACATTGTATTTATTTTGTAGTCTGTGTTTATAAATGTTTTTATTTATTTATTTATTTATTTATTTTAAGCACCAGTTGGTAGTGTCCTTTACTGCATAGTACAAATGAACTTCACAGTTGAAAAGCTTAGTAAATGAACAAGACAGTTTTACAAATTTGAGAACGTCAAAAGTAAAGAGGTAATGAAATCGCTATAAATCACGTAGATAAAATTTGATATGTCGAATTTCATGTATAGTTATTAGAAGAATTTAAAGTACCATAAATGTTTAATATTTAAAAGAGACCATAATATAACTTGCACACAAAAATCTGATTTTCTTTTTTTTCTTTTTACATGCCCATCTACTTAGCCCTTCATTTCTTCATTGTTTATCATCAGATAATAATGTTTTTCAGAGACACACATTAGAATTATACTTTATTTAAAGAAATAGTTTCAATTAAGAAAAATAACATAGCAAAATACTTTAATTACTTTAATACTTACTTTAAGCTATTTAATTATGTAATATTATGAGACATTCAAATAGTTTCAATCATATGTAAATAAAATTGTTTAATATTTATTTTCGCAATAAATGCCTAAAGGTAAAAATGGTTAACTTTATAAATAATCATATTTTTTATCAAAAATTTATCCTTACATATATTGATTCATACCAATATTTTTCGTTTGTCAAGGGTAAACAAACGCCTTATATTTCAGAACCTTAAATTTTGTATGGTTATTTACATTTTTAACGTGTAGTAAATATTATTAATTAAGACTGTTTAAAAAAATTTCTGAAATATAATTTTGTTGGCTATCATTTTATTTCATGATATTTTACAGGGAACGGCTACTTCTGTAAGAAAACCGAGAAAAAGTGATATTTACCGTAGCACCGAGTTACTTGAATACAAAACCATAAAATAACTAAAATTGTTCACTGACGTTAGTTTATTGGATTATTGGACAGAGTGCGTAGTTTGTTCGGAAATGGTGTGATCTACACTAATGTCTTCAATAAGCCAGCGCGAGTAGCAACTTTATTCTTTTTTCGTTTTAGGTTCAACCAACCCCCAAGTTCCAAGCAGCCTAGTTTTGAAATAAAAAATAAATATATAAATATAAATAAATCAGAATCATGTCAGCTGTATATTTGTGATAACTGAATTCGGAAATCCGCAAGAAATATGTTAAGTGCTAATTGATATCCAAATTTATCCAAATAAAATGAATCACATATTAAAATTTTGTAAATACAAAATGTTAGGGTAAGTACACCTGTGATTGCCACTTTTAGAGCAATCTCTGATGTTTTTAATGTTCTAGTCATCAGAAAATATTTTTAGAAATCTTAAGTGAGTACATATGACATGAAAGACACTCAGAACCACATATATGTTAAAATATATACATTTGATAACAATTATTATTATTTTTTTTATGAACTTTTATTTCACACCCACTCAATGTTCCAGTAATTGACACTGTCAGTTTTTCATTTTATCAGTAATTGTCACCCTATGTTCCAGTGTTTGACACTGCTAGTTATTCATTTTACCAGTTATTAGCACTCTATGCTCCAGTGTTTGATATAAAATGTTAAAATTCTTATATGTAAAATATATGATTTTATTATTTTTCTTATTTATTAATTATTTCGGGATAGATGTCAATTACTGGAGCATGCCAATCACTAGAGCACCTACCCTACTTTATGTTTACAAAGTAATTGGAATTTTTTTATTATGTAGAATGTTTTTTTTTTTTTTTTTTTTTAAGTTAATAAATTAAGAAAAAAATCTCAAAATATATATATATATATATATATATATATATATATATGTATATGTATATATATATAACTATTTTTAATTTTTATAGTTTTGGTACTGTCTACCACACTATATTTTTTTTAATGTAAAATTTCTTTTGTATTGTTCTAAACCAGTAAGTATATACCCATATATTAATAGATAAAAAAAAATACAAAATATAATGTTGAGATTAGTGTTTTTATTTAAAAAACTGTTTTTATTAAATTTTATAACTAATATTTTTATGCTTATTATTAAAAATTACATTTTCTTTAATGTATAAGACAAATATAATACTACAAATATGTACGAGCATTTTATATACACATTATATGCATGGTTTAATATACAAAATATTCCCCTCAATTAGATTATTATTATTATTTTTTTTTTTTTTTGCCATGAGCAATGCTTTAATGCCAATAATAAATCGTTAAATGCATTTTCTTAATGGATTACTGACAGTTAATTTTGTCGAAACAAACAGAATCGATTTTTCCGATCCACATACATGGAATAATAAACATATTATTATGTAAAGTTTATATGGTATATAATTTATCGCCAACATTTTTCATTACCTGGAATGTCAAAAATATTTATTGCAGTAATCTTATATATAGAAGGTTATAGTAAAAGTGCAATGCATGTATGACAGCTTCAAGTCCGAGAAATAGACCGTAAAATTGGCAAAGTTTGTCCGAAAAAAATATATGATAAGAAATGATATTGATGAAAGGAGTTAGATGAGTAGTAAGGTAATTCATTCAATCGAGAATTTCATACGGAATTCGTTACATTTGTGTATAAACGTAACATTTTTTTTTTTTTTTTTATGTTTAGGTTAGTTATTCAATTACTTATTTAGTTAATTATTGTGATTATAATAATTCTCCGATAAATGTAGATTGATATATAAAATATGTAAAATATTCTGGAAAATTATGTATATATATATATATATATATATATATTATATTTTTCTGTTGTAATTAATTTATCATTATTGAAGTTTATTTTAAAAAGTGATGTCTATAGAATGTAATTCAACTCAGCACTTTTGATGTATGATTCCGTAATATATTCGCAATAACAATATACTCTCTTTAGATTAAAAAAAAAAAAAAAAAATGTAGGAAGGTAAGCAGATAAACAGACAGATGGATGTAGGAATAAACAGGCAAAAAAAAAAAAAAAAAAAAAAGAAGAAGAAGAAAAAAAAGAATAATTTTTAATATATTTACATATATTTAAAAATGATATCTTGAACTCTATAGTCTTCTAGATATATTTGCAGATTTTGTTCCTCTTAATAATACGTGTAAAAAAATATTTACTAAAATTTAAAAAATTCAAAGTAAAATTTAAAATTGAACAAGGAATTGGAATAGGCACTATTCTTAAAATATTTAGCAATGTTTTGTGACTAAACAAACAGAAAAATTTAAAATAAAAATAAGTGATTAAATATTTTATATTGCTTTTTCTATTTCTATCAGTTTTCAATAACCGATCTAAAATGCAATTTTAAAAAATATTTTTTTCTTAATTACATAAATATTTTAATTTTGATATAACTTGTAAATATACACTATTTTGAAAAAAGAAAAAAATATTAATAACGAAGCACTTTAAGTGACTGTATTTCTTGAAAATTAATATGTGTATAGTTCACTTGCAGCTAATAAAATTATTAAATTTCAAGGTCGTAGGACCCATCAACGGCTAATGATTGAACATTAAATGTTCAAACCTGTTGTTGTTGAAAACAAACCTCGCAGTGTTGCACGCTTGTATGCGGCTGGCTAAGGAGTGATAAAGATTTCTGATATCATCCTGCTATACATTCTCCTAGGCATTCAACAATAGTTGCTCGACATTTAGGAATGTCGATAACAGGCTGCATGCAATATACCAGACATTTTCGATGTTCAAAATATTTAACGTCCTAGATGTCCAAGAAATAGTATTAACCGCAAGGGAGTAGTCCAGAGATATGGGACATTTATAGGACCTGGTATTATTTCGTTGAAAACTGGCCCCAAGATGGCGCACTATTAAAGGTAGTAGGTGGCAGGCTGACACAGGCTGCAGGGTGGATTCAACATATCATTGCGCTGTTAAAGATGTACGAAGGAGAATAGAAGCGACCTTCCATCTCAGAAGATAGCACTGCACAGCAGAGGCAATGGATATATGTCTCTGTAAAAAAAAAAAAAAAAAAAAAAAAAAAAAGTTTGTTTGAGACCGCAGTACCCGGGACTTTCATACAGGAATATGATAGTCATCTGCTCTAAAAGAGAAACGGAAATCACCGCTTAACACTACGCAGTGCAGTCATGATGATTGTCTACGACACCACTGGAAACGACTCCGGGGGCATTTAGGAGGGAGTCATATTTCTTAAAATCCCTCCTAAAGGCTACTTGGAAGATAACTTTAGGAATTCACCGCAGTATAGGAGTTCGGTTAAAAAATGCGCCTGAAGCCATTCACTCCTGTTTTATTAATTTTGTAACTGAGAATATTCATCTTTTTTTTTTATTTTTATTTATTTTTTTTGTGTGTGTGTGCTTATGAATTTTATTATGTTCTATAATTTTGGTAGATAAATATTTAATAGCCGATATAAGTGTAACCGCGTATCCACCAAACTCCTTGAGATTCATGGAAAGATCCACTGATGGTATAGATGAGATTGTCGCACACTGGATAGCGGAGGATAATGACCTAGAGCGAATTCGGGCCTGGGGCACAGTCGTTCGATTTTGCCTCGTATTTATGCACCTTTGCCTTCCAGAGCCTTCATTTCGAAGATAAGTTCCTTGTAGCAACCATTGCTGCCAGATTCTACGAACAGCCATGTCCGTACGATGCATGTGACGGCCTAATGCTCGTTTGTCCATACAGCTTTACATACTGCGAATATGCAATAATCGTAATTATTCGCGCGCTAGCAATACTTCCTATATAAGAAAAGTATACTTAATACTGCTTTCTTAAATAAATCCTTGTCGAGTCATGTTCTTAGTCTAAGAACATGATTCGACAAGGATTTATTTAAAAAAAAAAGTATTAAGTGTACTTTTTTTATACAGGAATTATTGCTAGCGCTCGAATAACTTTACTGCCGTCTGTACGTTATCTGGATTAATATTAACCCTACCTCTATTTAGAATGCTATAATAAGTTACCTTTAAGGTAATTTTATAGTGTAATTTAACTGACAGAAAAACAACGCGTTATAAAATTCGTATTTATTAATTTAAATGTGAAAATTGTTATAGGATATCCATAATTTTAATTTAATTATCCGGAAATATTTCATCAAACAATTATATCTTGAATGATTATACACATTTAGTGTATTGTTAAATTCGTGATCAGACAGCAAAATGCAAATTCACTAATTTAATGAATATTAAATCAATCATAATTACAAAATAACTGCAAAGGCAGAAATATGTCAGAAAATAACATTTTAGGCGTAGTATACATTTCAATGGTCTGGAATTGAATTTGATATTTTTGTATTTTTAAAATTAAAACATTTTGCCATTTGAATTATCTGATAACATATTTTAATTATAAGATATATATTTTCTAAAATATCAGTGAAAAAGCTAATACAGTTATTTTTATTTTATTGTAAATACATCGATTTTAGTACGTATAAACTTATATATATATATATATTGATAATCAGTCATTGCAATTTAAGGATTATTAAATATTAACAGCATTCAAACAATTAATTTGATCGAAAACAAACACCACCAAACCAAATAAAAATGGAATAAATTGAAAATGTATAAATACATATTTGCATCCTAACGTTATCAAGGGACTGGTAGAACACAAATATGCAAAAAGAATGTTTTTCTGTCTCAAAGATAGCAATAGCTAAGCTTGTCTTTGATCCGGGCCCAAAACATTCTTTTGAGACAAATCAAGAAAAAAACAATTTCAAAATAAAACTAATTTCAAAATGAACTCACCACAAAAAGAGATAAACATATAAGAATTATGAATACGATATCATCAATAAACGTAGTAAAATTTCATTCAAGAATCACATATACAATAGTAAAGAAATAAGCAACTATCGGTTGCATCTAAAAAGAGTGACACATGTAAAATTCAATAGATAGCCGTTAAAAGTACAGTTAATCACGGTATAGTAATAGAAAAAATCATGGAGTTATATATATACATTGTTACGAATCTGTAAGTAGTAGATGTTACTTTTATGTAATTTCATCTAAAGAGGCTTAGTGAGGTTGTACATTATTAAGTTTCTGCGTTTCTAGCTTTCTTTGACATTAAAATTACTCATTTTTCTTAAAAAAAAAAAAAAAAAAAAAAAAAAAAAAAAAAAAAAAACTGTTAAAAAAACTTTACTAGGGCAAATAATATTATAGCCTTGGCGACGAATTTAGAGTTTTTATCGCCCCTGGGCGACTTTTTGCCGAATTTGGCGAGAAAATCCTTATTATCGATTTATTGATTATCTGCGCTCTAAATTGAATATTTTGCTAAATAAAAGGTCTGGAAATGCATAAGGCTATTAAAACTCGAATAAACGACTACGTCAGAAACTCCAAAGAAAAATATTGGAAATGCATACAGCTGTTCCGGCAGCTTTAAGCGTGTCGTCATCAGTGCAAAAAGGATCCTTTTTGCACTGATGACGGCACGCTTAAAGCTGCCGAAACAGCTGTATGCATTTTCAATATTTTTCTTTGGCGTTTCTGACGTAGTCGTTTATTCGAGTTTTAATATTCCAACGCCAAGTGTCCTGTTATTACATAAGGCTATGTAAAGAAATCGCATCCCGAACGTAATAGTCGCTGCGGTATAAAGGGCCCTCCGTTATTGACCGAGCCTCCACTATTGTTTACAGCGGAAGCTGTGTGTTACGCTTATTATACAGTTTATGCTGTGACTTATGTTGTCAACTGTTATTCAGGTTTGTTTTCTGGTGAAACTGAAGTTTATACTTGATTGACAGACTGTAACCTTCTGTAAATAAACTTTTAAGCCTCTTCAAGACATGTCATTCATTCACGAGCAATTCATGAACTCCAATAGGCAAAAATTTTAGTGACAGGATTGGGGATGACTGTTGACTGGTCATAACTAGAGGTATGGTATACGTAATGAAGAAAATTCTGGAAGGTTGGTCTCCCAGATAAATCACTTAGAAGCTGGACAAGAAAGGGCGGAAACCGAGCAAAAAGGTATTAAAGACAGTTTAAGGGAGAGAAATGAAATCTCATCAAGACGAAATAAAGAACGAACTTGAATCAGAAAAGAGTGATTCGGTAACGGTGAAAGAAATGATAGACAATAAATTGTCATAAAAAAAAAAAAAAAAAAAAAAAAAAAAAAACAGAATGGACGAATGGAAGCTGAAATTGTGAAGACAGAAGGGAGCCTTGAAAAGAGGACTAAAGAAAATATTGATCAGGAGCTAAAAGCAAGATTTTGTAAAATTTAAAGTAATTTTTTTTCTTAAAAAAAGAGGAAGAATTTGCGGGTAAAATTGATAAAAAAACTAATATCGATTATTCATGAAGGCGAAATAAAAGAAGAAATTGTAGAGATTCGAAAATCGATAAAGCTTTCTACATATGGTGGCAGATCGTCTTGGCAAGATTTTAAGGCACAGCTCTCCATCGTAGCTTAAGCTAATGAATAAACCCTACTGTCAAAACATTTAACTTAGCAGCATTGTTACGGGGTGACACAGCTGACATCCTGAAATCTGTTTCGAAAGAACGACACCATAATTTCTCGGCTCTTATAACGGCACTAGAGCTTTGGAGAGAAATCCTCGAAATAATATAGTCATCTTCAGTTAATGTCCTGTTTTAAGAAAGCAGGTGAAAGTTTACAAGAGCTAGCAACAAATATGAAGAGACTATCACACTTGACATCAGACTGCCACGTTGAAACTCGTGATAAATTGGCTTTCTAACATTTCAACGATGTTGTGCGAGATCCAGAGAATCAAAAAGACCTTAGATTCGGCAATGTCAAGGTTGTCGGATCAGCTTTTATATAAGCATTATAGATCGGGGAAGCCCATCAAGTCTCCAGTAAAAACCGTCATACCATCAAAGCAGTCTCTCTGGATCATTCACAGTCTGATGTTAAGGAAATGCAGAAAAATCTGGCACACATCACTAGGAGATTAAGCAGCTTTGAAAGTAGTGAAGAATATAAGAATCCGCAGATTAAGGTTTCGTGCTGTGGAAGAGATGGACATATCAAAAGAAGCTACCCAATACGACATAAACAAATAAAATGAACCAGATTTCAAAGTCACCGCAGAAAGTCAATATCGTGGTCAATATCATCGTAAAAAATCTTTCACTGTCTACACGGTATCATAAGAACTTTTGATTAGTTCTTTTAGAAGTATTTTTCTTTATTTCTATTTTTTTTTTTTTTTTAACTAAAAAGTTTAAGATAAAAATTTAAGTTTTTTTTTTTTCATTTAACAGTAGAATCTCTTTATTGTGGGGCTCTAAAAAGCATAAAAAAAAGAATTTAATCTTCCAGAGAATATATATAAGGAAATGAAAGCTTAAAGACAGCCGGTAAGTCATAATGATTAAAAAAAAAAAAAAAAAAAAAATCGTTGTGTCCCTGCAAATGACTTATAAGTGTTAGATTCTAAAAACTCATATATTTCGTTTGACAGCGATCCATGATATATATATATAAATTTTCAGTTCATTCGAATAAGGAGTTTAGACGCTATTGCACTTAAAATAATTTGAGACCATAGGCCATAATGATAAAGGATTTTTTTCTGTCTTCTTAAAAAAAAAACACACACACACAATGAGTTTTAAATTCACCAGTATCAATAGGGTTCTATCTACGGTGACCTATATTATGCTTACCAACTTTCAGATCATTCGAACAAAGTGTTTAGACGTTATCCTGTTCACTCACATACAAACATATATGCATGTATCACCGTAAAAATAGCTAAAAGGAACTCAGAAGATCTTAGAGCATATAAATACAACAAAATCGTAAAATCGAATGTTTTCATGATTAAAATATATTCCATTATGTATTTTCGGAAAATAAAATGACATTTCAATTAATGTATGTAAAAAAAAAAAAAAAAAAAAAAAAAAAAAAAAAAATCATTAGCTAATGTATATTCTTATACTAATTATAATCTGGTATGCCACTCTTCACTCTTACGTTCTATTTTAATACAGTAAAGACTGATTGCAGTTTAAGACGTAAAATAAATAAGATAAGATTAAAGAGTTAAAACTAATTTAAAAATAATTTAAAACAGGATTACGTACAGTTTTATTTGACACATAAATCTGTGCGAGGGATGCTACTGACCCCCTGAAGTACCTTTTCAGTTACTGTGCCTACATTTGTTTAATAAATTAATTCAAATATTTTAACAATTTGCCTTGAAACTTGTCAATCTTGATCAACTTTTTACTTGGCAACCACATATAAATTTCAAAATACTAAATTTAAATTTCCTGCAGTTAATTTGCTTTAAAATTATGTTGGCAACTGATATTCGTACTGATCAACCGCTAATTATGTGACTTTCGTATTTAGAAGACAACGAAACGCAATATACCAAACAAAAAAAAAGTTTAAAAATTGAATTAAAAAAATATTTTGTTTACAATATAAACATTAGAAATCCACTTTCTTTCCTGAGCAGTTTTCGTCGACATAGCAAAATGTTCTAAAGAACTTCGTACAATTACATTCAATAGAAATAAACGTTTAGCTTAATTTTGGGTAGCCCTGTATATTGTCTATGAATTATATACACATCATATAGTGTACTTAACTTTAGCTTTATACACATACAACACAAATGTAAATACACTTCCAGTAATTTCTAAGTGTAACCCCAATATATCCAAGTACTTTGGGTAACCCTGTGAATGAATGGTGAATGATTTCCGTACTACAATGTACAAAAAACATGTTTTCGCATATAAAAAGTACCTTTATTCCATTTTGTTTAGCGCAGACTATAGATGTTACACTAAACTTACCAGAAATTTTGGCTATAGACGTAATGTAATTAAATTCTCTTAGATGGTTTTGTACAAGAACACTTTGCTAAATCTCAACGAAAAGTTTAGTGTAGCATTTCTATATGATACAGATGTAGAATAACGAGTTTTGTCTTTCACACACACACACACACACCAACAGCTAGGAACATGATTTTCGGATTCAGGTAACTTCAAAAGGTGTGAACAGAACAAAATCTCGATTTCGCATAATTGACCTTAACGGCCCTCTTCACTCACCGTCGAAAGAAGCCCGAGCCAATGTTATTCAACGGGGAAATTTTCTTTACAAATAACTTATTAACTAATACATATTTTTAAATTCTGTTTTCACATTCAGAAAATTCCCAACTGTTAAATTGGTGGACCTTTTTTAAAAATGTAATTTTTTAATTTTTAATATTTTATTTCGAAATTGCAAAATGAAAAAATTTCACATATTGAAAATTCGTATTTTGCAGCTTCAAAATAAAATATAAAAAATTAAAAAAAGAATATTTTAGAAAAGGTGCGTCAATTTAACAGCTGGGAACTTTCAGAATTTGAAAACAGAATTTAAAAATATGTATTAGTTAATAAGTTATTTGTAAAGAAAATTTTCCCATTGAATAACATTAGTTTCGACTTCCGGCGGCGGTGAGTGAAGAGGGCCCTTAAAACAATACTTTCTCTACTATATATTTGAGTTATAGAAAGTAATAAATGATAATAAAAGTATTTCTAAGAAACTGCGCTAATTTATTCTCGTCTTCCAGTCTATAACATAACATTTAAAGTTAATATATTTATGTTTTATTTGTTCATAAAATATCTTACAATCTTTCTATTATTATTATTATTATTATTATTATTATTATTATTATTATTATTATTATTATTATTATTATTTTTACAAACCAAAAAGCAGTATACAATTTATAACCATGAAATACAAATTTTAACATATTCTTCAAATCTTAAAAAAATAAGACCATTTATAGAAATAACTTATTTAATCTAATTTACATATTAACTAGTATGTTGTGGCCACCACATGACTTTCTTCTATATAATTTTACACAAATTTCATTGAATACAAATTATTAAATTATTTTCACTTATGCAGGTGGTTTTTATCTGGCAGAATTATATCACTAAATGCCGAAAGAAAGTAAATTCCCCCCCAACCCCCCAAAAAAAAAAAAAAAAAAAAAAAAAAAAAATTTAGAACTTTGTTTTAAACTATCACAGATCTATAGTTCAACCATTCATTTTAAAGGCATTGACGAGATCTTTCGAAAGACACCCATATTGAAAATTTACTCCCCCCGATGGGGTATGCTCTCACATGCACATTTTCCCCCCTAGTTAACTACTACTATTATAAATAATTCATATTAATTTTACAATCACACGTTTAAAATAATTCTCATTATGTACATTTATACGAAATTTTGTCCTATATTGTCATGTTTAAAATTTAGAAAAAATACAATAACAGTGCCACCTGTTGAGCAATTGTACCCCAAATCTAATTAGCGCTATTTTATATCAGGTTTAATCTAAATGCCCGGTTTGGTTAAATTTAGTTCATTAGTTCGTGAGTTACAGCGTCCACAAAATTTGTGATACACACAGACTCTCAGTCACACAGACTGATAGACAGACATTTTCTAAAAACAGTCAAATCAAAACATGTAAATCCATCGAAAACTGGAGTTCGAAAATTTTCACAAATCCAATACTTTCTCAATATATAGATATAGTAGAAAGTAAAAAACGAATTAGCTATTAAATATAAATTAGTCATTAAAAGATTGACAATTAGGTATTAATTGATTGATAATTAGCAATAAATTATTTATTTGATTATTAATACATGTTTAAATGTAACCTTATCCAAAGCATTTTAATATTTTGACTGTTCAGAAATTGATGCATGATAAGTATGATTAAACCATGATAAGACTGGAGGCAATATAACTCATGAATAATCTAAATTACAGATACACGCAATGATCTTTAATAGCTATTCAAATACATCTTCGCAATTGAGATGCTTTAAGTTCATTCTATGTTGAGGAACAATGCTCAAGCAAAATTAAAATTGTTATTTACTATACTTGATTATATAGTTTAATATTTGTTATATAACATTTATAAATAATTTTACTTTAATAATGCATTTATAACAGATGTAATAGTATCTGCACTTAAACTGCGGCAATGTTCATAAAATTCTAGTTGATATCGTAATCGATATTTTTAAATTAACTGGAAAACGATAAAAATATAAACGGTGTTGTAAAGTATACACAATATATAAAATAATGTAAGTAAAGGCCTTTCAAAAATCAACCAATGTTAAGAAATTTGCTACGTATAAATTATATGTATAAATGATTATTTTTTACGTTACATCAATATTATTACACTTTTGAATGTAAAACAATTATTGTGTAGATATAAAATTTATGTATGTTTCACTACACATCTGCACTACACTCTAGCAAAATTTATGGAAAGATTATTTTGTTGTTTTTGTTGTTCTTTGATATATACATGATGATCAAAAGTCACAGAAAAAATAATACACACATATATATATATATATATGCACAATAACTAAGGATAAATGAAATTTAATCCCAAAAGACATGAGGGCCTTCTTCAGGAGAGCTCCCCCATGTAGGGAATTAAATATGAGAAGTTTGTGACGAAATGTTGGCTATTTAGCCAAAAAACACGCCTTTCTAGCATCCAACTTCTCCCAGATGGAAGCAAGACCACACAACAAACGAATTTAATTAATACAAAGCATAAAGAACAATTAAATTGATAAATGAAGTACAAAAGCAAATACATCAAAATAAAATACATGAATAAAAATAATACAAGAATACAAATATAAATAAATACATACCTGGAATATATATATATATGTGTGTGTGTGTGTTTGTGTGTATTTACGTTTTTTCAATGGAAATTTAATTACAGCAATAATTATCGGAAAATAAGAAATAAATTCAGATGAATACCTTTTACGTTTAAAGTGTTTCATTAAAAGTGTCAATAATCTGTAACTATATAAGACATTAATATACACCTTATACAATTATATGATGTAAATTTAGACGACTACCAGTTTAAAATACATTTCAAAGTTATAATATTTTTATATATAGCTATATCAAACCTTTTAAATGTGATAATTAAAAAAAAAAAAAATCCTATAAAAAGGTATTGTTTTAAAATAATATTACTGCTTCGATAAAACCCATTAAATGTAATAATTAAAAAAAAAGATCACGTGGTATTGCTTTAAATAATATTGCTGCTTCAATATTATTTAAAAATACTTTTTTCTGATATTTATTTTTAATTCTGTAAAAGTATGTTAAAATTGTTTATGACATTACGCAGCAGTAAAAAAAAAAAAAAACGCTATATGCTAATATGTTTTAGTCCTGTAAAACATAAACGAATTTAAAAATTTCTTGCTGTCTTCATTTTGATGTGTTCTCACAATTAGTAAAATACCGTTTCTTTTATCACGGCAAAATACTGTATGGTTATAATTTAACTGTTCAACACAATATAACTTTAGAATGTGTTGTTAAAATAATTAAATACCAAATATTCAACCATCAAGATATTATATTTATTACTATTATTATAATTATTTTTTTTCCTTTGTGCAATTCCATATTTCTAAATTTCTAGAAATTATTTACACATTAAAAACACAAGAAACACAATAAATAAATAAATAAAAACTTTCTAAAAAAAATCATAATAATAAACGATTTTCTAAAGATATATCTTTATCATTCTCCTTATTTTTATGAGTATTTTCAGATACAAAAATAGTACTGCAAGCCAATATATAAATTTCTTTTATCCAACGATAATATTTTATCATAATATTTATTTGAACATGGGTATAGATTTACTGAAATATATCTTAATACATAATTTCAATAAATTTTTATAGAGTTATTGGTTTTTTGCAACATTAATAATTTGAATATTTTTTTTTTCTTATTCTAGAGCACTATAAATACAGATAAGGATAAAATACTTTTCAATAATCGGAATGCAAATAATACGTGCATACAAATAATAGTGCGTATTACAAAAGATTTTTTTTTCCTCATAAACGTTAACCTAATCTCGTGAAAGACTATTTATTTGTTATATAGTATCAGGTATTTCATCGAGCTCTTATTTCAAATACTCAGATAAAAACAAATATATTGATTATAGGATTTCTACTTTTTAATCAATACTATTATTACTTTCCGAACACTATAGTGAGGAAAGTATTGTAATCATGTCAAAAATCCGAATTCGAGATTTTGATGTTTCTATACGTTTTGAGGTCCCCTGAGTCCGTTTTCACTATTTTTACGATGATGTATGTATGTGTGTGTGTATGTGTGTATGTGTGTATGTGTGTATGTTTGTGAACACGCTAGCGTCTAAAGGCTTTGTTCGATTAACCTGAAAGTTGGTACGTATATTGTAAGTCACCATAGTACGAACCCTATAGATTTTGGTGAATCTAGCACTTATAGTTTTTTTACAGGGACACAAAGAAAAATTCTTTATCATTATGGCCTATGGGACCAAAATCTTAAAAGTGCGATAGCATCTAAACGCCTTATTCAATTGAGCAAAAATTTTATACCCATATTATAGGTCACAGATACTCAATCTGTATAGATTTTGGAGAATATAGCACTTATAGTTTTTTTACAGGGACACAAAGAAAAATTCTTTATCATTAAGGCCAATGGGGCCAAATTTTTAAAAGTGTGATAGCGTCTAAACGCCTTATTAATCTGAGCAAAAAAATTGTACACATGTTATAGGTCGCATTTGCACCAACTGTATAGATTTTGGTGAATCTAGCACTACAGTTTTTTTACAGGGACACAAAGAAAAATTCTTTATCATTATGGCCTATGAGACCAAATTTTTAAAAGTTCGATAGCATCTAAACGCCTTATTCAATTGAGCTGAAAATTTGTATGAATATTATAAATCACTGTTGCACTAACTATAAGCATTTTGGTGAATCTAGCATCTATAGATTTTTACAGGGACAAAACGAAAAATTCTTTATCATTATGATCTAAGGGCTCAAAGTTCAGTAGCGTTAAATAAAACCTCGTGTGATATACGGAGAAAAAAACACTCTATTATGGTTTTCTCTCTTTTGTTTGTTTAGCAATTCCTCTTTCTTTATTTTATCTACAAAACTGTTAGTTACTCAATGTTCGGAAAGTCGAGTGGAGTCACTCCAAATTTTTTTACTTTCCGAACACTATAGTGAGGAAAGTATTGTAATCATGTCAAAAATTCGAATTCGAGATTTTGATGTTTCTATACGTTTTGAGGTCCCCTGAGTCCGTTTTCACTATTTTTACGATGATGTATGTATGTATGTGTGTATGTGTGTATGTGTGTATGTGTGTATGTTTGTGAACACGCTAGCGTCTAAAGGCTTTGTTCGATTAACCTGAAAGTTGGTACGTATATTGTAAGTCACCATAGTACGAACCCTATAGATTTTGGTGAATCTAGCACTTATACTTTTTTTACAGGGACACAAAGAAAAATTCTTTATCATTATGGCCTATGGGACCAAAATCTTAAAAGTGCGATAGCATCTAAACGCCTTATTCAATTGAGCAAAAATTTTATACCCATATTATAGGTCACAGATACTCAATCTGTATAGATTTTGGAGAATCTAGCACTTATAGTTTTTTTACAGGGACACAAAGAAAAATTCTTTATCATTAAGGCCAATGGGGTCAAATTTTTAAAAGTGTGATGGCGTCTAAACGCCTTATTAATCTGAGCAAAAAAATTGTACACATGTTAAAGGTCGCATTTGCACCAACTGTATAGATTTTGGTGAATCTAGCACTACAGTGTTTTTACAGGGACACAAAGAAAAATTCTTTATCATTATGGCCTATGAGACCAAATTTTTAAAAGTGCGATAGCATCTAAACGCCTTATTCAATTGAGCTGAAAATTTGTATGAATATTATAAATCACTGTTGCACTAACTATAAGCATTTTGGTGAATCTAGCATCTATAAATTTTTACAGGGACAAAACGAAAAATTCTTTATCATTATGATCTAAGGGCTCAAAGTTCAGTAGCGTTAAATAAAACCTCGTGTGATATATAGAGAAAAAAACACTCTATTATGGTTTTCTCTCTTTTGTTTGTTTAGCAATTCCTCTTTCTTTATTTTATCTACAAAACTGTTAGTTACTCAATGTTCGGAAAGTCGAGTGGAGTCACTCCAGATTTTTTTTAAATATTAATGATACATATTTTACATAAACGATGGAAATATAGGATAATGGAGATGTATTGATAAATAGGCGATGTAATATTTAAATTTTTATTTAAAAAAAGAAAGAAAGAAAGAAACTAGAGAGAGAAAGAGAGAGAGAGAATTTTTAAATATGAACATCGAATTCATAGATATAGATAATTTTACTGCATGAAAGAATACCAGTAAATAATTTTGTCTTAATAATATTTTTTGAAAATTTATAGATATTTTCTTTATATGTGATATTACACTCTTTTAATATTTAGAACATTCAGACTACATATGCTAAGGTAGTGGGGTGTTTAGGGGTTAAGACCAATTGTCTACATGTGGAATCTAGGGCTTTGTGGGATACACAAAGTGGTACCTTTCTACGGTTTACGAAAACGTTTTCACTTGACTTTTGGAGGTAACCACGGAAAATTCTGACGGACTAGACGGGCAAGAGCAATACCTTCCTACGAACAAATCATTTTTCATCTACCACTTTATGAAGAAAAGAATTTGGGCTATATTGGTTCTAATATTTTAAGCCAGTGTATTAAATATGCATAAAATATCAGGTTATCTGTTCTAATTATTAAAAGAACATTGGTTCTAACTTGGCTTGTGGAGTAAGGATATTTTATTTAATACTTTTTTTTTCATTCTTTCTTTTTCTAATATTTTTTTAAACATATTTTTTTCCTCAGTATACGGATAATTTCTATAATATAATATGATTGTTTTTACTATTCATTTTTATATCACTCTTATGAACTCATAATATATTCTCGTATAAACTTTTATAATCACCGTATAATTTTCGTATACAATTATTAAAATTATTTACCTTACACTTTTTTCAAGAAATACCATAGAAAATATATTTTTAATCTTTATATAATTTTTGAGGATATAAAAGATAGTACTCAAAAAATATGATTGTATAGAGATTATGTGATTACTTTATAAATTTGTCAACAATAATTCATCAATTAAAAAATATAGGCCTTTAGTTACATAACTTTTGAAAGCTGTTTAGATAAGTAATATACTTCCGAAAAAAGTCCTCTCCATGGAGGATCGAAATTCTAATGTAATGTCTCCGGACCATCCTTATGGGCGCATCCCAGACCGTCGCTAATTACCCATAGCGCAGTACTAATACCACGTTAAAACCCAACCAACCAACCAATTAAATTTCGGGGGGAAAAAAAAAAACTGGCACGTCGTGGCCACCACAAGACTCTCTTCTATATTTTCCTATACAAATTCACTCAGTAACAATATTAATATATATATATATATATATATATACAATTTTTTTCTAATTATTTTTTCGTTAAAAGTAAAAAAAAAAAAAAAAAAAAAAAATCGATAACTTTGTTTTAAATTATCACATATTTATGTATTTATAGCTCAACCATTCGTTTTAAAGGTATTGACGAGACCTTTCGAACGATACCCATCTTGAAAATGTACCCCCCGGCGGGGTACTTCCCCCCAGGGAGGGAACTGATGCCCCAACAAGTACAATTTTTTTTCCTACTTAACTACTATTATTATCAAAAATTCATATTAATTTTACAGTCACAAGTTTAAAATAACTCTCATTATACACATTTATACGAAATTTTGTAATATACTGCCATGATAAAATTTTACAAAAAATGCGATGACAGCACCACCTGTTGCGCGTTACATCCCCAAATCTAATCATTATCAGTTTATATCAGAGTGCAACTGAATACCAAGTTTGGTTAAATTTCCTTCATTTGTTCGTGAGATACAGTGTCCACAAAAATCTTGATACACACAGACAGACAGACAGACAGAGAAAGAGACACTCAGACAGACATTTTCCAAAAACTGTCAATTCGTGTTCCGGACATCTCAAAACGTGTAAACCCATCAAAAAACGGAGTTCGAAAATTTTCACGAATCCAATACTTTCTCTATATTACATATAGAAAAAAGTAAAAAAAAAAAAAGATACTGAACTAATATTCTTATATATTGTAAACAAAATTATACTTTTAAACGTCCCCTCTACTTTACACTGCATTATTACATAAGATATAATAAAAACTATTTAACATATGTATTTGTGATGTAACTTTTAACTGTGCAGCCTATATATGTTCCTACCCAACCGTGGAATAAGATCGGAATATCATACTTCGTTTGTTAAGCAATCCACGTGAATGGCGCAAAGAATTATTTAATACAGGAAATGAAAAGTGCACAAGAATGTTATTTGGCAAAGATTATTTCCTAAAATGTCCTTCATTTGCATTAGGAAAAGTCATGTAAATCTCAGTGCAAATACTTAAAAAATAAAATAAAAATGTGTACTTTTTTTATTTTTTATTTTATGTAAATTTACTTTTTGACTACATACGGTGTCCCATAAGTCTGTAGACATTTAAAAAATTCCTAAAAATGAAAGTATTAGTAGAACTGAACGTGGTTTGAGTAAAAGCTGTTTTCGTGAAGGATTTTTTTTTTTTTTTTTTTTTTTTTTAAAGAAAAAATAGTTAAAGTTTCAGTAGATAGAGGATGTTGCACGGTTGCGTAACGAGAAATATGTAAATCAGGGTAATACAGAATTCAATGTGATTTGCGTAAAAGGTATTACGGTGAAGGGGGATTGCTTTTTAGTAAAGGAAAAAAAAATGTAAATTTTCAGGAGGTTTGCCGCAAAGATGCGTAACGAAAAATATTAAAATCAGAGTCCTATAAACTGTACAGTTTTACGATTGACAAAGTTTATTTCTTATTTTACCTTCTACTTGTGCATATATGATGTTTTAATTGTGATGATGACTTGGTGAATAAAGCTTTGGTGATGAAGATTTAGGCTTTCCCTTAGGCAAGAACGGCCGATTGAAAGAGAAGTTAGAGGTCTTGTAACTTTTGGTTACAAGCTGTCGTTATTTGTGTTAATGAAGGACATATATTTTTATGTGTTTAAACATTTGCATGCAAGTAAATAGATTTTTTCATGGAAATGTGTGATTTTTCTTACGTACAGCGATCTCTGCCGACGAAAATTTAAACTATTATTAATTTTTTTTTTTCTTAAAAAAAAAAATCCTCCTTCATGAGAAAAATATTTTCACAAGCCACGTTCAATTCTATAAACTCCTTCAATTTTTATGAATTTTTAAAATGTCGACATGCTTATGGGACAACCGGTAGAATTTTTTAATGATTGGGACACAGTGAAATATGATTAAATTCCACTTGTGTAAACAATCCTGAAATGAAATAGTCGCAATAACCAAAACGTAGAAAATGTAAATGAAAATAAAACAAATGTTTTCAAGGAACAATTTTGCAATATAGTAAACTAGTTGTTTTGAAATTACTTGTATCTAAAACAGTCATTTAAATAAGCTTCTCGATATACTCTCTCTCTTGTTGTACGTGCTTTAAAACTCATTTGTTATATGAAGTGCATTGAGATATCATATTCTGGTTTTGACACAATAAAATTGTTATTCATTACATACAAATCTGAAAATTTAATAGGAATTCATTTAAATCGGATTTTCTGTTTCAATTTACAATTGAAATTGCTCGGTACATTTGTATTATATTATTCTGTTAGGTGAAACGCAAAATTTAATCTCTATCTCTTGTTATTTCTCGACATATAAACATTTCAGTTACAATGTTGGAAGGCTTTCAGTAAATGGTTTAAAGTTGTATTCACGTTTACATTTATCTGGGAAGAATTTACATTATTTTGATTCCATTTTAATTTGAAATGGATTTGAGTTTTGCGTTTATGTATGATGGAAATTATTTTCTATTAAAAAAAAAAAAATGTATTTTATGAGTGATGTATTATGAAAGAAGAAAGAAAATGGTTGTAAAACATCAAAACGATTAATTAGTTATTCTTAAACATCTAGAAAATACAATAAACCTATACAAGTTTGAGGATTTAAAAAATATAAAATTTGTCGATACTTTTTTTTTTTTTTTTTTTTTTTTTTTATGAAACAGCAAGCGACGTATTATATTTGTTTCATAGATAATCATATTTTTTAAGAGTATCATATTGTCGTTCATAGATAATCATATTTTAAAGAGTATCATATTGTCGAGCACCACTTATCCTTTAACATATCTATTACAATGTTTTTATTAACTGGCTTTATTGTTTGTTTGTTCAGTACAAATCCTACAGTTAAATTTTAACTAACTTCCCAATTAGATATTTGAAACATTTAGAATATCTCAGAATACGATTACAATGCATTCTTTCCATACTTTTGGCCATCTTTAAGCATGTTTAAAAATTTGATATAATTGCTCTCTGTTCTGCTCATTTGGTCATTTTATTTCAAGTTGATGGGATAATTCATCAAAAATTTTTTTTTAAAGTATTTATTAATACATAGAACTGTCAGATTTATATGACTCAACAGAAAATGTAAGCAAAGGTATATAAAAAGTTATTTTTTATCTTGTAATTATTTTAACAATGATTATCGGAAATGCATATTCTGGCCTGGTTTCGCTGCAACATGAAGGAAAGATACGTACAAAGGAAATAAGTAAAAGTATACACAAGAAAAAAAAAATAGAGGAAAATTTCTGAGATGAAAAAGGTAGCTGAATGTAAATAAAGGAAGGATTGAGGATATTATTACAAATGAAATTCTATTCATAAATAAAGATATAGATAGCCTAGGAGACAGTTATTCTAAGAAGACGAATGATGTTATTAAGTATTAGAGGTGAATATTTCTTTTTAGAAAATAATAATAATAATAACATGTTACTGACATGTGATATCAGGTTTCATAGATCACTAATTTTTTACTTAAAAAAAAAAAAAAATGATGAGTTGTAACAAAGAAAAGAAGAACGTCTCTGTTATTCTATTCGCTAGGCAATAAATTTTTCATGACCAATGTTTATTAATTGCTCTTCAGGAATTAACAATGAGAACCTCTGACGATCCTTACAAAATTCATAGGAAAAATGGAGTTTTACAAAGAATTATTGTGCGAAGTCGACAGCATGATTAAAGCAGTGTATTTCGCTTGGTGGAGAAATAGTTATGTTACAGTCGGCAGCAAAATTATTGAAGCGCACATCCACACTTTTCATATATATATATATATATATATATATATATATATATATATATAAGACTTCTCGCCTTACAGTCCGCAGAAAAATTATTGAAGCATTAGATTTAATTCCTACATAAAAGAATGGCCCCTGATAGTGTTTTGTTAAGTAAATATTTGTCGAGTCATGATCTCAGTCTTATACCGTTTATAAAAATTATGTTGATGATAAAAATTAGCGATCAAACTAAAAAACATATGTGAAAAGTGTGTATATATGTTTCAATACTTTTGCTGCCGACTATACTTGAGTTGAGATGTATTGAATTGTTGTTACGTCGCAAGAGTGCTACATTATGGGCGATTGGTGACGTTATGGAACTCACCTCAAAGTGTGGTTCGGAGATATGCAATCCCAATTTTGATGCTCCAGGGTGGTTAATTGAATTCTTGAAGGGTAGGTAATTGTGTGGCGAAAGTACCTCGCTTTTTGCAGAAAGGGTTTGGATAAAAAGGTAATCTACGAAGTTTGTTTGGGGATTTTTTGGTTAATGAGGTTTCGGGAGATGAAGGACTAAAAAGAGGCGGAGCTTTCAACGTTTGGGGGAGAAATCTGTGCTATGATTGGCTTTCTTCCAACTATTTGTAGGTAAAATTAAGATTATTATATGTTAATTGTAAGAAAATAGTCATCACGGCGTCCTATGATGTCAGAGAGACATTTTAATTTTAAAGAAATTGAATAGATTTTTAATAGATTTTTTGAAGATATGCAAATTTATTGTCCAATGATAACATTTAAGCGAGATCAATTCTAAAATCTAGGTCAGATTGAAACTGAATGGAGTAGGAAGCGTCTGGCCACTTGTTACCTAAAATAACCTAATATCATTTCACTTTTTTGTCGGGGGGATTTCAAATGATTTAAATGCAAACTGCTAAAAGCAAGTAGCCCTGTATTCACATCTTAGAACTAGTAAATTTTATAAAGGTTTTAAATAAAAGTTCACACATTACTGAAACAATTTATTTACAACAGCAGAGTGGTAAGAAAGGGAGTTTGTGGAAAGAAATTACCCTCAAAAACTGTAGACTCTGTATATTTAAATTTATTTCATCATACTAGATTACAAATTAAAAGGATGGAATTTTTTGAGTAAAAATTCATTATTAATCGTATTGTTATTATTATTATTCTACTTTCACATTACTGTCTTAATTACACAGATATCAGGTTAAAATGTGAATGCATTATTGTATGAATATAGTCTATATATCTATAATATATATAGACAGATATATGGCTCACCTAAAGTTACGTACTAACCTCGGAATCTTGGGAAAGTATTGGAAATTCTGAGGAACTATAAAGCAGCATTCAATCAATTTGATACTTTTTTTTTTTTTTTTTTTTTATGTATCTGGGTGGCTCATAAAGTAGCTGTAGAGGCAAATATTTTAATTTCAAAAGTGAAGTGGTCTCTGTTGTTACATCGAATGAAATGTCTTTTCAAGACAAATATTTTGCCAAAAACAATTTGTGTTACTATGAATTTTATGAAACGATGATGGTTAAATATTTAAATTAAAAACCTCCCCACTTCCATTGAATGTTTACAATACAATGGAAAATTATAAAACTGTAAAATAGTGCTTAATAAATTTGAGGTAGACTTTTTTTTGGTTCGAAATACATGAAGTTCAGGAAAATAGGCAGTGTGCAGGAGGAAAACTTCTAAGTTTATAATAGATTTAGAGATTTTCTTTCTTTCTTTCTTTTCTTTTCTTTTCTTTTTTTTTTTTTTTTTTTTTTTTTTTTTATTCTAGAAATGTATTCTTAAAGCAAACATTTTTAAAAATATGTTTTTCTTAGGATTTTTTTAACAACATTTTATCTGATTAAACATTTTTATAATATTTTTTTTTAAAACTCTTTGAAACGTGCTCTAAAGACAACCATTTAAAAAATGTCCTATAACAGTTTTAAGGACTTTATGGACGATAGCGATTTTCTTTAAAAGTACCACCATGCCCCCCGCCTTATATAGGGAACGCCTCTGCATTGTGGGAAACAGTAAAAAAAATACAAATTTAATTTGAATCTTTGACGGCTGTATTCGCCATTAACTTCAGGTCCAGGTTGAACTTGAAAAGCATACAAAGTCAGGGACTACTTTTCATCAAAATTTGATGTGTTGCTTCTGACTTCTAGAGGCATTTATATTTTCAAATTTTTTTACCTTGAAATAAGCAATCAAACATTATATGAAATCTTCGGTTTTTGTAAAGTTGCACTCTGATATTAGACTTTTTTTTTAAATTTTTGCGTTAAACCCTGAGTTGAAGTTGATGGTGAATACAGTCGCACGAGGACTTTTCTTCGAGCTAACAAGTCCCTTTCCATTTGCAATTTCAAAATTTGCCCTCTTAGATTCTCCCTAAGCGTTCACAGCTGATTTTTTTTTTTTTTTTAATCGAATCAGATCCCTCCTTAAATTAATGGAATACATTGTTATATATTGTTTATACGTTTATAAAGTTTCACCGTGCTATCGAAATGCTGGGCAGAGGATAGAAGTTTTTGTGAAATGTTTCTTCGATAACAATCACCTTAAAACGAATCCAGGGAAAAAAAAAAAAAACATGTTTTAAAGATGCTTGTTTTGAGAAGACGTTTCCAACTAGCTAAAAAGGAACTCCTGCCCGTTTGAAATTTTTAAATTGTTCCCTTAGTTACTTTTTTTTTTTTTTTTTTTTTTTTCACAGCTTAAATTTTTTTTAAACAGAATGAAGTCCTTCTCAACTTGACTAAGCATTGTTTTATTGTTTTCTGAATTTTCAAGATGTCCTTAATATACAGTGGAAAGATACAGGACTTTACAAAAACTTTAATCCTTTAAAATTCCTTAAAAAGACTAGCAGGATAACTTTTTTTCCTTTTTTTTTTTTTTTTTCGAAACGTCAGTGGAAGCTTCCTTGTTGAGTCTCAAAAAGTTTTTACGTTCTACCTGTGTATTTGGTGCAAAAGTCACCGGATTGAATTGCAAAATGGTACACATGTTCACGAACTACACAAAATTAGCTGCTATTTCTGGGTTTGTATTCTATTTGTAATACTTGTTCACG
Source organism: Salticus scenicus (assembly GCA_963930645.1). Lineage (NCBI taxonomy): Eukaryota > Metazoa > Arthropoda > Arachnida > Araneae > Salticidae > Salticus > Salticus scenicus. The sequence goes on from OZ005659.1 coordinate 145,113,293, forward strand.
GACACACAAATGTTTGTCATATCAAATCGATCTATAGACAGAATTTCTATGCAGCGCGATAGCAAAAGCAAAGATTACCCGATCGACTTATAAATCCGTACACATGGTAATACGTCATAGAAAAATACCTGTATGTATTTTTTTTGTTAGTATATTGTTTATGATTTGTATACAGAGACACACAAAGTATTTCTTAAAATTTCATCCTGTGAACATACCCCAGTAGCACAGTAATGAAAACCCATATTGAGCGATATTGGTTTACATAGCTATGCTGCTGCGACTGTTTAATTAAAACATATATCAGCGTGATTATATTGTATTTAGTATTATGAAACTAACATACATAATTAAGATGTTTAAAAACAAGTTTTCTCTAGAAAATGTGTGCATAGGCTTAATAATTATTCACGGGATCACACAAAAATATTCCAAACAATCATACAAATTATACAAACAACATATGTTATTAGAATGTTTAAAAGCCTGTTTAGAGTATAAAATTGTAGACATGAATTAGTAATTCGTTTACAGATCTACACAAAAGAAATCCGATACAGTATGTAATCATTTGGCATCAAAATTTGTACAAGTATTTATGAGTAAAAAGCAATCAACAAAATTCTATGAGTTACAAAGATAGATACAATAAATTAGAAGTATATACATAGACAGATAGATATACAACAAAGAATTGAGGGATGAAGTAGTCCCCTCATAAACCTATCTGATTATGAAGCGAGTTTATCATATGAAGTATATATAGTCAGTAATGCAAATGGACCATTGAGCCTCCTCATCTGCAGATCGACATCAGGTAGTATATATATTCATGTAGTACATCATTCATGTAGTATATATATTCATTTTATTTGTTTTATCTTTTTTATTTTTTACACTGATAATATACATATATATATATATAGCGCTTTCATTTTGAACGTATAAGTTGCCTTGATCTAAATCCCTAAACTAGAAATGTAAATTTTCGAGTTATAAAGTAAACAAATAACCTGGATAGACGAAATGGTCGAGAACTTTCAGCCTACACTTTTCTAGATAGTAAACAATATTACGAATCTTTTATATTTCGAGAAAATCTCGTTGATTTCTTAGAATTGGTTAATAAAACAAAATAATAGTTTCTAAAACTAGCCTCTTGTGTTTGCCTTTATTTACAAGGATTTGTAAATGACATTGGCCACCATAATATAGGAAAACAGTCTAGAATTTCTAGAATTCTGATAGGGGTTTTTAGAACTCGCTACCAAAGATAACTAGAATTTATAAAGATGACATGAAACTATTTTTACTAGAACCGCAATTTAGATTCTACATATCAGAAACATAACTTTTTCTCAGTGTATCAAACTAACAAATGATCCCGCTTTCCCTTTCAAATTTTACCCCTAGATGACCTCTGTATCCCTCATATACAATTTTGCTTAACTGAACGAAATTTCTAAAAAATGATTGAACAAGTTTACTTACAGTTTTCAGTAATTCCGAAGCTTTCCCTAGATTTCAGAGACAATATATAACTTTTGGTTTATCCTGTACATATAATTATTGCTGTCACATTTTAGATAAAATATCATTTTTATTAATTATAAAAATAAGGGTTGATGTATTATTTACAAAATAATACGTATATGTGCAATCATTTGCACTATATGATTTTTAAACACTTATATGTTTTTTAATATAAATGGTATTTTTTATCGAAAATTATAAGATTGAAATTTCCTTTTTTTTAAAACATAAATTATTTAGAAATAAATGTAAAACATATGTATATCTATACAAATGAAATAAAAAATTATAACTGGAACAATTTCTTCAAGTGGCTTGTTTCATAAGACAATAAGCTTTTTTTATTTATAATAATTTTAATTCAATATAATGTTTCTTTTTATTTTATATAGTAATAGGCATAAGTATTTAACATCAATGCAGAAAATCATTTTTTAAATAAAAATGCTTATTAAATTTTACCTTTATAAATTATGCATTTCATTACGTCTAGTATTTATAAGATTTAAACAGTTGACTTTTCACTTACTCTAACTTCAGACTAATACATACTTACAGACTCCACTTACAGACTTATCATAGTTCTATAGCGCTCTCAATTAATGCAAAGTGTACTTATCCCTATTACGTCAACAGTTCATCGTTAATATTATCCTGATTATCGGGCAGCTTTATTGCTGAAGCCACTCCATATCAGAATTATGAATAGTGAATACTTATTGAAATATACAAAAATATGGTATGGATATGTTTGATATATAGTGACCAGAAGACACTGTCATTGTTCAACTCATTGAATAATCGAATATAATTTTTTTCCTGTAAATAATCAAAGTAAATGTAGCATATTTTGATATGGGAAAACCTGTATAGTTTTTATAGTTTTACTTTACTTTATGTTTGAGAACAATTCTATATGGCAATAGATTTGTTTTATGTACATATAATAAATACAGATCTTTGTTGTTATTAAATTTCTGATATTAACGCCTAGTGTAATTAAAATTGGTGGGTAGATCAACAAGAAAATTGGTATCTAAAAGTTGTAGGCTGTTATTCACCAATAACTTCAACTCCCGGTTGAACATGAAAAATTGAAAAGCGTATAAAGGCGGGGTACAAATTTTCCGAAAAATTTGCCGTGTTCTTGCTGCCATCTAGCGGTATATTTATTTTCAGACATTTTAGGTGAAATAAACCAATCAAAGACTATATGAAATCATCGACGCTAGATGGCAGAAACAGCATGCCAAATTTTGATGGAAAGCTGTACCCTGCCTGTAGATGCTTTTCAAGTTTTTGCGTTGAACCGGGAGTTGAAGTTAATGGTGAATACGACCATTAGTCAGCGCTAGGAAAAAATTAGATAAAGTAAAATAATGCCCACTAGTTGGCGCTTTCCGGTGAAACGGTAAATCGACAAAGGAAGCCAGTAAATGTTCATATGCATAAACGATTCGGAGATTTATTGATTAATTTGTTATAGCTTTAATGTATTAGTCTAATTTTTCGTTTTCCATGCAAAGTGCCGTTTGGTAAACATATTAACTTTTTTTTTTTTTTTTTTTTTTTTTTTTTTTAACTTAACGACTTCTATGAACTGGCTACAGAGCAAATTTTGTGCCGTTTTGAGGTGGCAATTTTTTAGGGAAACCCATATTTTAGATATTTGTTATAAATTTTCCATTACGTGCATTAGCTCTTAAAACGGATAATATTTAAAATTACAGGAAAAAAAAAAGAAAAAGAAAGAAAGAAAAAGTAATCGATATTGTGTATTTTAAATCTAGATCACTTCTTTTATAATGTTCATTAGAAAATAACAAAGAAGTAATTAATTTATAGACAATAACTTACATTAATCAATATTCTTGTCTGTTTTATTACTTCAAAACATATTCATTATTATTATATATATATATATATATATGTATAATCGTTTTGCTACAAAAAAAAAAAAAAAAAAAAAAAAATGTAGAACATTAATTAGAAAGTTAAATAAACTAATTAGATATTAAAATTATTCGTCTGAAAATATTCATTTCTAATTATAAAAATCAATAAGTTTCTAAAATGAAAGCTTTTAATTTTGATGAAAAGTCTTTTCTGATAAGGCAGATAAAAACTGTTTAGTGTAATTATTTGAAAAAAGGTACATTATTTATTGTAAATGAAACGGTCTTTTAATTAAAAAGAACTTCAAACATAAGTTTTGTATTATTTGTATTTGAATATCCATTTCTATTAAAGTATAAAAATATTAATTAATCATATAAAATAAAAGTTTAAGAGACCCTTTCTGCATAAATTAATAACGAAAGCACTAATGGGTCAACCACTTTTCTATTAAAATAATTTAAGTGGAATTGAAATATTGAATTACTGATATTGATATTTATTATATTAAATTCAAATGAAAATTTCGAATTTTCTTATAGAAAGAAAAACAATAATTTACAGATAATTCATTCTTAAAATTATGAAGTTATTTTGTTCCTTTATCTTTTGTATTTATAGGTTTTGAATCTTTTTTTTTTTTTTTTTTTTAAGAAAGTAATCTTTCAAAGAGTCTTAAAAAAAAAAAAAAAAAAAAAAAAAAGAAAGAAAGAAAGAAAGAAAAAGAAAAAGAAAAAAAATTCTTAATAGACAAGTTTTTAATGGTGTACAGCCCTTATTTTTTTTTTCTCTTAACATCAAATTACTAATATTAAATATCAATTTGTTTTAACAAAAAAAAAAAAAAAAAAAAAAAAACATAGCATTAATCAACAAAATATATAAGCTTATTAGTTATTAAAATCTTTCTACTGAAATTATTCATGTAAAATCAGAAAAAAAAATCAGTAAGTTTCTAAAATGAATGCTTTAAATATTCATGAAAATAATCGTATTATAAAGCAGATTAAAAATGGTCGATAGTTAATTGAAAGAAATCACATTATTTATCATAAAAAATCTGTCTTTTAATTAAGATTTTTGAACATAAGGTTTGTATTTTTTTTCCAATTTGAATTCATTCCTGTTATTAAGTATGAAAATATAAATTAACGATATACAAAAGGATTAAGATGTCGTTATACGTAAACATTTAATGAAAGTATAAATAACGGCTATCGCTTCTTCTGAAAGAATATTTCAGCTGGAATCAAAATATGGAATTAATTTTTCATATTCATTTCTTTAATTCCAATTGAAAATGTTCTTTTCCTGTATGTAAATAAAAAAAGAAATATATATATATATATATATCAATAATTTATTTAAAAAATTCTCAAGATATTTCAGTTTTTCTAATTTTTATTTTTATATATATTTTTTTTAAACAAAACTTTAAGATAAAGTTTCATTTAAAATAGTTAATAGACAGATAATTGGGATAGTACAGATCATAATTATTAGTCATAAACCACTAATTTAATATAGCATTTTTTAGCTGAAGCGCATGCTATAAAATGTCTATCCACAAAGTTTCGACTCATTCAGCATTTTAATTTCAGTGACAGAGTGCTCTAAATATGCAAATTTTAATTATGATCACCCTGTATTCAATTTCATTTTGTGTGTGTGTGTGTGTGTGTGTGTTTAAAACAATTCAGAGAACGAGTAACCTAGTCTTGGGTGTTGTACAATCCCTTGAGGTCTTTCAAAGGATTCCTATCTTGTATTTACGTGAGTTTTTGAGAAAAATAAGGCAAATCCCTAATAATTAAGTTGAAGAGCAACCTGGTGTTGAGATCGGATCCGATACTTTCCGTCTACCAGTTTCGATTGAAGAAACGCTCAGCCACTGGTGCGGCGAACACTTTGGAGCTGAGTGATTCGGAATCAGAATATATTTAAAAATAGCGCTGTTAAAAAAGTGTAAATTGGCATTTATTGATCAGGTGGATGACAGGGACAAGCATCTATAGGTAATGAAGCTGCAAAATATTTGTGATGAACGTTAGCTGAGAAGCCTTTTTAAGAAAAGAGACAGAATTATTAACGAAATGAAGTGAAACGTGAGTTTCATATGTAACTTGGATGTCACATTCAAGATATTACAAAATCTATGAATATATATATATATATGTGTGTGTGTGTGTGTGTGTGTGTGTGTGTGTGTGTGTGTGTGTGTGTGTGTGTATGGGTGGACGAATTGTGTAGGAGCGTCAAAAATTTTCCAAATATAAAAAGATATGTATATAAGTTTATTATATATCTCTTATCACTGGTGTGACAGTTTAAATAAAATTATCGTTAAGATAATAGAGACACACGTTTTACGAATGTACCGGTTATAAAGTGGAAACGTTTAATGAAGTAAAACGGGCGGCGTTCTTAAAGTATATTTAGTCCAATGGGATAAACGTATTGTGTGGAATTCTCCCGTTGGCATATTCTAGTATACATGAAAATTGGGATTTTCCCCACAATCATCAAAGTCGAAGCATCGTCTTAGCTGTTACTTCACAATGAACTATTTATTTTTCTTTTATTTATTTATTTATTTTTTGGTCATTTGTTTCAAATTTATGTATTTGATGTTAAATATTGAGAAAAAAAATGCGTTCTTCACAAGAAAAGTTATGTGTTTATACTTTAATTATGCAAAGTTAGGGCTAATCGGATATCTTTGATTTAGTATTTCTTCAATATATCTTTCGCTCTGTCTTTGCTTTATTGTTATTTGCATCAGACTACATGGTGGAAGCTTATTGAAAAATTATGAAATGAATGTTTGCAATATTTGTAAGCAGGGATAGTCAAAGTTCGTTAGTTATTAGATTTTCCTAGAAATGTAAAAATTTCTTTCAATAAACAAATACAAATAATGGAAAGTAATTGTTTGGTTTTAAAATATGTAATGTGAAATTAGTTTGGAAATTTTACTGAACACAATAGTGCGCTTATTATCGAATTATTGAGAAGAGAGATTTAACACAGAAAAATCATATTAAAATTGGTATATGGGAAATTTTTGAGGATTTTGACAATTGTTAATTTTCATAGATTTAGAAGTTTGATCGTATGCTAAGTTGCTTTTTTTTTTTTCGGGGGGGGGGGGAGAGGGGGTATATAATTATGTATATAGTTATTTAATATAATTATTAATATAATTTATGTATAGAAGTTAATTCATAATAATATACAATAGAACAAATATTAATAAAATAAATGAAATAAAATAAAATAAATGAAATAAAATGTATAGTTTAAATTATACCATGAAGTCTTACCATGGTGTATTTGTTTTTATTTATTTATAAAGACTCTTTCTATACATTCTTCGTGTGTATCTTATAGATTATCATGTTTTGGTAATTATATTTGGTTTTCTTAATTTAAAATCAACGGCTTAATTTTAATATAATTTAAATTTTATCCTAATATTTTGCATATTTATCGTTTTATTTCAGGAGATTTAGCTAAGAAAAATATTTATATTTCTCTTTTCTTAAGTAAAAATAATCTAACTTTTAAAACTGTATTGTGTAACCCTTTCAATTATCAGGCTACTTATGTGTAAAATGATGCAGAATCTCTTAAGTTTTTAAGTTTATACATTATTTAAGGATTACATAAATCGGCTTATAAGTGTTTTTTATTCCTCAAGTTTTTTTACACCCAAAAAATAAAAAGTACTTATGTCAATGATTTTTTGTTACTAAAGCCCTTTAAGTATCTGGCTTGTGTCAATATTGTTGCATTTTTTAGAATATTTTCAAGGATTATATTGTTTTTGTAAAAGATTTAATCTTGCACATATATAAAATATTTTAAGTGCTTTTGAAGCAATATATATTTATTTATTTATTTAATGCTGCTTCTATGTATATATTCACACATCTACGTGTGTGGTGATTATTATATATATAAATTATTTTTAACTATCTTTGGCATAAACATTTAGACATAAATACAGATTTTAAAAATAATTTAATAATTTTACCAGTTACAGAGGAAAAGTATCAAAGGTAATTAAAAGGTAAAATAATAATAATAATAATAATAATAATAATAATAAAATAAGGATAACTAAAACTAAACATACGTACTGCCGAACTCAATTTCCGCTTCCTCTATTTTTAGTTTCATGTTCATAGCTGTTGTTGGGAAGACATTGGAAACCGTTATGGATTGTTTGTTAAAGGAAAATTTAAACTTTTTTTTTTCTTTCTTTTTTTTTTTTTTTATGTGTTACTGTGATTAGTTAATTAAATTATTTAGCTTTTCATTATGTTTTGAATTTAATTAAACCATGGTATATATTTCTCTTAAAGTTTTTTAAAAGTTTATTTTTATTTGAATTAATTTTTGTAGCTTTACTTCAATATGTTTTAAATAAAATTAACTCTTTTTTTTTTTTACATTTCACTTAATATCTGCATACATACATCTTTTTTTTTTTTTCAGGTGTAATATTTTACATTTTTTAAATATGTTAATTTTTCTTAAGTTATAAAATTATTGAAGTTGTTTTCACTGCACCAGTATAAATGGTGCCATTGCCTGCTATAATATAACAAGTGGATATACGGTAATCGACAAAATCCAGGAACACAGATTATTTGATGATAATAAAATGCCCGTTGGTTAGACGTATTTTCCAAAATAATATGACTTTTAGTAATTCTATAAGTAGGATTTCCTTTCTTGACAAATTATTGCTTTATTTTCAAACTACTTTCAGGTCTTTAAAATAGTTCAAAAAGTAAATAATGGCAGACATCCCAAATTCATATTTACATCAACTTATGCATTACATGGTTACACACTCTTTGCGAAAAGGTGCAATTAAATATAAAAGTGTTACAACATTTGAAATTTTTCTAAAAAAAAACTGTAAGTACTGCAGATAAAATAAATATAATGGCGTATAAAAAATCAGACACAATCTTATTAAAAATACACTTATAATAAATTTAATATATATGTATAAAAAAATAAAATAAACTTTATCATCATATTTTTTTCAACATGTAAAAAATAAAAGAAGAAGTAAAATTTATAATTGCCTATAATAATCAAAAGTGTTTCTATTTTAAATACAAATTTACTTTTCACTTTGACATAATTTATTTTCTCATTATTTTAATGCGATCTGAAATTTTTATCCAAAGTGTTATTGAATTAATTATGTACCTACATTGTATTACAAAACTGTTTCAAATACATCATTAGTTACTAACGATGACAGAGTTACATAATTGCTCACATCCGTTTAATAAATTCTTAACATTTATGTTTTAGTGACAATTAATTTAAATATTATCCGAAGGTAATATATTTTTTCTGTTTTTTTATAAATGTTTTCAGCAGTAGGAAAAAAAAATTTGAAATTATTTTTAAGTATAAATTTAATTTATTTAAAACGTAAATTTAATACAATAACATTACACTCTAAATTAATGCACTAAACCTTTTAAAGGATTATATCATACTGTCGGCAGCAAAACTATCCGAGCATTAGAAGTAATCTCTGTCTAAAAAAAAATACACTAAATACTGCTTTGTTAAATAATTACTTGTCGAGTCATGTTCTTAGTCAGTCTAAGAACATGACAGTACACTGTTAAAACTGAAGGTGACAAATCGGTGACGTTTGGGACCCCGGGGTGAAAAAACGGTATCATTTGGAACCTTAGGGTGCCATAGACGCTTGGAAATGTGATCCGGGTGCCAAATGAGCTAACCAGCCAATTTTGTGGACCTGCGCTGGCTCTCAGAGTCGAAATATGGCACCCTATGGGTGACTAGCATTTCACGCATGCGCACTGTGACGTGTATTTCCATTTCCAACACCGACTCGGAGCGGATGGACAGGACATAAACATAGCGCCACTTTTTAAGTATTCTTCTTGTAAAGCCTGAAATTAAGGTAAGTTCACTAAAAGTTATTCTTTATTTTACTTTTATGTCGTTATATCCATTGTAATTTTAATCTTATGATGTTTCTCTCGTACAAAAAAATTTAGGTATGAATATTTATGGATGTATTCCCCAAATCTAGATTTTTTAGTTCCGACCTCAAATTATGCTTTGTATTGCTTAAAAAATAACTTTCTATTTTAAAAGTATTAATATCAATAATGTATTTAATAACTTAAATATAATAACTTAATTCGTTTCAAACATTTATAAAAAGAAATTACGTTTCAATTTTTATTATAATATGTTTTTGTTTGTACTTTTTTTTATTAATATACGATTTAGTCTTAGACAGAGATGGCAAGTTTTTAGCAAGACAGTTTTAGGCAAAACCGCCTTTAACCTTGGTTTAAAATGTCTTGACGCTTTTAAACCATAGTTTACACTGTTACTTCAAAAATCTTATATCTTTTTAATTTTTTGTAAATATATGAACATTATTATTGACATTTTAAACATTATATTTGACAATGATTAATTAACAACCATATACAAAGCAGTTCTGTTATTAAACTGTTTGTATGAAGTTTTTTAAATATATATATATTAATTTGTTTATAAGATAGACTTTTACACTATATTTATAAATTTTTTCATAGCTAATTGATTATTAGTAAGTGTGTACGATGTGCAAAAAGAGTGTAACAATAAAAAAAAAAATTCTCGTCTAGTGAAATAAGAAATCAACTTAATAGTTCAATACAATGAATTATATATGATATATTTATCTTTTCAAGGTTGTTTTCGGAGTTAGCGGGGAATTTATTCGCTCATTAAATAAATAAAAAAAGCAGTTAAGAACACATATTATAAAAGATGCCAATCCATAAACATGTCATGTTGCAATGAAAAAAGATGCATATAAGATTCCCCAAAGTATAAATGCCTAGGGGGCCTTAGGATTTTGTGTGACACAATACCAAATTAAATTATTAAATTTGTATACATATCATGTTTAAATGTACAGTAAATATTAGTAACTTACAAATTTTAATTCACTATTATATCACTACACCTATTTATGAAGAACAAAAAAAAAAAAAAAAAAAAAAAATTCATTATACTTATTACAGAAATAGTGATTTATGCAAAGGTAGGGGGGAAGAAAAATATAAATAGATTTAATATTTTTTTTCTTTGCAATTATTTTTAAAGGTAGTAATAAGGTAAAAATAAATTAAGAAAGCAACATTTGAAAATATTTAAACAAAAGACAGGTGCCCCCCCCTCCTAAATGTGTACACCTATTTATATATAAGTGTGTGTGAGTGCATGTACTATAAAATCTTAAAAATAAACATCCACTCACTGCCTTTGAAACTGGAATCTTCATCGTTGAAGTAGATGAAAAATGGATTTTGAATTTGACGCATGACAATAGTAATACTTGTCCATCTTCTTTACATTATTCACTTACATAATGTATAATATATTGATGTCTTTCCTTTATCAAGAAAAAACTATGCATTTGAATTTGCTAAAAAGTTAGAAACGTTAGAAGCATTAATTGAAGAATATATTTCAAACTTTTGAAACAGATTCAAGATATTCAAAGACAGAAAAGAAAAATATCCATATCTATAAAAAAGCATTACTCTTCGAAAGAAAAATATTGATTATGCTGATAATCAATAGTATTAACAATATCAAAATATTATTAATGCTATTATAATGGGTTTTTTTTTTTGACAGTTTTTTAAATTTAATTCAAAAATCTTAACAAGGAGTTTATATTTATTAAAAATCCCAAATTACCATTGGATAATTTATCTATCAGAAAAATATGGTTGAAGGAGTGGGGGATGACAAATTTAAAAAAAAAAACGTGGTATTTTTCAATTGGTTCAAACCAACGCAACCCTGATTTTAAAGGAAGGAAACATTTTCGGTTATTATTATGCTTCTAGCACTGTAGAAATATGATTAAAATATTTTGTTTTCTAAATTGAAATTCTATTTTTTAAAAGCGAAATTTTAGTTTTTTGAATTTACTGGAATTATCTAAATAGTTATTGTTTATAATACTGATTTTGGTTTCCTTTATTACTTTCAGACTTCTATAGAGAGAAAGTCATGAAATCGTTTTAAAAAATCGACCTTGAGATTTTGATTGATCATAAATGCATCATACGTTTATAAAACATTCATACGCTAGAGTTTAAAAAATGTGCTGTACTTGGATTATTTCGAAAAGCTTTTAAAATTGGTGATTTGGTTTATTTGTTTTAGACCTTGTGATGCTGAAACTAACCATATTGTGCTAATACTGATGCTCAAGATTTGTATCACCCAAAGAAAGGAAAAATATTTAAGCAAATCATTATGGGCAGGTTCTTTTGCAACAATGGAAATTGTGGTCATCGTAGCTTTGCTATATTTCGTCTATTTTGTTTCCACTTACGTACACTTCATGTTGATGATCCTTCACTGTCTATTCCATGCGGTATTGATAATTGCCAGAGACAATTCAAGGTTTACCGTTCTTTCAGAAAACATTGCTTGCGTTCTCATAAAAGAGCAACTAATGATGACGACATTGATATGGACATTGTAAGGTGTGAAACAAGCGAGTGGGAAAGTGATGATTTGGGAGATGATAGTTTTGATGACGAGAACAATGATATTATTGAGCCATTACTTAACACTGATGCATTTTTAAAAAAAATTCAAAATGTAATTAGTATGTTTTCACTTAGAGTCAGAGAGATGCATTGTCTTTCCGCTGTCGTCCATATGGACATTATGAACAGTCTAGCTGATATTATTCGGGTGATAATGGAACAAATACTGAAAACGGTCGTTTGTGAATTTGGAAATCGAGGTCTGCATATAGGTGAGGTATTTGAAGTTTTCCAAGTGGATCTAATGGTGGATGCTATGTTCACTTTCAGCTGTAGTGATTTCATGTCAAAAAAATTTTGCCGTGAGTTTCTTGCATTTAAAGATCCCACTGAATGTGTTATTAATGGTAATGCAAAAGTATACATTGTGCCTATTTTTGAACAATTAAAAGCACTTTTGTCGAAAGAGGATGTTTTACAAGAAATGGTAGAAAACGGTAAAACAGTTACTAATCCACACATGTTATGTGATTTTAAAAGTGGCAATTTATTCCAAAATTCTGAACAATATAAAGCATCAACCATTTTTTTGCACATGTACAATGATGAATTTGAGATCGTTAACCCAATTGGTGCAAAACGTGGTAAACAAAACTAAATGCAGTGTATTTCACCATAGGTAATTTTTCTGCGAATTACCGTTCGAAACTGAAGTATATTTTTTTGGCAATGTTGACACGTCATAAATTTATAACTCAGCATGGTTATGATGCTATTTTCAGTCCTTTAGTAGCAGATTTAGTAGCACTTGAAGAAAGTGGCATAACTGTTACGTCAAACAGTGGTGTTGAACACAAGTTTGAGGTGAGAGTTGCTACATTGTCTGGCGATAATTTGTCAAGTCATGCGATTGGTGGGTTCCGGCAATGTTTTAACTCGGGCCGTATCTGTAGATTTTGTATGATCACTCATGATGCTATTTCCACTGCCACCTCAGAAAATGATGTGATATTGCGGAATATTACAAATCACAGCTATCATGTAAATGCTGTGAAAATGAGTACAGACAATATATCAGCATATGGTGTAGTTGGTGAGTCAGTTCTGTCAAAACTGAAAAATTTTAATCCAATTACATGCCTGCCTCCTGATCCAATGCATGATTTGCTCGAGGGTGTTGTACCAGCTTTTATTTCTGCTTTGCTTCAGGAACTGTCCCATAAAGGTCTTTGTCAATTGCGAGATTTAAACAACTATATTGATAATTTTAGATACAAAGGGTCTGACTTAAAAAACAAACCACAGGCTTTTAAGTCTGATTTCAAAGTTGTAGGTAGTGCATCACAGAAATGGTGCCTGCTTCGGCTTCTGCCACTGCTATGCCCCCTTGCACAAGATCAGGGACTGTTTTCAATTTATGTGAAATTACGTGTCGTGATTGATCATGTGATGGCTCCTAAAATTACAATGTCAAGTATTGCATATTTAGAAACTGTCATTTCAGAGTTCCTTACAGCTGTACAAGTAGTCTTGCCTTGTTTACACTTAACGCCTAAGTTCCACTATCTCATTCATTACCCACGAGCATTAACAATGTTTTTGGCCCACTTCGAAATTTGTGGTGTATGCGCTTTGAAGCAAAGCACCAGTACTTCAAAAATGTGGTGAACCACTTGAGAAATTTTATTAATGTTAGCAAAACTCTTTGCACGAGACATTGTATGCTTCAGGCATATAACTTGAGTGGAAGTAATTTTTTTGCAAACAACATAGACTTTCAGGCTGCTGTCAAACTTGTTTCTAGAGCAGAATTGCCAAGTGTAATTCAGGATGCTCTTTGTACTAGTGAGGGAACATTGAGCAGCGTGGCATCAGTGTCGTGTAATAATGTTTTGTATACTAAAGATTCATTTATCACAATTGGGAACACTGCAGATGGTGTGCCAATCTTTTTTGAAATATGCACTATATTTATTTTGACTAATTCACATGTTGATTTAGCTGGTAAAGTGTATAATACATCAAAATTTTGTTCCACAGCTTTTGGTTATGTGATCAATAATGGTACATGGTGTGTTGTTCACCCTGGTGATGAATGTGACTCAACAGAATTAACAATGTACATTATTAATGATGAAAAAGTTGTCATTCCTCACCACTATGTATATTAGCTACATTTATTGTCACTATGACATGTTTATTGTGTAGTATTGTTTATTGTGTTATATTTTTTAGTGTATTGTTCATTACACTTGCAATATGTTTATATCAGTGTTCGAAAAAAGCTGATCAACTAAAAAAAACAGGCCGGGTCTCTTGGTTTTAAATCATTTAAAAAAATCCGGTTTTATTTTTTAAAAAGCCAGTAATATTTCAACTTTTAATTAGATTTCTTTCAATAAACCATATTTATGCACATGTTGTTATAAATCATATTAATGAACCAGCTATATAGTTGTATACAGCTATATCCTTTGAGTGTTGAGTAATAATAATAATTAAAGATCACATATTTGATATTTTTCAAAGGTTGTTAATTAAAATTTTGTAATGTTGTGTAATAGGGTACAACATTAGATATCATAAATACCAAGAAAAATAAAATAATTGAAAAATTATCAGATTTTAAAAAGGGTAGAGGTAGAGTAACTTGAGAACATTTTTGTGTGTGATGTGTGATCTTGAATTATTATGTATATTTCTTACAATTGAAAATTGTTATAAGTAATTATAAATCACCATTTTATAAAGCAAAATTAATATTTAATAATCTTAGCAGGAAAAATTAGTAGTTAATTGATAATTCTCAAATAGTTAATCAGCTTCTCATTAGTCTTAAAATATTTATTGACTTATCTGAGGCCATATATTGTATTTTAAGTTTTAAAATGTAGCTGATTGTATTAATAACAAATATTTAAGCAATTCTTAACAGTCATTAGAATTATGCATTGTTATTTTGTAAATATTTAAATGGATAGATAAAGTTAAAATTGTTAATTTTTAATAAAATATTCTTATATCAATTTCAAAAGTCAACTTGTAATTAAGACCAATAAAAGCTGGTTAAAACTAAAAATGCCAAAGGCCTGGCTTTTTCAAACTCTGGTGTATTCTCTTTTTAGTGTTTTCTTTTTTGTTGTTGTTGTTTTATTCTAAAATGTGTTATTGCTACGATTTTCATTGTTTGTTGTTTTTTAAGTAACTCACTTTTATGAATTAAGTTTTTTCTAATCTCTTCTAAAAATGTACCAGTACCATGTCACATATGGTGCATTCAAGAAGATTATAAAATCGGGAACTAATATAGCCAAAGACATCCATGATCCAATTAAAAAAGCTTTCTCTTTGGATATTAATTGTTCATTACACTTGCAATACTGGCATGCAAAGCACAATGATTGGGTGGATTGTGAAGATTTGGATGAAATAAATGAAGATACTAAACTTAATGTCTGGCAGAAGTAAGTGGTCATCTAGAACACTTTATTTCACAGGTCTGTTATATCTGATACTGTTTATAATTGTTTTTTTTTTTTTTTTTTTTTATCTTACAGTGTTCTTGATCTTGATTCCTCATGTTTGTCTACACCACCATCCTCGGATCTAAGATTATGTAGCAGCACACCATCCATAAATTCCACATCATTGACTGTATTAGATGAATGCTCACCTGTTGATAAGCAACCTTCCCAACAAATGAATGTGTGAGTCTACTTTTCACTTTGTAATTTCTTTAATAACTGAATATTGTGTTGAATGTAAATTTGTTACAGTACTTGCTAAAAAAATATAATAGATAATATGTCAGTTAAGCAGGAAATTTCCTACAGATTTTCTATATATAGAAAAAGAATTAAACACAAATTGGTGTTTTATTATTTGTGTTTAAATTTGTTAATAGTTTAATATATTTCGTGTAATATTTTAAACATTTAGATGCTAATAACTAAAGAACTTTAACTACATATAAATTATAATAGCATAACTTAATCTACAAGAAAGTGATTAACATTTTATCTTAAATATGTGTTCATTAGTTAAACATATACTTTAAATTCACTCATGAATTGACACGTGAAATATGGAATACATTTTGCAGTTTATTAAGATGAATGTTGCAATGCTCATTAATGCTCATTGTCTAAATGCGCAGTGTTTTAAAATACTTTTTATGTAAGTATTATTATATGCATTCTTGTGCAGAACTAAAGCACATTAATGATAAAATCTAAACTTATATATAAAAAAATGAGATATTGCTGAGCAATTTTTCAGTAATAGATAGTTGTTACATACAAATATGTACATACTATATATACATTACATAATGCACATTTTAAATACATTATCTATGTGAATATATTTATAGATAGCCGCAATTATTTTAAACTAATTATAATTTTCTTTGGGTGTTGTTCACATATTATCATTCAAAGTACCACCTTTTAAGTACCATCAATTCAAAGTACCACCTCCTTCTCTCTCTGTCACAGATTTGCAATCCCTGACCTTTTTAGGATCATTTGCACTGCACATACACTTGAATAGTTTAACTAAAGTTTTAGAAATTCAAATTCTTTACAAAATTGTTATGGAATTACAAAATCCAATATCTTATCAAAAAGCATTTTCAATTCAAAAAAAAAAAAAAACATATGCTGAGACAATAGTATGTAAATTTTAAACAAAGAAATCATAAAATGGTTTATCATATATTATTGTCAAATGACAAATTTTGACCATTTTGATAAATTTATTTTCCTGTAATTGGTATGATCTTCAGATGCCATAAAAACTTGAATACAACACCATCCTCCACCATCTCCTCGTGTAAGATCGTATGTGAATTTCCCCTTGTTTTACATAAATTTCGATTTCATACTTATAAACATTTAACTATGCTGAAATAAAAACTGGTCTTGCATATTCTGGTTTCTTGTAGTAAAGACTTTCCATATGTCTACAAATTACCCCAGTTTCCACGGTGGTTGCAAGCCACGCTTGACACACGCAGTCCTCTGTGTAAAGAACCTAAGTGTCGGCGTGCTATCATAAATGCATTATTTGATGACTTGCTTCGCTATGGCTGGTAAGTGCAATTTACCATTTCTCTGCACTGGTCGATAGTACTTTAATTAAATGTTTATAAATTACTACTTTTACTCATTAAGTTACTGTGTCATACATATATATAGACAGAGGCGTAACTACGTGTGGTTGAGCCCTCCCGCAACGAAAATTATTGCGCCCCCCACCTGGTGCTTAAAATGTGTCCGACCGAAACCAATTTTTACTGTTGAAACTAAATTGAAGCGGAAACTCGCATTTCAGTCTTTAATGCAATTTCGGCCAAAAGCAAATCTTTCCCAGATAAGAATTTCAAATCATTCGTAACGAAAAGGAAGAAGACCCATTTCAAAGTGGAGAATGAATTATTTACTTTAAGCTAAGAAACTAGCTTGCATAAGAGACTCTGCTCTGTTCCCATCCTATATTGATATACATTGCCCTGTATTTGCAAAGATTTCAAAAACAAAATTGTGAGATGTGATCTCTGAAAATTCGAAAGAAGAGATCGTCTGGTCTTTTCTAACTTTTCCAATTTGCGCCCCTAAACCTCTTGCGCCCCCCCGCAGTTGCGGTGCCTGCGGGTCCATTGTTACGCCCCTGTATATAGAATGGGATTTGTATTGAAATAGTTAAGAGTTAGCAATGGCTGGAAAAGAATATGGAGTTGGGTAAGTGGCATGTTGAATGTCTACTACCAGGCATAATATTTTGGTCTGAGTTATTAATGTTATATTATTAAGTAATGAGTAATTGTTAGCAATGATCATTGAAAGCATTGTATGTTTTACAGTTATCCAACATCACAAATGTTTCAAGAAACATCTCGGGCACTGATCGAAGCTCACCCAATTCTTAAAGACAAGTATTTTGTAAATGCCCAACCCCATGTAAGCATTTATGAGTTTTAAGAAATTAAATTTTTGGTAAAAAGCATTTCAGCTGCAAATAATCTTAAATGAATTATATTGCAGGACAGCTGGGTTTTAAGACTTAGAGATAAGTTTAAGAAATACCGATCCCGACATGCAGAGATGTGCAATGCTGAGGAGGTGGAGAAAATGAAAGCGAAATTCGGAAACAAAGGCAAGAGAAGTTGACTAGATAAAGAGGATGGCCTCGATGATTCTCTAACATCAGTAAAGCGAATGAAGGTAATTGTTCGATTTGTCATACTGTTTCTAGAATGAAACTACTTTTAGCTGTACCTACACGCAGGAAATGTCATTTTTAAAATTTTCTATTTCTTTATAACATTGAATTTAATTTTTTTACCTAAAGTGATTTTGTGTTTTGATTCGGTAACTTTCTGTGTTTGTTTATAAAAATTTCGGCATTATTTTCTAAGATACTCTGCGTTTTTCTATTTTCGATTCATTTTTTCAAAATTGAATAAACATCTTTAAATAAATTAAAGGGCATTTCTTAAATAGGTATCTTAAATAGGTCTATTCGTTGTATAAAATTAAACATTTAAAATGCACTATGTTTAACAACCTGATTAGGAGGAGCTAAAATTGTAAATTAAGAGAAAAGAAGCATAAGTACCTCAATATTTTGAACAAACTCACGTAATATGTGGTTTCAATTAAAATTTACCTTTTTCCAATATTCCGTTATAAAAATAGATACTACCAAAAATAAAATTCTGGTATAAAGGCTAACATCTATTTAAAAAGAAGAAACCCTGCGTATAATTCAGTATTGCATGAAAAAAATAAAGCTTTTATCTTTCAGACAGTATGTGTAAAATCAGGTACAAATTTTAGCATTTATTACAACAAAAAACTCATTTGTGTTTATTAAATAAGGAAATGGAAAACACAAAATATTACAATTGGAGTATATACTTCACTTATTCTTATACACTTATACTACACTATTCTTCTGCTGCTGCTTAAACAGAAGCTTTCAAAATTGCTGCGATATCTATGGGGGAGGAAGACTTCCTTTTTAGGTTTTATGACGATAGTGCTATGGAATGATGAGGTAAAATAAAAAGTTTATTGTATGATGGAAATGCATTAGAAGCGCTATATAGTACATAAGCCTAAATAAATTCGCCAAATAAAAAAGCGTAAGCGGAAAGATTTTTCTACATAAATTAATTTTAAAAAGTAAAATCTTATTAAAATAAATGGCGCATAAACAATAAAAAAAATTATAGCTTGACTGCTTTTTTTTTTTTTTTTTTAAATTATTACATGGATAAACAAGCATCTACAGAATTTTGAAAGAATTTTAATATATGATTCATTGGTATGTTATATTTGTTACAGAGTTATTTTCCCTCATTCACAGGTTCCACAGTAGTAGTGTAATTTTGACATTTCTGCAACCGCGGCACCGCGGTACGGGCGAGCCGTGCTGCTGCCGCACCATTATCTTATCAACATCCGGTGACGCATGACCTTGTTAAAGATAAGGAGGGTTAGAATTAAGATCTTATCTTGAATGATAATGAATATTATTTACATTAATTAATCTTAATTATTGATTTTTCTCAAACTTATTTTTCTGTGGTGCTGACATCTATTGAGGAAGCATTGAACTCCTTTATTTTCAAAAATGATGCTTTGCCGTCACTTAGGATCGAACCTGCTATCTGCGGGTTGTGAGTCCGCCACGCTATCCACTCGACCATCATGTGTTGATAGCGTAAATTTTAATTACTTAGTGTATCGTTTTGCGATGAAATTTATTTTAAATGTAAGTTATTTTCCAATTTAAGAAATGAATGTATTAATATTAGTGAGGATTTTTAGTGCATAATTAATATTTTAATTGTTTTCGTAGATTTTATGCGCATAATTATTATTTTAATGATAATTTGGGATAAAATATTAAGAAATTTTTTCTTGTGTTTGAGTGATTAAAAATTTTCGTTCAAGTGTGTTTGATAAGTGGAAATATGTGATTTTTCTACTGTTATATGTTCAAACATTTTTTATTTATTTTTTTTTTCTATGTGAACATATATTAAATTTCTTTTTTATTTAATCTTTAGAACTCTGCTAAAGAGTTACTTTTTTTTCTGTGAAATTCTCAAAAGAGAATTTCTTATGTATGTTCAAACAGATTTTTTAATCTGCGTGAACATATTTAGACAGTATTTTTAATTATGTAAAATATACGATTTTTCGCGAATGGTTTTCACTAATATTTTTTAAGGAAAAATTGTGGTATAATTTAAATGCGTACAAAATTTAATAAAATGATTACAAGTTAAGGAAATTTTCTCTCATCTGAAATATTACCATATGTGCTGCCATCTGGCGATTATTTATTGAAACAGAGAAAAAAAAAATTAATATTATTGAAGAAGAGAGTTAGAAAAAATATATTTAGGCAGAAATAGAGGTATTTATTTCATTTAGTAATAAAGGATTAGAAAAATTAACTAAGATTTTGTATATTTTAGTGCTCATAGAGAAATGAATTTACATTAATTATCAATTTTAAAATTAATTTTAAACTTGGAAAAAAAAAAATAATGATAATATTGAAGTAGAGAGTTAGAAAAAATATATTCAGACAGAAATAGTGATAAAGGATTAGAAAAATTAATTAAGATTTTGTGCAACCAATAACATTTTACCACGCAACAGAGTTATAGTACATTTTATTTAACTTATCATAAGCTAAAATCAAACCATGTACTTATTAATCTTATATTCATGTATTTGCATATTTTGTATATTTATGCATCCTTAAGTATTTTAGTTATGTAATATTTTAAAATATTTTGCATTATAAATATAATTTAAGTTTATGCACGCACACATAGAAAAATTTAATTATTTATTTTTTAATCTCAATAGATTAAAACGGAAATAATTTTTTTTTTTTTGAACTTCCATTTTATAATAAAATAGTTATATTATCTTCTATCCTAATATAATTCAAATAAATAGAGATTCTTCTAAATGAGTTGTCTTAGAAATTTTGCGAAGGACAATTTAAATAATGTGGTAAGTGTGTATTTTCGGATATATGTAGAAATAGTGATTAAGACTTGTGTTTATCTTTGCATTACACGAAATGTTTAAACATGAGATCTTGATTATATACTTTTAAATAGATAATGAGTTGTATTAGAAATTATGTAAGAAGATATTTTTATATACTTAATTGTTAGATAAGTAGTTTTCGTTTAAAAATATGGACCTTAAAGTGAAAATACTATACTACAGAGTTACCATTTATTTAATTCATTAAAAAATATGCTTCTTTTCTACACTTCCAAAGAAACAAATGAGTGATAAGGTTATTTCTTATCGACCATGTTGATACTACGTCATACTACGATAAACTCATTTTGTTTGATTATCTTATATAGTTCTACTAAACTAGTTTAAAAAACTTTTTGAATTATTCACCTTAAAATGAAAATACCATACTACAGAGTTACCATTTATTTAATTCATTAAAAAATATACTTCTTGAAAATAATGAGCTATCTAGAAGTATTTTTCATTGATATGTAGGATATATTTATTTAATAATATTAATTTAAGAACTTTATTTTATAAATTAACTTCTATCAACCAATAACATTTTACCACGCAACAGAGTTATAGTAGATTTTATTCAACTTATCATAAGCTAAAATCAAGCCATGTACTTATTAATCTTATATTCATGTATTTGCATATTTTGTTTATTTATGCATCCTTAAGTATTTTAGTTATGTAATATTTTAAAATGTGATTGGAAAAAAAAATATTTCGCATTATAAATGTAATTTAAGTTTATGCACGCACACACATAGAAAAATTTAATTATTTATTTTTTTGATCTTAATAGATTAAAACGGAAATTTAAAAGTTAAGCATATGTACATTGCGAAATTGATTAAGATTTAATATTACAAACTTAATTATATTGAGTGAAATTTGGATGTAACTTATTAAATAAGTAATACTTGTAAATATTGCAAAAATGTTGAAGTACATTAAGGTTTCATAGCTGCATAGTTATATTTTATGTGCATATTTAGTGCTTTTTGTGATGATATGCGACTTATTAGATGTCCAATAGTTAAAAATGATGCAAAAATGTTGAAGTACATTAAGGATTAATACTTGCTTAGATATATTTTATGTGCATATATAGTACTTTTGCGATGTTATGTAGCTTATTAGAGGAACGATACTTATAAATGATGCAAAAATGCTGAAATACATTAAGGTTTAATATTTATATTTTATGCGTGTATATAGCACTTTTTGTGATGCGAAACAAAATATTCTCAGGGGATAGTAGTTTTCAAAAATTTAACCACAGGAATACACTCTATTTAAGATAGAAATAGGTGCACTAGTATTGAACATGATGGCTTTTTGGGGTCACGTGATTTTTTTTTTTTTTTTTTTTTTCGTCCAATCAGAAGCACGGAATTTTAATGAATAGTATTATAAAATTAAATGTTTTTTATATACAGATATTTTTGAGGTTCCATGAACCAATCAAAACCACGGATTTTTAATGAATAGTACTATAAAATTAAGCACTTTGTGGAATTAAGTGTTGATTGTGTACAAATAATTTTGGTGTTTTTTCAACCACATGGATTTTTTAATGATTATAAAATTAAGTGAATTGTGGAATTAAGTGTTGATCATATTCAAATAATTTAGGAGTACCCTGAACCAACCAGAAGCATGGATTTTTAATAATTGTAAAATTAAGTATACAAGTTTCGGAAAAAACCATGAAAAACTTCAAACGAATAGTCTACAAGCTTTAAAATCTGTGATGCACAAATTATTTGTTTTAACATGTTGATAAACTAGATTACATTAAAAAGTTTGGGTATTAAAATGATATATATTTGGTGTGATTAATAGGGGTTCTAAAGAATTTGGTTGCTTTTCCTGGTGTATGAATTTAGCTTATATTTGGCGTGATTTCGCCAATAATTACAAATTTGGTGGTAAACCTGCAGTATAAATGCATTCGCAAAGAAAATTTTGTCAGTTGCTGCTGTATTTTTGAGGAGTGCGCACGTTTAATTTATCAACTTATATTTTTTATAACACTTTACTTTTAGTGAGAGAGATGGATTTATCTGCAGAAATGCCTATTTCAAATGAGGTGTCATCAAGCTTGGATACTAAGAAAGTACCAAAAACTTTTAGCTGTGTTTCTTGCAGTATGGTATTTAAACGAAAATGGGATTTGCTTCGTCACATGAAAATTCATCTCAACGAAAAATCTTTTATTTGCAATGTATGCCAGAAAGCATTTACCAGGTCAGATGAGTTAAAGAGACATTTAAAAATTCATGAAAAGACTTCTATTGAACATAGATGTGGGCAATGTGATGAATCCTTTAATCGCAAGTATCAGTTGCTGATGCATATTAGAAAAAATCATCGAAAACCTTTACCAGCGCATTCCTGTGATCAATGTGCAGAAACATTTAGACAGAAATATAAACTTTTAGAGCATGTTAGAGAAAATCATCGAAAACCCTTATCGCAAGCAACATTAAAGGGAATATCAAATTCTGACCGAGATTTTCTTAAGGAGAAAATTATGCATTTTAAAAGAAAAAATGCTCTTAATACATTTACAATAACCACATTTGATAATAAAAACAAAGATTTGGATTTAACGTCATTTTTTAATAATTTAAGAACTGACATTTTAAACGAATTAAACTTTCAATTAAATGACCAAGGATCATTGAAATGGTATATTAATGTAGAAGTTATTTTTAGTTGTATTTATGAAAATGGAGAGAAGGATTTTATTACTCAAAATTTTAGGTCAAAAAGTATAACAACTCTTTTAATAAATGATTTGAATAATGATCTTGAAAACGCTTTTAACAAGATGAAAAAGTGTTTTGATGAATTTAGTGAACAAGGATCAGGTTGGACATTAACCGAAATTTTCAAATTAGAACTTTGTATGACTAAATATGGTTCTTTTCAAATGTAATATCTGATTTTACTATTTATATATATATATATATTGAAAATTGTTAGTTTAATCTTATAAAATTATTGTAAACTTTGTATTAAAATGATGCATGTAAAAATCTTATAATTTGAAAAATAAAAGTATGTGTACAAAAATTGTATTTTTAATTATTTATCTCATATAAAAATTTTATGTAAAAGTTTAAACTATTAATCGGATTTTTAAAATAAATGCACTTATGTAAACATGTTTAAATAGAAAGTTTTATATTTATTTTATCAAAGTAATTTTTTATTTTTTATTTATTTATTTTTTAATATGATTTTAAAACTACATATTTTTATAAAACGTTATTTCATAAATAAATTAATATTTTATAGTAAATATAATCTTACCAATTTTAGAGATTGTATCAAAAAATCATGAACTTTCCAATTTTAGCATTAACCATTTAACATATAGTCTAGGGAAATACTAACCTGCTTAAAAGTTTAACTTTTCTGCATGTTTGAAATTAGACATCAACAAATTATTTGTTTCGACATGATGATAAACTAAAATATTTTTCGAGATTTTTTAATGGGATTGGGGGTATTTTTCAAGATTTGGCTATTAAAATAACATATCTGCTAAGATTTGGCGAGATTTTTTAATATATTTGGCAATAAATACTAATTTGGCATTAAACATAGAGTATAAATTCAGTCTCGTAGAAAATTTAACCAGTTGCTAACTTGTTTTCGTGGTTCATATAGCATTTTTAAAGTTTTACTTTGATTATATTTATAATGGATCTATCTGAGGAAGTGCAAGTTTCTGTTCATCAACAAGCCACTTCATCATGTTTTGAAGATGAGACTTTTCACTTAGAGGATGCAAAACCCTATATTTGTAATGTGTGTAAGAAAGCATTTAGTAGATCGTACGGTTATAAAAGACACTTAAAAACTCATGTAAAACCTCGCATAGGATATGGGTGTGAATACTGTATGGAAAATTTTAGTCGTAAACGGGATTTTTTAAAGCATAATGCAAAAATTCATAAAAAGACTTTACATAATCACAGTTGTGATGAATGTAGTGAAGTGTTTAGGACTAAACAAGATTTATTGAATCATAAAAAAATGGTACATCGAAAGGTTTTACCTGTATATCTATGTGTAGAATGCAACGAAAGTTTTCGATATAAGTATGAATTATTACAACATAACAGAAAAAATCATCGTAAAGATTCTTCTGCTTACGTATGTACAAAATGCAATGAACGAAGTACTCTCAACTTAGACAGTGAAAATATGAACTTAACGAATTTTTTGAATAGTTTGAATACTGCTTTTTTAACCAACACCTATTCATTAGCCAAAAGCTTTCATGATGAAAATAACAATACGTATTTTTTAATATTTTTAAATAATGAAAATATGAATACCGAACGCATAACACAAAATATTGACTCACCAACCAACAACTTTGAGAGTGCAAATGCGAACTTAACGAATTTTTCAGATAATCAAAATATTGTTTTCGGTTCATCAACCAGTGAAAATGTGATCTTATCAAATGTTTTGGATAATAATGAAAATGCATACAACGTTTTACCCACTGCTAATGGAAATATAAATACTGAATGTTTGACACAAAGTAATATTTATGACTCACCAACGAACAACTTTCAGAATATAAATGTGGACTTTACGAATTTTAATGTAGAGTGTATGAGTAATCAAAATAATTTTTCACCGGTGAGTGTTGATAACGACTTGTTGACATTTTTGGATAATTTTAATGTAGAATGTATAACTCAATGTAACCTTAACGATTCAACAACAATTTAGATTTTTATGAACCTGTTTTTATATTGACAATAATAATGTAAAATAAATTATTTTAATCAAAAATTGTGTTTTTAATATGAAATTAGTTTCTACACACCATTTTATATTACAATAGATACGTTAAGTCACGAAAAATATCTAAACATGTATAAATATATTTTTGCTTTCTTATTAACTAAATCGTTTAATACATTTATATACAATAAGACTTGGTGATTTTAATTCGTTTTAAAGAAATTCTCTCTCAACAAATTGGAATGGGACGAAGTGGCTTATAAAAACCGTAAAATTAAGAACTCTAAAATTGCTGATTTATTAAATATTTTCTACGAATAAGAAAGTGCCTATCAATGCACAGGGCGAATTGTTGCAAGCTCTTAATGATATGCCTAAAACCTTTATTAAAAACAAATTTTTGTTATCTTCTGTACCCACCTATTGGTTAAATTTTTAATATAAAACACTGGTCTCTTTATTTATGTTTAAATAAATGATATAAAAACTGGACTTACCTCAACACAGTTGTTAATTTGCGTCCTTCTCTTCTACTCGCACGGTGTGAAATGAGCGATAACGCTATTTCTTATCAAGATCACGTGGTAAGCTTTCTTATCTACTATGTCACGTGACATTGTCTAGTATGACGTAGTAAGCTAAACACAAACCCTACACTAATGTAGTATATGTGACGTAGTAGATACGTGCTAGATACGTCATAGTAGACAATGTCATGTGACATAGTAGATAAGAAAGCTTACCACGTGATCTTGATAAGAAATAGCGTTATCGCTCATTTCACACCGTGCGAGTAGAAGAGAAGGACGCAAATTAACAACTGTGTTGAGGTAAGTCCAGTTTTTATATCATTTATTTAAACATAAATAAAGAGACCAGTGTTTTATATTAAAAATTTAACCAATAGGTGGGTACAGAAGATAACAAAAATTTGTTTTTAATAAAGGTTTTAGGCATATCATTAAGAGCTTGCAACAATTCGCCCTGTGCATTGATAGGCACTTTCTTATTCGTAGAAAATATTTAATAAATCAGCAATTTTAGAGTTCTTAATTTTACGGTTTTTATAAGTCACTTCGTCCCATTCCAATTTGTTGAGAGAGAATTTCTTTAAAACGAATTAAAATCACCAAGTCTTATTGTATATAAATGTATTAAACGATTTAGTTAATAAGAAAGCAAAAATATATTTATACATGTTTAGATATTTTTCGTGACTTAACGTATCTATTGTAATATAAAATGGTGTGTAGAAACTAATTTCATATTAAAAACACAATTTTTGATTAAAATAATTTATTTTACATTATTATTGTCAATATAAAAACAGGTTCATAAAAATCTAAATTGTTGTTGAATCGTTAAGGTTACATTGAGTTATACATTCTACATTAAAATTATCCAAAAATGTCAACAAGTCGTTATCAACACTCACCGGTGAAAAATTATTTTGATTACTCATACACTCTACATTAAAATTCGTAAAGTCCACATTTATATTCTGAAAGTTGTTCGTTGGTGAGTCATAAATATTACTTTGTGTCAAACATTCAGTATTTATATTTCCATTAGCAGTGGGTAAAACGTTGTATGCATTTTCATTATTATCCAAAACATTTGATAAGATCACATTTTCACTGGTTGATGAACCGAAAACAATATTTTGATTATCTGAAAAATTCGTTAAGTTCGCATTTGCACTCTCAAAGTTGTTGGTTGGTGAGTCAATATTTTGTGTTATGCGTTCGGTATTCATATTTTCATTATTTAAAAATATTAAAAAATACGTATTGTTATTTTCATCATGAAAGCTTTTGGCTAATGAATAGGTGTTGGTTAAAAAAGCAGTATTCAAACTATTCAAAAAATTCGTTAAGTTCATATTTTCACTGTCTAAGTTGAGAGTACTTCGTTCATTGCATTTTGTACATACGTAAGCAGAAGAATCTTTACGATGATTTTTTCTGTTATGTTGTAATAATTCATACTTATATCGAAAACTTTCGTTGCATTCTACACATAGATATACAGGTAAAACCTTTCGATGTACCATTTTTTTATGATTCAATAAATCTTGTTTAGTCCTAAACACTTCACTACATTCATCACAACTGTGATTATGTAAAGTCTTTTTATGAATTTTTGCATTATGCTTTAAAAAATCCCGTTTACGACTAAAATTTCCCATACAGTATTCACACCCATATCCTATGCGAGGTTTTACATGAGTTTTTAAGTGTCTTTTATAACCGTACGATCTACTAAATGCTTTCTTACACACATTACAAATATAGGGTTTTGCATCCTCTAAGTGAAAAGTCTCATCTTCAAAACATGATGAAGTGGCTTGTTGATGAACAGAAACTTGCACTTCCTCAGATAGATCCATTATAAATATAATCAAAGTAAAACTTTAAAAATGCTATATGAACCACGAAAACAAGTTAGCAACTGATTAAATTTTCTACGAGACTGAATTTATACTCTATGTTTAATGCCAAATTAGTATTTATTGCCAAATATATTAAAAAATCTCGCCAAATCTTAGCAGATATGTTATTTTAATAGCCAAATCTTGAAAAATACCCCCAATCCCATTAAAAAATCTCGAAAAATATTTTAGTTTATCATCATGTCGAAACAAATAATTTGTTGATGTCTAATTTCAAACATGCAGAAAAGTTAAACTTTTAAGCAGGTTAGTATTTCCCTAGACTATATGTTAAATGGTTAATGCTAAAATTGGAAAGTTCATGATTTTTTGATACAATCTCTAAAATTGGTAAGATTATATTTACTATAAAATATTAATTTATTTATGAAATAACGTTTTATAAAAATATGTAGTTTTAAAATCATATTAAAAAATAAATAAATAAAAAATAAAAAATTACTTTGATAAAATAAATATAAAACTTTCTATTTAAACATGTTTACATAAGTGCATTTATTTTAAAAATCCGATTAATAGTTTAAACTTTTACATAAAATTTTTATATGAGATAAATAATTAAAAATACAATTTTTGTACACATACTTTTATTTTTCAAATTATAAGATTTTTACATGCATCATTTTAATACAAAGTTTACAATAATTTTATAAGATTAAACTAACAATTTTCAATATATATATATATATAAATAGTAAAATCAGATATTACATTTGAAAAGAACCATATTTAGTCATACAAAGTTCTAATTTGAAAATTTCGGTTAATGTCCAACCTGATCCTTGTTCACTAAATTCATCAAAACACTTTTTCATCTTGTTAAAAGCGTTTTCAAGATCATTATTCAAATCATTTATTAAAAGAGTTGTTATACTTTTTGACCTAAAATTTTGAGTAATAAAATCCTTCTCTCCATTTTCATAAATACAACTAAAAATAACTTCTACATTAATATACCATTTCAATGATCCTTGGTCCTTTAATTGAAAGTTTAATTCGTTTAAAATGTCAGTTCTTAAATTATTAAAAAATGACGTTAAATCCAAATCTTTGTTTTTATTATCAAATGTGGTTATTGTAAATGTATTAAGAGCATTTTTTCTTTTAAAATGCATAATTTTCTCCTTAAGAAAATCTCGGTCAGAATTTGATATTCCCTTTAATGTTGCTTGCGATAAGGGTTTTCGATGATTTTCTCTAACATGCTCTAAAAGTTTATATTTCTGTCTAAATGTTTCTGCACATTGATCACAGGAATGCGCTGGTAAAGGTTTTCGATGATTTTTTCTAATATGCATCAGCAACTGATACTTGCGATTAAAGGATTCATCACATTGCCCACATCTATGTTCAATAGAAGTCTTTTCATGAATTTTTAAATGTCTCTTTAACTCATCTGACCTGGTAAATGCTTTCTGGCATACATTGCAAATAAAAGATTTTTCGTTGAGATGAATTTTCATGTGACGAAGCAAATCCCATTTTCGTTTAAATACCATACTGCAAGAAACACAGCTAAAAGTTTTTGGTACTTTCTTAGTATCCAAGCTTGATGACACCTCATTTGAAATAGGCATTTCTGCAGATAAATCCATCTCTCTCACTAAAAGTAAAGTGTTATAAAAAATATAAGTTGATAAATTAAACGTGCGCACTCCTCAAAAATACAGCAGCAACTGACAAAATTTTCTTTGCGAATGCATTTATACTGCAGGTTTACCACCAAATTTGTAATTATTGGCGAAATCACGCCAAATATAAGCTAAATTCATACACCAGGAAAAGCAACCAAATTCTTTAGAACCCCTATTAATCACACCAAATATATATCATTTTAATACCCAAACTTTTTAATGTAATCTAGTTTATCAACATGTTAAAACAAATAATTTGTGCATCACAGATTTTAAAGCTTGTAGACTATTCGTTTGAAGTTTTTCATGGTTTTTTCCGAAACTTGTATACTTAATTTTACAATTATTAAAAATCCATGCTTCTGGTTGGTTCAGGGTACTCCTAAATTATTTGAATATGATCAACACTTAATTCCACAATTCACTTAATTTTATAATCATTAAAAAATCCATGTGGTTGAAAAAACACCAAAATTATTTGTACACAATCAACACTTAATTCCACAAAGTGCTTAATTTTATAGTACTATTCATTAAAAATCCGTGGTTTTGATTGGTTCATGGAACCTCAAAAATATCTGTATATAAAAAACATTTAATTTTATAATACTATTCATTAAAATTCCGTGCTTCTGATTGGACGAAAAAAAAAAAAAAAAAAAATCACGTGACCTCAAAAAGCCATCATGTTCAATACTAGTGCACCTATTTCTATCTTAAATAGAGTGTATTCCTGTGGTTAAATTTTTGAAAACTACTATCCCCTGAGAATATTTTGTTTCGCATCACAAAAAGTGCTATATACACGCATAAAATATAAATATTAAACCTTAATGTATTTCAGCATTTTTGCATCATTTATAAGTATCGTTCCTCTAATAAGCTACATAACATCGCAAAAGTACTATATATGCACATAAAATATAACTATGCAGCTATGAAACCTTAATGTACTTCAACATTTTTGCAATATTTATCCAATAAGCTACATAACATCGAAAAAGTACTATATATGCACATAAA
This sequence comes from Salticus scenicus, assembly GCA_963930645.1. Taxonomy (NCBI): domain Eukaryota; kingdom Metazoa; phylum Arthropoda; class Arachnida; order Araneae; family Salticidae; genus Salticus; species Salticus scenicus. The sequence goes on from OZ005659.1 coordinate 145,144,257, forward strand.
ATATATCTAAGCAGCTATGAAATCTTAATGTATTTCAACATTTTTGCATCATTTATAACTATTGGACATCTAATAAGCTACATTACATCACAAAAAGTACTAAATATGCACATAAAATATAACTATGCAGCTATGAAACCTTAATGTATTTCAACATTTTTGCAATATTTATAAGTATTGTTTATCTAATAAGCTACATAACATCACAAAAGTACTATATATGCACATAAAATATATCTAAGCAAGTATTAATCCTTAATGTACTTCAACATTTTTGCATCATTTTTAACTATTGGACATCTAATAAGTCGCATATCATCACAAAAAGCACTAAATATGCACATAAAATATAACTATGCAGCTATGAAACCTTAATGTACTTCAACATTTTTGCAATATTTACAAGTATTACTTATTTAATAAGTTACATCCAAATTTCACTCAATATAATTAAGTTTGTAATATTAAATCTTAATCAATTTCGCAATGTACATATGCTTAACTTTTAAATTTCCGTTTTAATCTATTAAGATCAAAAAAATAAATAATTAAATTTTTCTATGTGTGTGCGTGCATAAACTTAAATTACATTTATAATGCGAAATATTTTTTTTTCCAATCACATTTTAAAATATTACATAACTAAAATACTTAAGGATGCATAAATAAACAAAATATGCAAATACATGAATATAAGATTAATAAGTACATGGCTTGATTTTAGCTTATGATAAGTTAAATAAAATCTACTATAACTCTGTTGCGTGGTAAAATGTTATTGGTTGATAGAAGTTAATTTATAAAATAAAGTTCTTAAATTAATATTATTAAATAAATATATCCTACATATCAATGAAAAATACTTCTAGATAGCTCATTATTTTCAAGAAGTATATTTTTTAATGAATTAAATAAATGGTAACTCTGTAGTATGGTATTTTCATTTTAAGGTGAATAATTCAAAAAGTTTTTTAAACTAGTTTAGTAGAACTATATAAGATAATCAAACAAAATGAGTTTATCGTAGTATGACGTAGTATCAACATGGTCGATAAGAAATAACCTTATCACTCATTTGTTTCTTTGGAAGTGTAGAAAAGAAGCATATTTTTTAATGAATTAAATAAATGGTAACTCTGTAGTATAGTATTTTCACTTTAAGGTCCATATTTTTAAACGAAAACTACTATCTAACAATTAAGTATATAAAAATATCTTCTTACATAATTTCTAATACAACTCATTATCTATTTAAAAGTATATAATCAAGATCTCATGTTTAAACATTTCGTGTAATGCAAAGATAAACACAAGTCTTAATCACTATTTCTACATATATCCGAAAATACACACTTACCACATTATTTAAATTGTCCTTCGCAAAATTTCTAAGACAACTCATTTAGAAGAATCTCTATTTATTTGAATTATATTAGGATAGAAGATAATATAACTATTTTATTATAAAATGGAAGTTCAAAAAGAAAAAATTATTTCCGTTTTAATCTATTGAGATTAAAAAATAAATAATTAAATTTTTCTATGTGTGCGTGCATAAACTTAAATTATATTTATAATGCAAAATATTTTAAAATATTACATAACTAAAATACTTAAGGATGCATAAATATACAAAATATGCAAATACATGAATATAAGATTAATAAGTACATGGTTTGATTTTAGCTTATGATAAGTTAAATAAAATGTACTATAACTCTGTTGCGTGGTAAAATGTTATTGGTTGCACAAAATCTTAATTAATTTTTCTAATCCTTTATCACTATTTCTGTCTGAATATATTTTTTCTAACTCTCTACTTCAATATTATTATTATTTTTTTTTTCCAAGTTTAAAATTAATTTTAAAATTGATAATTAATGTAAATTCATTTCTCTATGAGCACTAAAATATACAAAATCTTAGTTAATTTTTCTAATCCTTTATTACTAAATGAAATAAATACCTCTATTTCTGCCTAAATATATATTTTCTAACTCTCTACTTCAATAATATTAATTTTTTTTTTCTCTGTTTCAATAAATAATCGCCAGATGGCAGCACATATGGTAATATTTCAGATGAGAGAAAATTTCCTTAACTTGTAATCATTTTATTAAATTTTGTACGCATTTAAATTATACCACAATTTTTCCTTAAAAAATATTAGTGAAAACCATTCGCGAAAAATCGTATATTTTACATAATTAAAAATACTGTCTAAATATGTTCACGCAGATTAAAAAATCTGTTTGAACATACATAAGAAATTCTCTTTTGAGAATTTCACAGAAAAAAAAGTAACTCTTTAGCAGAGTTCTAAAGATTAAATAAAAAAGAAATTTAATATATGTTCACATAGAAAAAAAAAATAAATAAAAAATGTTTGAACATATAACAGTAGAAAAATCACATATTTCCACTTATCAAACACACTTGAACGAAAATTTTTAATCACTCAAACACAAGAAAAAATTTCTTAATATTTTATCCCAAATTATCATTAAAATAATAATTATGCGCATAAAATCTACGAAAACAATTAAAATATTAATTATGCACTAAAAATCCTCACTAATATTAATACATTCATTTCTTAAATTGGAAAATAACTTACATTTAAAATAAATTTCATCGCAAAACGATACACTAAGTAATTAAAATTTACGCTATCAACACATGATGGTCGAGTGGATAGCGTGGCGGACTCACAACCCGCAGATAGCAGGTTCGATCCTAAGTGACGGCAAAGCATCATTTTTGAAAATAAAGGAGTTCAATGCTTCCTCAATAGATGTCAGCACCACAGAAAAATAAGTTTGAGAAAAATCAATAATTAAGATTAATTAATGTAAATAATATTCATTATCATTCAAGATAAGATCTTAATTCTAACCCTCCTTATCTTTAACAAGGTCATGCGTCACCGGATGTTGATAAGATAATGGTGCGGCAGCAGCACGGCTCGCCCGTACCGCGGTGCCGCGGATGCAGAAATGTCAAAATTACACTACTCACAGTTAATTGAATCTGTAGAGGACCAATTTTCAATCAATATCCATATGAAAGTTTTACAACAAGAGTGCTTGAAACAAAACCCTGATTATGACCTAATAAATGACAAAATGATAAGAACTTTTAAGCATAGAACTATGTATGTCTCAACCCATTCCGTGGCTGAAACATTGACGTATTTCCCTCCACTACGAGAAGCTAATCAGGTACATTCAATTATAATAAGTGCAAATAGATTTTATAGCACAAGTCATTATGCAAAATTTTTTAAAAATCTGATCACGTATCTTTTCCCCCTCAGTTACTGAATGAAGGCAAACGTCTAGGAATTTCCGATGTCGTTCTGAGAGAATTTCTAATTATGAAGAGCAGCAGCCTTTCACAACTTTCCCTAAAACGTGACCAGAAGAATGCAAGATTGTCACAGTTGTTAAGAGCACAGGCAGAATGCGCATGCACAGAAGGTAAAAGTGTTGAAAGTTTTTGGTCATTAATATCGGCATTTGAGGAGGGGGGTGGGTTCAGAGTTATTTGGTTTTAATCAGCTTGATTTAAATCATGAGGTCATTCCATGTGAAATCCATCAATGGTCTGGACCTTGACACATCAGCTTTTTTATAATTTTTGGTGTAGTTATAGTACTAGTTAATTGCATGACAAATCTAAAAAATTGGATTTTTCTCACATTTTGTTTTTGAATTATTAATTTTTAAAATGTCCAAAATTGTGTAATTTTTCTCATGTTTTGAAACATTAAAATTGACATATCTCAGGAAACTATTTGACTTGGAGATCTGAAATATGTCATTTTATTCAGTATTTTATAACTTTTAAATAAAAGTACTACTTGACCATATTTCTAAAATATTTTTATAAAACTATATAAGTTTAAGTATCGGGATTTTTTCTTAATTTTGAGAAAAAGTATCATAGCCATACACTACTCATTAATGTCAAATTTCATGATATTTCTGTGGGATCACATTTAAATAAATTTCATTTTGCTGTTATATAGAATGACAATGGTATTCATTTTAAAAAATGCGATTGGTTACAAAAAAAAAAAAAAAAAAAAAAAAAAAAAAGAGATCACTAAAGATCAAGAAAGAGAGATCTAATATTTACTTTTATTTATTTACATATTTAATTTTACACGAGATCTTTGACTATCATCAAAATTAAACAAGATGGTGCAATAGTTGCACAGTCTCTCTGCAATCGCCGAAATCTTCAGATTTTCGAGATTCAGCTGTATATATAAAGTGAATGTAAAATTTTGGGCATATATATATACAAAAATATTAATTAAAAAAATCTTGTTTAAAATTTTAAAAATCCGATTTTTATCAAATAACCCGATTTTAATCTAATAAATAGAATTTTTTATCAACCCTGAAAGTATGGGGGACTTAATTTTCACTGCTTGAATTGTCCTAACTGGCCTGCTTGAATTGTCCTAAAGCATGCTTTTTAAATGCTGTATAAAATATATATCCTTATAACCTAAAGGGCGGGGGGATAACATTTTAGTAAGTCTGAATAAATAAATTATCTATAGAGTGTGACTCAAATTTATTTTCTCGTGCAAAATTTATTATAGTATCCGCACTATTACTGTTTAAAAAAATATATAGCCCTGTTTCATATATTAGATGTGTTTAATTGTCGCTAACTTTGCTATTATAATCAATACGTTCGTTTTGAATAATTTAACTTTAATTCGTTTTCGCAAAAAAAGTTTTATATAAATTTGTTTTTACAAATAAAAAGATAAATGCATGCATATATTAGTTTTATAGATATTGCAAGATATTGTAATATGGTTAATAATGTAAATGGTTTGTTAAATAATCTCTCTTAATGATACATAGGAAAAAATATCCGAATAACAAGCAAGCCCATTGGTCATCCAATTTTCGTATGAAGTCAGGAAAAATAAAGTGATGAAATTAAATTTTGAGGGCTGTAGATACCAAAATAAAGAAAGAATACACTCAAATGAGTCTATTCTTTCTTTATTTTGTTCATTTTCCTGCGAAAAATTGCTGTGTTTTGACGATAGATTGGATAATCTGTTGTATAATTAAAGTTATTATTTTTTAATAAAGTTCATTTTTTTTCAGAGAGTGAACTTGCTTTTACTTTACTTGTTTTACCTTGTCTGATGCAAGGAAAATATCCATTGATGTATACTGAACAGGAAGTAGAAATTTCGGTGCTGCAACCTATCATTGTTTACCGTAACTGCACCAATGTTTTCAATAATTCATCTTATGAACTGTTTTTGGACAAGCAGATGGTGACGAAAGTTGACAATATTGTCATTGCAGTCACTTTGTGGTTTACTTTATATTGGCTGTTTAATGTTGGGTATAGCAAAAACCATGTAAAATTCTTAACCTTCTTGGATACATTCATTTTCAGAAAGTGTTCAGTAACACCAATTCCAAGAAGCGTAAAGTCTCTTTATAATTCTATTTTATAAATTAATTTTTTGTATTTTTGTGTGTACCAGTAGTGGTTACTCAAAGAAAAAAATTTCTGTTTGTAATAAAAGGCTATTACTTTAATAAAGTTTTCTATTATTCACAGTGTTAAATGTATTTCATTATATTTTCTTTGTTGATTGAAGTTTGATATATAGTCACTGAGCTCAACACTATAAATACGGATTTTAGCATAGGATCTTCCTTAAGGGGGATGAAAATGAAATGCCATACTCACTCGTTCTGTTACTTTCAATTCATACAGCGAGTATGGCAAAACATTACACACTATTGCAGTTATGAGAATGAATGCTTTTTTCCCGTTCAAATAAAAAAATATGTTATCGTAATTTCTTGTTTGACTATAAGCTGAGCAAAATATCAGTCCGAAGACCAAATGATACAGTTTTATCTGTACATATTCCTAAAAATTTACTCGTTTTATTAAAACTTATTTATTGCTCATATCACTGATTATAAATGTCCTACTCACTTGACACCTAGTTTTTTTTATTTGTTTATTCTGCAATTATTAATGTATTTATTTATAAATATAGATGCTTTCTATTTAACTAGCTATTTGTTTAAAATTATAGATTTTATATTAAGAAACCTAGCGTACTATATATCGTTGTCTCCACTAAATAGCCAGATTCAAGAAGCTGTAATTTGTTTTTAGCAGACGAAAATGTTCCGTTGAGTACTCACTCCGTATAATATAGTATCGAGCTCAGTCGATATGATAAATCATAGATGTGAAATTTTATCCAATGTATTAAATTGATACCTGTCTCAATGTATTTCTTAATCAATTAAATAATTATAAATAAGTATTTAATTTCATTAGTAAAAAGCAAGTTTTTTTAATAAACCAAATAAGCTAAAATGAAATAAATAAATAATACAGTCAGTATCGGTTATATGGTCACCACAGCTGACCAGGGAACTCGGACCATATAAAGGGATGACCATATTCAGTTAATAAATGACTCTTAAAAAGTGATCATATAAGCCGGGTGACTTTATGGAATACTGACTTTTGTACTTATAGTATATATCATAAACTATAAAAATTATGATTTTATATACTTGATTTTCAATTATATACTTGATTTTCAAGAAAACTTTTTTCTGTCGCTTTTCATCGCATTACTTCTTGAAAATGTCCATTATAAAAAAAAAATTGCTTGCACAAAATGTTTTGCGAACATTTTTGTAACTCTTTTTTTTCTAATTGTACATTATAGTCAACATCTCAATTCTTTAAGTGCCTTTGTGTAACATTTATCAATTGTTGTTTGTCATTTTAAGATTAGGGAGGGTCCACTACATCGTCATCATTGTCAACATCTGTATAAACATGAAAGTTCTGAGAAAATGAAGCCAGCTCATTCTTTTCTCTTTCTTCATCTTTTGCAAATTCCATGAATTCTGAAAGACGTTCTTGAATTTTTTTTCGCAGTCTTCTGATTGGAACTCTTCATAGCTTATATTTTCTTTCTTCCAAAGATCATATTTTAAAGAAAGCCACACAATTAAAACAAATTTACATCGTGCAGTTTGCTATCATAAAAGGAAAAGAGCAAGTCTCAAAATCAATTGGTGCTGCTGTGTGGCACCGAGAGAATAAATTGCACAACTGCAAGCCATTGCAGATTTTCAATGGTCATATCTAAGATTAATTTAAAAGTTACTCTTATTTTATTTATTCAAAAAAATTTTTTTGCAAAAATATTTTTAAATCTCTCAAGTCTTTATTGCATTATCCGGAAAAATATTCGATTAAGAGTAGCACTTTAGCATTGCATATTTGGGGAAATTTTCTCGTTCCTGAAAGTTTTCTTCTTTTTCAGCAATGTACTTGTTCATCTATTATCTGATTATGCAGAGACGACTGTATGTATTACACACAGTCTGTTAAAATTTAATTGAGTAACAGCGCATAATGGGTTGAAAATTCACTGCGGCAATTTTTATCAAAAGCAAGAAATAATACTTGAATTCCTTTGTAGAGTCTTGTATAATATTACTTACAGGTTTTTACACACATCACGTATTAATCTGGAATTTAATTCTGGCCAAAAAAAGAAATAAAAAACTTAAAACTACTCAAAATACTCTTAAATGATGCTTTTCCTTATGGGGTGCCATTATTCTCTTCTGGAATGTCATCCTTTCACCCCACAAAGCACCTAGAAGAAAAGGTGCCTTTTTTTTTCACCCGAGGTGCCATCCTTTCTCCTCTTGGGGCACCTTAGATTAAGGGTGCCGTCCTTTCACCTTAGTTAAGGGTGCCATTTTGGCTCCCTTAGGGGTGTCACCAGTGAGACAAGCTTTTCACCCCTAAAAGGTGCCATGTGTCACCTGTAGTTTTAACAGTGTAGTGGCTCGTGAAACGAAATAGGTGAAGAGGCACACTGTATTTTTCACTGTATCCATTTATAGAATATAAATTTACATTTAGATAAGTATTTTTAGTTAATTTTAGTTAAGACAATGCTTAATAAAAATTATTCATTAAAAATACTTAAATATTATTTCTGAGCTCTTCACCTATTTCCGGTTCGCGAGCCGCCACTGGAACATGATTCGGCAAGGATTTATTTAACAACATGGTTTTAAGTGTACATTTTTTTTATATCGGAATTATAGGCTAGTGCTCGAATACTTTTGCTGCTGACTGAAAATTAAATATTGCACAAGAGCATACATAAGACGGCAAATAATAATTCTTACTATTCTTATGGAAAATTAAGCTTTTGTGTACTTTGTAAAAAGTTTTTTGTAAATTTAATGAAACGTTTACCCAGAGTCTCAGTAAATTTACGATAGTTCTCAGTTAAAATTAGTGAATAGTCCTTATCTCGTATTTCTACTTCATTATCTTATTTTTAAATTAAAATTAAAATTAAAAACAAGAACGAAAAATTGTGCGGTACGCACTGATTACTACTTTTTCCAACTGTACATACTCCTTGCATCGTACCACCTTCAATGTTTTTGACTACGTTATCACACAATGAATAGACAAAAGAACAGAAAAGAAGACAGATAGACTAATTTAATTCATAATCACTCTTAAACATTGTTTAAAAGTGTTAAAATTGCGTAATATAAACGGAAATGCAATTCAAGCAATATCCAGTTGCAGCCGTTAATGCATTTGAATATTTTAGTGTAGCCCTGCAAATCTGAACGCTTAACATATCATATTCAATACAAAACATTATTTTGCGTATTAACAATAAATGTAAATTTTATCATGATTTTTGCTGTAGAAAGTAGAAAGTTATTTAAATCTGTGTTATAGAAAATTCTCTCCTAAAACCGAATACACTGGCGACCTTTGAGGTGTTGCTGTACACAAAACATTTGTACAGAGTTTATTAATTCAATTTTACATAGGGAAGATTACACAGTGAACTTGAATAAAACATATCATTTTTAAGAAATTCTGAAAATGTTTACTGACGCTGAGGCGGGCAGACGGACAGATAGACAGACAGTTAAACTATGTCAAACAAAAATAACTTATAAAATTGTTAGTTAAAAACACTTAATGTAAACGAAAATGCAATTCGATAAAATTTCCAATAATGATGCTTAATGTAACTGATTTTTTTTTCTTTTTTGTGGCCCTATAAATCTTAATGCTATTCTTACAATATTCTATATAAACCATTCTTTTCTGCATATGAATAACATGTTTCAGTTTGATTAAGATTTGTATAAAGTGATTATTAAAATATGATTTGTAGCAATAATTCTCGAAGAACGCAATGCTTTGGAATAATTTCGGCTTTCTCTATACATAAACAACTGAAGGTATTTATTTTCAATAGAAAATATCTGACAGTAAACTTGAAAATCGTATTTCAATTTCATTGCAATTTGCGCAAAGTAACGGTATTAAAATACGGTTTACTGAAATGCCTCTCATAAAACGCAATGCTTTGGAATACTTTCTGGGTCCCTGTACAATAAGCATCAATCACCTTTTGCCATTTCTGATGACAGAAGATATAAATGATGCAGTTGAAGTGCTTGGGAGGAAATGGGTAAAGACCTTAGTTACACTTGATCGACGTATAAAATTACTGAGGTAAGAGTACAACGGCTAGTTAATGAAAAAGTTTAAGAAAGTGAAAAAAAAATGAATTTGTATTCAATATCTATATCCGAAACTTAGTTTTATTGATAACAACTACAGTGTTTGTTTCACAAGTCCAGCAATGGCAGAAAATCAAATTTTAAAAAAGATACTCTGTCGAAGAGGGAAATATAAGCAATTTTTAATTTTTAAAAGCATCCATTTTTAACATTTTCTAATAAAGTTGAAAATAATTTAGAACACCAGTTTGTCTTTCTATCGCGCTCTAACTAAATACTCATGGAATATCTTGAAACTTATATGTATTATTCAAGTTGATTATAGGATATTCTATTTTAAAAAATAAAATATCGCCAAGTAAATATCGCCATTAGTTTGTGTACAGAAACACCTGATGTTATTCCAAATTTCTATAAACCATATTTTAATACCTTTATTTTAAACAAATAGTAATGAAATTGACAATGTTTTCTATGTAACATAGTATGATTAATATTAAGATTTATAAGACCACACCGAATGTTTAGATATATTATGGTGTGCAATTAGAAATTACAGAAATATTATTTTCCTTTTTGTTAAGCATTTTTATCCTTTCGTCAAAAAGGAGTTGAGTATTTGTTGAGTATATGGAGTTCGTGCCCAATGTGCCTAAAATATAAACCTTAAAATTCTTAAAGTTTTTGCAAGGATTTTTTTTTATTCAACAAACAGTTTATATAATAATATGGGTTCATATACTTTGCAAAATTGGAATTTATAAAACAATAAAGAATAAACTAAAACTGTCTTTACAAATTTGAATTGAAAAATGCGAGCTGTGTCTGTTAGGCCTATTGTGCCTTACAGAGGGTTGAAACTTTCTACCAATGTTTAATACTGATTATGATATTTATTAACATATTTAAAAATAATTAAATATAGATATACAGTAGAGACTCGGTTATCGGAGCCCCGATTAACCGAGGTCAGGTTTAACCTAGGTAGTCCCAAAAATACTACGTCCCGGTGGAGGCGTGGCCTTTAACAATGACGTGACAAATTTGACTATGCAGTACTTTTTTTTTTTTTTTTTTAATATACTTTATGTATGCATGTATTGTACTGCATTTTTAACTGGATTGCATTTTAAATATGTAATAGATGTATATTCATTTACTTCATTGGTTACGTTTCCATCCATTTTAAACATTAAGGTACATTTCCCCTCGGGTTACAACAGAGTTCGTTTTATCAGAGTTTTCGATTATGCCAGGTACCCTCGATCTACATTGCCTCAGATACGCGAACCGCTGCTATATTTTTGTTTTAATAAAACATCATATGTATGTATAAGTTTAGAATATATTTTTAAGTTGCTGATACTTTCTTATTGTAATACAGAGTTCATCTTCTTAATGAGCCCCCAAATTTCCACAATAATTAAACGATTCTGATAAAGTGTTTTTTTTTTTTTATAATTTTGTAATTTTAAATCTCAGTTTTCTAAAATCTAAAATTGATTTTTTTTTTTTTCTAACATTTTTCTTTTACAATATACTAAAAAGAGATTGCCAAATACTGAGGGAAAAAAAGCTCCAGATGTCTTTAATTCAAACAATTTATAATTAATAACTTTTATTATTTATTTAAATCAACAAATGAAACATGTATAGCAACATTTCATATACATTAGTTTATTTTTGTATCACATATATTTACATTTTGTTGAAGATTTCAATAAATATAAAATATTTTCTCATAATCAATCATTGACCTGCCAAACAAATCTGTAAAGTATCGGATAAAAGTTAAATGTGAAAAAAAAAAAAAAAAAAAAAAGTCACATGACTTTTGTCGAGTTTCTTCAAACAAGAAAAAAAAATTCCTTCTTTCTTTCTTTCTTTTTCTTTTTCTTTTTTTTTTTTTTCAGCCTTGCCCATACGAATATTAAAAGATATTTCCATAACCTCTTTGAAATTTAAAACAGGTCTCTCAAAAGTTTGTAATGGACTTAAATTCTTAATGTTACCGGAAATCTTTTTATCAATGTAAGTTTTGTAGACTATCAATCTTCGATTTATAAAACTTCAACTGCTGAAAAACTGAACGAGTTACGTCCAAAAAAATTCTAATAATAAATTTGTATTTTATCTTAAATAGGAAAAATCGATATAAGAAAATGATACCAGAAACACTTAAAATTTAAAGTATTTATATTTTGATTAAAATTCTTATCAATAAAAGAAAAACAAATAACAACAAAGATATTAATAAAAATTGTAGAATACGAACTATGTTTTAATTAATTAATTTATTTATTTTTATTATTTTTATTATCTTTATTAATTTTATTATTACATCTTTCAATTTGAATTTCTTTTTTTTTTTTCTGTGACATATTTTTATGTTTTTAGAACCTCTATATGTAAGGATCGTATTGTAATCATGTCAAAATTCCGTCTTTGCTATTTTTACGAAGATGTATGTATGTGTATATGCGTGTATGTATGTGTATATGCGTGTGTGTATGTATGTATTTATATGTGTGTTCTGAATGAACACGATAGCTCCTAAACGCATTATTCGAATGCGCTGAATGCTGGTATGTATGTTGTAAGTCAGCATAGCACAAACCTATTGATTTTAATAAGTCTAGGTCTCATAGTTTTTTTTTTTTTTTTTGAATGTTAATTTTTACTTTCCGGACGTACTATTTAAGTAATTTATTGCAATCATATCAAAAATTCGACTTTGAAATTTTGGTGTATCTGTACGTTTTGAGATCACCTGAGTTCGTTTTCGCTATTTTTACTGTTATATATGAATGTGTGTGTATATGCGTGTGTATGTTTTTTAGTATGAATGTGGGAGAGTATACACGCTAGCGTCTAAACGGCATATTCAAATAAAATGAAAATTTATACACATGTTGTAGGTCACGTTCACACAAACTGTATTTAAAACAGGAATAAACTACTACGTCAGAAACGCCAAAGAAAAATTATTGAGGTGCATACAGCTGTTTCGGTAGCCTAAAGCGTACCGTCTTTAGTGCAAAAAGAATTCTGAATCTGGAGAAGTGCTCTTATATATAGGAGAGGGACCGGATTTAGTTCAACCAATAGGATTACGGAAGAGGTGGGGAGTGTGGCCAATAGGAATTAAGGAATGTGTAGCTGTGTAAACAGTAGAAAAATTAAGGAAATGTGGACTGAATGTAAAATTTCCAACAATCAGACAAATAGGGAACAGCGAAATCACAATTTACAAGGTTTTTAAAATTTCACAATTTACAAGGTTTTTAAATCAAATCTCAGCCCTGCAGAAAAAAAAACGCCTTGAAGGAATTAAAATCTAATGAAAATATCATCATTACTAAAGCTGATAAAGGTGGTCAGATTGTTATTTTGGATAAAAAACAATACATCGAAAGTGTTACCGAACTACTTAATGATGGCCCATACATTCCTCTGCCCCGTGACCCCTCTCCTCAAGAATTAAATAAAATTAAATCTGCTATAAAATCTTGCCCCTTGTTATTGAACTCGACTAAATCCCATCTTATCCCTTCTATTGCTAATTGTGCCAGATTTTATGCTTTACCAAAAATTCACAAACCCAATATTCCATTTCGTCCAATAGTCTCTAATATCGGTACTGCTTCCTATAATCTAGCTAAATTTCTCACCACAATTTTTGCTCCACTTCTTGCTGCTAATAGTTATACTGATAAGAATTCCATAAATTTTGCAAAAAATATTCAAAACTGCCCTCACACTAATCTCACTATGGTTTCTTTTGATGTAAAATCTCTTTTCACTAATGTTCCAACAAGTGGCGCCCTCTGCTGTCTCGAAAATAGATTAAAAGAGTTTCATTTCACCTCTTTCGAAATACAAGAATTCATTTCTCTTACCCGCATTTGTTTATCACAAACCACTTTTTCTTTCCAAAATTAATTCTATCGTCAGTCTGAAGGTTTAGCCATGGGTTCCCCTCTCTCCCCAATTCTCGCAGACATTTACATGCACTTTTTCGAAAGCAAGCTTTTTAACCCGTTAGTAGTCGCATATCGGTCTTTTTGCCGCCCATCGCTTATAAAGTCCTCCTGCAGATCACCCCTTAAAAAGAAATTGGTGAAACTCTGTGTACCTGACCTTGGGTGGATGTCCTCTGACATAGTATATTTTCAAGTCATTCCTGCTATTTTTTGAGCAGTTAAAAACATTTTACTTCTCAAATCGGTCTATTTGACCGCGACGCGACCACTGACGTTGATTCATTTCTTTCTCCATTTCCGGTTTTTTAGACAGGTTAGAGTTTTGCAGGAAAACTTTGCGTGAATTAAAAGCACTTCATCTATATCTACTCGCTTTCTTACGGCTTTTCCCCAACACTAAACAGAGGCGGCAAAAAGACCGACACGCGACTACTAACGTTATAAAAAATGACGCGACTACTCTCGGGTTAAGAAAATATCTTTTCCTTTTTGGACCCGTTACGTTGACGACAACTTCACACTTATCGACATATCTCATCACAATATTGACCATGTCTTAGAAACCTTAAATTCAATTGACAGTAATATCCAGTTTACATATGAAATAGAAAATAATGGCTCCCTTCCATTTCTTGATACCCTCGTCTCTCGCACTGTAAATGGATTTTCAACCACTGTCTATCGTAAAAATTTTGCAGTCTCCCTTCCTCCCCATGCGCGTTCATGTCACCCACCTAAACAAAAAATGGCTGCTTTCTATACTTTTGTAAACCGTGCCCTTAATATTTGTTCAAATCCTATTTTATTGAAATCTGAAATTAAATACCTGAAAGCCATCGCAATTGACAGAGGTTATGACCCTTCCATTATAGAGAAAGCTATCCAAAAATTACAACTCCCTCGTATTTCGTCTACTAAATCAGTCACATCTAATATCAGTATTGTTTTACCCTATTTTTCTAAAATCAGTCAAACCATAGCTAAAATTCTCAAACTATATGATTTTAAAATAATATTTTCGCCTTCCAATAGACTCACCTTTTCTCAGTTAAAAGATCCTATTGATATGCATAATTCTTGGGGCATTTACAGATTTCCTGTCAGTGTGGTTTATCATATATTGGCCAAACTTAACGCAGTCTTAAATTTCGTCTAAAAGAACATATGAATTACGTCCGCAAACAAGAAACAAATAAATCGGCTATTTCTAAACATTGCTGGGAGGAAAATCATAATTTTAAATTTAATTCAGCTAAAATAATTTGCAGACCTAAATCCATTCATGAACTCGATTTCTTTGAAGCTTTTCATATTTATAAAAATTTTAAAAACCTTGTAAATTGTGATTTCGCTGTTCCCTATTTGTCTGATTGTTGGAAATTTTACATTCAGTCCACATTTCCTTAATTTTTCTACTGTTTACACAGCTACACATTCCTTAATTCCTATTGGCCACACTCCCCACCTCTTCCGTAATCCTATTGGTTGAACTAAATCCGGTCCCTCTCCTATATATAAGAGCACTTCTCGAGATTCAGAATTCTTTTTGCACTGAAGACGGTACGCTTTAGGCTACCGAAACAGCTGTATGCACCTCAATAATTTTTCTTTGGCGTTTCTGACGTAGTAGTTTATTCCTGTTTTAATATTCCAACGCCAAGTCTCCTGCTATTACAAACTGTATTTATTTTCGTCAAATAATCTCTAATAGATTTTTTTTTTTTTTTTTTTTTACAGGGACAAAAAGAAAGTTTATTATCATTATGGCCTATGAGCCCAAATATTTTACTTGCGATAGTGTCTAAAATTTGATTAAACTGGAACTTTAAACACATATTTTAAGTCACAATCAAATGAACTGTATAAATTTTGGTGAATATAGCTGTTATTTTATTTATTTATTTATTTATTTTTTGCAGAAACACAAAATATTCCTTATCATTATGTTCTATTAGCTCATTTTTTTTAAAAAAGCGATAACGTCTAAACAGCTTATTCTAGTCAGCTGAAAGTATATGTACATGTTTTAGGTCACCTCACGAATTGTTAATCTAGCCCCTTTTGGTTAATCTAGCCCTTATAGAGTTTTACAGGGACGCAACGAAATATTCCTTATCATTACGTTATGATTTATGGGCTCACGTTATTTGAAGTGCAGCAGCGTAAAATTAAAAAAAGGAGAAATATACTCAAACACCCCATTATAATTTTCTCTTTTGCATACTCAACGACTTATCTTATTTTAACTCATTCATACAATCGTTAATTGCTTAATGTTCGGGCAGTCGAGTGGAGTCACTCGACTTTTCACCTATAAAAGTAGTACCAAAAACTATGTATGCAAATTGTAACTTTGTAATTATTTTCAAAAGTAGTTTTACTAGTTAACACATTAATATTTATTTATATATTTTTATTTATGAAAATACGCTAGACATTTACAATTCTAAATAATTTTAAACAAAAAATAAAATAATGACCATTAAAGTTATATTTATAAAATGATATTCTTTGGCATTTACAGCCCCCATACAGTGTGGTGGTTCGCGTCCCTGACTCCTACATGGTATTGACCGGGCTCGAATCCCGTACAAATCATGGGCGTTTTGCTTTGTATTGTCTCTATTAGGGGTAGAGATAGCCACCCATTGAATGCTCTTCTGAAAATGACCACCAATTTAGCGGCCCCTGGTCAATGCTTAGTCGCAAGTGCCGCGCCAACTGAAAATATATACATTCCTTCACTGTAAATACTGGGTCATAATAGCCTGGTTCGTAAAGCGTTGTGCTCATATTCGCAGGATTGTGTTAACATTGCTCATATTAGTCAAAGATCGTATTGTACATTCATTATCTGGTGCACATGAAATTGGTCATGGCAGTAAGGTCCTCCCTGTACCGTAAAAATAATTCGTACTAATAATCAAGTTGTTGAATTATCAAGTTGTTTATACTCTAATGCCGCCGTTATTCTTCGACCACAATTCATGAAACCATGGAAGCCTCTGCGCAAGCGCTAATTCAACGAGTCCACTGTTAAAATAGGTGTGACAGTCATCCGGCTCATAGAAAATGAATGATAACAGAGCACGAATTACTGGATGTTTTACAAATAACAACCTGCTGGCCAAGCTGGCATCCCTCCAACATTTTGGGACGCGTCGTCGCTGGTAGTTTTAGGAAACGTGCCAGCACTGTATATATTTGTGGTACAAACCCTAAAATAATAATAATAATAATAATAATAACAATATATATATATATATATATATATATATATATATATATATTTATATATATATATATGTAGATAGATAGATAGATAGATAGATAGATAAATAGATAGATAGATAGATAGATATAGAAATCTCTCCAACCAGTTTGCGTAGAAAAGTACCAAAACATAAATCAATGAAGATTTCAGCCACAATGCATTATAATAATTTAGACATAGATTAAACGTCGAATGAAATCATATATTGAAAGAAGATTAAAGTACTTTTTTAGTATTAAAAATTATTTCTTATAAAATTTTTAGAATAAGCCAAGTATTCTTATTTTGGTAACCCATTTTCAAGGTATCATAGAGAAAATCTTGTCTAGACATAGGATTAAATTTTTTTTTTGTCATTGTTCTAAAATTTCCATCTCAATTTTAGAAGTCCTTTATTTAGAAAGCTCTAACTTAAAAGAGTAAAAAAAGTATAAATAAACATTTTTTCTCCCCCCCCCCATTTTTTTTTATTTAATATATTAAAATAAATTTAAATTGGGTGCATTTAGGTAAGCATGGTATATTTATTTAAATACTTTTTATACGTAGCTAAAATTTTAGTAATATATGTAATAAAAAGAATTATAATGCTATATCACCAGAGTTTTTTCTATATAATTTAATTTAATAGAGATTCCTACCTGTTAACATGCAAAAAAAAAAGTAATCAACATAGCTTTTAACAACAAATATTTCACACATGCAACAGTGTCCGAATATAGAGACTGAATGCTGAGAACAATATGAAAAATCACTGAAAATGCATGATAAAAATGCCCCTGCATATCGACGTACACCAGTTCATATATATATATATATAGCACATCAAGTATGAAGCATTTATGTATCATAGAATTGAATCGTGTCTGATTATTATGTTTATACATATACTGGGTGTCGTCATAAGTTTTAAAGAGATTTTTTTGTATGAGCTCTATTAAGAAATTGCTTACCAATTAATACAACATGTTTGCGCCCTATAATAGGAGCTGATTCAAAATTATCAAGCCAACACTGAAGTTGGAAGAAAAGTAAATGTACATTTGAAATTTTGAAGGTGAACTATTTTTTATCCGATTATAAAAGCTCTTTAATATAATGTTGAATTAGCTTTCATGCCAAGCGCGATTCATCCGTGCCAAAAACATACTATATAAACAAAGGAAACAAGAAAAAATAATCTAAAATTGAGGTGTATAATATATATATATATGTGTGTGTGTGTGTGTGTGTGTGTGTGTATTTTGCTGAATCATTTCATTTTATGCATCATTTTCATTTTATGCTGGAAAAAAAAGAAAACAGAAAAAGAAAACTCGTAAATTTTTTTGGCAAAGATTAAAAATTTAAATGTCCAATTTTAAAGCTATTACCAGGTTATTTTTTTCATATTTTAATTAATTAAAAAAAATCTAATCAAAATTTTGTTACAAATAAAAGGGACTACTTTTCTGAAACCGCTGATCGATCGGACGATGAGATATTTTACAATTAATTAAAATATGAAAATTAGGAGGCAACTTGCGTCCACACACAGACAAACAGTGTCCAAGGAAATCTCTTAGCCTTTTATATATATAGACTTCCTACGTAAGAAGGCGCTGATTTTCATAAAACCTTATCTCATAATGCACTTACAGTATATATTCTCTAAAATGACCACATATTGAGTTGGTAGCTCTAGTAGATCTTTCTGTGCAATGTTGAATCCGCTAGTGAAGGAGTGAAAATACTATTATATATGTGTGTCTAGTAGATAATTTATTCTCAATACACTTAAAAAAAAAAAAAAAAAAAAAAAAAAAAAAGTTTATTTTATGAAGGAATCAATGTACTACTAAAGTTTCTTTTAGAATCTTTTATTGAAATAATAAAAACTGAATCGATATTTTCTCATTTGCATTTTTTTTTAAATCTTGAATGAATAAAACGCTATTAAATTAATACTCCGTACATTTATTCAATGTTGTGATGAAAAATTAGTAATATAGTATATATATACATATATATCTATAATAATAAATGGAAAGGTTTGTCCGTCTGTCTGTCTGTTCTTTTATACGTTCAGCCCTATTGAACGCAGAAGTACAAGAATTGACATAAGGATGCTCTGGAGCCTTTCCGATGTTTTCCTCGAAACAGAATTTAAAAATCTTAATTAGTTTCGGAGATATTAATTAAAATGTTGACCCATATTGATCGCAAAAATGACCAAAAATCCTTATTGCTTAAAAAGAGGCATTCTATCAGCATTCAGCAGACGATTTTAACGGCTGTCTCTAACGGAAACAAAACATGTGTAAGTCATTAATGTCACATGATCTTTAACTGGGGTTAAAAATTGCAAATTTCAAAGTGCTTCAAATTTTCTTTTTCGTACACAACACTTAATATACAACCTATTCAGCACAAACCCAACCTGCAGTTAAAATTTCATCAATTTTCATGAATAAAGAAAGCAGTTACATTTTAATTGCAAATTAAATTTTATTCCAACACGTAATCTATCTTTCAATAGACGATAGAAGTTTCCATAGCAACAAAATACATTTGAAGAAACTAAAAAATACTTTTTATTTTTCTTTTTACTTCCATTACCCGACTACCGTGGTATATATAGGTTTTGGGGAAATAAAAAATATTCATTTTTCTTTTTACTTCCATTAATGAAACTACCGTAGATAATGGAATTAGAGATTTCACGTGATTTACATGTTTTAGAATGTCCTGATTAGGTTTTCTTTCGTATCTCAGCTACTAATTAAAATAATTTTATAAGTAATACATTATTAGAAAGCTTTTTTGATTTGGAATCGAACAGTGGATTACAGAAATTTCTACCGCCAGATAGCGCTGTAATATTTTCAAATTTCAATATTTCATATTCTAATTATGATTAAATTATTTTTAATGCATCATTCGAAAGATATTTTAAAGTTCTTTTATATTATCGACAGTTTTCACCAGATTTACTCGTTTTGAGGTCTCCTGAATCAGTTTTCTTTTGTATCTCAGCTACAAATTAAAATAATTTCATAAGTAATACATCATTAGAAAGCTTTTTTGATTTGGAATCGAACAGTGGAATACAGAAATTTGTACCGCCAGATGGCGCTGTAATATTTTAAAATTTCAATATTTCAATTTCTAATTATGATTAAATTATTTGTAATACATCATTCGAAAGACATTTTAAAGTTCTTCTAAATTATCGAAAGTTTTCACCAGATTTACACGTTTTGACTTGTCCTGAATCAGTTTTTTTTTTTTTTTTTTTTGTATCTCAGTTATTAATTAAAAAAAGTTCATAAGTAATACATCATTTGAAAGCTTATTTTAGTTGATACACATTTCAAAGTACTTTTACATTATCGAAAATGGAATTCGAGATTTCACCCGATTTACACGTTTTGAGGTGTCCTGATTAGGTTTTCTTTTGTATCTCATCTACTAATTAAAATAATTTCATGAGTAATATATCATTTGAAAGCTTTGTTGATCTGGAATGGAACAATAGATTACAGAAATTTCTACCGCCAGATGGCGCTGTAATATTTTTAAATTTCAATATTTCATATTCTAATTATGATTAAATTATTTCTAATACATCATTCGAAAGATATTTTAAAGTTCTTTTACATTATCGAAAGTGGAATTCGAGATTTCACCTGATTTACAATTTAAAGTGTCCTGATCAGGTTTTCTTTTGCATCTCAGCTAATTGAGTAAGACCGTTCAAAATTGGTATATGCAAGTTAATTAGGAGGGGCTGGAACGTTGGGAAGGAATAGGCGCGCAGAGCGCATGGGTTTGGGACCCGGTGCGAGTTTTTCCCCGATGATAAAAGATTTTTTTTTAAATTTTATTTTCTTAATAATAAAAGTTTGAGTTGAGAAGGAATATGCGTGTACAGCGCACGTATATCCTCAAACGTGTTCGATGCGCGCGCATGGGTCTGCGATGCCGAAGGCAGTGGCGTCCCGGTGTGAGTTTTTAGCCGATGCTAAATGATATATTTTTTAATTCCTTTTCTTGAGAATGGAAGTTTATGAGTAATAACATGGAATTTTGAGAAGTCATAAGGATGGTGAAGGAATACGTGCGCGCAGCGCACGGGTCTACGCTGCCGAAGGCAGTGTGGACCCGGTGCGACATTTTTCCCGATCATAATTTTTTTTTCTCTTTTTTTATCACATGATAAAAATTAATGCAATTTTGAGAATTCATTAATTATTGTGATTCATTTAAAAATAGTGACCAGCGAAGCGGGCGTAGCCTGCTAGTATATAAATAAATATGGTAAAAAAGCAACAATTACATTTTTAAATTACAGAAATCTTAATTTTAATTTAAATCTCGTCATAAATCTGGCAACTATACTTTAAGTCACTGTGTATTGTAGAAATTTCAATAAGAAAATATTAAAAAAAGCTGCTGTTCAGTTCAGTTGAAAAGTATTTCTTTAAAAACCTTCATTATAATTTCATCTATCAACACTGTCATAAATTCATTAGAAATCCTTAATTATTAGCAATTACTAAAGGATATTTTATTTAAGTTTATTTATAAAAATAAAAGAGTACAAAAAGGAAAGGTGTATAAAAATAAAGATATTTTTGGATTCCTCCTTTATCTTATGCGAGAATTCTTTTTTCTGCATTCTGCATTAACCATACGTATTGTAACATACTAATTTTTAGCTCATTCTTAAAAAATAAATAAATAAAATAAACAGATAAGATAAAATAAAACACAATATTTAATATTATGTTACACTATTAATACATAGGTAATAAATTTTGTGGGATGCATTAGCATCCTATTACATTCATTATATATATATATATATATATATATATATATATATATATATGTATATGTATGTATATTCCATACATCTAAATAAAAAAATAAATAAATGAAATTGATAAAAGCTATTTTGGGAGAGAAAAAAGTACAATTTAAAGGTAAATTGCTTGGTAATATTACCCGAATTTGATGCTTTCAGTGATTTCTTAATGAAAAGTAACGAATTGGTGCGAGTTTTATTACATTACAAAAAGTAATTAAATTTCACTCAATCAACTAAAGTTGTATATAAATACATCTTCTCCGTCGCAATAACTATACATTAAGAATGTTTTTTCACTAAAATTCCACAGGTCTATGATGAATTTTTTCATTCAAGGTGATGTGTTTTTGATATGTACTTTCGGGTGCTGATTAAGGAAAAACTGTTCAAAAATTTACATCACGTACGGTTAAAAAAAAAAAAAAAAAGTTACGGTAAAAAAATATAAAAAGATTTTTTGTGCTTAAAACTCCATTTTTTGAACTCCCATCTAAATTATTTTCCAGAAAATCTAGATGATGTGAGCGAAAAAAAAGTCGTATATTCCATCAATATACCAAACAAATATAGAGGAGGTTTCAAGGACATTACTCTGTAAAAACAATTTTAGCATTTTCCTGTGAAATTTTGGGCAGCTATTGTTCCTAATATCTGCCAGTAATGTTCCTTGATTATATCAGTACTCTTCAAATATACAATCATTCGAAATAATACTACATTCCTGAAATCAGAAACATTTAATGGACAATGGAGCAAGTTTGGACAATGTAACATTTCATGCAGCATGTTACTGTTATTCTCAGAAACATGCTCCAAACTTATAAAAACCAGGAACGTAACTGATGTATAAAAAAAAACGTTACTAAAATTATTTACAGGGTAGAGTGTTAATATGTTAGCAGATGACTGCTGGATACTGCATAAAAAATCCCCCATCAAGGCCCCGTGTAGTTCACACGAAAAAAAGCTATAAACGGAGAGAACATTTCAAAGAAACACATTTATAAGGTCATATTTAAAAAATACCCTATTTTAATGTGTTTTGTACTTAAAGAGCTTCGCATTGTTTATAGGCTCTGTGTAAATTCTTTTGATTTCCCTCCTCAATTTGTGAAAAAAAAAAAAAAAAACTTACGTGATAAGAGGAAAATACAAATATTTCTTAATTCAGCGCAGCAAAACACATTAGAGACACACAAAACAATTTAAAAAATAAATAAATAAAATAAATAAAAATAAAAAATGAATAGTTGGATTTCACAGATCTCTGCTTTGTGTCCTAATATTTTCGAAAATCTGCTTTTGTTTTTCTAGAACGTAGTTAATTTCCCGGATTAAACAATGCAGTAAAATGAGAAAAATTAGTCATAGGAATTTGAAACTCCACAATTTTAGGACCAAGAAGACATTTTAGTAATAAAGATACAATAGTTTATCATTATTATTTCGTGTAAGTTACGCACATGGTAAATCGAATATATATAAACTGGGTGTATCTGTACCCCGTTTCAGATCTTCTTGGAGGGTCAGGATGCATGCCGACGACTCGAAATTATATGGCAATGCAAGGTCTGAAATTTTTTCTGACGCTGGAAGGTTAGAAGTCTGGCGGTTAGAAGTCATACAGAAAAGCAGAGTGGGAAGTGCTTTCCACATGGGATGTTGTGTACAGAAATATCATAAATAAAAGGGACCTTGTAAGTTAATATTCGTTTTAATTATAAGAATGCATTATTTAAAAAGTACATGGGTCATATATAATTACCGAAGTGTCGTCCACCAATTTCAATGCAGGTTTCAGACCATTGAGAACTTTTTATAAATAAAAATTTCTAATATAGTTATTTTTCACTGTTATTTTATGTAATGTATGTATTTAATGCAAATCTAATATGTAGATCGATATATAGATATATAGATACAGACTGTCTCAATACACGTTTCAAAACTAAGAGACTAGAGTGCACCCCGATTTTTCCAAATCATACAGAAATGCAGAGTCGGAAGTGATTTCGTGAAAGGATGTTGTATACCGAAATATCAGAAATAAAAAGCAAGTGGATGTTCGTTTGAATTATAAATATACATTATAAAAAATTATATAGGTCAAAGACATTTGTCGAATTTTCGTCCTCAGACTTATATGCAGTCATCAATCCGTTAAGAACGCCAATGAATGTTTTGCAAGAATCTCAGAAAATTCTGGGGAAATTTGACATAAGCCTGGACTATTCCAGATTATTCAGAATTCCAGGCTTTGTAAATATGAGGGCTGTATTGATGACGGTGAACGGGATTTCTAACATATTTCCCATTTATTCATGTAGTTTATAAATAAAAACGATTAACCACTTATATGGCGCATTTTTTTTTCTCGCGATGCATCCTAATTGTCTTAGAAATGTCTGAAACATATCACTGTAACGTCCTATATATTATTTCTCATAAAATTGTTTAATTTCATTATTACTATTATTATTTAATCTATTTTAACTCAAAAAAAATAATAAATAAATAAACACAAGTAAATTTTTGTCTTCATTTATTTATTTATTTATTTATTTTTTAATTTCATTTTTCAAGTAAAATAAATCATAATTACATTTATTTATTTATTAACATAAACTGTCACGGTACAATATGTTTAAAAATATATTTGTAGCTTTACTTGATAGAACATACAAAAGTTCACTTTCATTCCTCATTTAATGAAAACCTTCCCGGTGATTAATTCCGCTTTTGTCGTTAAGCGTGTGAAAACAAAGACCTGTTGTCAAGAGGTTAGTTAATTACGTCCGCTTTTGTTTAAAATATTTTTATTTGTTTGAGCGAAGTTTGCATTTCAGTTTGAAAACTTCTGAAAGTTAATTGTTTTTATTCTGAATCAATTTTTCACGAACACATTGGTCCCGTAACCGTGATTAATTTTTTTGAAGTAATATATATATATATATATATATATATATATATATATATATATATATATGTGCATGTATAAACAAAAAGAATAACGCACAAATATATAAAATATCCCTATATCATACTTTTATTTATTTATTTATTTATTTATTTTTTCAGTTTACCATCATACTAAAGATATGCAAAATTTATGAGGTTCGTGATATTTAATAAAAAAAAAAAAAAAAAGAATAGATAGAATGCCTATGCTTTAATTTTTTTTTCTTCTTTTTTCAGAAATTATGTATTTAACTATTTCAATATTATATCTTTATTTTTTTTTCTGCTATATGAATTGTAACTATGTTAATATTGATTTTAAATCAATGCATTTGAAATAAATGTTAAGAAAATTGTTTGTATGTCTCTGTGCATGAGCCAAGAGCACTATATACAACAAATCCTATTGAAATGATATCTACTAAATCACAAAATTTTGTACCAAATATGATGGTTATTGGTTATTTAAGGGGTTACATGAGCTTCGAAGGTTAAAATAAGCATATCCTCTCTATTTTTTTATTTCTTTTAATAAATAAATAAATAATGTTTAAAATTTTGAGCATGTAAAAGACAAATATTTAAACAATAGTTAATATAATTTGCGTTAAAAATCTATCAAAATTTTAACCGGTAGGTCGTGATATAAGACCTTCAGTTAAGCAGTGAATACGATTTCTGAAAAGAATTGCATAGATTTTATTGACATTTTGCACACTTCTTCAAACATTTTCGTTTTTTTTTTTTTTTTTTTTCCCTTAAATTAAAAGTAATTTTACAAGGTTATACGTTGCGTAAAGTGTTTTGAAAGGTTTACTGTTTTGCATACAATTTTTCCAAAATTTTAATAATTATTTTTTTAATCATTTAATCATTTTTAATCATTCAACTCTATAATGAAGAAATATGCAAAATTTGAATAATCCATGTAACCGTTACCGTACCGTACCGGAAAACTTTTCTGTGATTCCATGGATTAAACATTAAGTCTATGAGTAGCTTTTCTCTATCAATAAGATTGCATGTAATGTTTTTTATATTGTACGATAATTTTAGTATGTTTAATTGAGTGTAATCACAATTATTATTATATTTATTTATTTATTTATTTATTTATTTATTTATTTTTTTTTTTTTTTTGGGGGGGGGGGATAATTTACAATTAATGCCTATGCTAACAAAATGACAAATGTGGAGGAATCAAAAGTCACAATTAAGCAATAGAATGTCACCACACCAAGTCCCATATTTATGCATGTGTTCTACTATATCGTTATCAGTAGTAAATTGAGAAGAGCATCATAATTTTTGAAGTATCATAATTGAAACTGGATATATAATTTTTTACATACAGTACTACGTGAAAATAGCTTTTGAGGAAGTGAATTTACGCAACTCATAAGACTTTAAAAGTTTATTGTTTTAATTAAATGCAGCTTAAAGGATGAAGAAATATTATATTATTCTTTAATATACATGAGGAAGTAATATTTCCCCCCCCTTAATACAAAAAAAAAAAAAAAAAAAAAACCCTCACTTTTTGTAGATTCTTATGGGTGTTAATATAAGTTTAATGAGAATAAAAACTGGAAGTATAATAATTGAGGCTTCTTAATACATTTTGGGACATCATGTTTCATTCGGTAATAGACTATAAGAATGTAACTTATTAAAAAATAAAATAAAATAAAATAAAATAAACGAAGATTAACTTTGTTGAAGAAGAAAATTTTATTATTCTGTACGATCTCTGAGAAAGCGTTTAAATTAGATAGCAAATACACTTTATGTAGATTTTATTTTTCGTACTTTATATTTATAAAAGGAGAATATATACTAATAGTATAATAAACCAAACTGTGTATACATTCTGGGATTGGGTTGTATGAAAATATCTTATGAGAATGCAAAATAACATAACTCTTAAATATAAATTAATTATTTAATTTATACATATATACATACATACATATATATATATATATGTAATATCTTTTTTTATAAACATCATCTTTCGGAAAATGAAAATATGATTATTCTCTTACATCTACGTGAATGCATTTTGCTTTTCCTTAGTAGGAAAAAAATGATAGAAATTTCCTTTCAGAAACTCTTATTAAAAGAAAAAATAGATACATGATAATTTTTCCCCACTGTAATAGCTAAAGTCTTTAATCTTAATAATTTTTCTTAACTACACAAAACCTTTTCTTAATCTCATTTGGTAATTACAGCAATTCTTCCGAAGCAATACTTCAGTATTTTTTTTTTCTGAAAGAGCAATATAAAACTAGCTGTTGTCGGCAGATTATTTTTAACTACAGAGACAGTTTCATTTCATTAATATATATATATATATATATATATATATTAATAATATTTATTATTATACATGATAATGCTGATAATCATGAAATAATTTAAATTGGATTGGATACAAATACTATTTTATAAAATTTTAGTTTGTACTATTATTTTGTAAAAGTTTTTTTTATAGTGTTTATTTATTTATTTATTTATTGGTCTTTATAGCCTAGATTGTGTTTCTTGAAATATTTTAAAGTATATTTATTTTTTTTTCCAAGAAAATAAACACAATCGTTCTTAACAAATATCTTTCAATGAAAGAAAAAAAAAAAAAAAAAAAAAAAAAGTGATGTGGGCACCACATAACTTCCTTATACAACCATAGAATATACATATTCTTATGAAAATATTGACAGTTTTGTGTGAGGTAACTCATTAGTAAATAAACATGCAGATTCCAGTCCAGGAACATTGCTTTAAAAATGAATAAATAAATAAATAAATAAATAAAAGGAAAGGAAAACGAAAAAGGGAACAAAAAAAAAAAAAAAAACTGTTACTCGAAGAAAAAAGTCTCGACAACACGGTATACTGACCAAACGTCCCCATTTTCTGGGGACAAATGGGGCGCCCTATTTTTTGAAGGCATTTTTCTAAGTTTTAAAAAATTGTAGAAATTAAATTATTAATCAATACCACTTTATTTTTAGTCCTTATTTATTAGGAATGAAAAAATATTTCCATAATTTGATAATTGTAGCAATTTTTAATGCTTCTCCATTATAAAGGTATTTTGATCTGGTCAGCCTAAAATACGGTTATATATGTCGTCGAGACAAATATACTTATACAGAATATCTCATTGTTACAGAATATCTCATTGGATATGCACAGCTTAGATTACAATGAAAATCATTCGAGCATAGATGATCCTGGACATCTATTCTCCGACCAGACTATACCTCAATTCCGACTGTAGCAGTCGTTATTTTGATCACATGACGTCACATTCTGACACTTGATTTGACGACTGTCGTTGTTTAAGGACAGTCGATACGGCAGTCGGATCGTAGAATAGATACCCAGTTTTGTCCCCATTGGCAAAAACTAGCGACGGGAAACGATAAATTTTCCCCAAAAATTAACTTAGTTAACGTTAAGAAAGGGTTTTTGGCTATCATGAAACAACATTTGCCGCAAAAGTTTATCGCTAATCTCGCCATACCGAAAATTAGAAGCCAGCGTAGATTCATGGTCTTGGCATTGAATTTGGCGATTCGGCTTCAAATTTGGCGACTTGACGATCGAAATTCTCGAAAATTTGTAGTTTAGTGCTCACAAAGTTTGAAAGCTTAAACTTCAATAATAACAGAGTTCTGGAATATTCTAGAAAAATTAATTTCATTATTGCGCAGAACTAAATTCTTCGAAAGTTCTGTAAATGACTCAAAACACTATAAAAAAGAAAAAAAAAATTATCGTTGAGGATTGTAGACTGGAAATTGCCTATATATTTACGTGTAACTTTCTGCACGGTATTACAGTAAAAGTGTAAACAGAGGAAAGTATTTTCGTTTCCACGAAGGTGGGATTTGACTTAGCGTCAAATTTGGCATTCAGATGTGGTGACAAATGGTAGTAAGGGATTTACAAAATTTGGAAACTTACCTCATTAGGAGTCTAGTTCTGGATATTTTGTAATGACGCACTTGTTTCTCGCGCAGAACTAACTTGGAAATTCCACAAACCATTGACAATACTTTCGATGAATTCAAATTCCATTCAGACTTCGAAATACTCTCCTGTTCCTGATTTAACGAAATTTGTGCTCAACAGTGTATTTAACAATGATTATTGTTTTTGTAGCAGAAAAAAAGAGATTTATTCAATTGTTTACTGAATATTAATTAAAGTGCATCAGTCGACTAGAACTTGCTTATTTCTTGAATAATTACATTCTACATGCTAAAATATCGGAATTTTTTATTAGTATCATTACTGGCTCTATCTACGGGCTGAATTTTCATTAAATGAGATTTATTCGTCGACTAGAACATACTTCTGTCTTAAAGAATGAATTTCTATACGCTAAAATGCCGGCAACTTTCACAACAATAAAAATACGGTCTCTGTCTACGGGCTGAATATTCATTAAATAAAATTCATTCGTCGAAAAGAACCTGATTATGTCTTTAAGAATAAATTTCTACACGCAAAAATGTCTTCCACTTTTATAATAATATCATTACTGGTTCTATTATTAGCTTCTTTTAAAATATCTATGATAATAGGTCATATATAATGGCCAAAACCTTTGCATTTTTGGTCATTATGAATATAATTTTCCTAAATATCTCCAAAACGGAAAATCATAGAAAGTCCAAAATGAGAGGTGCACAACTAAATGTTATAACAAACCTATATACTAATTTTCAAAGATCTACGTCCAACCGTTTTTGAGTTATGGGAGATAGACACACACACGCGCATACACACACACACACACATACTTACATACAAACGTTAAGAATATTCGCGTAAAATCGTTGATATCTCTGAAATGGGAACTCGTATTAAAACCAAAGTTGCATTTTTATAACTAGACATAACAGTCACACATATAAATTTGCAACATTCTACGATCATTTATTTTCGAGCTATGCGAAATACAAAATCCATTTCGCAAATTGGGATCACTATACTTTCTTAGAAACCTTTGGATGGTCCCTGCCTGCCTGGGCTCGGCAAAGCTTAACGGGTTGGATGCCGTCCGCCGTAGTGAATAAATCGCCAGATCACCTCATGGAAGCTGCCTACACCAGGCAGTAATCTAGTCGCTAAATAGAACGAGCTGTGTCTGATGATTCTTCGTTCAGACTTCATCCGTCATCTTCAGGAACTAGATGGAACTGCTACGTTACTTCTGGGCAGCAATGTGACTAGAACACCAGAGTTGAGGAATTGCAGGGTAGAGACTTCTGCTTCTTGGACACATAGCTCGACTTGCACACCACACCCTCCAAGATAGCCACGGTGGAAACGCACAGACACTCTCCTGGATGTTATGGAATTTGGAATAAATGCACTTACTAGCTGAGAATCGAAATAACCGGAATTCAACAAAAATTAAAACAATTTTGAATTTAGGCAGAGAGGGAGAAAAAAAAAACGCTGGGGGAGCCGCTGAATTTAGTAGTGCACACAATAATTAAAACCAAAAGTTTACTATACTTTCTTATACTTTGTATAAGGAAGTAAAAGTTAAATTTTTAAAGAATGTATTTCTTAAAGATAAAAATTAGATTAAAAAACATCTTTTTTTAATAAAATCTAAAATTAATTTATTGATATATATATATATATATATATAAACTTTTACAATAGTTTAAATACTATTTTTTCCTGATTTTTTTTTTTTTTTTGTCTCTAGAATAAACCATATATATATATATATGTAAACTTTTACGCATATTAATTACAACTAATTTAATATATATATATCTTAATATATATAAATCTCGTGTCACAATGTTTGTCCTCAATGGACTCCTAAACCACTTAACCGATTATAATAAAATTCGCACACCATGTG